>CM045766.1:132930835-134135064 GCA_025200525.1 Camellia lanceoleosa
AAAATAAGGCTCAAAATAAATTTTGAAGAAAAACTAACCAAGAACCGCCTAACCGCTGCACATCACAACCCCTATTCACACAAACAAACCCACTACGGGGTTGTTCTTTTTCCCAAACCGCGATAAATGCGACATCCCAATCGACCAAGACACCGCCTAAACCGAATCCCGAACCTCATTTTTAGCCTTAATCTTCTCGAATCAATTCATTTATCCAAACGAAGTTTAGTCACTTTCGCAAACTCAGGCAAATTGATCCGTCAAATGCTTAAACTGTTGAATAGATAAATTATGTTAGAATCGATATATTATATATAAAAGAAATACTTTTTATGATGAATGCTTATTATTCTTAATGTATATGCATTCATGCATCTGTTTGGCTGGTCTGAAAATTCACACTTTTAGTGCAATGTTACACGCTTGGTTTTATGCACTATGCCCTAGAAAGATTTTAAATAATGAAGCCGCACTGTTCTCATTTGTGTACATCTATTATTTGACATTTTACATGAATGCTTGATTATTTATTCATCTATTTCCTACAAATGAAAATGACAACCTTAATTATAATAAATTATTTGGTCAATGTTGACCCAAAAACTATATATATATATATATATATCAGTAAAAACAATCCATTTTAACAATAGGAGAATTAATATATCATTGATTTTTATTACTATTTTATATTTCTATCTATATTTCATATAAAATCTGCTTAAAAATTAAGGACACTTACTAATATGTCTTTACTTTTGAGACTTATATTACATCCATTAAATTTTATTAATAAATTTATTTATAAAAATAAAAAGATTAATAAATTTATCAATAAAATTTAATCAAATAATAAACCTCAAAAAGCTAAGAGGTAGTGGGTTATTCTTTCATCATCCCATATGCACAAGTTAGCACAATAACTACAAAGCAAGACCCCATACACAAAAGTGTTGAAAACAGCTTTGGCTTTTGTGACCAAAATAAATATATTAACTAGCAATAGCATTATCAATAAAAAATAATAGTCTACCAAGCCCACTACATAAATAAAATCAAACAAAAAGCTTGGAAGACAAAAAAGATATTTACAGGAAATAAGTGGATAATGTTCCAATCAATCAACCATTTCTTTTTCATTTATATTGTTTTTAAGAAAGAAAAATAGGTGGTAGCTCGAATTTTGTGGCCCGATTTTGGGTCGAATTTTTTTTTTTTTTCTGGCATTTGAATACAGAGAGAGAGAGAGAGAGAGAGAGAAAAGAGAGAGAGAAGGAGAAAAGAGGAAGAAAAGAAGCAGAAGAGGCTGAAGCGACCACGGATTTACTGGGCGGAGGGACGAGAGGACGCACGACCAGGCTCGTGCTACTGGTTACAGGGCACACTGGTTCTACCTGAAGCAACCGGACTGGAATGACTGGCGGCGGTGCTAGTTCTCGGGCACCCACGACGACAACCAGGCTACGTCTTCGAATCTCTGCCGGACGACCGGGCATCTCGGGCCTCCCATTCCTCCCTCCCACTCAGTTGATGCCCCTCCGCCCGGTTCGTCCCTTCCCTTCTTTCTTCTTCTTCTTCTTTTTTTTCTTCTTCTTCGCTTCGATAAAACGAGGAAAAAAGAAAAAAATATATATATATATATATCGACGCCAAAACGACGCTATTTTGGTGCTGAGCCAAATTCGACCCAATGCAATTTAGCTACCAACTGGGTTGTTTTAGAAAATCACCAATCACTTTTCCATTTTGTTTTCATCGCTTGGTTAATCAATCACATACAACTTTGTTGCCACCAAATAAGACCTAAACAGTAATCTCAAAATCACATACAACTCTCTA
Source organism: Camellia lanceoleosa (assembly GCA_025200525.1). Lineage (NCBI taxonomy): Eukaryota > Viridiplantae > Streptophyta > Magnoliopsida > Ericales > Theaceae > Camellia > Camellia lanceoleosa. The sequence continues at coordinate 132,932,675 of CM045766.1, forward strand.
AAGAATAAGACTTATTAAATATGTACGCTACATCTCGTGGTTATATTCAATTCGTGACGAGATTCGCTTCGCTAATCATTTTTAGAGGTAAATTACAAATGCCCTCGTGATTTGGTGAAAATCTGATTTCCCTAAGATTTGAGAAATTACAAATTGCCCTGAGGTCAAATTTTCATAACAAATTAAGAAAATTAGGGAATCAGATGAAAATAAAAACCTCATGGGCAATTTATTATGGAAATATAAACCTCAGCGGAATGTAATTTCAAACCTCGTGGGAAAATCTATATTCACCAAATCTTTAGAGGTGTTTGTAATTTGTCTTTTGTAACTTAAAAGTCAGAGTCTGGATTGAACACGCCTTGTTCTTGCTCAACGGGTTAGAGCTACCCTTCTTCAAACCCTTCAATCCTCCATTTTCAATCCCATTATCTTTTCCTCGCCTTTATCTTCGCTTTCTTTAGCAACATCTTCAAAAGCAGTGGTGACTAATTAGTATGCACTGAGAAGTTGTGTCTCTAAGAGCATTTGTCAATGGCAAGTGACCTCGTGTCATCACCAATTCCCACATGAACTCATTTGGGAAAGCAGAATTGTAACCGCTCAACCTCGGTTGCTTCTTCATCCACCCAACTTTCATAAAAAGCTTGTGAAGTCCTCATTAGCTTTCTTCCATATCTTCTTTTGAACACTGCACCCAAACTTGTCTCATTGTGTTGGGTTCCAATAACTCATCTATGGTGTTTAGGTCTGTTTGAGATGAATTGACCTCGAGAAGAAGACATAGCCCATCTTCTGGTTTCTCCAAATGAGGACGGCGATGAGGAGGCGGGTCTCTTCTGGGCTTGGCTGGAAGTTTTTGGTGGAGAGTTGGTGGTAGAGGAGGTCAAAAGAGATGGTTTGGAGGTGGAGGTGTGGAAGGAGGAGGAGGAAAGAGATGGGGTGAAGGAGAGAGATGGGGAGAGAAGTGGTGGTTGTGGTGTTGGTGGTGGTGGGTTTGAGGAAGAGAGAGAAAGGAAGGGTGGTGGGAGGGAAGTCTATTGAGTGGCGCCTAAGGAGAGAGTGGTGGTGGTGGAGAGATTGGAGGGAGTTGGTGGCCATTTCTGGAGAGAGAGAGAGACAGAGAAGTGGTGGTTGTGGTGTTGGTGGTGGTGGGTTTGGTTTGTGTTTCTTAAAAAAATTTGAGAAAAATTCTCTATAAATAAGTTTTTAAAAGTAATCAATCCAAACAAATTTTTTCAAAATTTTTTTTCAAAACTTGTTTGGTTTACAAATTTTACAAATAAATCTCTCTCTTATACACATCAAATCAATCACTTTTTTTAAAACTCTCTCTCAAAATAATTTTTCAAAATATCTTTTGAAAAAAAATTAAATCAAACAAATTTTCGTATTTTTTATCTTAAAATATGTTTCTCAAATACAAACCAAACAAATCCAATTGTGGGATTAGGTAGGCATAGGGGAAATGAAGAGGAGAGTGGAGGAATTAATGTGAGATAGTGTGGGTGGGATTGTGGATTGATGGGAGATAAGGAATGGGTGAAGAGGGAATGGAGGGGGTAATCAAGAACATCACAATGAAGGGATTTGATTGGTTAGATGTGGGTGAGGCCAGATACACTCTCTCTCCCACTGTGGAGAAAGAAAACCCCAATTTGTCTCTCTCTCTATTGACTATTCATATACAATGTTTTTGTTTGTTTATTTATTTGTTTTTTAATAATGGCACATTCTCACTCTTCACTCTAATTAGAAGGTATTGAATTTTAATTTATCATAGGAATTGTTTGGGATGAATTATATAAGTATATTTTTTAATTTTTTAATTAAAAAATAGAGAAAAAAGAAATATATTTGGGATAATTTTTTAACTTTTTACGAAAAAAATATGTATTAAAATATTGTATTAACTAGCAAAATTACCTTCTTACCCTTCTAATTTTTTGACATGTCCGTGTTGCACTGTTTTCCGTGCGTCAGTGCATTGTGCTGCACTGTTTTTTTTTTTTTTTTACCAAAAAGTGCATTGTTAGAGGGGGTATTTTTATGTTTTTATTCTCTGTCTATTCAACTTTTTGTTTCTCGCCCAAACATATGAATAGTGTTATCTTTTTTTTTTTTGTTTTTTTTAGTGATTTTTGACTTGTTAATTATTTTAAGAGATGTCAAACACCTACTTAAGAAAAAAAAAATATGAAAAGAAATAAATGGACTAATTAGATGGACCTCCATTAAAATTTGTGACAATTGCATAATAATAATGTTGAATTTATTATCTATTTTGTAATTATCTGATTCGGTACATTTACAATTGCTAAATATTAATGGAGCTCATGTAATATTTAATGAATCAATAATTATTTTTGGGTGCGGTACTTCTAATAATTCTAACTTCATATCTAGTGGGCTAAGTTTCTGTTCAAATTCATTTCCATCGTCTTGCTGTCAATTCTAAATATTGGGTTGCATTTACGTGGCTACTTCACTCATCGCTAATCGGTTTTGGATTTTTGTCTCACATTATTTTTTTAAATCACTCAAGTTCAATTCATATAATTTAGAGACTACTCTATATGTTGTTAATTGATTTTAAGTTAGATGAAAACGAACCAACTATTTTAGGATGATATAAAGTTTTTTTATTTGAAATTTTTGCATTTTAAAATTACGAGTAATGCTAGGGATTACAAAAAAAAATATTATGAAGATGATCATGAAAGATTTTTCACATTTGAATTACATATACAATAAAATACCAAACACTAATTAAAAAATGAAAAATCTTCATGATATTTTTTAATGTTTCCTAATATTATTCCAAAATTATATAGGATTCACCAACTTTAAAAGTGTTGAAAAAAGAGGACAGGAGAAGTTAAAAGCAAAAATCTTAACCGAACCAATCTATCTATATATTATATAAGAAAAAGGAGATTTTTAACCAATAAGTCTTGTAGGAGCTCCAATATTCCAATCTTAATTTTCTTACTTTATTATTATTATTTTTTAAAAAAAAATCTTAACATTTATTAACTTCTCCCAACCCACAAGTCTTTTGGGAGATTTAATCAAAACTCTATCATAATAAAACTTTAATGCATTAAAGACAAATATTTAAAAAAATAATAATAACATTTTTGAAAAGTTCAACACAGTCTGGCTTAAGGGCTTTTGTGGTTATTTTAGCTACAAAAGACAAAATAAGCTATTTTAGCCATAACAAACAAAACATCACATTCAATCCATAATCATTACACTATTCTCTCACAAAAAAATTAAAAAAGTCAAAAAGTCCTTCCCAAATCAAGCTTTTTAGCCCAGGCTAAAATAGCCAAAAAAATCAAAAAATCAATCCACTTCCTACACGGAGGCTCATTGTTATCAAAATATTAAACTTTAAAGTAATATAACTTTTGATATAGATGTTTGTTTTAAATAAAATTAGTATTTTTCGAATCCTCTCATCAAAATCTATCAAATAAGATCCATGTCGGCTATGAATTTCTTTTAAAGAAAATTATTACCGTTGACAGTAACATATTACTTTGTTTGACAGTTATTATGTTTGACAATAACATGTTATTGTGTCTCACAGTAACATGTTACTCTGACAATATTATCTAAGAAAAAAAAAAGAAGATATTTTACTTTATCCTTACTCAATTATATGTTTTCTCCTTAGAGGGTTTATGTATGAAGCAAAATAAATTGGGCTGTCCTTTTCACCAAATAAGGGTCCAATAAAGGGATTTTGGCTAAATTTTCCAAGCCTAATCTAAAAAATAATAATTTGTATATTAAAAAAAATATCTAAAACAAATATAAATTCTTATTAAAAAATAATAAGTTGCAATTGCGAAAAAAAATAAAAAATTACACTGTGCATTTCATTAATAGTGTTAAAAAAATGTGTCAATTATTTGTGTAAACGCTTGACACGAGACCATTATCAAATTATGAAGTGAATATAGATAAAATCAAATAACTCAACTTTAATGACTAACAAATATTAGAAACCCGACCATTGAAGTCTAATAACTATTAATTAATAGAATTCAACAATTAAAAGGTGTCAAACCACATCTCTTCGTATTCTCAAATTTTTTTTTTTTTTTTTGTTCATGCATTCATTTTAATATTGATAGAGAATTGGACGTGTGGAAATGTAAGAGACATTAAAATTATATATTGAGTTATGTAATTGTTGTGATGAAAAATAAAGGTTGTCTTCCCCTTCTATGGAGATTTATCTGGTTATACTTCCAATTAAAACGTCAGGTGTGCTTCTATATCATCATTGAACGTTGCTTTTATTTTTTTTAAAATACATTGTGTCACAATTGTTTGTTGTGTTATGAAATTTATTACATATGTATTTACTAAAACTATTAGATGAACCTAATGCAAGAAGTGTAGACTATTTCAATGTCATTCTCGGGATTAGAATTACAAAAAAAATACACAAAAAGTATATGAATAGACAAGACATTACAAAATTTATTTGTGAGTCTCACTTCTTGAAAATCCTATAATTCATTTAGCTTTTGTATTATATTTTATGTTTAGTTTTTGTACTTCTTTTATACAGTTTTCTTTGTTTTCTTTAAATGTTTATTTTTAAAAATTAATAAATAAATAAGTAAATCATTTTATATTTCAAACAATTTCATTTTTGTTTTTATTTTTTATTTTTTCTTAAAGTGATTTTAGTTTTGGACAATTACTTACCTTTTTTTTTTTTCTATATATTGTAATTTTGTGCATTTTAAGTATATGATGTTTTCACTAATACATTCAGAGATACACTATGAAAGAAGTATTATGCGACAATCAAGCAAGAAGAAGAAAAATAAATAAAATAACACGATGAATGTGGAGCAAAAATCAAAACTCTTAAAACAAGCACGCAAACAAACAAGCAAATAGAATAGAATGTTTAACAATAGATATTTGAAAATTAGTAACAAAATTTTAAAACTTTTCTTTTTGCTAAGAAAATTCTATTTGCTACTATAAATAAAATGCTTTTTAAATAGTTTTTTTTTTAAAAAAAAAATTGAAATTAAAACTATAGTAAATTTATGTAAGCATAATTGCTAATCACATTTTTTTACTTAATGTATAATATTATATTGACTACCTTTTTCAAATTTATTTTTTAAAGTATTTATATAGAAGTAAAAAAATATCAATAGGAATAAATTTTTCCTTAATTTGGTTATAAATTTTGCCCGTATATTAGTTTTAAATTTTGAATAAAAGCAAACATAAAATAATTGATTGAAGATACGCTGCATTTGTAATATTTCTTTTTATGTGTGAAAAAAAAAGGACATTTAAAAATAACAATTCATATATATACAAATAATTATAAACACAATTCGTGCATAGCACGAGTGAAACACTAGTCTATTTATAATTTAAAAAGGTATAATATTTTTTAAAAATGTAAATAATGTATAACTATTTCCAATTTATTAACTATTTTTTTCAAAATTCTTAATTTATTTAGGCTTAGATCAACTTTGAAGATAAATGTGTCAACTTGATCAAATTTTGAAAGGGAGCAGCAGCTTGCTTTCCGTCTTTGAATGGATTGGACTGTGTTGTTCGGTTCATGAGGGTCTATCACGGGTTCCTTTTTGATAATCCGAATCGTTCAATGTGTAGAACTCGTTGAGTACTATAAGCCTGTAAAAAATCACGTTGATCGGATATCGATAGCTGTCTCATCTTATCAGTTTTTTGTCAACCGTTAATTTATTCACCGTCTATTTTTTTTATACAAAACTGATAAGATGAGATAGCTATCGATATCCTATCAACATAATTTTTTACAGACATATAGAAATCGACAAGTTCCCCACATTGAACTGTTCAGATTATCAAACGGACCCATGATGGGTTTCACAGTCAACAACACCGCCCAATCTGATTATTACGGAGGCAAGTCGCATTATTTCATCAACACGCCTACCACGCCCTCGCCTCGTCTGCTATATAGCGACCCGCCTTTTCCCATTTGGTTGTTGTATCCTGACTTAGGTTCCGTGGATCCTATCATTGTATATTTTTTGTTGTCGTTCTTTATCTTCTCTTTTTGAGTTATAGGATGTGTTGGGCAGGTTTGTTACAGGTTGGTTGGGTTTGGAAACCAAGTGTTGCTGTCCAGAATTTTGGACCACCGCATGAGCGAGGATTTGGTGGCTCGAGCGAGCTTTTGTTTTTGGTCCTTCGCTCGAGCTAGGGTTTGGTCGCTCGAGCGAGAGTAGAGTTTTGTCCGTGGCTCGAGCTGTGGTTTCTTCAAGACGAGCGCAGCAATTGCGCCTAGTATAGACCTCGAGAGTCAGGTTTCTTCGCCGAGCGAGCGGTATAGCGAGGTGTATTCTGTCGCCGAAGGCTTCGCCGGGTTGCGCACTAAGCATTGCATTCTTGGCTCCAAAGAAGACTTTCTTCGCCGGCGAGGATTTTGTCTCGGTCGCCGAGCGACCAAGTTCGCCGAGCGAGCCTGTCAGGTTTAAATAGGCAGCAGCGGGTTTTAAAACACTTTTTCATCATCTTTTTTATTCCAAAACCCTAGGTCCAACTTCTCCCTCCCTCCACTCACCTTCTCTCTTAGGTTTCATCTCTTTTTAGGGTGTTTCTACCCTAGGCTCTTTATTAAAAAGATAGAGTGAGTCGAGAGCTTCAGATTAATCTCAGAAGCGTTTGGCGGTTTGGAGCACTTTGGATTTTGGGTCATCATCTTCGTCTCCTCCATTCGGGTTATTTACTTCGAGGTAGGGATTTCCTACTCCATATTATAAGTTTTGTTCTAAGTTTTGGTATTTTGATATGTTGGGGGTTATTTAGTAGTTTTGGGAAAAACCCTAGTTGTTTTAATAAATTAATTTGTATAATTAATTTAAGGAAAATTGGAGAATTTAGTTGAATTCATGGAATTGGGGAATTATAAGCTTAAATGGTGTAGTTGGATAATTTAATCACTCGCCTATTGAATGTTGAGATTATAATTGTTGATACATTTATTTCCTGTTTAGAAATAACTGTTTTGGGCTATCGGTGGAGGATAGTCGTGATTGTTGTAGACATTGCATGTGGATTAGGGAAAACTGAAAATAATCACATTGGTTAAGTCATTGATTTTGACTGTTGAATTAACACAGAAAATACGTGTATTGATTGGGTATTGTATATGACAAGTGTTTAATACATTGTATATGCATATTGTTTGAGAGAAGATAGGGAATGTACTCCACGGTTTAGGAAAAGATAGGGGATGGACCTCTAAACCGGATAGTGTTTGGGAGGAGATAGGGGATGGACTCCATTAGCCCCACTAATATGTGTGCTTATCGATTTATGGAAGTGTTTTTACATATTATTGATACATCACTAAAATGTGTATCAATTGGGAAGTATGGAAGTGAATTTTGGTTGAGGTGGATACAACACCAACATGTGTATCCATCATAATATAAGAAATGTTTAACTTGATTTGTTATCCCAATTGAATTGGAAATATTGTTAATAAGAGATGTAATCTTGGTTGAGTTATTTGGCCAGGTTCTGAGCCATATTTGTATAAATGGAAAGTTGAATAAATAATGGAAAGTGAAACGTGTCATGGACTTTAGTGTCATGAAACTGTATGATGATGAAACTGATATTTTGTGTAGTCCATCTATTGAATGCTATTGCTTTATTCAATACTTATATTTGGTTTAGTATATTTCTATTGGGCTATGGCTCACCCTATACGGGAACATCATTTTCAGGTCCAGGTGATGTGCTACCTCCAAGGAATTAGCTTAGAAGGATTTAGAGTTGAAGACTCTGTTTAGATTAGTTGTTATTTCAGTTTATTTGATATTACATGTAAACTCAGGCCAAGGGCTGAATTTGTAGTTGTAACAACCCTCATACTGCATCGATTAATGACCGATTGATTACCGACATCGCTAAACCGATCGAATATGAAAAGTAATTGAACCGATCAATTATCGAATCGACGGATTGAAATCAAATCGAGTTGATTGCCTATGTCTGCTTGAATTTCATTTTATCTGCTGATCGCTTAATTATCTGCTCGCCTGCTTTTGTTTAAACTGTTAATTGAAGGCCTTATCGGCGCCTTTAACCCAAAATTGATTGATGTTCCATGATTAGTGGAATTTATGTGATTTTATGGTGTATTTAATTAAAATGTGATTAGGTATGATTAAATTAGATTAAAGTAAGTTAAAATGCTAAGTTTGACTTACTTACCAATTTGTCACCCTTAGTGGACCACTTAGAATATTATATTGGGCCTTATGGCATGTTGATCAAAGCTTTTCCTCAGCCATTTCTTGTCTCAACCCGACTAGAGGGAGCGAGAGAGAGAGTTAGAAGAGTTTTGGTCTCATCTTGTAGAATTGCTTGGAAATTTCTTATAGACTTGGAGATTTGGAAGGATAATTATGTATTTGAGCTCATAGACCTTGAATACAAGACTTGAGGTAGACAATTGAACCTCTCATTGTTGTATTTAACTTTGTTCTTGCATGATTCATGCCAAATTTGAGAGTTGAACCATGAATTAATCCTATAATGTTGATTTGGAGCTCATTCCATGCATGCATGTGTATATTGAAGAGTTTTGGGTTGATTTCATGGAAAATGATGCATGATGTTCATGTTGATGTTTAGGACCATGATTTCATCTTTGTTTTTCAAAGATTGAAGCTCATTAGAGCATGTTTTGAAGTTTGAAAATGATTTGAATTCATGCATGTTTGCATGTTCTTCATGTTCATGAATATGGGTTTGAATTTGGTTTTAATTGATTCACCCTTGGGCCTTAAATTCACAAATTGAGCTTTGAAACTTGTTGTATATTGAGTTTGGATGTATTTTCCAGAATTTGGGCCTAAGAGGTCGAGTTTTGAGCTTTGGAATGCTTGGTTTGAACTTGGAAGACAAATCTGGAAATTCCAGAATTTGGCCTCTACGCTCGAGCGACCATCGTTTCTTTTGTGCTCCGCTCGAGCGAGGGAATGGTGGCTCGAGCGTAAATTTCAAGCTCTCAGCATCTTGGTGCACGCAGGCGTACGCTCGAGCGAAGGGACCTACGCTCGAGCGAAGAACTGTGTCTCACGCTCGAGCGAGCATCGAGCGTAAAATCTGAGCATCCAAAGATTTTTATCAGAAGATCGCCCGCCGAGCGATGGAACCCACGCCGAGCAAAGCTCCTTTGTCTACATGTCCGCTCGAGCAAAGAAAGCCTCGCTCGAGCGAGATCCCTATTTTCAGCAAAATTTGTTAAGTGTTCCAAAGTACATTTTTGCATCCTCTTTCCATCCTAGGCATTCCTAAGGCACATTTAAGGCATCTTAAAGAGGATATAAATGTAGAACACACCAAGGCAACTTAGGGATTAAATTATTATTTTTCCCAACTGTATAGCTTAGTAGTTCAATCTGTTAACTGTATAGGGTTGGCTTTCCGAGAAGACGCTCTAGATCACTGTAGCCCAGAACTCTGTGAGTAACAATTGTGTAAAGATATGTTCAAATGATTATACCGAATCGAATCAAGCATCGAATCGATATTGATTATCAATAAATGTATGTCCTTTATTTCGAATCAGACAGGCATCCTTAGCACCTACTGTTTACTGTTACTGTTACAGAGATCTCTATCGGTTCCCTCGTGGAACCACTACCGCTACTGATTGATGGCCATCATTACCGCTCGTCTTTAAGACTCATCACATCGTTATGCTAATGGATGTACCACATATGATCGCATCGAATCGAACAACCGTTATACTGATTGAAATGAATTGTTTTCATTACTGTAAGGACATTCATTCTAAACCTCTTTACGCTTTTATGATATTCATCGGGCTTTAGCTCACCGCTCATATATATATGTAGGTGTCCGTGCACCGGATCAAAGCTAAGGGCGCCGGGTATTTCTAGTTTTTCAAGCCGCCTATGTGCCTCATCATGCGAGGTTCCGAGCCCGCTATGCTAAGGCTTAGGGTGTTTTAATGCCCCCTTCGCATCGCTTTGTCTACTATATCGATCGTTAACCCCATCGTTATATAGGGATTAAGTCTCTCATCAATGATTGTATATGATGTATGTACCGGTTTGTCTCGATCGCATATATGTATAAAAAATCTTTTTAGCATACGATCGCCATCACAATCATTGGATATTGTTTATTTATCGTAATGGCTTCCGCCATGCTGCACTGCTTTTTACTGCTTTCTATCATAAGAGGCCTTCGTAATCTCGGATCATCGGCGATTACTGTTAAACCCATAAGGGCGGGTTTGGTCGTGATGAGAGTGGTATCAGAGCGATACTTAACCACGAGTTATACCGCACACACGTGTCCAAATGAGCTATAGGGTGTCCTAGAAAAGTAATAAGGCATTACATGAGCATGAAAGGTGTGTGGTTATGACATGATTGATTATATGCTAACGTGTTAACCTATTTAAAGAAATGACTGTTTATATTAATGATGTTATAATCAAGTTATAATTGCTTATAGTGAAATGGATAATGCAAACACTACTGAACTTGAATCATCTGAGGCCAGAATGGCCAGACTAGAAAGAATGTTGGAACGAATAACTGAAAGACTAGATCAACAATGTAACCAACAAATTTCACCTCCTCCTCCTCCGTGCATATGACGTAATGTGAATGTTAATGATGAGGACATAATTGCTCTTACCCAGAAGTTCAGCAAACTGAAACCGCCATCCTTTCAGGGAGGCTTGGAACCGTTAAAGGTTGAAGCGTGGGTTTTGGAGACTGAAAAACTATTTGAGGTGTTTCCGTACTCGGAAGCACATAAAGTACTGCTGGCCACTTTCACTTTGCAAGAAGAGGCAAGAAGGTGGTGGATGCTTACTCGTGACGACAATACTGCTATGACTTGGGCTCAATTTAAAGTAGTCTTCTTTGAAAAGTACTTCCCTCAGTGTGTCAGGGACAGGAAGGTCACTGAATTTGAATAGTTAAAACAGGGCACAATGTCTGTTGCTGAATATGAAACGAAGTTCACCGGGCTTGCTAGATATGCACCACACATGGTGGACACCGATTATAAGAAGGCCAGGAGGTTTGAAGGCGGCCTGAATGTTGCGATACTGGATAGAATAAATGTACTGAAATTACCGACTTATGTGAATGTCCTTGACCGGGCCTTGATGGTCAAGCGTTAACATCGAGGCATCAAGACTCAAACACCAAATATTCAATGGCGTGGTAAAAGGCAGAATTTTAAATTCAAGAAAGGCAAGCATAACCCATTGAGCAAGAAACAGAACACGGGGTCAACAACTAGCCCCAGCCAAGGGAGTGGTTTCATACCACCCTGTTCTGTATGTGGTAAGAACCATAAGGGAATTTGTTATAAAATTTCTGGTGCTTGTTACAGGTGTGGCAAGGTAGGCCACATGGTTAAAGATTGCCCTTCCACTGCTCCGGGCAATAGTAAAGTCAGAGGCCAAGCAAAGATCAATCAGAGCACCAAAGCCTAACCCCAAAGCTACCGGGAAAGAGCCGATGAGGCAGGGCCGAGTGTTTGCCCTAGTACCGGGAGATGTGCAAAATACAAAAACCGTTGTGTTAGGTATCCTCTCTATTTGTGCTCAAAATGCATATGTACTGATTGATTCGGGGTCTACACACTCATATGTATCGCATGCTTTTTCACGAAAATTGAATAGACCCTTAGAGCCCATGAATTATCTCGTTAGTCAGATTATCATTCGTAGGAGGATCCATGACATGTGCATATATGTATCCTGCTTGTGAAATTATTGTTGGGGATATGCATCTGTTTATTGACTTACTGCCATTGAACATTGATCACTTTGATGTAATATTGGGGATGGACTGGTTACAAAAATATTATGCTACTATTGACTGTGTGACAAAACAAGTTGTTTTCCGTCCACCTGGTTTACCTGAATTTGTATTTAATGGAAGTGGAGTAGTACCTCCCCCGTATTTGATCCCTTCTGTGAAAGCTGTTAAATTGATTAGAAATGGGTGTAAAGAATATCTGTGTTCTGTACTGACTGTATCTACTGATGATAATGTTAAAACTGACGTGAACTGTATTCCCATAGTCAGAGAATTCCCAGATGTATTTCCAGATGATCTGCTAGGGGATTTGATTGACAGGGAGATTGAGTTCACCGTTGATGTAATTCCGGGTACACAGCCAATATCTAAAGCTCCCTACAGAATGGCTCCGACTGAACTGAAGGAACTGAAAGTGCAATTGCAAGAACTGCTAGACAAGAAGTTTATCAGGCCTAGTACTTCACCGTGGGGTGCATCGGTTTTGTTTGTAAAAAAGAAAGACTCCAATCGAGATCGTGCATTGACTACCGTGAATTGAACAAGGTAACTGTGAAAAATAAATATCCATTACCACGTATTGATGACTTATTTGATCAGTTACAGGGTGCGCAAGTATTTTCTAAGATCGATCTCAGATCTGGATACCATCAATTGAAGGTTAAACCAGAAGACATTGATAAACGCTTAGAACGAGGTATGGACATTACTTAATTTTAGTTATGCCTTTTGGAGTTACCAATGCACTGCAAGATTTATGGACCTCATGAATAGAATCTTTAAACCGCACCTTGATGACTTTATTGTGGTATTCATTGATGACATATTAATTTACTCCAAAAGTGTAGAGGCACATGAACATCATCTGAGACTTGCCCTGCAGACCCTAAGAGAACATAAACTGTATGCTAAACTGCCTAAATGTGAGTTTTGGCTTGATCATGTTATGTTTTTGGGGCATGTTGTTAGCAAAGATGGAATTTCTGTTGATCTGCAGAAAATTGAAGCTGTAGTGAACTAGCCTAGACCAACAAATGTAATGTAAGTTCAAGCTTTTTGGGATTGGCTGGATATTACAGAAGATTTGTCAAAGATTTCTCCAAAATTGCCTTACCATTGACTCAACTGACACAGAAGGGGACATCATTTGACTAGATTGACCAGAGAGAATCAGCATTTCAAGAGTTAAAAACTCGACTTGTGACTGCACCTGTTCTTACCTTACCCTCAGGTACGGATGGTTATATTGTATTTAGTGATGTTTCTCATAAGGGTTTAGGATGTGTTTTAATGCAGAATGGGAAAGTAATTGCCTATGCTTCCGGACAACTGAGGCCACATGAAAAGAACTACCCGACCCATGACCTGGAACTTGCAAAGAAGTGTTTGCAATCGAAAATCAAGGCATTACTACTGATAGGCGACTTGTGAAGTTTATACCGACCACAAGAGTTTGAAATACTTCTTCACCCAGAAAGAATTGAACATGAGACAGCGGAGATGGCTAGAATTGATCAAAGATTATGACCTACAGATTCTGTACCATCCGGGAAAAGCCAACACCGTTGCCGATGCACTAAGCCGGAAATCGATTGCAAATTTAGCTTATTTGCTCACTGGACAGAAAGAGTTGCTTTGTGATCTTGCAAAATCCGAAATTGAAGTTGTTTTGAGAGAACAAGGTGGAACAATAGTCGCTATTTCGCCAACCCCACCGATTGAAGAAATTAAAGAGAAACAGCAGCAGGATGACTTCTTGAAAAAGATCATCAAAGAAAGAGAAGCTAAACCGAGACCGGAATTCAAATTTGAAAACAATGTACTGAAGTTTCAAGAAAGACTGTAAAATTTAACGACACCGAATCAAAAGAAGAGTAATCGCAAGAGGGCTATTAACTCAAAATTTTCTATTCACCCGGGGAATACGAAAATGTACCAAGATTTGAAACAGAACTTTTGGTGGCCGGGAATGAAGAAAGAAATTGCCGACTTTGTATCAAAATGTCTTCATTGCCAACAAGTTAAAGCGGAACATCAGCAACCCGCAGGCTTACTGAAACCCTTACCCATACCGGAGTGGAAATGGGAGCATATCACAATGGATTTCATCGTTGGATTACCTCGCTCCAGAAAAGGTATAGATTCAATTTGGGTTATTGTTGATAGACTGACCAAATCTGCTCACTTCTTACCTGTCAAGACAATTTATAATACGGACAAATTGGCTATACTCTATATTGATGAGATTGTTAGACTGCATGGAGTGCCTGTATCCATTGTTTCTAACAGGGATTTGAAGTTTATATCGAGATTCTGGCAAAGCCTACAGACTGCATTGGGAACTGAATTGAGGCTGAGTAGTGCCTATCATCCTCAGACAGATGGACAGTCAGAAAGGACCATCCAGACTCTGGAGGATTTATTGAGAATGTGTGTCCTTGATTTTCAGGAAAACTGGGAAAGCCATTTGCCATTAGTTGAATTCGCCTACAACAACAGCTACCATTCAAGTATTGGTATGGCGCCTTTCGAGGCATTGTATGGCAGAAAATGTAGATCTCCGATTTGCTGGGCAGAAGTTGGAGATGGGCCTTTGTTTGGGCCCGAGATTGTGTATGAAACGACTGAAAAAGTGAAATTGATTCAACAGAGACAGAAAACTGCACAGAGCCGACAGAAAAGTTATGCAGATGTTAGAAGACGAGACCGAGAATATGAAGTGGGTGATCACGTGTTTGTGAAAGTGACACCAATGAAACGCCAGACTCATTTTGGAGTCAAAGACAAGTTAGCGTCAAGATATGTCGGGCCGTATGAGATTATTGAGAAAATTAATCCGGTGGCGTATCAAGTTGCGCTTCCTTCTGAAATGGAGCATATGCACAATGTTTTCTACATTTCTATGTTGAGGGATTATCTCCGGGATCCATTCCATGTGATTGAGCCTACTCGGATAGTGTTGAGTGATGACTACACTTACGAGGAACGGCTTATACAGATTGTAAACAGACGGATCAAGAAACTGAGAAACAAGGAGATCCCATTAGTGAAAGTCGACTGGCAAAACCATGGTGGTGTGTATGCCACTTGGGAAAGGGAAGATGACATGGCTAAAAGATATCCGTAATCGCTCCTATTGAACCTCGCTTTTCCGAACGAAGGTAACACGAGTTAAGAGGACTAAACTCTTTTTAAGGAGGGGAGACTGTAACAACCCTCATACTGTTTATCGATTAATGACTGATTGATTACCGACATCGCTAAACTTGAATCGATCAATTATCAATCGACGATTGAAAATCAAAACCGAGTTAATTGCTCGTGGTTCTGCTTTGAATTTCATTTTATCTGCTGACTGCTTAATTATCTCTGCTCATTGCTGCTTAAACTGTTAATGGAAGGCCTTATCGGCCATTTAACCCAAAATTGATTGATGTTCCATGATTAGTGGAATTTATGTGATTTTATGGTGTATTTAATTAAAATGTGATTAGGTATGATTAAATTAGATTAAAGTAAGTTAAAATGCTAAGTTTGACTTACTTACCAATTTGTCACCCTTAGTGGACCACTTAGAATATTATATTGGGCCTTATGGCATGTTGATCAAAGCTTTTCCTCAGCCATTTCTTGTCTCAACCGAACTAGAGGTAGCGAGAGAGAGAGAGTTAGAAGAGTTTTGGTCTCATCTTGTAGAATTGCTTGGAAATTTCTTATAGACTTGGAGATTTGGAAGGATAATTATGATTTGAGCTCATAGACCTTGAATACAAGACTTGAGGTAGACCATTGAACCTCTCATTGTTGTATTTAACATTGTTCTTGCATGATTCATGCCAAATTTGAGAGTTGAACCATGAATTAATTCTATAATGTTGATTTGGAGCTCATTCCATGCATGCATCTGTATATTGAAGAGTTTTGGGTTGATTTCATGGCAAATGATGCATGCATGTTCATGTTGATGTTTAGGACCATGATTTCATCTTGTTTTTCAAAGATTGAAGCTCATTAGAGCATGTTTTGAAGTTTGAAAATGATTTGAATTCATGCATGTTTGCATGTTCTTCATGTTCATGAATATGGGTTTGAATTTGGCTTTAATTAATTCACCCTTGGGCCTTAAATTCACAAATTGAGCTTTGAAACTTGTTGTATATTGAGTTTGGATGTATTTTCCAGAATTTGGGCCCAAGAGGTCGAGTTTTGAGCTTTGGAATGCTTGGTTTGAACTTGGAAGACAAATCTGGAAATTCCAGAATTTGGCCTCTACGCTCGAGCGAAGGATTCTACGCTCGAGCGACCATCGTTTCTTTTGTGCTCCGCTCGAGCGAGGGAATGGTGGCTCGAGCGTAAATTTCAAGCTCTCAGCATCTTGGTGCACGCAAGCGTACGCTCGAGCGAAGGGACCTACGCTCGAGCGAAGAACTGTGTCTCACGCTCGAGCGAGCATCGAGCGTAAAATCTGAGCATCCAGCATTTTTACTGTAGCACGCAGTCCGCTCGAGCGACGGAACCCACGCTCGAGCGAAGCTCCTTTGTCTGCATGTCCGCTCGAGCAAAGAAAGCCTCGTTCGAACGAGACCCCTATTTTCAGCAAAATTTGTTAAGTGTTCCAAAGTACATCTTTGCATCCTCTTTCCATCCTAGGCATTCCTAGGGTACATTTAAGGCATCTTAAAGAGGATATAAATGTAGAACACACCAAGGCAACTTAGGGATTAAATTATTTTTTTTTCCAACTGTATAGCTTAGTGTGTTCAATTTGTTAACTGTATAGGGTTGGCTTTCCGAGGAGACGCTCTAGATCACTGTAGCCTAGAACTCTGTGAGTAACAATTGTGTAAAGATATGTTCAAATGATTATACTGAATCGAATCACATCGAATCGATATTGATTATCAATAAATGTATGTCCTTTATTTCGAATCAGACAGGGCATCCTTAGCACCTCATCAAGCATCGTTATCACATAGAGATCTTTGCGGTTCCTCGTGGAACCACTATCGCCATCGATTGATGGCCATCATTATTTTCGGTCTTTAAGACCTCAAGCATCGTTATGCTAATAGATGTAACACATATGACTGTTTACTGAACTGAACAACCGTTATACTAATTGAAATGAATTGTTTTCATTACTGTAAGGACATTCATTCTAAACCTCTTTACGCTTTATGTTATTCACTGGGCTTTAGCTCACTGCTCATATATATATGTAGGTGTACAGGCACCGGATCAAAGCTAAGGGCGTCGGGGTATTTCCAGTTTTGTCAAGGCAGCCTATATGCCTCACTACGAGGTTCTGAGCCTGCTATGCTAAGGCTTAGGGGTGTTTTAGCCAGTCCCCTTCTGCATCGCTTTTGTTCATCAGACGATCGTTAACCCTCTGCATCATATATAGGGATTAAGTCTCTGTACTTAATGATTGTATATGATGTATGTACTGGTTTGTCTCTGACTGCATATATGTATAAAAAATCTTTTGGCATACTGCATCGTCACTCATTGACATTGTTTATTTATCAGAATGGCTTCCGCCATGATTGCTTTTACTGCTTTTATCATTAAGAGGCCTTCAAGAATCTCGATCACCGGGTTACATTGCTAAACCCATAAGGGCGGGTTTGGGTCGGGACAGTAGTTGAGTTAGTACTCACATTTTGTGCCCAAGTGTTAAGCTTGAAAGATGTAAGCCCATAGGGCATTTATTTTGATGTTACATGTGATATCCTTCAATAATGATACTCATGAATGAGATAATGATTGGTTTTCTTTTATCAATGCATGCTATTGTTATATATTATGGGTTTATTTTGAGGGCGCATAACTTGGTATCGAGCGCATTGTGTTCGAATACTTTGGGTACGTGAGAAGTGATTAGTATCACAATGGGTTCGTCTCGCTTGATAGAGACTTAGATGTACTGTTATATGCTTATATGATAACATGTTTATGTGACTATGTGGGTATGGAATGTAGTTTCTAGGATGTTGATTGGACCCTTGAGTTTCTGAAAGTCTTGTTGGAAAGGCACTTGATCAATGTTGTTTCCAACCGGAACTTTAGTGACACCTCGGGACTATCATTATCCAGGAATGAAATTCGTAGGTGCTTATGTGATTATGTGCTTACGTGGAGTGAATTATTGTTGTCCAATGCATTAGGACGCAAGTGTTATAGTTTTGGCACACTTATTAATGTGCTAATGTCTTTGTTACCTTTATTAGGATGTCAGGACGAGGACGAGGACGTGGTAGGTGTGGTAAGCGTGATGGGCAGGAGATGCCTATACCGGATGAGATTCCGGCAGTACAGGAAGGAGTTGGCCAGGCCAATGTGGCCGAGCCGGTAGGACAGCAGGCTATGGGCGCTTTGGCCCGAGAGATAGCAGGGGCATTCAGGGAGTCAGTAGGCATCCTCAGAGTTGAGAATTAGGCTCAGGTTCATGTTGCGGATGCAGGGCCTTCTTTTCTGAAGAGGGAGTTCTTCTGGTCTAACCCGGACGAATTTTTAGGTGATCCTAAAGAGCCACTTAAGGCAGATGAATGGCTCGAACAGACAACGGAGACGTTTGAGATGCTAGGCATCGAAGACGAGGTACTGAAGGTGACCTTGGCATCTTTCCAAATTAAAGGGATGGTCGGGTGGAAGTTCACTAAGAGTCGATATAGGAGGGACTTGGAAGGCTTTTGTTGACACTTTCCAGAGAAGTTCTGTCTCCAAATTAAGGAGAGGTTGAGAGATTAGTTCTACCTAAGGCATCAGCTTCTTCAATGGCCGAATTTGAGGCCGCATTTACTAGTTTGTCCAGGTTTGCACCTGAGTTGGTGGCGTCTGAGGAACGCCGTTGTATTGAGTTCGAGAAGAAGTTGAGGCGCGGCCTTAAGTTGAGAGTTATAGGGACTATGATTCGAGATTATGGGCGTCTGGTTGATACTGCAGCCCATACTGAGATCATGATGCAGGAGGAGGAGGAAGGGCAGAAAGGCTCCAAGAGGAGTCAGGATGGACAGAGTGATGGTAGGAGACAGAAGGGTTTTAACCCTCAGCAATCTCAGAGTAGCTTTTCTTGATCGACTTTTCCTGTGCCGAGTGCTAGTTTTGGGAAAGGCAGCCAGGGAGACATTACCTGTTTCAAGTGTGGTCAGCTGGGCCACAAGTCACCAGCTTGCCCGCAGAAGGGAGGATGACAGAGAACAGCGTCATCTTCGGCTCAATCTCAGAGCCAGAGTCAGGGTAGAGGCCAGCCACTCTCTTATTTTCAGTGTGGTCAGGCAGGGCACATGAAGAGGTTTTGCCCGCAATTGAGTGGCACATTTGGTGCATCTGGTTTAAGACAGACTCAGAGTCATCAGCCAGCTCAGTCAGTTTAGGCCTCGAGGGCCAATCAGGGGGCTTCATCGTCCTAGTCTCAGGCAAAGAATCTTATGCTCCTAGGGGTGAGCAGTTGATCGAGATCGCCTCATGCTGTATGCCGTTATCACAAGCAAGATCTTGTACCGCTCCATCGGGCAGAGAGGTACCTTCTTGTTTTGCAATTGGTTACTAGTGTATTGATTGAAACGGTGCATCTCATTCCTTTGTGTCTCACGATTTGCTTCTCTTTTGGAGTTGGAGTTAGCACAGTTAGCATCTCCTATTTGTGTAGTGTCACCCCTTGGGGGTGAATTGATCTTGAAACAAGGTGTTAAGGGTTGTGATATAGAGGTCGCCGATCATAGGCTTCCGTTTTCTTTTGTAGTTATGCCCATGAAGGGCTTTCATGTTATTTTGGGTATGGACCGGTTATCGTCATACCGGGCAGTTATTGATTGCTACCGCCAGAGGGTCACTTGTTGTCCTGTGAGCAGGGAACGTTTCCATTTCTTGGGGGATCGGGTTGGTAGTGTTTTGCCACCGGGGTATGATCCGCGAGGGCGGAGTGAGTTGAGTGGTCTTCTTGCTAGCCTTTTGAGTAGTGAGTGTTATGAGACCCAGGTTGTGTTGCCAAGAGTGGTTTGTAAGTACTCGGACGTCTTTCCCGAGGATCTTGTTAGTTTGCCACCTCATAGAGAGATTGAGTTCTATATTGACTTAGTGCCCGGCACGGCGCCGATTTCTATGGCACCTTATCGTTTTGCCCCAAATTGAGTTAGTTGAGTTGAAGATCCAACTTTAGGAGTTGCTAGATAAGGGCTATATACGCCCAAAGTGTTTTGTTGGGGAGCACCGCCCTCTTTGCTAAGAAGAAAGGTGGTGCTTTGAGACGTGTATCGACATCGAAATTCAATCGGCTACGGTCAAGAATAAGTACCCTATGCTCGTATAGATGATCTTCTCGATTGAAGGGTTCCGTTGTTTCTCTAAGATAGATTTGAGATCGGGTTACCACCCGCTTGAGAGTCGAGGAGGAGGATATTCAAGACGGCATTCAGACAGCGGTATGGCCTATGAGTTTCGGTGATGCCATTTGGGCTCACCAATGCACCTGCAGTCTTTATGGACTTGATGAACCGGATATTCTGGGAATTCTTGGATCGTTTTGTAGTAGTCTTTGTAGACGATATTCTTATCTATTCACCTTCAGAGAAGGAGCACGAGAAGCACTTGAGAGTTGTGCTTGAGTTACTTAGAGCCCATAAGCTTTATGCTAAGTTTGGGAAATGTGAGTTCTGGCTAGAGGAGATGAAGTTCTTAGGCCATGTGGTTTCCGGGGAAGGGATGTCTGTTGACACATCCAAAATTGAGGCAGTACAAGATTGGGCACAGCCTAAGAGTGTGTTTGAGATCCGCAGTTTTTCTGGGATTAGCTGGGTACTACCGACGGTTTGTGAAGGATTTCTCCAGGTTAGCTTCGCCGTTGACTAGATTGACTCGGAAGGGAGTCAAATTTGTATGGAGTGAGACTTGTGAAAAGTCATTTCAGGAGTTAAAGGTTAGATTGACTACCGCTCCGGTTTTGATTATTCCGGAGAGAGGGTTGGGTTATTGTAACAAGCCCGCGGGGGGACCTCGTTACAGCTCGAACTCTATTCGTGTCACGGTTCTTAATCTTGAACCAAAGAGTCCAAATCCGGCAAATCGTTTTGAGAAAACAGATTTTTAAAAGAAGTGCTAAACATGGACTGCTTTGCCAGATACAGAGTCGCCACCTAAATATTTTATTTTTGGGAAATTTAGGAAACCCTGACTTGTTGCCTAAGGCCACGTGTCCGTCATTACCAAAGTTGCCTCGGCTCGAGAACTTGGGTACGATTGGGGAAGGTCACTTCGTGAGCACCCCCGCTCGCCCGATCAAAGATCGACCTCTACTAACCATGATATCTATTTTTGAAAACATTGTGTGTTCTTATTCCGGTTATTAGCCTAGATTACTATGTGATGCGCACAGCATACAAGTATAGACCGGGTCACCTGAATTGGAACAAAATATTTCACATTTGTTTTTAAAAGATGGTTTGCTACCCGCAGGTAGGCTTAAAATGCAGATTTTGCCACCCTCAGGTGGGCTTAGAAAACATGGTTTTGCCACTATCTAGTGGGCTTAAAACTCACAGTTGATGATTTGTCCCAATCCAAATAACCTAACCTTCACCCACAGTTATTCAAGCAGATATATCACATAAGCAAATAGCCTCATGGTAAGCATGCTGTCATGGCAGTCACTCACACGCATGCAAGGATGCTAAAGCATAAAACTCACCGAGTACTCCAAGCCAAAACAGAAACCGATTAGAAATTATGCATGATCCTAACTATACAGAAATGCCTAATGTAACACATGAAAAAAATACAACTATAGCAGGCTCGGCTATTCTAAACATGGCATATGAGATGCAACAGCTATCAAGTATTCAACTTGGAATTGAAATACAAATGCAGTTAGTATGATGCGCCGAGCCCGATGCATGCAAAACTGATGAATGAATGCAAACATGCTATCATACTGTATGCTAATTGAAACATGCCCTAATCTAACCATCATAAGCTGGTAAATAAAAAGGGAAGAAAGACGTGGGGTTGGAAGACATACATCACACACACGCACACTTATTACAATTATGCCCTCGCGCAGAGGGTCCGAAAGAATAATATACAGTCCCAAATGAATAGTATAGTCCAAATAAATAATACAGTCCAAATATGTACAAAACCCTAATTAATTAACAAATTTAACTAGGAAAGCATTAAATTGGCATGCAAGCCAGGGACTGTCTCGACTCTTCTCCGGATGATGAATGATGCATGCTCGGGTGGCCTTTGCGCGGAAATCCATGGCGATGCCCCAATTAGCCTCTGTTTGCAATTATTCTTGGAATGCGTGCCAAGCTTCTAAGGTCACGATTCTTGATTTGCTGCAACAGAGAGCAATAGAGGGGCATGGCAAAGTATTTTCACACATGTATGCATGCCTCGATCCTCGTGCCACCAATCACGCATCTCGATGCATGATGGCCGAGGAGTCGAATTGCACAACTCAATATGGGATGAATGCACATGAAAATATAACTAAGACCTACCTCCATCATGGACAATCCGGAGTGTCGGTGACTGGGGAATTGAGACACGTTCCGTCACTCGGAGTACGAAACGTACCTCGTTTCCCGTGCTCGGGCTAACTCCTATCCCAAACACAATGCAATATGCATGACATGCATGGATGCAACTAAGATACAACCTAACATGCACAATGCTATGAAATGGCATACATGATGCATGAGGTAATATGGCATACACAATGCGCTAACATACAACCTAGCATACACAATGCTGTGAAATGAAATAGCATACACAATGCATAATGGGCTTACACCAACACAAGCGGACCTCGGCCACACTCACATAGGAGGCCATTAGATGAAAATGAGACACTCGAGATGCGTGCACACGTACACGCAAACCGAAGACCGACCCTAAGGCATCAAATGCCACTCTAACAAAGCATGGCAAGGCATAGAATATGGCATACTAGTATGCAAATTTCAGCGCTAAAATATGATGCAAAACAGCCCCGAAACATGGAAACATGGCACTCAATGCATGAAATGAGACTCGAAACTCGAAACTAGGCGCATGGAATGACTTATAGCTATACAAAGCATGCATGAAGTATGAAGAAAGAATCAAGACAGTCCCAAAACAAGCATATTTCCAATTATAAGCAAGGCCAAAAGGTGAATACAAGTAGGGCTAAGCTAACATGCAAAAATGGCCTTGAAAGAGAGATAAAGAAGCAAGTAACAGCTGCTGACCTTAAATGGCAAAGATCCCTTCAACAAAGTTGAAGAAGGGCTCAAAATGAAGCACTTTGCAGTTTACATCAAGCCACGAAAATAAACACAAGTAGGCCGAAAACATTATGCAAGAAAAAGGCCAAAAGAGGGACAAAGAAGCAAGTGATGGTTGCTGGCCTCAAAGAGAGGAGGGCCCTTCAACAATGTTGAAGAGGGGCCCAAAACATGATATTTTATAGTTTATGACCAAGCCCAAAACAGTGCACAAGCAAGCTTAAAATACTATACAAAATAAGGCATAAAAGAGAGCTTTAACACAAAGAGAAAAAAGGAAGCCTCAAACAGTGAAAGACCCTTGATCAAACATGAAGATTGGGTCAAAATATAACTATTTACCGTTCAGACCAGAGCCCAAAAATACAAGCACAATGAGCTAAAAAAGCATGCAAAAATAGGGCAAAAATAGAGATAAAGAGGCAAGTGACAGATGGAAGCCTCAAACAGTGAAGAGCCCTTCAACAATGTTGAAGAAGGGCTCAAAACAAGCTCTTTTCACTTTATGACCAAGCTCAAAACAGTTTAAAAATAGGTCTAAAATACTATACAAGAAAGAGACATAAATGAGAGCTAAAGAAGCAAGTGCTAGTATGAAGCCTCAAACAGGGAAGAACCCTTAATCAAACATGAAAAAGACCTCAAAACATGACTATTTTCAGTTAGGGTCGGAGCCCGAAAATGTAAGCACAAAGAGCTAAGAAAGCATGCAAAAATAGGCTCAAAAGAGGGAAAATGGGACTCACCCTTCTAGAACCATGCTTCAACAACTTTTGGACCAGGTTTGGGAGCTCTTGACCTCTGGAAGACAGCCTCAAATTGCTGGAATGGATGTTGGAGGTGTGATGCTATGAGTTGTAGTGTAAAATGGTGTAGGACTTGAGAGGTTTTGATGCTTAGAAGAGAGAGAGAGGGAGCTTTAATGCAAGACTCCCAAACAAAACTTTTTTTAACCCCTGAAAATGCAACTGGAGCTGCTGGTTTTATAGGAAAAAGAGTGGAGGAGAAGGAGGGAAAATGAAATTCAAATTCCCCCCCAAAATAAGCCTAAAAGAGAGATAAAGAGGCAAGTGGTAGCTTCCAGCCTCAAACGAAAGAGATCTCTTCAACAAAGTTGAAGAGAGGCTCAAAACAAGACATTTTACAGTTTATGATCAAGTTCGAAACAGCTCACAAGTAAGCTTAAAATACCATGCAAAAATAGGCCTAAAAGAGAGTTAAAGAGGCAAGTGATAGTAGGAGACCTCAAACAGCAAAAGGTCCTTAATTAAACATGAAAAGGAGCTCAAAATATGACTATTTACAGTTTGGGTCAGAGCCCAACAATGCTTGCAAACAAGGCTTAGATATAGAGCAAGATAGAAACAAAAAGGAGGGGAAAGAAGCTTACCCTTGAAGACCAATGAACCAGCAGCTTTTGGACCAAGAAAAGGAGCTCCTAGCCTCTGGAAAACAGCCTCAAAGTGTTGTAATGGAGGATGGAGGTGTATACCAAAAACCGGAGCAAACGGAGGTGGTTAAGTGGTCCCAAACCGAGGCACACAG
The DNA here is from genome assembly GCA_025200525.1 of Camellia lanceoleosa. Taxonomy (NCBI): domain Eukaryota; kingdom Viridiplantae; phylum Streptophyta; class Magnoliopsida; order Ericales; family Theaceae; genus Camellia; species Camellia lanceoleosa. The sequence goes on from CM045766.1 coordinate 132,957,366, forward strand.
CCGTCAGCTCCAAAAAACCGAAAACCGGGCTCCAAACGAGAAAAATGGCCTACGACCACGAAACGTAGCCGACGGCCACTAAGAGATGATCTACGAGACCTCTCCCTTCCTTTGGGAAGAGAAAATAGAGAAAACGGAGCCTGGTTCGCAACCCGAGGCAAGACACGAAAGAGCCCGGAAGTCCGCAGGCAAGGCTCGTAGCCGAGACTCTGAAACTTCCGTACGAGCACAATATGCAATATCACCGAGCGCTCAATCGGTGACGTCTGAGTCTTAAGGTCGGTCAAAAATGGGGTGTCTACAGTTATGCAGTTATAGACACCCCATTTTTGACCGTCTTCAAGACTTGGTTGTGCTTGTAGGTACACCCAACAACTGGTTCGATTGCTCGCCCAACATTCGATTGTCTCGGCAGAACGCCACCGGTTCGGGTTTCCGGGTTTCCCGGACCTTGTATCCTTTCTGTCTCATTTTTGGACCCTGACCTGGTCCTTTCAGAGTGGCCCCTGTGGTGCACTGCCGGCCATGGCTTGGCCCATGCCGGCTACTGGTGAACACCTGCCAGCCATCGGTACATGGCCGATGGCGGCCAAGACTTCTTTCTCGGCTAGTTTAGGAAGATATTTTGTACCAGCTGGAATCCTCATATCTACCCTCCATACACGTGTATGGAGGGATGAAGCTCTTGAAAAGCTTGTTCAAGAAGCTTTAGCCTTGCATTCCTCTATATAAGGAAGAGGCTTCTTCCTTATACCAGGTTCTGAGCTTTTGAAGGCAAAAAAGCTTCCTCTCTCTCTATATTGCTTGTGGTTAGAGCTTGGAAGTTGGATTTCTTTGCATTTTTGCACTACACCTCATAGCACAAGACCTCCATCACTCATTCAAACACCTTGACGCTGATCTTCAGAGGTTGGAAGCTCAGATTTTTGGACCAAAATGCTACTAAAGATTTGTTCTTCAAGGGTAAGCACACTTTTCCCCTAAACTAGTCTTTTCTTGTTTCATTTATAAGCCTTGCTTTCAAGCATTTTTGGGCTCTGACCCTAACTGGAAATGATAATATTTTGAGCCTCTTTTCATGTTTGATCAAGGGTCTTTCTCTATTTGAGGCCTCCTTCCATCACTTGCCTCTTTAACTTTCTTTTAGGCCTATTTTTGCATAGTATTTTAGGCTTATTTGTGACATGTTTTGGACTATTCCATAAACTGTAAAGTGGCTTTTTTTGAGCCCCTCTTCAACTTTGTTGAAGGGTTCTCCTCTGTTTGAGGACAGAAGCTACCACTTGCTTCTTTATCCCTCTTTTAGGCCTTTTTCTTGCATGATATTTTAGGCCTACTTGTGATTATTTTCGTGGCTTGATATAAACTGTAAAATGTCTTTTTTTGAGCCCCTCTTCAACTTTGTTGAAGGGATCTTTGCCATTTGGGGCCAGCTTCTATCCCTTGTCTCTATTCTCACTTTTAGGGCCATTTTTGCATGATAGATTAGCCCTATTTTTATTCATTTTTAAGGCATGTTGTAAACTGGAAAAAGGCTTTTTTTGACATCATCTTCATGTTTCATTAAGGTTCCATTTTTTTTTGAGGTCATATGCTATCTTGTATGCTTAGTTGCCTCCCATTTTGAGCCTTACATCCTAGCCATTGTTGCATGCTTTGTTTGGCCTATTAGCCACTGAAATCCAGTGGATTTTTAGTGTCTTAGCCACTGTTTTGAGCCTCCAAATCAGAGGGGGGTGACCCCCTTTCACCTTGACTTGTTTGGTGGTCATTTTGGCCTTCCAAAGGGCCCCCATCTTGCATGCTTTGAAGTCACTTTCCAGGGCCAATTTGGTGAGTTTTAGGACTATCATATTTGATTTTTAGAGTTGTATATGTCATGCCACTTGTCTATCTTGTATGTGCCTAATAACTCCTTACATGGCCATCTAAAGGAGCCCCTCATTTTGATATGCATTGGCTGCATTTCCATGGTTATTTAGGCATGTTTTGGCATGATTTATTCACTGATTTTTAATGATTTGGTGAGATTCTATGTGCATCATATACTTTCCATGTAAACCATGTTTGCTAGTCAAAGTTGCATGCTACTTTAGCCCATCTTGCTAGCACTTTTTGGCCATGCATTAAACTGGAAAAATGCATGTTTTGGGACTTCCTTGACTCTGTCTTCATGCTTCATGATCAAATAATGCATGCTTTGTATAGCTATAAGTCATTCCATGTGCCTAGTTTTGAGTTTCGGGTCTCATGCCATGCATCGGGTGCCATATCTCCATGTTTCGGGGCTGTTTAGTATCATGTTTGAGTGTTGAAATTTGCATGTTTGCATATCATGTTCCATGCCTTACCATGCTTTGGTAGAGTGGCATTCGCGCCTTAGGTTCGGTCCTCGGTTTGCGTGCACGCGTGCACGCATTTCGAGTGTCTCATTTTCATCTAATGGCTACTGATGTGAGTATGGCTGAGGTCCACTCTTGTTGGTGTAAGTCCATTATGCATTGTGTATGTCATTTCATTTCATTTCATAGCATTGTGTATGCCAGGTTGTATGTTAACGCATTGTGTATGCCATGTTATCTCGTGCATCGTGTATGCCATTTCATAGCATTGTGTATGTTAGGTTGTATGTTAGTCGCATTCATGCATGTCATGCATATTGCATTATGTTTGGGATAGGAGTTAGCCCAAGCACGGGAAACGAGGGACATTTCGAACTCCAAGTGACTTTAACGTGTCTCAATTCGATCACCGACATCTCGGATTATCCATGATGGAGTCTAGGCTTTGTTGTGTTTTCATGTGCATTCATTTCATATTGAGTCAGGCGATTCTCCTCGACCATCATGCATCGATATGCGTGATTGGTGGCACGAGGATCGAGGACTACACTCCCTGAAGAGTAGTCATGCATACATATGTAAAAATACTTTGCCATGCCCCTTTGTTACTCTCTGTTGCAGCAAATCAAGAATCAGCAGCCTTCCGGAGCTTGGCACGCATTCCAAGAACAACTGCAAACAGAGGCTAATCAGGGCATCGCAGTGGATTTCCGCACAAGGCAACCCGAATATGCATCATTCATCATCCGGAGCAAAGTCGAGGCAGTCCCTGGCTTGCATGCCAATTTACCGTTTTCCTAGATTAATTTGTTAATTAATTAGGGTTCTGTATTATTAATTAGGGTTCTGTATTATTTATTCAGACCCTTCGAGCGATGGCACAATTGTAATAAGTGTACGTGAGTGTGATGTATGTCTTCCAACTCCACGTCTTTCTCCATTTTATTTACCAGCTTATGATGGTTAGATTAGGGCATGTTTTAATTAGCATACAGTATGATAGCATGTTTGCATTCATTCATCTGTTTTGCATGCACTCGGCCAAGATCATACTAACTGCATTTGTATTTCAATTCCAAATTGAATACTTGTTAGCTGTAGCATTCCATATGCCATGTCTAGAATAGCCGAGCCTGCTATAGTTGCATTTTGCATGTGTTGCATTAGGCATTTCTGTATAGTTAGGATCATGCATGGATTTCTAACTGATTTCTATTTTGGCTCGGAGTACTCGGTCAGTGTTATGCTTTAGCATTTTGCATGAGTGTGAGTGTTGCCATGTTAGCATGCTTGCCATGAGGCTAATTGCTTATTTGCTATATCTGCTTGAATGCCAGTGGATGGAGGTCTTTTGTTTGGATTGGGACAAATTCAACGAAACTATTTTACTAAGCCCACTGAGGTGGCAAAATATCCTTTTCCTAAGCCCACTGAGGTGGCAAAATATTCTTTTTTCTAAGCCCGCTGAGGTGGCAAAATCTCTTTGCTTTTCCTATGCCCACTGAGGTGGCAAAATCTCTTTTGAGGTGGTAAAATATTCTTTTCCTAAGCCCACTCGTGAAGTGGCAAATTCTTATTCTTTTCGAAAAACAACCGCGAGTTGAATTTGTTCCAATTCCTACGATTTGGTCTATAATTGTATGTTGTGCGCATCACGTAGTAAATCTAGGCTAATAACCGGAATAAGAACACACAATGTTTTCAAAACTTCATATCATGGTTAGTAGAGGCCGATCTTTGATCGGGCGAGAGGGGGTGCTCATAGCTGACCTTCCCTAATCGTACCCAAGTTCCCGAGCCGAGGCAACTTTGGTGATGACGGACACGTGGCCTTTGGCACAGAGTCAGGGTTTCCTAAATTTTCCCATTAAAAAATATTTAGGTGGCGACTCAGATTCCGCAAAGCACCATGTTTGGCACTTGTTTTCTAAAAATCTGTTTTTCTCAAAACGATTTGCCCGATTTGGACTCTTTGGTTCAAGATTAAGAACTGTGACAATTTGTAGTAACCCCAAAATGAACAGAACGGGACTCACCCTCCCGGCATTGGGGACGCCTGATTTCGCGACTCTCTGGGGCTTAGAGAACTTGACTCGAACTCATGATATCTGGTTTTGACTACACTTGTGTGTTTCTTTGCATTGCATTTGCATTGGTGCGCCTAGGACACCGTATTTGCCATCTGCTATTCCTGAACGGTTTGCCGAAGGCTTGTCTTGTCAAGGCATGACCATAAGGCTGACCGATTGTGGGCTCTGCCAGTATGGGAACACAAACCTCGGTTTTACCGGGGCACCCTCTTGACCATTCGACCTCGTGCATATTCGGATCCATAGTGACTATTCCAAACTAGGACAGGTTGCTTACCCGATGATAGGTTGTTTGAAATCGCTGTGTACGTAGTGAAACCCTAGCTCCTGACAAAATAGGACAGGGAAACCCTACCCCTCCATAGGGGTGTTTTGGCTCTCAAATTATCTGTTATGTGCTGTCAGAGTGTGTCTCTACAGGGTGCATGTATCAGTTATGAGTTCGGCATCGAACTCGGGCATCATCAAGATTTGAGAATCGCTTATCCGGGGTATCGATTCATCTTTGGGAACAAAGTGATCGTGATAGTAACCAGTGTTTGAGGACAGTGTGTCCAAATTTTATCAACTGTGTGTTGTAAATGCCCGACTGTGTGTTGTGTATTTTAAGCCGTTATGCTGTCCGTTTATCTGTTTATTTATTTCCTTATTGCTTTATTTATCTTTTGCTAGGGCAATTTTAGCACAATTGCTTCCGACCCAATAGATATTCCCCAAGCACTTTGGACAAGAGGTCGTCGGCTCAATCGATCTAAGGATCTGGTTGAAGGACAGCCAGTGTTCCATTCTCTACCCCCAGTTGTTAGAAGAAGGCCAAGAAAGCGTAGTGTGTCTGAACAGAGGTTACCAGAGCAGTGGTCTACCCTAGCAGTGAACAGTCGGGTTAAGGTCTCAGTTTCTGCTATAGAGATACACCTACCAGTCAGTCAACAGGATCAGCGGAACATAGCTGAAATGGAAGAAATGATGCGCCAAATCCAAGAGAGCATGAAACAGATGCAGAAGGACGCCATCCGCCAAGCGGAGTTCTCTAAACAACAGGCCACGATCATGACCCAACAGGTAGAACTAATTACCCTACAAAGAATAAGCCGAGCATCACCATATCCGGCCCCTCCTCCACCAGGGGTCCCACTACCCAAGCAGACACCAACTGTTCAGAATGTCCTGCCGAATGCCCAGAACACTTTGCCAAATGTCCATGCTGTTCAGGAGGACACAGACATCCCAATGGGGCCGGCTCCGCCCCCGTTTCCACCTCAATTGTCCAAAGTACATACACCTGTCAACCACCCGGACTCTCCCTTCGAGTTCGAGGTAGACCCTACAGCATTGAAATTAAGCAAGCTCGAGAAGCTATTCAAAAAATCCCTGGGGGTAAAGGCTATCCCGGATATCGAAGACGGGTATACCGATGTGGTCGTGACATTACCGGATAGATTCAAAATGTCGCAGATTGATCGCTTCGATGGATCCGGGGATCCCATCGTCCACCTCTGGCTATTTTCAGATATATTGCGGCCAATGGGCCTAACCAGACCACAGAAGCTCTCGCTATTCGGCCGGACCCTGTCGGGTGTGGCCGCCATCCGTATGCGGGTTAGAGGATGATGCCAAGGGAAGGTGGGAGGAAATGGCTGACGCCTTGGTTGTGCAATACTCTTACAACACCCAAATCGAGATTACAACCCGGGATCTCGAAACAACAAGGCAAGAGCCCAAAGAGAGCTTCTCTGAATTTGTATCCCGGTAGAGGGCGAAAGCATCGATGATGACTTTAAGGCCCACCGATAAGGACCAGATCAGGATGATTGTGCGCAATCTCCAGCCAAAACTAATGCAAAAGATGATTGTGCTCCCCTTTCCCACCTTTTCGAATCTACACGAGATGCGGGTACAAATTGAGGATGCAATGAAACAGGGTCTGATTAACCAAGACAGGAGCAATTTCAAGAACTTTTAACTTAATAACAATGCAGTTCGAGTGGCGCCAGAATCGCAAGAACTTCGAGGTCAAGATGGTCGCCACCATTCCCCTCCTTCCAAGGCCCATGGCACACACCTTCTCCGATGCATCCGGAAGCAATACAGAGACCACTAAATACCAACCCAGAGGCCAAAGAACCTTCACCCCACTATACATGCCCTTGTCCAAGGCTCTCGGGGTCTTAATCAAAAAGGGGCATCTAAAACCCCTGGAGCCGAGGCCATTACGGAAAAAACTCCTCCCACTCAAAACCCAAAGCATCATATATCACCGAAGACGGTCATGATACCGACCAATGTTTCAGACTGCGTCACGAGATTCAAGACCTCGTTGACAAAAATGTGATTTTGCCTCCCGAGAGACCTAATGTCACAACCAACCCACTCCCTACACACAACCAAGCTCCACCTCTCAAAAGAATCAATTTTATCCAAACTGGGGTCGTGTCATACGATCCGAGCACCTACATCACTCATTCCCATCTACCTAAGCCAGAGGTGCTCCTTCCCGACTGCACTGACCTTTTGTGCTTGTTGGACATCTCTACAACCCAACCTGAGCCAATGGTGGTGGCCGTTGAAGAGAGTACAAGGGAGATTACAGAGGAGGATGGAACTGTTGAGTCTGGGTTTGAACAGTCTGGGAATTTTTCTGGGGAAGCCTACGATCTAAGTGAGTATATCCTGTCAGTAGGCCAGTCTGAGCCTATTATAGGATTGCCAGAGAGGGCAGAACTGTGTGTGATCCAGGGGGACAGATTTGAGCAGGGAATGGAGGATCTGACGACTGTGGAAGAGGATTTTTCCAAACTCCAGTTTTTCAATAACCAAGAATCAGGGGACGCGGCAGTCAACTGGTTTGAGTATGAGGAGTCGGCAAAAGCTACCGGATGGCTGGATGATCAACCAGATGTTGTAGAATTTCGGTCGACGCAAGCAGAGGAGTATTAATAGTGGCCGGAAGGGCCGAAAGTCAGAGCATATTGCTGAAGAACACCGGTCCGAAGAATTTCGCTCGGAACCAAGACATTGTGAATGCAGCGGAATCTGAACAACAAACTGCGCTAACACAGGTAGAACAAGAAAAGATTTGGGATTCTGAGAGAATCCGAAAAGCCAAAGCCCATGAAGGGATTGAGAGTGCTGTGGGCACAAGGACCGAAGATGCTGTGAGCATGTGGGTCAAGGTACGAAAGAGTACAACCATGCCGAGCAGACAGTGTCTTTGGAATGCTAATGGAATGTGGTGGGAAAAGCGACGATTTATGTCTTGCCCACACACGCGAGGATTGGGGAAGCCATCAACCGCACAACACTTGGTATCTCGATGAGGTTGATCACATGACAAGAAGCGGTGGTATTTCAAGCCCCCACACCTAGAGGCATTCGGAAGCCGAGAGACAGAAAGAGAAGCAGATCGAAGAAGAAGCTGTGCTCAAACAACTAAAGAAGATACAAGAAGATATCTCCATCTGGGGACTGCTTATGGCTTCAAGAGTACACAGGCAGGCTGTCCTTTCAGCTATGGACAAGGCTAAACTCTCTATAGATACCACGTCTGAGCAACTAGTTGGGTGGTTTTCCGCGAGGAGGTCCCGACGTTAACCTTTTCGAAGACAGAACTACCACCGAGGGCAAATCATAACAAACCCCTCTACATCTCTGTGGAATGTAGAGACAAGTGGTTTTTGGTTTTTATCGACACCGGATTCGCCATTAATGTGTGCCCCAAGGACAAAGATATAATCGGGTTAAAGCCCGCGACTTCATGCCAACTACTCAAGTGATCAGAGCCTATGATAATACTAGCAGAGAGGTAATGGGGACTGTCAAGATTCAGACCCAGGTTGGTCCAGGACAACACAACATTGAATTCCATGTCTTGGACGTTCCCGCAACCTTCAATCTACTCTTGGGGCGGGCGTGGTTGCACCAGGTGAAAGCAGTCTCTTCCACTTTACATCAAATGTTGAAGTACCCTCACGGGAAGGGGGTGGCCATTGTTTTCGGAAATTCATCCATCCATCCGCCGCCAGAAGTGTCTACATCGGTCTTGGAAATCGAGCACGGCACGGAGGATATGTTCCTATCAGGGTTTACTCTGGCTGAGGCTCGAGTTGTGCAGAATATCATGGCTGTTAATGAGGGAATGTACGTCAGTGCTCAATCTGTGTACCTCATGAACAAGCTACAACACATCCCTGGGATGGGATTAAGAAGGAGCGGCCGGAAAGGCGTCGCAGCATTGGCCGAAGTGCCACACAACCCGCACACCTTTGGACTGGGTTATCTGCCCGCCAAAGAGGACTGGGTAAGGAAGGGAAACGAAATGGCTGGAAGAGCCAGAGCAAAGCAGGCTGGGAAGCCTTTCGAGCTGATGCATAGGCCCATTCAGGGTACCCTGAACGGACGCTTCGTCTGGGAGGGGGAGGACTTTCCATTTTGCGGCTTCCCAGAGCCGTGGCTGAACGCGGAGAAGAAGCACGTGCCAGGTTTCGAGATTTTCTTCGATCTGCAACTATCCGGGGATTACGTTGCCACAGAGCAGACAGACCTATCAGCTAAGGTTGAGCAGTGTAAGGCAATGGACTCCGAGGGCGTTGAAATTGAAATGGGGGTAACATTGGCATGTCTACTTTCAGATCCTCCGATCGACCATAAGTGCTTGGGAGATAACTTCTCGGTTTCCATGATTGGGGATGAAACGGTTGTGGGCCTACCAGCAACTATTTTGGATGCATCTATCGCACCTTCTCTCGTTTGGCAATACGAGGAGGGATTTTTGTCCAGCAGCACCGGGTCAGGTAGTGAGCCGGAATCTGATTCCACCGAGTCTTGTTAGTCGGAATCAGGTTCCAACTCGACTGAGTCTGAGTCTGGTATTCCTGGGGGTGATAACCCGGATGCCACAGTCTTGTCCAGGTCGTCTTTTTCCTTTTCATTTGAGTCTGTTGTAAATGAATCGGACGATTTGAATGTGCCTAATGAGAATCAAGTAGCTGTGGTTTCTGAGTACTTTTCTGTGCCCTTGATTTATTGCATTAATTCAGACTTTCAAAACTTTCATGAAAACGACGAGGACGAAGTTCCTCCGATTTTGCAACGTTTAATTGAGCAGGAGCAGGAAAGATTTGTTAAACCGTTAATTGATGAAATCACTACCATGAACATTGGTACTGAGGAGGACCCGCGGCTGGTCCAGATCGGGTCCACGTTGTCTTCGGAGGAACGCGAGCGCTTAGTCGCTTTATTAAAAGATTTCAAAGATGTTTTCGCGTGGTCCTACGAAGACATGCCTGGAATCAATCCTAAGATTGTACAGCATCGGATCCCCCTTAACCCCGAGGCCCGACCCGTCAAGCAGAAACTCAGAAAGATCTGCCCGGACTGGGCTCTCAAGATTAAAGAAGAGGTCTCCAAGCAAATCGACGCAGGTTTCCTGCTGGTATCCGAATACCCGACTTGGTTGGCCAACATTGTTCCGGTGCCGAAGAAGGATGGAAGGATCCGGGTATGCGTGGATTTTAGGGACTTAACAGAGCTAGTTCGAAGGACGACTTTCCCCTACCGCATATTGATGAGTTGGTGGATTTCACAGCAGGGCATGCTTTGCTCTCATTCATGGATGGTTTCTCAGGCTACAATCAGATAGTGATGGCACCTGAAGACCGGGAAAAGACCGCCTTCACCACCCCGTGGGGAACCTATTGCTACAGAGTAATGCCGTTTGGGTTGAAGAACGCTGGAGCTACTTATCAACGGGCTGCGACCACAATATTGCACGACATGATTGTCAAGTCCAAAGAAAGAGAGGGCCACTACACCGCCTTGCAAAAGTTCTTCCAAAGGATCAGGGAATTTCGGTTGCGGCTGAATCCTCAGAAGTGTACATTTGGTGTTACAGTGGGAAAAATGCTGGGGTTTCTGATTACACAAAGGGGCATCGAGGTCGACCCTTCCAAAATCAAGGCCATCTTAGAAATGCCACCACCAAGGACTGAAAAGGAGATGCGAGGCTTTCTGGGTAAAGTGCAATTCATAAGACGGTTTGTCTCAAAATTAACCTTGACTTGTGAACCACTTTTTAGTCTCCTGAAGAAAGGAAAGAAGTTCCAATGGGACGGCCGATGCCAAGCTGCGTTTGAACAGATTAAGGAATATTTACAGAACCCGCCCGTGTTGTCACCGCCAAAGCCGGGGAAACCGTTGATATTGTACCTTTCAATGACTGAAACCACAATGGGCTGCATGCTTACGCAAGAATCAGAGGACAAAGTGGAAAGAGCCATCTACTATCTTAGCAAGAAGATGCTAGAGTATGAAACTCGCTATACACCGCTGGAGAAAGCTTGCTTAGCTTTGGTATGGGCTACCAGGAAGTTGCGGCACTACCTGTTAGCTCACTCCGTAATGTTGGCTTCACGACTAGATCCCATCAAATATCTTTTCAAGAAACCGGCACTTACGGGTAGGCTAGCTCGTTGGTTACTGTTGCTCTCCGAATTTGATCTGAAATACGTGACACGCAAGTCAGTGAAGGAGAGAGCGGTGGTAGAGTTCCTTGCCGACCACCCGATTGAAGGGGATGAAGCAATTGAGTACCTATTCCCAGATGAAGCGATTTTGCATATCGACGATGAAACTTGGACGATGTACTTTGACGGAGCGTCAAATCAACACGGGTATGGGATAGGAGTGTTGCTGATAGCACCCGACAATTCCCGTATCCCTTTAGCCTTCAAACTCCGATTCAAAGTCTCGAACAACGAAGCAGAATATGAGGCATGCATTGCCGGTCTAGAGGCAGCCCTGGAATTAGGGGCAAGACGGTTGGACGTCATCGAGGACTCGAACCTTGTTGTGTCTCAAGCAAAAGGAGACTGGAAAGTCAAGGAAGAAAAGATGATACTTTACCACCAAACCTTGGATTTGTTAATTCCTCGGTTTGAGAAGCTAAATTTCACTCATCTAGTAAGAGAGAACAACAGGTTCGCAGATTCTTTAGCAACTCTATCTTCTATGATAGACATCCCATGTGGAGTCCGGATGCGTCCAGTCATCATTGACCAGAAATTTGCACCTGCCTACGAGTCGATTGCTGCTATAGATGAAGTTCAAGACGAAAACCCCTGGTATTACGACATTTGGAATTTCTTGGAGAAGGAAACATATCCGCTAGGGGTAAATGCCAAAGATAAAAGGGCGATCAGAAGAATGGCCGTTCAGTTCATCATCTGTGGGGGTAAGCTATATAAGAGAGGTCATCTGGGAATGCATAAGTTGTGTGTTGATGCTGAAGAGTCAAAGCGTCTAATGGAAGCCATCCATGGAGGGGAATGCGGTGCGGATATGAATGGGGTAATGCTAGTACAGAAGATCCTCAGACAGGGCTACTACTGGTCCACCATGGAAGAGGATTGTATCGGCTTTGTTCGGCGATGCCACAAATGTCAGATCCATGCAAATCGCATGAACATTCCGCCATCGAAGCTGTACAATATGACTTCGCCATGGCCATTTTCAGTTTGGGAAATTGATGTGATCGGGGCTGTCACTCCAAAGGGGTCGAATGGGCATGAGTTCATCCTAGTCGCGATAGATTATTTCACGAAGTGGGTCGAGGCCCAATCTTATGCGATGTTGAAGGCTTCGCACGTTGCAAAGTTTATCAGAAACAACATCATCTATCGTTATGGAGTCCCAAACGAGGTTATTTCGGATAAGGGTTCCCACTTCAAGAATGAGGTAATTGATTTGTTGGAGAAATACAACGTGGCTTTTCATAAGTCATCTACATACCGGCCGCAGACCAACGGAGCGGTTGAGGCTGCCAACAAGAACATCAAGCACATACTGCAGAAAATGGTGGAAACCTACCGGGACTGGCCAGATAAGCTGCCGTTTGCTCTATGGGGCTACCGGACTTCAATTAGAACTTTTACTGGGGCGACTCCGTATTCATTGGTTTATGGGATGGAGGTCATTCTACCTATCGAAATTGAAGTCCCGTCTTTGCGAGTGCTGGCTGAGTGTCAAATAGCCGAGGCAAAATGGCAGCAAAGCAAGTTTGAGGAACTCATGCTCTTTAATGAAAGAAGACTGAAAGCACTGTACCATGTCCAAGGTTATCAACGCAGAATTGCCCGGGCTTTCAACAAGAAGGTTAAGTCCAGGAATTTAAAGGAAGGAGATTTGGTACTCAAGGATAACCGAGCTCCCATCCACGACCCAAGGGGCAAGTTCAGACCCAATTGATGGTCCTACATCATTAAGTCTATCCGGTCGAGGAGGCGTGGTTCGATGGATCTAGATGGCACGAGTTTTCACAACCAATCAACATGGACAAGTTGAAGAAATACTACCCCTGAGAGGCTCGCTAGGCCGAAAACTCGAAAGGGCGACCTAGGCAAAACTCAGAGTACAAAAAATTTGAAATTATAAAAACTGAGCTCGCAAGGTTGAAAACCCGCAAAGGGCGGCCTTGGCAAAAGTTAGAGCGTAAAAGGAGAGTGAAAATACTCGAGCGAACCTAGGCCTGAACTACGTAAGGCTTGATTCCCATCTTTGGGATACGTAGACAGCTTCATCTTGAAGTTCAGCCACAATCTTTTCCCCGATCAACTTTGTCCATCTGATCATCTCGGTCATCTTTATCTATTCAGCATTCAGGAGTTTTGATTGTAATCTCTGGTGCAGTGCTATTCAGACTAGGGGCAACTTTTCGTTGCCAGGAAGTGCCACGGTACCATTCAAACTAGGGGCAACTTTCCAGTTGCTAGGATCCGGGGTTGTGCATCTCAGTGACAAATTTCAGGCGTGTCCAGTTCTGATCCATATCGAAAATAGTTTTGAAAAGTTTTAATAAAAGTTGACTTTGTTCAAATTAATCTTTTTACAACTAAGACCATTTTTGGACCAAAGCGGAAAATTTTCAGTACCACAACCTTCAATTTCATTGATTTCAAAATAGAGTTCTCCTTCTCTTGCATACAATTGAAGTTGCTTTTTATTACATTCATGACGAAAACTTGAAAGTACTAATAAAGCAATAAATCCGGGGCATAGTCAAGTCAGGTGTCCCTGTGCCCCCTCCCAGAGCTGGTCGAAGCCTCTGATGCCAAAGTGGGCCCTTCTTGTGCCTCTTCGTTGATCCAATTCAGGCACTCATCAGATAAAGTGTAACTGAAAGCGGGAGCGGGGGCCAGGAGCTCTCTAGTCCTCCATGCTGTGGCATATCGGGCAAGCTGCGGCGCCAAAGCAAGAATGCAGGGTATTCTATCCTCTGGCCGGGTAAGTTCGATCATGGCCGAACTGGCGCCGGATACGGAATGGGAAGTAGAAGACACAGTGTGTCATGCCAATCAATTGAATCCCGGGTTGACGGTTATGCTACAGCTCATTGCCGGAAGATTGAGCCAAGGACAGGGCCAAGCGATGCGATCTGCGGACAAATTGCACATCCAGTCGAACCACCATCTCCTATCAAGGGCATTGACTAGCCGTTGTCGGAAAAAGTAGCCGCGGGCTGAGTAGGTTGGGCAAGAGTCCACAATCTGCAATTTATCCATCAACCATATCTGGGGAGGGATGAAAAATGAGAGAATAAAGAATAGAGAGATGTACGATGAAAGAAAAGTAAGTAAAGGGTTTTGTGAGAAAAACTGAGCCTGAGGGCCAAGTGATGCGAGCAATACATATGTGAGATTGGGTGAGAAACATTACCTGTAGCAGTAGTGGACTCCCTGCGAATCTGGTCGTCTCCCGGCGATGGAAAGTATCCAAGCCCATCAGTGTCTCGGCCAGTGCCATGGTGATGCAGCTCTTTCCTTCCTTCAAGCCTTGAGCAACTTCAATCAGACGAATGTTAGATCTGCTAAGGCTTGAGGCAAGCAAGAAGTGGGATAGCATACACAAGCAAAGGGCGTGTCGCCGAAAACCTTGCAAATAATGGTCGCCACGGTTACCGGCCTCAGAAAAACGATAAACCAAGCCGAGGATATCTAGTTCCCCGTTGCAGATCAGAAATCGAGCGTCATGCGTGGTGAGCCCGCACATCTCTCCTAAAGCTTGGGCGTGGCCAAAGCGAAACTGAGGCAAGATCTCTTCATAACATTCAGATTCCATCAAAACTTGAAAATCTTCGAAAGTTGGACATACCACTTGCCCGCTGAAGCTAAAGACGTGCGTTACCGGGTTCCAAAATCTTGCCGCGGCATGGAGGAAAGGAAGGTGTAACGGAGTGCGACTCAGCGCGAATAGTGCATTCAAGCCGAAGCCTCGAAAATTCAGCTTTTCCGAGCCATCCAAGTTGGCAATCCAACTTGTGAGGTTTTGAGCAAGGAATGCTTCCATTTGGTGCAAATTTGAGCTGAAATGAAGAAAATCCCGAAGTTGGAACTCATATAGAAGATAAGGTAGTGAGTGGAGGATAGGTGTCGTCATTTCGGAGAGTCTGCCATCGATGGCCGGCGGTGGCACATCGATGGCCGGCAGTGTGCTGTCGATGGCCGGCGGTTGATAGTGATGGCCGACGATGGCCGGCAGTGCTTCTCTCTTGCCCCTTGTCTCCCTTACTGAAGACCCAGTTATTTACTTGAGTCCTTTTCTTTGTGTCTTTCAAGGTCTTGTTTTTGTCCTGTTGGACTCTGTTGTGTCTTGTTTAAGATGTATTAGTTTCCTTTTTTATGTCAGGTTGTAATTATCTTCCTTTCATTCTTCGAGTTGTTGCAATTTGCTTATCGAGTTGTAAATTTGTTAAGCTTTGCTTTGTTTATCGAGTTGTTTTGTTTTTAGTCGATTCACTACCTGACTAGTGCAATTTGAGCGTTTGGTTTTCAAAATAAAACTGTGATTTCATTTACATCGTTGTGTAAAGCGAAGTGATGCGATGCGATACGATGCGATGCATGGAATGCACAAATGAAACACTTTTCCCAATAAAATGGCTGTTTTCATTCCGTCATAGCTTTCCTTTTTACAAAAGTAATTGGTTCCAAAATAAACCAGCAATGTGCAAAACTACTAGTAAAAAGGAAAATAAAACAAAAGGAGATCAGTGTCTCTCAGGTAGCAAAATGTCCGGATCAGCGCCGGTGGCCTCAGGTACGGGAATCTGTCCTAGTCCTCTTCCTGGATGAAGGTCCAGGATCTCTACCATCACCATCTGACTCCGACTCTGACTGCGGACTCATCGCCTCCTCATCAGACTCGTCATCATCTGAGGCAGGCCCTCGTGAACTAGCCCCTCGTCCTGCTCCCTCTGCTGCTCGAGGAGGTGCTGAAGGACCTGTCCCTGCTCCTGTTGGAACACCCGATGGGCCTGGTGGCAAGAAAGGAATCTGAAAGAGGACAATCCACCCGAAATGCATTAGTAACCAGTGTATATCAGATGCAGTAAAATGTTGTGCTGTGAATAGTGAATGATTTGCAGTGAATGCATGCCATGAATGGGGTATGGGAACAATGCATCAGATAAAGGCAGTGTGCAAGCTATGCAAATGATGCTGTGTTAAGAAAAGACTCCAAATCAAAGCAGTTTGAATGAGCTTACCGGAATGCCATAAATACCAAGTAGGTCCATGCTCGTCTGCAGCATCCCCATCACTGAAGCCGTCATCGCCAAAGACTGACGAGTGTACTCAATGGGAGCCTACAGAAATGGTTGAAATCATTAGTACTTTGCAGAATATCAAGTGAAATCAAATAACAGTACAAAGAGGGAATAGTGTAGCACATACCGGAGTCGAGTCGTAACCTCCGATAAGCTCGTGACCAGTTGGAGGAGGAGCAAAAGGAACCTGATAAATCTCTCCAGCTCGCCCCCGAAGTGTCATAGTAGCAGGCAACGCTGGCCATCCAGACTCATGTTTCTCCTCAGGACCTCGCCTCCTACGAGATCTGACTGATCCGCCTCTACCTCTCATAGCTGGAGCCCTCGCTCCCTCTTCTCCTCGAGAACCAGTCAAAGGCGGCATCAGATGTGTCAAAATGAAGGCCGCGTAGTCGTCCTCGGCACAGAAGTAATCTGTCTCTAGCCCTACCATGAACTGGATCACCTGGTCAGCAGATAACCTGTGTGTCTCCCTCATCGATGGTGGGGGCGCCATAGGTACAAATGGGGCAGGCAATCCCAAAGTCTGGCGCACAAAGCGCTCACTCAGAAACCAGGCCCAACAGATCGGTCCCTCGAAGAGGATACGGTACTGAGACAAGATTCGGGCAGTGTGATACTGATCTCGGAGTCCTGATGGAATCACCTCCCATGGCCGCCATGTAATCTGAGAAAGAGAATCAACAAGATGATTAGTCGTCAAATAACTAAGGCAGGTGCATCGGTTTACTCAAAATAACCTTATTGCAGACTTACCTCACGCGCCGTAACTGTGTCAAAATACTGCCGGAAGAACATGAAACTCTCCCGGGTCCTACGACGGAGCAGACCGTCATACACCTCAGAAAATGGGACCGTCACTGCCGTCTCCTCCACCGGATCTGGAGCTAACGTCGAGAAGTATGCATATACCCAAAGCTGTTGAACAGAGGTGATCAGTACAATGCATGAACAGGAATGCAGAAAGCAGAATGTAGAATGCAGTATTGTACATAACAGATGCAGGCCTAGACGGGCAAACATCAAAACCTTGTGTGCAGTGTACCATGAGCAATGTGCAATGTATAGTGTGCAGAATGCAGCATGTATAGTGTACAAAAAATGCAAAGCAGAAAGCATATGGTATGACAGTGAGTACAGAGAACACAAATGTCGAACAAAGCAAAAATGTATAAAGGCTAAGCAAAGTAATGAAAAGGGGAACTGGGTCATGTACCTCCCAAGCTCGCCAATAGCCTCCGATCAATCTCCCACGCATCCGAGAAGTGGAGCTCATGTACCCATAAAGAGTAATGAGGCCGGCTGCGCCCCAATTGTAGGAACGGACCCGCGGAAGCACTACCAAGGCGCTCAAGAAGTACAAACCCACGGTATTCCACCTGTTCGAAAACAAGGTGGTACCAAAAAGGAATAGGAGGAAGCCCCTGGCATACTGCTCCACTCCCTCATCAGTCTGAAGATCCTCTCCGCGGAACTGCTCCTCAAACTAAGAGTATCTAACCATGCCCGCTCGCGCAAGGGGTGGATGTGCCCCAAGTAATACCTCCCATGCAGCCACCCACTCCCCCATGTCGGGATCTAAGGGGATCGGATCACCTCCCACTCCCAAACCGGTGATCATAACAAAATCAAAAGGGGTCATGGTCATCTCCCCTGCTGTGGAAAAATGGAAGGAATTGGTGGTGTCCCACCACCTCTCCACCAGAGCCCCCAAGAGAGGGCGACTCGCTGTAACTCGTGTCAGCCCGCGACAAAATATGCCGAAGCCAGTCTCGTTGATAATCCGGCGGACCCCCGTGGGGAGCACATCGTACCAGTCACGAGCGGTCGTAGCGCCGTAGCCTCAGAAGGAGCGAGATCCCTCCTGTGGAAAATACAAGTTCAAATCAGATCAACAGTGTATTGAAAATACAAGTTCAAATTAGATCAACAGTGTATTGAAAATACAAGTTCAAATCAGATCAACAGTGTATTGAAAATGCACTTTCAAAATCAAATCAGGGGAATATTGAAAACGCAGCTTTAAGCCAAACCAGCACAGTTCGAATCAGATCAGCAGTGTGTTGAAAATACAATTCGGCTCAAAGTGGCAGTGCATTGAAGATACAGTCGCATCCGGAGCAATGATGTGTTAAAGATGCATTCAGATTCAGAATAGTGATGCATGAGATGCGGTTATGTGCAGTATATGCAGGGTAGTAAGGTGTAAGGTGCAGTCAAGTGCAGATCAGTAAAGTATGAAATACAGTCAGATCAAAGTAGGTGATGTAATCAGATCGAAACAGTGCAAAGAGATGCAGGTATTCGAAAGTAATACTATACAAAGGGTAGAGATGGTACCTCCACAGCAATGGCCGACAAGTGAGACATCGGCTCCCTCAATAAGAGGTCGTCTGGCACGTCCTCATCAAAATCGGTAAAAATATGGATACCTCCCGCCACCGGAATGATGTGAGTCTCCGGATGGTATACCACAGGGTCGAAGGGACGTACGTCCAATGGTAACGGCTGAGGCTCAACCTCTGGCTCAACCGCAAACTCCGCCGCTAACTCTACTGGAGGGAGTGCCGCGAAGCCCTCGCCATGAGGCACATCGTCAGCCATCTGAGATGGATGCACAGGAAAGATGCAAAAATAAGCAAAAATGGGCAAAATAGTGCAATTTGGAATAAACTCAAACCCTAAGAGAGAGAAAATTCAAGAAAAGTTGAAAAACCCGGAAAAGTGAACTAACCTCAAGAGAAGATCGGGGGAAATGATCATTGAATGCAGAAAATGGTGAAAGAAGCCTCGGATGCAATTTCTGATCGGTTCAAACCAAAGGAAATCAAGAATCCTTCGTGATGTAAAGTTGAATTGGGTGTTGGGAAATGCGTAGAATGCGCGAATCTAGAGAGAAGGCACACCTAAGAAGGAAGAAAAGTGATTTCTATGGGAAGATTTGTGAGAAAATGAAGTAATTTTGAGCCAATTTAAAGACCCACGGCTTGCAAGCCAAGTTTGCCCCAATCTGCCACCGATGGCCGGCGGTGGCACATCGATAACGGCGATGTCTTTGTCGATGGCCGGCGACTATCTTGATAATTGGTGGCGGTTGTCCCTGGTGACCAGAAAGTCTTTTCCAGCTTTCCTGCATATTTGACTCTTGGTATTTGTCCCCGGGTCCCAACAATCCTGTGGAATACTCAAAGCTTGATTCGAAACGCTTCCGTGGGAGTTCAGGAATCATACCTTCAATATACGATGGCTTACAACCATCAATGCGCGCGAGGTGTATCCTTTTGACGCAGCCCAAACCCTCCGAGAGGTAAACCGAAGGAGATGTCTTTATTAAGCATCTTTCTCTTTTGTCAATATCAATTAGCATTCATTTGTGACAGCAAATATCAATCTAGTTTACGTGCATTGTTTTGCATATCTCTAACATGCATTGTCATGCATTTCCCTTATCGTGCATCGTCATGAACACTTTACATGCATTGTCATGCATTTCCTTTATCGCGCATCGTCATGCGCACTTTACATGCATTGTCATGCATTCTCCTCGTCGCGCATCGTCATGCGCACTATTATGCATTGTCATGCATTTTCCTCATCGCGCATCGTCATGCACATCTATTATGCATTGACATGCATTTTCTCTATCATGCATTGTTGTGCATTCTCCTTACCACGCATCGTCATCATGCGCATCATGCATTGTCATGTATTTCCTTATCCCTATCATGCATTTCCTTATCCCTATTATGCATTGTCATGCATTCTCTTTATCAAACATCGTTATGCGCTCTTACAGGAAGTTACACATTGCTCGCGTTGATCACTTGCTTTACTTACATGTGTATTTTCAAGTTTCGTTACACATTGCTCGCGTTGACCGCTTGCTTTACTTACATGTGTATTTTCAAGTTTCGTTACACATTGCGCGTTGACCGCTTGTTTACTTACATGTGTATTTTCAAGTTTCGTTACATTGCACGCGTTGACCGCTTGCTTTACTTACATGTGTATTTTCAAGTTTCGTTACACTTTGACGCGTTGACGCATGCTTTACTTACATGTGTATTTTCAAGTTTCGTTACACATTGCACGCGTTGACCGCATGCTTTACTTACATGTGTATTCTCAAGTTTCGTTACACATTGCACGCGTTGACCGCATGCTTTACTTACATGTGTATTTTCAAGTTTCGTTACACATTGCTCGCGTTAACCGCTTGCTTTACTTACATGTGTATTTTCAAGTTTCGTTACACATTGCTCGCGTTGACCGCTTGCTTTACTGACATGTGTATTTTCAAATTTCATTACATATTGCACGCGTTGACCGCATGCTTTACTTACATGTGTATTCTCAAGTTTCGTTACACATTGCACGCGTTGACCGCATGCTTTACTGACATGTGTATTTTCAAGTTCTTCATTACACATTGCACGCGTTGACCACATGCTTTACTTACATGTGTATTTTCAAGTTTCATTACACATTGCCTGCGTGACAGCATGCTTTACTGACATGTGTATTTTCAAGCTCTTCGTTACACATTGCCTGCGTGACTGCATGATTTACTTACATGTGTATTTTCAATTCCTGCTTTACACATTGCACGCGTTGTCGCGCACGCTTTACTTACATTTGTTCAATTCTCATTTCACACATCACATGCGTTGTCACGCACTTTTCAAATGCATTGTTATGCATATTCCAAATGATATTGTACTTGTTAAGTTCATTTTTTTTTCAGGCACGATATTGTATGTACGGTTCATTTGAAGCCGGTGCAACCGGACGAGCCGCACAGGTATTGTATTCACTCCATGTGAAACGTGGTAAGAATTGCATATTTCTTTTACATCCTTTCTGCATTGTAGTGTAGTTGGATTCATGTTCACTTGCTTAAAACTGTTGCATGTCTTGCTTCATTACAGCATTCTTGGCATGATTGTTAGTCAAATCTCGCATCTTGCATATCATTTGCATTTTGCCCCAGCCTTCAGGCACATCCCTGCATGCTTATACTAATTGTTTGTCTGAGTCTTCGGCCTTGTCAAAAATGGGTCGTCTCTGGGCTTTGACACTCACCCCGTCACTTTGTGACTGCTGAGTTCTGTCAAAGAGGGGCAACTGTAGACACCCCATTTTTGACCGTCCTCAAGACTTGGTTGTGCTTGTAGGTACACCCAACAACTGGTTCGATTGCTCACCCAGCATTCGACTGTCGTGGCGGAACGTCACCGGTTCGGGTTTCCGGGTTTCCCGGACCTTGTATCCTTTCTGCCTCATTTTTGGACCCTAACCTGGTCCTTTCGGAGTGGCCCCTGTGGTGCACTGCCGGCCATGGCTTGGCCCCTGCCGCCATCTTGGTGAACACTGCTGCCATCGGTGGCAATCGTCGCCATTGCCGATGGCCAGACTTTCTCAACTAGTTTCCGGGAAGATATTTTGTACCAGCTGGAATCCTCATATCTACCCTTCATACACCTGTATGGGGGGGAGGAGCTGTTGAAAAGGTTGGTCAAGAAGCGTTAGCCTTGCATTCCTCTTTATAAGGAAGAGGCTTTTCCTTTTACTGTGTTCTCGAGCTTTTGAAGGCAAAAAAGCTTCCTCTCTCTCTCTATATTGCTTGTGGTTAGAGCTTGGAAGTTGGATTTCTTTGCATTTTTGCACTACACCTCATAGCACAAGACCTCCATCACTCATTCAAACACCTTGAGGCTGATCTTCAGAGGTTGGAAGCTCAGATTTTTGGACCAAAAGGCTGCTAAAGACTTGTTCTTCAAGGGTAAGCACACTTTTCCCCTAAACTAGTCTTTTCTTGTTTCATTTATAAGCCTTGCTTGCAAGCATTTTTGGGCTCCGACCCTAACTGGAAATGATCATATTTTGAGCCCCTTTTCATGTTTAATCAAGGGTCTTTCTCTGTTTGAGGCCTCCTTCCATCACTTGCCTCTTTAACTTTCTTTTAGGCCTATTTTTGCATAGTATTTTAGGCTTATTTGTGACCTGTTTTGGACTTTTCCATAAACTGTAAAGTAGCTTGTTTTAAGCCCCTCTTCAACTTTGTTGAAGGGTTCTCCTCTGTTTGAGGATAGAAGCTACCACTTGCCTCTTTATCCCTCTTTTAGACCTTTTTCTTGCATGATATTTTAGGCCTACTTGTGATTATTTTCGTGGCTTGATGTAAACTGTAAAGTGCCTTGTTTTGAGCCCCTCTTCAACTTTGTTGAAGGGTTCTTTGCCTTTTGGGCCCAGTTGCTGTCCCTTGTCTCTATTCTCACTTTTAAGGCCATTTTTGCATGATAGATTAGCCCTATTTGTATTCATTTTTTAGGAATCTTGTAAACTGTAAAAAGGCTTTTTTTGACATCATCTTCATGTTTCATTCAGGTTCCATTTTTGTTTGAGGTCATATGATATCTTGTACGCTTAGTTGCCTCCCATTTTGAGCCTTACATCCTAGCCATTGTTGCATGATTTGTTTGGCCTATTAGCCACTGAAATCCAGTGGATTTTTAGTAGCTTGGCCACTGTTTTGAGCCTCCAAATCAGAGGGGGGTGACCCCCTCTCACCTTGACTTGTTTGTTGGTCATTTTGGCCTTCCAAAGGGCCCCCATCTTGCATGCTTTGAAGTCACTTTCCAGGGCCAATTTGGTGAGTTTTAGGACTATCATATTTGATTTTCAGAGTTGTATATGTCATGCCACTTGTCTATCTTGTATGTGCCTAATAACTCCTTACATGGCCATCTAAAGGAGCCCTCATTTTGATATGCATTGGCTGCATTTCCATGGTTATTTAGGCATGTTTTGGCATGATTTATTCACTGATTTTTAATGATTTGGTGAGATTCTATGTGCATCATATACTTTCCATGTAAACCATGTTTGCTAGTCAAAGTTGCATGCTACTTTAGCCCATCTTGCTAGCACTTTTTGGCCATGCTTTAAATTGGAAAAATGCATGTTTTGGGACTGCCTTGACTCTGTCTTCATTCTTCATGATCAAATAATGCATGCTTTGTATAGCTATAAGTCATTCCATGTGCCTAGTTTTGAGTTTCGGGTCTCATGCCATGCATCGGGTGCCATATCTCCATGTTTCGGGGCTGTTTAGTATCATGTTTGAGTGCTGAAATTTGCATGCTTTCATATCATGTTCCATGCCTTACCATGCTTTGGTAGAGTGGCATTCGTGCTTTAGGTTCAGTCCTCGGTTTGCGTGCACGCGTGCAGGCATTTCGAGTGTCTCATTTTCATCTAATGGCTACTGATATGAGTGTGGCTAAGGTCCACTCGTGCTGGTGTAAGTCCATTATGCATTGTGTATGCCATTTCATTTCATAGCATTGTGTATGCCAGGTTGTATGTAAGCGCATTGTGTATGCCATGTTACCTCGTGCATCGTGTATGCCATTTCATAGCATTGTGTATGCTAGGTTGTATGTTAGTCGCATTCATGCATGCCATGCATATTGCATTATGTTTGGGATAGGAGTTAGCCCAAGCACGGGAAACGAGGGACATTTTGTACTCCAAGTGACGGAACGAGTCTCAATTCCCAGTCGCCGATACTGCGGATTATCCATGATGGAGTTTAGGCCTTGTTGTGTTTTCATGTGCATTCATTTCATATTGAGCCGTGCAATTCGACTCCTCGGCCATCATGAATCGATATGCGTGATTGGTGGCACCAGGATCGAGGACTACACTCCCTGAAGAGTAGTCATGCATACATATGTGAAAATACTTTGCCATGCCCCTTTGTTGCTCTCTGTTGCAACAAATTAAGAATCAGCAACCTTCCGGAGCTTGGCACGCATTCCAAGAACAACTGCAAACAGAGGCTAATCAGGGCA
Source organism: Camellia lanceoleosa (assembly GCA_025200525.1). NCBI lineage: Eukaryota > Viridiplantae > Streptophyta > Magnoliopsida > Ericales > Theaceae > Camellia > Camellia lanceoleosa. The sequence goes on from CM045766.1 coordinate 132,981,250, forward strand.
TCGCAGTGGATTTCCGCACAAGGCAACCCGAACATGCATCATTCATCATCCGGAGCAGAGTCGAGGCAGTCCCTGGCTTGCATGCCAATTTACCGTTTTCCTAGATTAATTTGTTAATTAATTAGGGTTCTGTATTATTTATTCGAACCCTCCGAGCGAGGGCACAATTGTAATAAGTGTGCGTGAGTGTGATGTATGTCTTCCAACTCCACGTCTTTCTCCCTTTTATTTACCAGCTTATGATGGTTAGATTAGGGCATGTTTTAATTAGCATACAGTATGATAGCATGTTTGCATTCATTCATCTGTTTTGCATGCACCGGGCTCGGCGCATCATACTAACTGCATTTGTATTTCAATTCCAAATTGAATACTTGTTAGTCAGAGCATTCCATATGCCATGTCTAGAATAGCCGAACCTGCTATAGTTGCATTTTGCATGTGTTGCATTAGGCATTTCTGTATAGTTAGGATCATTTATGGATTTCTAACTGATTTCTATTTTGGCTCGGAGTACTCGGTGAGTGTTATGCTTTAGTATTTTGCATGAGTGTGAGTGTTGCCATGTTAGCATGCTTGCCATGAGGCTAATTGCTTATTTGCTATATCTGCTTGAATGCCAGTGGATGGAGGTCTTTTGTTTGGATTGGGACAAATTCAACGAAACTATTTTACTAAGCCCATTGAGGTGGAAAAATATCCTTTTCCTAAGCCCACTGAGGTGGCAAAATCTTTTTGCTTTTCGTAAGCCCACTCGTGAAGTGGCAAATTCTTATTATTTTCGAAAAACAACTGCGAGTTGAATTTGTTCCAATTCCTACGATTTGGTCTATAATTGTATGTTGTGCGCATCACGTAGTAAATCTAGGCTAATAACCGGAATAAGAACACGCAATGTTTTCAAAACTTCATATCATGGTTAGTAGAGGCCGATCTTTGATCGGGCGAGAGGGGGTGCTCATAGCTGACCTTCCCTAATCGTACCCAAGTTCCCGAGCCGAGGCAACTTTGGTGATGACGGACACGTGGCCTTTGGCACCGAGTCAGGGTTTCCTAAATTTCCCCATTAAAAAATATTTAGGTAGCGACTCTGTATCTGGCAAAGCAGTCCATGTTTGGCACTTCTTTTCTAAAAATCTATTTTTCTCAAAACGATTTGCCAGATTTGGACTCTTTGGTTCAAGATTAAGAACGGTGACAATTTGAGTCTGAACTGTAGTAACCCCAAAATGAACAGAACGGGACTCACCCTCCCGGGGCGTTCGGAGACGTCTACAGCAGTCTATTGTCATGCCTCACGAGAGGGTTTGGGTTGTGTGTTGATGCAAGAGGGAAAAGTGGTAGCCTATGGCTTACGTCAGTTGAAAATACACGAGAAGAATTACCCTACCCATGATCTAGAGTTAGCAGCTGTGATCTTTGCTGTGAAAATCTAGAGGCACTACCTTTATGGTGAGATATTCGAGGTATTCTCGGATCATAAGAGTCTGAAATATCTGTTCACATAGAAAGACCTGAACTTAAGGCAGAGGAGGTGGATGGAGTTCATTGAGGATTATGACTTCGAGTTGCATTATCATCCGGGGAAGGCCAATGTGGTGGCCGATGCCCTTAGCAGGAAATCTGTTGGTGACGTAGCTAGTATAGCCATCCGAGAATGGGAGATGTTGGGTGCACTTGGGGAGTTTGATTTGCTTCTGGGCGAATCCGTTGAGGCTGCGGCCTTGTTTTCTATTGTTACACAGCCTACACTTGTGACTCGAGTATTAGAGGCACAGAGAGGTGACCTTAAGGTGGAATCTCTTCGAGAGAAGATCTCCAATGGGAAGGTTGAGAAGGGTTTGACGGTGTATCCCGACCTGAGTGTGAGATACCAAGACCATCTGTTTGTGCCGAAGTCTTGCCGAGAGGAGGTACTCCGAGAGTGTCATCATTCACGCCTTGCGGTGCATCCGGAACGCACTAAGATGTATCGGGATTTGGGTCGCCAGTTTTGGTGGCGGGGTTTGAAGAGAGATGTGGCAGCTTTCGTGTCCAAGTGCCTTACTTGTCAGCAAGTGAAGGCCGAGCATCAGAGGCCAGCGGGTTTGTTACAACCCTTGCCTATTGCCGAGTGGAAGTGGGAGCATGTCACTATGAACTTCGTTGTAGGTCTTCCAAGGACTCAGCGGGGTAGTGATGCTATTTGGGTGGTTGTAGACCGGTTGACTAAGTCGACGCACTTCATTCCTATACGCGTGAGAGATTCGGTAGATCATCTTGCCGACTTGTACATTCGGGACATAGTGAGGTTGTACGGGGTCCCAGTGACGATCGTCTCAGATAGAGATCCTCGTTTTACTGTTAGGTTGTGGTAGAGTTTGCAGAGTGCCTTAGGCACTAAGTTGACCTTTAGCACGGCTTATCATCCTCAGACTGAAAGGCGATCTGGCGTATTCAGATCCTTGAGGATATGCTTCGGGGTTGTGTTCTTGACTTTAATGGGTCGTGGGAGAGGCACTTGCCTTTGGTGAAGTTTTCCTACAACAACAGTTTCCAGTCTAGTATCGGTATGGCACCGTTTAAGGCCTTGTATGGCTGACCGTATAGGTCTCCAGTTTGTTGGGCCGAGGTGGGTGATGCACCTTTGTTGGGTCCGGAGTTGGTGAGGGAAACGACGGAGAAAGTTGAGCTTATCCGTAGGAGGCTTGTTACAGCCTAGAGTCGTCAAAAATCGTATGCCGACCATAGGAGGAGACCTTTGGTGTTTGAGGTAGGTGATCATGTCTTTCTGAAAATATCACCTAGGCGAGGATTGATGAGGTTTGGAAAGAGCGGGAAGTTGTCCCCTCGGTTTATTAGTCCTTTTGAGATCCTTGAGAGGATTGGCGAGGCTGCATATCGTTTAGCTTTGCCGCCACAGTTATCCGGAGTTCATGACGTGTTTTATGTGAGTATGCTTCGGAAGTATGAGTCGGATCCATCACATGTGTTGGACTGGACCGACTTAGAGGTTGACGAAGATGTCTCGTATGAGGAGAGACGGGTTCAGGTTTTGGATAGACTGGATCAAGTTTTGCGAGGCAAGACCATCCCTTTGGTAAAGGTTTTGTGGAAACATCACGGGGTGGAGGAAGCCACTTGGGAACGTGAGTTGGAAGTCCGCGAGAAATATCCGGACATGTTTGTTGATATGTAATCTTGTATTTAGATTTCGTAATATTGTTGGACTTAAGAGCTTCATATATGTCTTAAGTTGTAAAACATTGAAAATGTTTTGGTTTAAAGGAGAATTTTGAAACTTGCCTAATAATGGAAGTTTAATGGAACATTGCATATGTTAAATATATGGTAGAATTGGAGTTATATCATGAAATTGAATATGATATGGAAATGGGAATCACGTATATGAAAACTGTTGAAATTGAAAGGAAATTGCATATTGATAATGCAAGTTGATATATATATATATATATTGTGATATGCCTCTTGATAAGAGATGAAATGACCGATATTGGGTCAAGTTGTTTATTGTTGAATTGTCATATTGTTGGAATTTGAGAAAAACCTGTTTTTGAAAAACTTATGCTTAATTTCGGGGACGAAATTCTTTAAGGGGTGGAGTTTATAACGACCCCGGTCTTTTCCCATTTGGTTGTTGTATCCGGACTTAGGTTCCGTGGATCCTATCATTGTATAATTGTTGTTGTCGTCCTTTATCTTCTCTTTTTGAGTTATAGGATGTGTTGGGCAGGTTTGTTCTGAGTTGGTTGGGTTTGGAAACCAAGTGTTGCCGTCTGAATTTGGACCTTCGCCGGCGAGATTTGGTCGCTCGAGTGAGCTTTTGTTTTTGGTCCTTCGCTCGAGCTAGGGTTTGGTCGCTCGAGCGAGAGTAGAGTTTTGTGTCTGGTGGCTCGAGCCAGGGTTTCTTCGCTCGAGCGAGCGAGGTGTATGTTTTCGAGTTCTTCGCTCGAGCGCGTATTCTGTCGCTCGAGCGTGCGTCTGAGTTGCAGACCTGAAGCATTGCATTCTTGGCTCGAGCGAGACTTTCTTTGCTCGAGCGAGGATTTCTTGTGTCTGGTCGCTCGAGCGACCAAGTCTTCGCTCGAGCGAGCCTGTCAGGTTTAAATAGGCAGCAGCGAGTTTTAAAACACTTTTTCATCCTCTTTTTGATTCCAAAACCCTAGGTCCGACTTCTCTCTCCCTCCACTCACATTCTCTCTTAGGTTTCATCTCTTTTTAGGGTGTTTCTACCCTAGGCTCTTTATTAAAAAGATAGAGTGAGTCGAGAGCTTCGTATTAATCTGAGCGTTTGGCGGTTTGGAGCACTTTGGATTTTGGGTCATCATCTCCGTCTCCTCCATTCGGGTTATTTACTTCGAGGTAGGGATTTCCTACTCCATATTATAAGTTTTGTTCTAAGTTTTGGTATTTTGATATGTTGGGGGTTATTTGGTGATTTTGGGAAAAACCCTAGTTGTTTTAATAAATTAATTTGTATAATTAATTTAAGGAAAATTGGGGAATTTAGTTGAATTCATGGAATTGGGGAATTATAAGCTTAAATGGTGTAGTTGGATAATTTAATCACTCGCCTATTGAAATGTTGAGATTATAATTGTTGATACATTTATTTCCTGTTTAGAAATAACTGTTTTGGGCTATCGGTGGAGGATAGTCGTGATTGTTGTAGACATTGCATGTGGATTAGGGAAAACTGAAACTAATCACATTGGTTAAGTCATTGATTTTGACTCTTGAATTAATACGAAAAATACGTGTATTGATTGGGTATTGTATATGACAAGTGTTTAATACATTGTATATGCATATTGTTTGGGAGGACATAGGGGATGTACTCCACGGTTTGGGAGGAGATAGGGGATGGACTCCTAAACTGGATATTGTTTGAGAGGAGATAGGGGATGGACTCCATTAGCACCACTAATATGTGTGCTTATTGATTTATGGAAGTGTTTTTACATGTTATTGATACATCACTAAAATGTATATCAATTGGGAAGTATGGAAGTGAATTTTGGTTGAGGTGGATACAACACCAACATGTGTATCCATCATGATATAAGAAATGTTTAACTTGATTTGTTATCCCAATTGAATTGGAAATATTGTTAATAAGAGATGTAATCTCGGTTGAGTTATTTGGCCAGGTTCTGAGCCATATTTGTATAAATGGAAAGTTGAATAAATAATGGAAAGTGAAACGTGTCATGGACTTTAGTGTCATGAAACTGTATGATGATGAAACTGATATTTTGCGTAGTCCATCTATTGAATGCTATTGCTTTATTCAATGCTTATATTTGGTTTAGTATATTTCTACTGGGCTGTGGCTTACCCTATACGGGAATATCATTTTCAGGTCTAGGTGATGTGCTACCTTCAAGGAATTAGCTTGGAAGGATTTAGAGTTAAAGACTCTGTTTAGATTAGTTGTTATTTCAGTTTATTTGATATTACATGTAAACTCAGGCCAAGGGCTGAATTTGTAGTTGAGTTAGTACTCACATTTTGTGCCCAAGTGTTAAGCTTGGAAAGATGTAAGCCCATATGGCATTTATTTTGATGTTACATGTGATATCCTTCAATAATGATACTCTGATGAATGAGATAATGATTGGTTTTCTTTTATCAATGCATGCTATTATTATATATTATGGATTTATTTTGAGGGCGTTACAAATATAAAATAATAAAATAAAAACAATGATAGCCCACTATTTGATCAAATTCAGTTTACCCACTGTTCAATCAACTTTGAAGATAAATGTGTCAGCTTGATCATTTTTTTTTCTTTTGGCAATCTTATTGTTCCCAGGTGGTATGGGCTTGATCCGAATACCTTCCATATTAAATTGATATTTCTTGAAATTTGAAAAAAAAAAAATACATCGACCTTACTAATTTAGCATAATTACATTGATTTCATTTGAGTTTTTAATTCACAGAACATTTTACATATTTTTATTAATAATTTGTTGGTTGTATTAATAGCAAAATTATATTATCTTTCTTTTTAATACTGAAATGTATATTTTACCTTTACTTATTTGCTTATCTGTTTATAAATCATCTGCATAACTTCACGTAGCCTTAACCTTATTAAATGGAGATTGGTATAATTTGTTGAGCTTATTTTAATTTTTCTTAATTTCAAGGGTTGCCAATGTAAATTATAGAAATAATTATTGATGGTCTTTGATAATATATATTTAAAAAGTCTCATCTACAGCCAGCAAAGCCCTTGTAGCTCAGTGGTAGAGCCTTACAGCTCTAGCGGTAGAGCGTCAGTCTTCTAAACTGAAGGTCCGTAGTTCGATCCTGCGTGAGGGCACCTTTTTTCCATTGATTTTGTCTTGGTTGTGCCATTTTTATTATTTTAGTATTACTATTATTTTTAATCAAATTTTGAAAATTAAATTTCCATATTTTCTACTTATTTATAAAGTCCATTTCCATATTGTCAACACAACATTTTCCAAACTTAAAAGTATCTCATTAATGGTTAATTTTCAGTCTAGAATTTATTCATTCTAATATTCAAAAATGATATATTTACCTTCTCTTACATTATACTTTATTTGTCATCTCATATCATTCTATTCCAATAAACCAAACATTACCTAAATATAATATAAAAAAATGATAAATCTAGTTTATTTAAATTACAAACTGCCTTTATGATTTTTAAAATTACCTGACTTTCCTTGACAATAAACAGTGACCTATTTACACAACATTTTCATTTCTTTACAATTTAAAAATATGTATTATTACAATTTTATCTGTGACGTCCCCACCACGTATAATGATTAGCACTTAATTAATTAAGAAGATTTGAATTTTAATTGTCAATTATTCTAATTTAATCTGGGATTTATGAAAATTATAGAGACTGATTCGTAAACGACTCTATTCAGGATTTATTTTGGGAATTAGAAATTAAAAGCCTAAATGGCTCAAGAGAGTACAAATGGTGAATTGAATTATTTTAATTTCGAGTATTGAACCATATAGGAGTTTAATTAAATATTCGATTCAGATTTATAAAATTGAGATTTGGTTAATTGGGTCCGAATTGGAATTAATTAAGTTATGAGAATTGTAAATTAAGATTATTATGAAATAAATTTATTTATGAGGTGTTCAATTGAATATGTAATTTATTGACGAAGATTTAGAAGTTTAATATGAAATTGAAAGCCTTAATGATTTAAAAAACCAAATTGAAAATGGAAATAAGTTTAATTTAATATTTGAAGCCTTTTAGGAGTTTGATTAAAAATCTGAGTCAGAATGATAAATTTAAATATAATTAATTGAGCTCTAATGGAAGTCAATTAGACTAATTAAATTATGTGGGATTGGTAATTAGTTATGATTAATTTAATTATGTGCTAATCAAGATGTATTAAGAATAAGTGTTATTTAATTAAATTAATCTTAACCATAAATTAAATTGTAGAATGATTTAGAATTTGATGATGTCCGTGGGTGTGAGTGTACAGATGGCCAGATGGCCACGTCTACTCACACCAAGCCCCGTCTACTCATCCCAAATAGTAATTACTATTTGGTGTGAGTACGGATTTAATCTCCACCGTACACGTCACCATCCGTACGTCCATCAACGGATGAAATTGCCTAACGGGTACAATTTCTACAGGGGGCGCTAGCAATATTATATATAGCGCCCCCCCCCCAGCTGGTGTGACCTCCCCCTATATAAAGCCTCGACTAACAACATTCACACCTGTGTAAGTTAAGTGTTAATCTCTAAATAAGCTAAATAATGCCTCGCCAAGCCTCTTTCCGCTTCCATGGGGAAAGTGGTTCAGTTATTCATGAACTCAGAGGTCGTCTGAGTTTGTCTGAGATTGATGTACGCAGAGGTGGTAATGACACTAGTGATGTTGATCCTGGTCCGTCGATTTCAGAAGTTGGTGTTAGTAAAGAGGAAGTTGATCGTAGATGATCAGTTGTTATGGATCCAGCAGAATTTTCTAATGTTTTTCGAAATGTAATCATCAGTGTAAAAAATAGTGATGTGACTCAAGATGTAATAGTTGATGATAAGGAAAATGTAGTAAGTAAATAAAACTTTAAGTGGTTTCATAAATAAAATTAATAAAATTTTTCATTAATCATGACAGTGGTTACATTAACATCAAACCATTTTCTCATTTTTGGGGACATTGCATCTAACCAACTACTGTCCCCATTTGTTAATAAAATACAAGAAATTCCTCCTCTAATAGTGAGATCTGGTTGGAACTTAACAAATACATGGAAATCTCTCTGGAGGAGATGGTCACGTCTACTCACACCAAGCCCCGTCTACTCACCCCAAATAGTAATTACTATTTGGCGTGTGTACGGATTTAATTTCCGCCTTACACGTCACCATCCATACGTCCATCAACGGGTGAAATTGCCTAACGGGTACAATTTCTACAGGGGGTGCTAGTAATATTATATATAGCGCCCCGCCCCCCAAGCTGGTGTGACCTCCCCCTATATAAAGCCTCAACTAACAACATTCACACCTGTGTAAGTTAGGTATTAATCACTAAATAAGCTAAATAATGCCTCGCCAAGTCTCTTTCCGCTTCCATGCCAAAAATGTCTTCCTCACCTACCCACAATGCCCATGTCCAAAAGAACAACTCCTAGAACTCCTTCAATCTCTCCTCCAACTAGCCTGTCAGCCATAATACATACTTGTCGCAAGGGAGCTCCATGAAGATGAAAGCCCTCACCTTCATGCCATGGTTCAATGTACGAAGAAGATCCAAACCTCCAATCCGAGATTTTTCAATCTCACTTGAACCAACGGGAGGATCTACCATCCAATTAAGGGACACAACTAGAATTCTTCAAAAATAGTGTAGCCAATCTGCTCTTAATTTTTATTAATGATATTCATGTGACATTAGATAATAAACAAAACTTGGTATAAAAATGTGGTAAGTTCAACTAAGTTTCATATTTAGATAGTGTTTGGTTCACTGGAATAGAGTGGAATAGAATGATCATTTCATCAAAATGTTCATTTTCATGTTTGATCAACTAAAAAATAATGAAAAATACATTGTGAATGGAATCTTTATTTATCATCATTTTATCTCATTCTAGTGAATGAAGTACTTCTAAATATGGAATTCTTCTTGTTATCATGACATGAAGCAATAGTACATTAATGTTTTGTTGAAAATTGCACAATATCACTATTTTTAATTTTGTTGAAGCAATAGTAAATTAATGTTTCTAAGTTTTATTGTGCATATAGTTGGCTAAGTTTGAATTACTTTTATTGTGTTATTTGTTACCAATCTCCTAAGTCATGACTTTGCCAATTTGTTTGAAGCATTTTATTTAGGATCATCTTTGTAATACACGAGTTGTATGCCATAGGTAAGTTATAGTTTAAATTGATGTTAGTTACTAATTATTGTAGTGTTTGATTACGAGTCATGGGCGTAATAACATATTAGTAAATCAAAATTAGTTATATCTCCTTCCCTTGCTTGCAGCCAACTGAGATTCTTTTATATTGAGCTTCCTATGGATCTCTGGAATAATTTGTACTGCTTGTGTGCACATCGGTGGAGCAAGTCATGCAAAATTGTTACAATTATTGTTGGGGCATGTCAAAAACCTTCTTCCTAGGTTTGCTTTCAACCTTGTGACTTGTGTTTTGGCTTTCCTCACACTTTGTTGTTTCGTTTATCATTTTTAATGTTATGGTTATTGCTGAAATTACTGATTTCTCGAAGCTTTTATAATGCAAGGGTCGAATTATTTTGGCTCCTTTTTTCTATCTAAGAATCCATGTGTGACCAATCACTGATTGATTTTGGTAGTCACTGCATGATTTTGGTTACTGGTTACTAATTGATTTGACAAGTAACTTCATGATTCAATAGCTCATTAATCTAACTCACAATACATAACAAACTTGCAATCAACGACCACGAGGCTATACCATAATTAATATTGAACCTTAATAGAAGAGTGATATGGTAATATCCGAATCATAATGAGAATCTTAGAGCATCTGTACCTGACCTGAACCTTCAAAATTTGGTGTGTCAATTTTTTTAAAGACTTAGGTGGCAAATTGACATATGCCAATTTGACATAAACTTTTCATCTGATGTGTCAAATATATTATTCTATTATTTTTAAAAATAAAATTATTTTATTAGGTAGACTAAACATTAGACATCAATATAGAGTATGTCAAATTTAATATGTTGAGTTCATGCCAAATGTCAACTTAGCGTTTGGCATATCTATTGGACTTCATTGTTTATATCAAAATAGAGTTGTTGGACTATCACATTAAATTTGGCATATCGGGGGAGGTGCTCTTTGAGCTGTGGACTAGTATTAATATTTCGTAATAGATTTTATGGCTTCAATAAAAATTAATATGTACTCTAAAATCTTTAATATTAAGGTTATAGAATTAATAAAATACTTCTCTTCCATCTTTAATTCATCTTAATTAATTTTAATTTCTCAATCAATCTATGATAATTTAGGTCTTGTTTGGGGGGATTTGGGGTGGCTGCCATGTGGGGTGCACAACAGTCACTGTTGTACAACCAAATGGACCTATTTTGGAACTCATTTTGATAATCCAAACTGTTCACATTTTAGAATATATCAAGAAAAATATATCTGCAAAAAATTAAGTTAATCGGATATCGTTTATCTTTTCATCCATTCATATTTGTATTTATTTTAATACTTTAAATCACAATTGTTATTTATTTTTGTAAATACAAATGTAAGTGGATGAAAGGGTAAACGATATCCTATTCTATTCATATTTGTATTCATTTTAATACTTTAAATCATAATTGTTATTTATTTTTGTAGATACAAATGTAAGTGGATGAAAGGGTAAACGATATCCGATTAACTTAATTTTTTACAGGTATGTTCTACTTGATATATTCTAAAATGTGAACGGTTTAGATTATTGAAATGAATCCTAAAATGGGCTAATTTAACTTCACAACAGTGGCTATTGTGCACCCCGCACAGCAGCCATCCCAAATCCTGTTTGGGGTTTGATTTTTTTAGTAAATTTGTCTTTTTGACTTTTGTATCAAAAAGAGGAAGTTATTACATTTGAGAATAATTTTTTTTTAATTGTGTTGAAAAATATGAATTTCTCGTGAGTATGACTTGTTTTTTTACTCAGTTTTTTTGTGCTTTTTTTTAATAATTAAAAAATAGCTTTTTAGTAGGAAGTGGGTAACGATTTATTCGATTCAGAAAAATAACAAAAGTGCAACCCACCCAACCCGATACTAATGGGCGATTTCACACATACTAATCGGCGATTTCGCAAACACAATGTGAGCGGATGCAGTTTGAAATGTGACATGTTTGCAGGTTGCGAGTTTAACCAACACCCGCAAGAACCTGTCCGCACTTCTTTTTTTATTTTTTATTTTTTATTTTTATCTTAACCGTTGATTTCATTCCTATATCTCACCTAGATATTTTTGCCCAAAACAAAACACCATTTATTCTTTGAACTTACTCTAGCATTACATTTGCTAATAGTATTATATCAACTGAAACTGAATAAATACTGATCATATTATTATTGTTACATAACTGAACTTGTCTCGGATGAAGTATGATTTGAAATTTTAAATTCCTTAATGAATATGAAGTTCTAGTTCAGGATTTTGAAATATGTGTTTATGTTAGTTTATGATTTAATTTAAACTTTTGAATGATTTGTTTGTGTTACGAAATGATTTTGTTGTGTTTTTAATTTTATAAGTTTTAATTCATTAATTATTAATATTGGAGCATTTTAGAAAATTGGGAGAAAAGGACCCAAAATAAATATTTACAAAATGGGAAAAAAATAAGGCTCAAAAATAAATTTTTGAAGAAAAAAATTCAATCCGCAAATCGCCCCCAACCGCTTGCACATCTGCGAATCCTATTCACACAAACCGCAAACTGCACTACAGGGGTTGTCTTTTTCCCAAACCGCATAAATGCGGACAAATCCCAATCGATTTGCACACCGTCCAAATCCAAACCGCGAACCCCTTACTTTTTAGCCTTAATCTCCTCGAATCAATTCATTCATCCAAACGAAGGTTTAGTCACTTTCGCAAACTCAGGTAAAATTGATCCATCAAATAGCATTATCAATAAAATAGTCACCAAGCCCACTACATAAATAAAATCAAACAAAAAGCTTGGAAGACAAAAGATATTTACAGGAAATAAGCATAATGTTCCAATCAATCAACCATTTCTTTTTCATTTATATTGTTTTTAAGAAAATCACTCAATCACTTTTCCATATTCTTTTCATCGTTTGGTTAATCAATCACATACAACTTTGTCACACCAAATAAGACTTAAACAGAATCTCAAAATCACATACAACTCTCGGCAGTAAATAAGACTTAATAAATATGTACGTCACATCTGAGAAGTTATATTCAATTCGGTGATGAGATTCGTTCGCTAATCATTTTTGTAAATTAAAAGCTGTAGTCTGGATTGAACACAGTCTTGTTCTTGCTCAATGGGTTAGAGCTACCCTTCTTCAAACCCTTCAATCCTCCATTTTCAATCCCATTATCTTTTTCCTCATCTTCATCTTCATCTTCGTCTTCTTTAGCAACATCTTCAAAAGCAGGGTGACTAATTAGTATGCTACTGAGAAGTTGTGTCCCTCTAAGAGCATTTGTCAATGGCAAGTGACCCTCAAGTGTGTCATCACTCAATTCCCACATGAACTCATTTGGGAAAGCCCTGTAATTGTACTGCTCAACCTTAGTGTCAAGCTTCTTCATCCACCCAACTTTCATAAAAAAGCTTGTGAAGTCCTCATTAGCTTTCTTCCATATCTTCTTTTGAACACTGTACCCAAACTTGTCCTTGCTGTGTTGTCTCCACAACTCATCTATGGTGTTTAGGTCTGTTTCTGAGATGAATTGGACCTCTGAGAAGAAGACATAGCCCATCTTCTGTGCCGGTTCTCCGGCGAGGACGATGAGGAGGCGGCGGGTCTCTTCGTCGGCTTGCTGGAAGTTTTTGGTGGAGAGTTGGTGGTAGAGGAGGTCAAAAGAGATGGTTTGGGAGGTGGAGGGTGTGGTGGTTAAGGAGGAGGAAAGAGAGATGGGGGTGAAGGAGAGAGATTGGGAGAGAGAAGTGGTGGTTGTGGTGTTGGTGGGTTTGAGGAAGAGAGGAGGGAAGGGTGGTGGGAGGGGAGTCTATTGAGTGGCGCCTAGGGAGAGAGTGGTGGTGGTGGAGGGATTGGAGGGAGTTGGTGGCCATTTGTAGAGAGAGAAAGAGGGAGATGGAGTTGTGGAATTAGGAAGGCATCAAGGCCATGTTTATTTGGCTCCATAGGTGGGGGATTGGACTACCAATCCCGTGGGCCCTACAAAGTCCATGTTTGCTTGGAAAAAATAGGAGGGGACTAGTAGTCCATGACTATGAATACCTCCACAAGGATTAGCTTGGGTAGATTTTGGGTGGGATTAGGAAAATAGTGAGGATTGAGTCTATTTTATAAAAAAATTATTTTTTTAATTTCATTTTTTTTTTACCAAGTGCACTTGTTTACTTTAATATTTGTTTTAATTTTTTTTAATATAGAAATAATTTATTTATTTATTTTATACAAAAATAATTTAACAATCCCATCACTAATTATCTCGCATACTATCATCAAAACAAACATACTTTTACTTAATCCCCTCACTATCAATCCCCACATTAATAATCCCTTCACTAACAATCATTTTACTAACAATTCCATCCAACCTAATCCGCCAAATAAACGTGGCCCAAGGGAAATGGAGAGGAGAGTGGAGGAATTAATGTGAGATAGTGTGGGTGGGATTGTGGATTGATGGGAGATAAGGAATGGGTGAAGAGAGGGATGGAGGGGGTAATGAAGAACATCACAATGAAGGGATTTGATTTGTTAGATGTGGGTGAGGCCAGATACACTCCCTCTCCCACTATGGAGAAAGAAAACGCCAATTTGTCTTTTTCTCTATTGACTACTAGCCTATCATCCGTCTTATGTACGGAATAATTATAAATATTAATATTTATTTTAGATTTTTACAATAGGTATGTGAAAAGTTAAGAAAAATATGTGTATTGGAGAAGTTATAAAGATTTAAAAGAATTTAATAAGTGTTTATTTATTTTTTTTTTCAAAAAACAAAACAAAAAAATTAAGAGGAAAAAAAATTAAGAGCCATTTACACAATAATCACATGGGTCTCTTGAGAATGTAAAAAGTAATGGCGTGTAAATACTGGGATTTGACCGAGGAGTTTGAAAGAATTTAATAAGTGTTTATTTTTTCTTTTTCAAAAAACAAAACAAAAAAATTAAGAGGGAAAAAAATTAAGAGCCATTTACCCAATAATTACATGGGTCTCTTGGAGATACAAAAAGTAATGACGTGTAAATACCTGGGGTTTGACCGAGGAGGTAGCCCCAAAGGCAAATACCTTTTTTGTTATCACACATATACACACCAAATAGTAATATAGCCTCTCTCTCTCAGTTATTGCTTTATTCTAGTCAGTAATCTTTGAACCAATCACCAAGTCAATTTTTTTTTTTAAATCTTGAAATTAGGATTTCATTTATTGCGTTATTCTAGTCAGTCGTGCTCCCCACCCTCTATCTCCTCCATTTGTCAATAGTGTAATTATTATAATCTTTGAACCACTCACCAAGTCAATTTTTTTTAAAAAAAAAAAATAATAAATCAGGAAATTAGGATTAGCATATTAGAACTTCCACATGCCTTGGGGGTTAAAACCCCATTTTCCTTAATATATAGTATAGATTCGTATACAATGTTTATGTTTGTTTATTTATTTGTTTTTCAATAATGGCACATTCTCACTCTTCACTCTAAATAGAAGGTACTGAATTTTAGGATTGGTTTGAGATGTTCTAAAAAAGTGTACATTTTGACTTATTAATTTATATGGATTGGGTTTGATGCTTATATGGGTTGGGTTTGATGTGATGTGTTAGAGAGGTGATATGATTTAAATAAAATGATGTGACTTAAATAGGATAGTGACTTTTTGACTTTTTGTATTATTTAGTAGATGTCAAACTTGACCTTAATTTATCATATTTAAGTGTTGTTTGGGATGCATTATATAGATATGTTTTTTAATTTTTTAATTAAAAAATAGAGAAAAAAAATAAATTTGAGATATATTTTTATTTTTTTACGAAAAAAATATGTATTAAAATATTATATTAACTAGCAAAATTACCTTCCTATCCTTCTGACTTTTTGACATGTTGTCCGTGTTGCACTATTTTCCGTGCGTCAGTGCACTGTGCTGCACTATTTTTTTTTACCAAAAAGTGCACTGTTAGAGGTGGTATTTTTATGTTTTTATTCTCTATCTATTCAACTTTTTGTTTCCCGCCCAAACATATGAATAGTGTTATCATTTTTACTTTTTCAGTTTTAAGGGATATCAAACGTCTATTTAAGAAAAAAAATATAAAAAGAAATAAATTGACTAATTAGATGGACCTCCCTTAAAATTTGTGACAATTGCATAATAATAATGTTATATTTATTATCTGTTTTGTAATTATCTGATTCGGTACATTTACAATTGCTAAATATTAATGGAGCTCATGTAATGTTTAATGAATCAATAAATCAATAATTATTTTTGAGTGCGGTACTTCTAATAATCGTAACTTGATATCTAGTGGGCCAAGTTTCTGTTCAAATTCATTTCGATCGTCTTGCTGTCAATTCTAAATATTGGGTTGCATTTACGTGGCTACTTCACTCATCGCTAATCGGTTTTGGATTTTTGTCTCACATTATTTTTTTAAATCACTCAAGTTCAATTCATATAATTTAGAGACTACTCTATATGTTGTTAATTGAAAGATTTTTTACATTTGAATTATATATATAATAAAATATCAAATACTAATTAAAGAATGAAAAATCTTCATGATATTTTTTAATAATCCCTAATATTATTCCAAAATTATATAGATTCAACAACTTTAAAAGTGTTGAAAAAAAAGGACAGGAGAAGTTAAAAGCAAAAATCTTAAACGAACCAATCTATCTATATATCTATATATTATATAAGGAAAAAGAGAATTTTAACCAACAAGTCTTGTAGGAGTTCCAATATCTCAATCTTAATTTTCTTACTTTTTTATTATTTTTTTTTTAAAAAAAAAAAAACCTTAACATTTATTAACTTCTCCCAACCCACAAGTCTTTTAAAAGATTTGGTCAAAACTCCCTCATAATAAAACTTTAATGCATTAAAGACAAACATTTAAAAAAATAATAATAATATTCTTGAAAAGTTCAATATAGGCTCCGTTTGGCAAGGGCTTTTGTAGCTATTTTAGCCACAAAAGACAAAATAGGCTATTTTAACCACAACAAACAAAATATCACATCAAACCCATAATCATTACACTCTTCTCTCACAAAAAAAGCCAAAAAGCCAAAAAGCTCTTCCCAAACCAAACTTTTTAGCCCAAGGCTAAAATAGCGAAAAAAGTCAATCCACTTCCCAAACGGAGGCTCATTATTATCAAAATATTAAATTTTAAAATAATATAACTTTTGATGTAAATGTTTGTTTTAAATAAAATTAGTATTTTTAGAATCCTCTCATCAAAATCTATCAAATAAGATCCATGTTGGCTATGAAATTCTTTTAAAGAAAATTATTACCGTTGACAATAACATATTATTTTGTTTGACAGTTATTATGTTTGACAGTAACATGTATTATGTCTCACAGTAACATGTTACTCTGATAATATTATCCAAGAAAAAAAAAAGAAGATATTTTACTTTATCATTACTCAATTATATGTTTTCTCTTTAGAGGGTTTATGTATGAAGCAAAATAAATTGGGCTATCATTTTCACCAAATAAAGGTCAAATAAAGGGGTTTTGGCTGAATTTCCCAAGCCTAATCTAAAAAATAATAATTTGTATATTAAAAAAAATATCTAAAATAAATATAAATTCTTATTAAAAAATAATAAGTTGCAATTGCCAAAAAAAAAAATTTAAACTGTGCATTTCATTAATAGTGCTAAAAAAATGTGTCAATTATTTGCGTAAACGCTTAACACGTGACCATTCTCAAATTATGAAGTGAATATAGATGAAATCAAATAACTCAACTTTAATGACTAACAAATATTAGAAACCCGACCATTGAAGCCTAATAACTATTAATTAATAGAATTCAACAATTGAAAGGTGTCAAACTACATCTCTTTATCTTCTCAAATGTTTTTTTTTTTTTTTTGTTCATGCATTCATTTTAATATTGATAGAGAATTGGACGTGTGGAAATGTAAGAGACATTAAAATTATATATTGAGTTATGTAATTATTATGATGAAAAATAAAAGTTATCTTCCCCTTCTATAGAGATTTATCTGGTTATATTTCTAATTAAAACGTCAGGTGTGCTTCTATATCATCATTGAACGTTGTTTTTATTTTTTTTAAATACATTGTCTCACAATTGTTTGTTGTGTTATGAAATTTATTACATATTGTGGGAATATATTTTTTGAGTACCAACACGTGGCCAAGGTGACGTCGACGTGTCAGCTGATGTGACACGCGTCCTGGTCATGACGCCGATGTGATCTCAGCTAGGCCAAGATTATCTCCGAAGATATCGAAATCCGGGATAAGCGGATAAGGGGCAAAAGTCCTAAAATGAGGAAGAAACTCAGCTTGGATAAGGATAAAGCTCCTCGGGAGTTTATCTTTATCTATAAGAGAGTCCAGGATAAGCACTAAACTAAAGTCCATTGAAGCTAGGCTTCTATTGGGACTGAGTTTGTGTTGGCTATAAAAGAGAGGCACTCCTATGGGTCTAAGGTACGCAATTTATAATCAAAACAGTGAGTTAAGCACTATTGATTATCTTTGAGATAACTGACTTGATCATCAGAGTGCCCCCGGGTGGATGAACCACCGCCGAAATCTCTTCTTTCTGTTGCAGGTCAATCAGGCGCCATCTATTCTGCCAATGCTCCTCAGCTGAATACTGAGTTGGCAGTGTGGTCAGAAATTCACTCACACAATTTAGCGCCGTCTGTGGGAAAGAAAGAAGAATAGATGGCCAACGACGGATAGAAAGAGAAAATCGGGGATAACACTCCTACTGGGAGTGGGAGACCTGTTGACCTTGACGTGGAAGAAGACAATTGTAACGAAGAAACTCGTGACCAGAATCACGGAGGGAAAGACATCGGCCAGGAAGGCGACATATTAAAGAAAACAGACCAAAGCGGGTACTATAACGAAGATAACCTCCAGGTATGGAAGGATAGATGCCTACGGAGGGACGAAGAGGTGAAGGGGATAGCGAACAAATTGGCGGACCTACAAGCGATGGTCAATTTCATGATGCAGAATAATGTCATGCAGCCACCATTCCCGCTGCAGGACACGTCAATTCCAGCGGCCAATGCCCAAAAGGGAGGGTAGAAAACAATCCTGTTCTCAAAGACGCCAGGAGCGAAAGACACTCTCACCGGCCTTCAAGGGAGGTCGGGTGAGGAGAGCCAAGAAGGGAAGAATCTCGAAGGACACATCGCACCAAGGAGGTAGACCCCAGAGAGCATCGGCATGTTCAGAGTCTGTAGTTGTGCTTCGATGCGACCAATGGAAAAAGGTCAAAGAAAGCTCACAACGAAGTTGAAAGCAGTGCCCCTAAAAGACTGAAATCAGGAGATAGCCGAGCTCCTGGGCGGACCAAAGAGGACTTAAGAGATTACCTCAAGAGGAAACAAGATCATGCCGAGGTAACTTCAACAGTTAAACCGAGAACACCATTCTCGGTAGAGTTAGAAAAAGTCGAGGCCTCGAAAAGATTCAGTATGCCGAGGTTCCAGATATACGATGGTAAGTTGGACCCCAACTTTCACGTCAGATTATACCTAAACTCGATGGCATTGTACACTGGGAACAAGCCGTTGCTCTGCAAGGTGTTCCCCTCATCCTTCGGAGAGATTGTATTGGACTGGTTTCACAAATTTCCAAAGGGAAGTGTGAAGACCTGGGAAGGCCTGGTCGAGATGTTCGTGGCCAGGTTCGTAACAAACAAACTGCAGCCATTAAGGGTGGACGCCCTGATGGCTCTGAGGATCAGTGATGATAAAGGCCTTAGGGCCTACGCAAAAAGGTATTACGAGGTGTTCAAGCGAATACCAGAGTGCAACCAAGAAGTGGCAGTCATGTTTTTCAAGAACGGCCTAAAAGATGATTGCACACTACGAAAATCATTGGCAAAGACATTGCCAAAAAGCATAGAAGAGCTCATGGCCAGAATTGAGAAATACGCCAGAGCCGAGGAAGACATGCCAGGGAGTAAGGTGACAAAGTAAGAGAAAGCAAACGGCTCGCCGAAGCGAGGCCGAGGTAACAACGGATCCAACAAGCAAGAGATAGAGTTGAGAACTGCACAGGTAGTCACAACTGTATTTCGAATCCCAATTCACAAAGTCCTGGATAAAATCCGAACCCGACCCTATTTCAGAGCACCAGCTAGGGTACCAGGAGAGTTTATGGAAAGGAGCCTTGGTAAGCATTGTGCTTACCATAATGAAGATGGGCATCTGACTCAGGGTTGCAGGGCCCTAAAGTCACACCTAGAAGACCTAGTAAGACAAGGCCATCTGAGGGACCTTGTAGATGAAGCCAGGACAAGGGAAGAATAGACAAGATTGCCTCAGGCACCAGCAGCTCCACCTCCCCCAGCACAGCAACCGCAGGCAGGCAGACCTCGGGTAGTTAATGTAATTCATTCGAAGGTCAACGAAAACGAAATACAGGGAGAGACCCAGAAGGTAAAGCACTTGCAGCATGTGTACCAAGTCCGGTAGAAAAGACCTCGGGCCAAGGAATGCCAGGGACCGGTGGTGTCCTTTACTGAAGCCGACCTCGAGATGGTACAACATTCGCACAACGATGCCTTGGTAGTATCCCTGCAGGTTGAGGAGTGCCAAGTGAAACGCATCCTAATTGACCAAGGCAGCTCTTGTGATATCATGTATGTAAGATGTTACAAGGAGCTGGGCCTTTACCCTAATGATATGGAGCAATCTAATGGCCCAATGGTCGGGTTCAATGGAACGCCGACATGGCTGCTGGGCGCAACAAGCTTGGAAGTGCAGGCTGGCACTAAGAAAATAAAGATAGAGTTCACCATAATCAACACACCATCCCCTTACAATATTATCGTGGAAAGGCCATGGTTGCATGCAATGGGGGCTGTTCCCTCAAC
Organism: Camellia lanceoleosa; assembly: GCA_025200525.1. Classification (NCBI taxonomy): domain Eukaryota; kingdom Viridiplantae; phylum Streptophyta; class Magnoliopsida; order Ericales; family Theaceae; genus Camellia; species Camellia lanceoleosa. The sequence goes on from CM045766.1 coordinate 133,001,605, forward strand.
ATTACATCAGCTAATACGGTTCCCAACAGAGCATGGGATAGAAGAGGTGAGAGGGGATCAACTACAGGCAAAGAACTGCTCCATGGCAGTAATGAAATCCACCTGTAGCATACGAGAATCAGAAAAGGCAGAGATCAAAGATGAGGACGTGGAGGTCCTAGAGGATGTCGGCAAAGAGCCAGCCAAGAAGAGTGAAGAAGCCCAAAAGAAAATCCTCGTCCGGCAGTGGGATGAAGAACGCTTCTTCCTTCTCGGCTCGGGCTTAGCCGAAGAAGAGGAAAGAGAACTGGAGGCTTTCTTGAAAGCAAACATCGAATTGTTTGGCTGGACGCCTTACGAAATGCCAAGCATTGACCCTGATGTCACTTGCCACAAACTGAACGTAGACAGGTCGGCCAAACCTGTAATCCAACGGGCAAGAAGACTGACATTGCTGCATGTCGAGGCAGTAGAAGACGAAGTAGGCAAACTTCTAGAGGCCAGAGCCATTCGAGAGGTAAATTACCCGACATGGCTATCAAATACAGTGGTGGTAAAGAAAAAGAATGGTAAATAGAGGGTCTGCGTAGACTTTACCAGCCTAAACAAGGCCTGTCCAAAAGACAATTTTCCTTTACCCAAGATTGACCAATTGGTGGATGCCACTTCAGGGCATAGAAGGATGAACTTCCTGGATGCCTACAGGGAGTACCATCAGATAGCCATGTACCCTCCAGATGAGGAGAAGACCGTGTTTATCACCCCAAAAGGGCTGTATTGCTACAAAGTGATGCCTTTTGGGTTGAAAAATGCTGGAGCAACTTACCAGAGATTGGTAACCAAAATGTTTAGACACCTTATTGGCGGAATGGTGGAAGTTTACATCGACGACATGGTCGTGAAGACCAAGGAACCTGAAGGTCATTTGGCCGACCTAAAAGCAGCCTTTGACATCCTTAAAACATATCGGCGCCGACTCAATGCATCAAAGTGTGCATTTGGAGTTAGATCTGGTAAGTTCTTGGGATACCTGGTGACCAGAAAGGGCATTGAGATTAAGGCCATCCTTGAGTTGAAGAGCCCGACGTCGGCAAAACAAGTGCAGATGCTGACTGGAAGGGCTGCAGCCCTGAACAGGTTCATAAGTAGAAGCTCTGACAAATGCAAACCCTTCTTCAGCTTGGTAAAGAAGGCCACAGACTTCTTATGGACAGAAGAGTGCGAAGTCGCCCTGGCTGACTTAAAGAAGTATTTGACCATGGCTCCAGTTCTCTCAAATCGAACACGGAGAGGAGCCGTTCGCAGACTTAGCAGTTTGAACACGCAGAAGCGTAGTGGTAATCCAAGAAGAAAAAGGAGCAAAGAAAGCATTTACGTAAGCAAAACCCTGGCTGATGTAGAAACCAGGTATTTACCCCTAGAAAAATTGGCGCTGGCATTAGTAATGGCTTCAAAGAAACTGAACCATTATTTTACAGCCCACAGAATTGTGGTGCTAACTGAACACCCTTTGAAGTCCCTGTTGCAACAGGGAGATCTGACAGGAAGAATAGCCAGATGGGCAGTGGTCTTGGGCCAGTATGACCTAGAGTACAGACCCAGAACGGCAATCAAAGGCCAAGTCTTGGTCGACTTTGTAGCCGAGTTCACTCCAGGAGCCATCATACCTCGGGCTCCGTTCAGCCGAGGTGTACGATATCCAAGCGAGCAGAAAGAACCCAGCCAAAGGAACCAGAACAAAGGAAAGAAGAAAAGCTCAGGCCCTACAGCATTTACATTGGCGAATCCTTTCGACTGTTTGTTGATGGGAGTTCAAACTGACAAGGAGCGGAGGCAGGAGTAGTACTGGTATCCCCAGATGGACAGGTACTAGACCAGTCCATTCGTTCAGGGTTCAAAGCCTCAAACAATGAAGCGGCAGCGATTGCGGGACTGGATCAAGAGCGTAGAGGCAGATGAGGTGATAGTCTTCTGTGGCTCTCAGCTTATAGTCAACCAGACAACAGGCGAGTTCGTAGCTCGAGATGAAAGGATGTCGGTCTATGCGACAGAGGTCAGTAGATTGATGGCCCTGTTTCAGAATTTCAAGCTACATCAGATTAGCTGAGATGATAACAGTCACGCCGACGCCCTGGCCAACCTGGCTAGTGCAATACAACCTGGAAAAGCAATGACGATAATGGTCGACTACTTGTCGGGCCCAAGCATTGAACCACTAACCACAGTACGTGAAGCAATGTGCATGCACATGAGACCAAGCTGGATGGACGCAATAGTAGCATTCCTGAAAGAAAAAAAACTGCCAGATGACCACAAAGAGGCACACAAGATCAGATTGAAGTCGACAAGATTTAATCTGACAGCAGAGGGACATTTCTACAGAAGATCCTTCACTGGACCACTTTTGGGGTGTGTGCATCCTTCACAAGTTGAAGATTTTTTATACGAAATACATGAAGGAATATATGGAAGCCACGCTGGGGGCAGATCACTTGCTCATAGGGCCATCACCCAGGGTATTGGTGGCCCTACATGCTGAAAGATACAGAAGCCTATGTCAAGAAGTGTGAAAAGTGTCAAAGGTTTGCACCTCTTATACACCAACCAGCAGCAGATCTAAACCCAGTATCCAGTCCTTGGTCATTTGCCCAAAGGGGCATGGATCTCGTTGGGCAACTGCCCCAAGCAACTAGACAAAGGAAGTACCTGCTGGTGGCAACAGATTACTTCACCAAGTGGATAAAAGCTAAACCCCTTGCCAAGATTCGAGATGTGAATGTGAAGAGCTTCATATGAAAGAGCATCATCACCTAGTTTGGGATTCCAAGAGCAATAGTTGCAGACAATGGAACACAGTTTGACAGTAAGCTAATCAAGAGCTTCTGTGCAAAGTTCAAATCAAGAATTACTTTTCAACCCCAAGCTTTCCTCAAAGCAATGGACAAGCAGAAGCATCCAACAAAGTTATCTTGGATGTGATAAAGATGTAATAACCTCGACCTTCGATTAATGTTAAATCATGATTAATTATGCCTAACAATAATTTAGAAGGAATCCGAAATTAATTTGCATGTGTATTGCCTTATTTTTTGTGTTTCTATCTGTTTGTCATAAAATGATCTGTTCATGTTTCGACTTTGAATTGCGAATTGAAAGCCTTATCGGCGTCCGAATCAGAAATTGACTTGATTTATGTGCTAGTTAGGATTTATAAAATTTTATGGTAGGTTTAATTAAAATTCGGTTCGGAGCAATTAAATTAGATTAAATAATGCTAGATGAAACATAGATTTAGTGAATGCAAGTAATTACATTTTTGCCCCTTAGTGGGCCACTTTGTTCAATCTTGATTAGGAGCTTTGATTCATATCTCAGCCCTTCTTCCTTAGAAACAAAACGTAGGAAAGAGTAAGAGAGGAGACAAAACTTAGCTTCAACAAGAACTATTTGGAGAACTTGAAGAATTGTAGAAGAGTTGCATAATTTGAGCCCCTAGACTTGGGATTCAAGGTTTAAGGTAGGAGATTTCCCTTTCAATTGTAAATTCAAGATTAATTCTTGCATGGTTCATGTGACATTAGTGATCTAAGTCATGAATTGGTTGAAAATGTTGAATTGAGGCTTAAATCATGCATGCATGTTCATATCTTAGCATTTTGAAGTATTTTCATGGAAGTTCTTGCATGCAAACCCATATTCTAGCCTTAGTCCATGAATTCATCATGATTTTGAGCTCAATCTTTCATTTGGTCATGCTTTAGAGCATTGGATTTAAAATGAACACTTGCATGTTGAACTCTTGTTTTGTTCTTGAAGTTTTACTTGTAATTGTGTTCAATTAACTCACCCTTGGACTTTGATTTTACAAATTGATCTTTGAAACATCTTATACTATGAGTTTACAAGTGTTTTTCAGAAAATTGGCCCAAGAGGTCGAGTTTTGAGGTGTTGAATGATTGGTTTGAGCTTGAGAGGTAAATCTGGAAATTCCAAAATTTGGCTTCTCGCTCGAGCAAAGAATTCCACGCTTGAGCGACCATCGTTTGTTCAGAGCTCCGCTCGAACGAAGAAATGATGGCTCGAGCATAAATTGCAAGCTCTCAGGTTTTTGGTGCACGCAGACGCACGCTCGAGCAACAAGACCTACGCTCGAGTGAAAGCTGTGTCTCACGCTCGAGCGAGTATCGAACGAGCATCGAGCGTAAAATTTCAACAACCAGTACTTTTGCATTTTTACAGACCGCTCGAGCGACCCCTCTGTTTTGACAAGCTCGCTCGAGCGAAGAAAGCCACGCTCGAGCGAGACTCCTGTTTTCAACAAAGTTTTGAAAAATGTTTTCCAAGACATCTTTGCATCCTCATTCCATCCTAGGCATTCCTAAGCCATGTTTAAGACTCTATAGTGAGGATTAAGGGTTAGAAACACACTAAGAGCCAACGAAATAAGTTTTGTACAATTAGAACGTGTGTTTCAAGTATGCATCTGTTATGTGTTGTGTAGGTCACGTGCCACGTACCGTTTGATCAAGTTTACTCCGTCTGTCTGTCTCAAGGCCCACTGTGAGTAATAACTCTATAAAGTTATGCTTAACTTAAGTATTTTCTGACTAGTATGATATGATCTGTTTTCTGAAAAGTTGTCTTACGAATTATGAATAAATGTCCAATTTTCTGAAAAGTATTTGTGGCACCCTTAGTTCACGTGGCCCTCCGGCTAATAATACTGCTAATCCACACTTGGCCTCGCCGGTAACAATACCACGGCCAATCTGCATGTGGCCCTTGCGGGGTAATAATACCATGGCTACTATGCGCAAGATATGGACCTTTATGGTCGTTGGTACCAACTATGTATGTGGGTCTCTGGACCAAATTGATCGATAGCTAATAGGTGTACCACGATGATGATCATATGCAAAATCTGAATATGAATATGAGTGTGTATCTAAATCTATCTCGCTTTTGAAGTTTGAATATGTTACGATTTAAATCGGATTCTAACTTGTCGGACATCATTCATACAACCCCTTTACTCTATTATTCACGGGCTTTCTCACGCTTTATATTATGTATGTAGGTGAGCCAAGGCACATGATCGAGCGAGTTGACGACCTCTTCTCGCTTTTGTCAGCCAACTGTTGTGCCTCCCGAGGAGGTTCCAAACGAAGCCTAATGCCATGGCTGTTTTTGTTTACATGCTAGTCTTTGTAACTATTTGTAAAGTCAGGTCTTGAGAAGTACATTCCGTAAATACCTTGTAAATATTGTGTATCTGGACTGGCATGTTTATATATATAAATAAGTTTTGAAATGTTCTGTCCCATGTACGTTATCACAGTTCATTGGACCTTGTCTATTTTGTATTATTGCTTCCGCAGCCCCTTATTATTTGCTAATCTGTACAGAGGCCTTTGGTAATCCACGGACATTCTGCATGTGCTAAACCTCTGAGGCGGGTTTGGGTCGACAGATGAGTGGTATCAGAGCACATGTTCTACCGCACGCACAGGTCCGTATGAGCTTAGGATGTCCTAGTAAGCATTAGAGGCATTTCATCTACATGTGCAACTGAATATGAAAACTGAATGTACGTTTGAATCAAATGAATTGAAGGAAATGAATAAGATTATGCCTGTGTTTATTATCATTTGATGTCTGTATAATAAGATGGAGAATGCAAGGGGAAGTGGTGAAAGTGAATCCTCAGAGGCTCGCATGGGCCGAATGGAGCAGATGTTAGCAGCATTGATTGAAACATTGACACAACAACAGAGACAACAACCTTTGCCCCCTCCGCCTCCACCGGCACACGCCGAGGCAGATAATAATGACATCATCAATCTGATACAGAAATTCATGAAAATGAAACCGCCGACATTCTATGGTGGAATTGAACCTTTGAAAGCTGAGACGTGGTTGCTTGAGATGGAAAAATTGTATGAAGTATTTCCTTGTTCTGAAACTCAGAAAGTCCTCCTAGCCACCTACACTCTGAAAGATGAAGCCCCCAGGTGGTGGTTATTGATCCGAAGTGGGAATGGAAATATGATATGGGCACAGTTTAATGCTATCTTCTACGACAAGTATTTTCCCCAATGTTTCAGGGATCGGAAAGTGTCTGAATTTCAAGAACTTAAATAGGGAAGAATGGCTGTAGCAGAATATGAAGCCAAATTCACCGAATTGGCACGTTTTGCTCCACATATGGTGGATACTGATTACAAGAAAGCACGGAAGTTTGAGGGAGGGCTGGACCTGGAAATATTTGACCGAGTGGGTGTCCTAAAATTACCTACTTATGTGGAGGTACTCGACAGGGCATTGATGACAAAAGCCACAATAACAGCTAAGAAACAAACTACAACACCAACAATAGAATGGAGAGGAAAGAAGACCGGATTCAGTTTCAAGAAAGGCCGGTCAGTTTCGAAGAGGCGAAATACAAGATCCTCCAGCAGCTCTAGCCAAAGTAGCGGATCTACTCTAAACTGCCCCAACTGCGGAAAGAAGCACAGAGGTGCTTGTTGTTGAGCATCAGGTGCGTGTTTTCGTTGTGGCAAGACTAGCCACATGGTGAGGGATTGCCTGATGAGATCCAACGAGGTTAACCGCCCTATGACAAGTTCCACTGGGTCTATTTCCGTAGCAAGACCAAATGCAAGGGCCGATGTTAGAGGGAATGCAAACAATGAAACATTGAGGCAAGGGAGAGTGTTTTCCTTAGTGCCTGGTGACGTACCAAACACCTATACTATGGTGTCAGGTAGACTCTTTGTTTGTTCTTAAAATGCATGTATACTGATAGATTCTAGTTCTACACATTCCTTTGTATCGCATGCTTTCTCTCGAAAATTGACTAGACCACTAGAACGTATGACATATGTGTTATCTGTATCCACACCGTCTGGGGATTCTATGATGTGTGCTCATGTTTATCCAGCATGTGATATTATGATTGGCGATATGATGTTATATGTGGACTTATTACCCTTGGACATTAATCATTTTGATTGTATTTTGGGGATGGACTGGTTGACTAAATACTGTGCTACCATTGACTGTGCAAATAAAACTGTTGTGTTTAGACCACCGGATATGCCTGAATTTACTTTTATTGGGAATCGGGTAGTTCCTCCCCCATATTTGATTTCAGCTATGAAAGCTGTAAAGCTCCTTAGAAAGGGATGTAGAGGTTATCTGTGTTGTATACTGACTGCACCATTTGACAGTACTACTGTAGAAACAATCCCTATTGTTTGTGAATTTCCCGATGTGTTTCCGATTGACTTACCTGGGGACTTAGTTGATAGAGAAATTGAATTCACTGTTGAGGTGTTTCCGGGGACACAACCTATTTCCAAGACTCCCTATAGAATGTCTACCTCTGAATTGAAAGAATTGAAAACCCAACTTCAAGAACTGTTAGATAAGAAATTTATCCGTCCGAGTACTTCACCTTGGGGTGCTCCAGTTTTGTTTGTCAAAAAGAAGGATGGGTCTTTAAGATTGTGTATAGACTACCGAGAACTGAACAAAGTGACAATCAAGAATAAATACCCTCTGCCCCGAATAGATGACTTGTTTGATCAACTTCAGGGTGCCCAAGTGTTTTCCAAAATTGACCTCAGGTCCGGGTATCATCAATTAAAGGTTAGAGCTGAGGACATAGAGAAAACTGCATTCCGAACTAGATATGGACATTATGAATATTTAGTAATGCCGTTTGGGATGACCAATGCACCTGCAGCTTTCATGGATCTTATGAATAGGGTGTTTAAATCATATCTGGATGACTTTATTGTTGTATTTATTGATGACATTTTGATTTATTCTAAAGACAGGGAAGAACATGAGAACCATCTGAGAACCACCTTGCAGATTTTGAGAGAAAAGAAATTGTATGCTAAATTATCTAAGTGTGAATTCTGGCTTGACAGTGTGGCATTTTTGGGACATGTAATCAACAAGGATGGAGTTTCTGTTGACCCTCAGAAAATTGAAGCTGTCGTGGATTGGCCTAGACTGACAAATGTGACAAAAGTCCGAAGTTTTCTGGGACTTGCAGGTTACTACAGGAGGTTTGTGAAAGACTTTTCCAAGCTTGCCCTGCAATTGACTCCGTTAACTTAGAAAAATGTGCCATTAGACTGTAATGAACAAAGAGAGGCAGCTTTCCAAGAGTTGAAAACCAGGTTAGTGACTGCACCAATCTTAACCTTGCCTAATGGTACTGATGGGTTTCAAGTGTACAGTGATGCTTCCTATAAGGGCTTGGGGTATGTACTAATGCAAAACAGAAGGGTGATTGCCTATACTTCTAGACAACTTTGACCTCATGAAAAGAATTACCCAACACATAATCTTGAATTAGCGATTGTGGTGTTTGCTTTGAAAATCTGGCGTTACTACTTGTATGGGGTAACTTGCGAAGTGTACACCGACCATAAAAGCTTGAAATACTTTTTCACCCAAAAGGAATTGAACATGAGACAGAGGCGATGGTTAGAGTTAATAAAAGATTATAATTTGCAAATCTTGTATCATCCAGGAAAGGCTAATACCGAATCAGATGCCTTGAGCTGAAAATCCAGTGCGAATTTGTCATGTTTGCTATCCAACCAAAAAAAATTATTGACTAACCTAGAACAAGTTGGGCTGTTGATTGCTATTTATGCTCAACCTACAATTCTTGACAAGATCAAACAGAAATAGTGCGAGGATGAATACTTGAAAAAGATCACGAAAGAATTTGATTCAAAGCCAAGGCCAGGATTTGTGTTTGAGAATGATGTGCTGAAATTTCAGAACCGTCTTTGTGTACCCGATTGTGGTGATTTGAGAAAACGTGTTATGATCGAAGCTCACAGTAATAAGTTTGCTATGCATCCGGGGAACACGAAGATGTATCATAATTTGAAACAGAATTTTTGGTGGCCAGGAATGATAAAAAGTATTGCAGACTTTGTGGCTAGATGTCTACATTGCCAACAGGTTAAAGTTAAGCATCAACGACCCGATGGTTTGCTACAACCGCTCCCAATACCAGAATGGAAATGTGAGCACATTACCATGGACTTCATTGTGGGATTGCCTCGTTCTTCTCGAGGTATGGACTCTATCTGGGTTATAGTTGACCGTTTAACTAAGTCTGCCCATTTTTTGCCTGTCAAAACTATTTATAACGCTGATAAATTGGCCAATATCTATATGACTGAAATTGTGAGATTGCATGGAGTGCCAGTATCTATTGTGTCTGACAGGGACTCAAAGTTTGTATCAAGATTTTGGCAGAGTTTGCAACAGGCTTTGGGGACTGAATTGAGACTAAGCAGTGCCTATCACCCACAGACAGATGGCCAAATTGAACGAACGAACCAAACTTTGGAGGATATGCTCAAAATGTGTGTGTTAGACTTCCAAGGGAATTTGGAGACCTACTTGCCATTAGCTGAATTTGTGTACAACAACAGTTACCATTCAAGCATTGGAATGGCTCCTTATGAAGCTTTGTATGGAAGAAAATGTCGTTCTCCGATATGCTGGGCTGAAGTAGGTGATAGACCTCTGTTGGGACCAGAACTTGTGCAAGAAACAACCGAGAAAGTGAAACTGATACAGCAGCGTCTGAAAACTGCACAGAGTCGACAGAAGAGCTATGCCGATATTCAAAGAAGAGAGAGGGAATATGAAGTTGGGGACCACGTGTTCATAAAGGTGACCCCGATGAAGGGTCAAACTCGGTTTGGTGTTAAGGGAAAATTGGCGCCAAGGTATGTTGGACCTTATGAAGTCCTCGAAAAGATCAATCTGGTATCGTATCGAGTAGCCTTACCCCCAGTAATGAAACACATGCATAACGTCTTTCATGTATCGATGCTTTGGGAATATTTGAGAGATCCACTCCACGTCATCGAACCGACACATGTACTTTTGAAAGATGACTACACTTATGAGGAAAGACCTATCTAGATTATGAATTGTCGGATCAAAAAGTTGAGAAATAAAGAAATACCGTTGGTAAAAGTTGATTGGCAAAACTACGGAGGAATCTATGCAACTTGGGAAACCGAGGAAGACATGATGAGAAGATATCCGGATTTGTTTCCATTGGACCCAATGTTGATTCCGAATAAAGGTAATTGGAGTTTGGAGGACCAAACTCTTTTAAGGGGGGAAGACTATAATAACCCCGACCTTCGATTAATGTTAAATCATGATTAATTATGCCTAACAGTAATTTAGAAGGAATCCGAAATTAATTTGCATGTGTATTGCATTATCTTTGTGTTTCTATCTGTTTGTCATAAAATGATCTGTTCATGTTTCGATTTTGAATTGCAAATTGAAAGCGTTATCGGCATCCGAATCAGAAATTGACTTGATTTATGTGCTAGTTAAGATTTATAGAATTTTATGGTAGGTTTAATTAAAATTCGGTTCGGAGCAATTAAATTAGATTAAATAATGCTAGATGAAACATCGATTTAGTGAATGCAAGTAATTACATTTTGAGGTGTTGAATGCTTGGTTTGAACTTGGGAGGCAAATCTGGAAATTCCAGAATTTGGCTTTCTCGCTCGAGCGAAGAATTCCACGCTCTAGCGACCATCGTTTGTTCAGAGCTCCGCTCGAATGAAGAAATGGTGGCTCAAGCGTAAATTGCAAGCTCTCAGGTTTTTGGTGCACGCAGACGCACGCTCGAGCGACGAGACCTACGCTCGAGCGAAGAGCTATGTCTCACACTTGAGCGAGTATCGAGCATAAAATTTCAACAACCAGTACTTTTGTATTTTTACAGACCGCTCGAGCGAAGGAGTCTACGCTCGAGCGACCCCTCTGTTTTGACAAGCTCGCTCGAGCGAAGAAAGCCTTTCAGCGAGACCCTGCTTTTGAGAAAGTTTTGAAAAATGTTTTCCAAGACATCTTTGCATCCTCATTCCATCCTAGGCATTCCTAGGCCATGTTTAAGACTCTATAGTGAGGATTAAGGGTTAGAAACACACTAAGAGCCAACGAAATAAGTTTTGTACAATTAGAACGTGTGTTTCAAGTGTGCATCTGTTATGTGTTGTGTAGGTCACGTGCCACATACCGTTTGACCAAGTTTACTCCGTCTGTCTGTCTCAAGGCCCACTATAAGTAATAACTCTGTAAAGTTATGTTTAACTTAAGTATTTTCTGACTGGTATGATATGATCTGTTTTTCGAAAAGCTATCTTACGAATTATGAATGAATGTCCAATTTTCTGAAAAGTATTTGTGGCACCCTTAGTTCACGTGGCCCTCGTCCGGGAGTAACAATACAGCGGCCAATCTGCACGTGGCCCTCGCCTGGGGGTAACAATACTGCGGCCAATCTGCATGTGGCCCTTGCCTGGGGGTAACAATACCATGGCTACTTGCGCGCAAGATATGAACCTTTATGGTCGTTGGTACCAACTATGTATGTGGGTCTCTGGACCAAATTGATCTGATAGCTAATGGGTGTACCACGTATAATCTTATGCAAAATCTGAATATGAATATGAGTGTGTATCTAAATCTATCTCTGTTTTGAAGTCTGAATATGTTCTGATTTAAATACTGGATTCTAACTTGTGCTGGACATCATTCATACAACCCCTTTACTCTGTTATTATTCATTGGGCTTTTGCTCACAGTTTATATTATGTATGTAGGTGAGCCGGCACATGATCAGGGCCAGAGTTGACGGCCTTCTGTTCTGTTTTGTCAGCCAACTATTGTACCTCCCGAGGAGGTTCCGAACGAAGCCTAATGCCATGGCTGTTTTTGTTTACATGCTAGTCTCTGTAACTATTGTAAAATCAGGTCTTGGGAAGTACATTCCGTAAATATCTTGTAAATATTGTGTATCTAGACTGGCATGTTTATATATATAAATAAGTTTTGAAATGTTCTGTCCCATGTACGTTATCACAGCTCATTGGACCTTGTCTATTTTGTATTATTGCTTCCGCAGCCCCTTATTATTTACTAATCTTTACAGAGGCCTTTGGTAATCTACGGATTACTGGCCGATTACGGTGCTAAACCTACCGGGGCGGGTTTGGGTCGTGACAAAAAAAAGAGGCTGCAGGCAGCAAAAGGAAAGTGGGTGGATGAACTGCCAAATGTACTCTGGGCATATCGGACAATGCCGAGAAGATTAACTGGGGAATCCCCATTTGCCATGGCTTATGACATAGAAGCAGTCATTCCTCTAGAAGTCGGCATTCCAGGGATCAGAACTCAGGGAGTAGAGAATGGGACTAATGATGTATTATTAGCCCGAGATCTGGATCTGCTAGAAGAAAAAAGGAAGAGAGCTGTAATTCAACTGGTAGCTTACCAACAGCAGCGTGCCAGGGCCTATAATAAAAAGGTCAACCCAAGGGAGTTCCAAATCGGTGGCCTCGTCTTGAGAAAGGTCGTCGGCAACAAAAAGGATCCTAGAGAGGGCAAGCTTGGCCCAAATTGGGAGGGATCCTATAGAATCATCTCGGTATTGGGCAATGGGGCATATCGACTTGAAGATAATGAGGGCAAAGAGTTGCTAAGACCCTGGAATACTTGCAATCTTAAGTTTTTTTATCATTAAATTTTCTTGTCCTTTGTTATTAGCCGAAGTAATAAATAAAGCTTGATTTTTTACACTTGTGACTGATAAGATAGTTGATGATACATGCATAATGAGAACCCAAGTGGAACTTAAGTTCACATTAGGGGGCAGCGAGTACGAAAATGGTTTTAACACTTGTTGAAATTTGAGAAAAATTTACAAGTTGAAGTTAAATCGAGATCATGTTTAACACTTGTTGAAATTTGAGAAAAATTTAAAAGTTGAAGTTAAACCGAGATCATGTTTAACACTTGTTGAAATTTGAGAAAAATTTAAAAGTTGAAGTTAAAACCGAGATCATGTTTAACACTTGTTGAAATTTGAGAAAAATTTACAAGTTGAAGTTAAACCGAGATCATGCTTAACACTTGTTGAAATTTTGTGAAAAATTTACAAGTTGAAGTTAAACTAAGTTTATATTGAACACTTGTTGAAATTTTGTGAAAAATTTACAAGTTGAGATCGAGGCTGTACCAAGAAAGGTACTTATGTACAGGCCGAGGTAAACCATTGGTTTGTATTACCGAGGTGTATCACCCCGAGAAGATTGCATAGGATTAAGGTGTATATTGAAGACACAAAATTATTCTAAGTATAAAAGTCATACAAGAGCAGTAAAGGGAAGATAAAGATACAAGCAAGGAAGTTGTATTAACATTCAAAAGATGACATGTCGGCCAAAAGCTTATAATTGCTCCAAAAAGAAAAAAAAACAAAAGTACAAAATACAAAGGAAAAAGGAAAAAGACATCAAAATTAAGACTCCTCAGCAACAGCAGATGGTTGGGTTTGAAGTTAAAAAGACTGCTGGGAAGACATCTCGGCAGCCTTCTCAGCCGCGAGCTCGACATCTATTTCTTGAAGGGTTTGATCGAGGCTCTTGTTGGCGAGAGGCACGTCGAATGATGCCTTCTCAGGAGTAGCACCCTTGGGAACCTCCTCACCCTCTTCATCTTGAGCCCAGTCCAGGACTTGCTCATTCTGAGTAGGGGACTTAGCCCCAGCGGCCTCCTTTGACTTCCTCACCAAAGCTTCCTCCTCAGACTCAAATCGTCGTCGAATTGGCTTGGAGTTGGAGGGAATGACAGGGGAAGGACATCGGTGTTCCTGAGGGGGGAGTTCTCGGGGACTTCAAGCTTTTTTAGAAGAGGCATCCAACCAAGGGTGAAACCCTTGTTGCATGCCTGCTTCACCTGTTTCTCATAGTCCGCCGTAACATCGGCCACTCCCTCAGCATATGCCTTTTCATCTGCGGTCTTAACCTTGGTAGCTTTTGTGGCCAAGGCATCTTGAAGTACTTTTTGAGCCTGGGCCATCTTTTCTTCGGTCTCTTTCTTTTCAGCCTCAAGAACCTTCTTGATGGCCTCAGAGGCCTCCGCCTTTTCCTCGGCCTCATCTTTGGCTTTAACGGCCAACACAGCCTGGTCAGATAAAGTTTTCATATTGGTCTCAGTCTTTTTAAGGGTCTTCTGTAGACCAGAGGTCTCCCTCGCCTTGTCGGCAAATGTCTTCCTTATCTCAAAAGATTGCATTGAGAAGGAATGGGCGTGCTGGATTGCCTGAAGAAAAATGAACAGAGCAGAAGTTATTAGAAAATTTTCTAAGTATAGGAAAAATAAAGAAAGAAAAATTACCAAATAAAAAGGCTTACTTTAGCAGAGTGTTGCAGCATCAAGGCGAAGTTCTCATGCTTAGTCATCTCGGTGTTGCGGTCAAGATCCCCAGGGATGAGCAAGGCTGTAGTAAGGGCAACACCGACGTTGATGTCGTCGGCACTATCCTCAACAAAGACTGGCCTGTCCTCCAAAGTAATAGGTGGAGCCTAAGGGGCACCAGCCTTTATGGAGCCCGACGCTATGGCTGACTCCGACCTCGGCCTTTTAGACTGAGTTGACTTAGATGGTTTGGCTTTGGCGGGCCTTTTCTCGGAGACAGAGGTGGTCTTCTCGCTCGAAGCCAATTTTGAAATTGGCAAGGTGTCCTCAGTATCAATCTGAGTCACCGTTGCCTTTGGTTGAGCCTTCTTTATCCTTTTTTATTTCGGCTTTGGCAGAGACGGGGCTAGTTCAGAGTCAACAGTAGCCGAGATGTTGGCCAAGAGGTCCTTAGCAACTGCTTTCTGGCGGCCCATCTCAGTGGCAAAAACTGTTCGGTGTCGTCAACGGCGTTAAGAAGGTGGGATCAGTTATGGAGCTGAGGTAGATGGTTGTTCTGCTGGATCTGAGGTTGAACCCTGATCCGGCCGAGATGAAGAAGTTGTTGGTGGAGTTGTGGCGGAATGAGGAGACTGACTCTTCTTCTTCTTCTTTGGAACGTCGGAAAGAACCGACTTGTAGGTGGGAATGAAATTGAGTACCAAAGGGGCTCTCCGCTTGTGGACTGGCAGATCCAATAGTTTCCTCAAGTCTTTGCTAGGAAAGCAAGACTGGTGGAAGCCTTTTGGTGGCTGAGGAAGAGCTGCAAGAAAAACAGACATTAGAAACAAACGAAGTATTGAAGACTTTAAAAACAAGCAAGTACAAACACTGGGCTCTTACCATTACCCTCTACAAAGACTGTACGAGGAAGAGCATAGAGGTGGAGGTCTTCATCTGGAGCGAACTCCCAGTTCCCCGAGGTAATGAAGTAATCATCCCCAGCTCCCTTATTGGAGTCTGGGAGGTCGGCAACGATTTTATACTCTGTGGACCTCGGTTTAAGGTAGTAAACATAGCCTGTGTCTTTTTTAAGGCCACACATGGTGTAGCAGTATTGGATGTCGGCTAAGGTAACCCTAGCGTTCTCTTGTTTGGCTAAGGCTATTATACCATTTATGACTCGGTAGGAATTGATGGCGAGTTGCATTGGGTTCAATTTGTAATAATGGATTATCTCACAGAAGAGGATGTTGAGTGGGAGCCTAAGACCACATTCAATAAAAGCTACAACAGGGAAATGCATAGAATTAGTTGTAGGCATGATGGAGTCATCCTCCCCAGCCAACCTCAGATGGACGTCGGCAGGGATGGAAAACTCTCACCTAAAGTATTCTAGTTTTGTCGGGGTGTCTACCCTATGCCTCTACATACCTATGATATCGGCTTAAAGGGAAGGTATGAGACTTCGGAAAGGACCTCGCCTAAAATCTAAGGGGAATTCGTTTCAGTTTTTCCTAAAAATTTGTGGATTCTATAAGCAAATCCCAAACCTAGATCTATGAAAACAAAGATTGAAGGCACGAATCTGGAAAAGACACAGAAAATAGAAAACAAGAACATGTTTCAGAATCAAGAACTGTAAAGAACTATCAAGAAACACTGTGACAGAGTGTGTGCATGGGTACAAGGCCAAGAACAATGGCAAAAGTGAACAAATGTGTGAGCAGTGTGTGAATATTCAAAGAAAGGATTGGGCAAAAATAGAATCGTGAAGTAACCATACTCAAATACATAAGCATATTAAACTAATCAAAGACATGAGAGAGTTCGAGGAAGAATCAAGAATTAGAACCAGGAGGAACAGTGACTTACCAGAAAAATGAAGCCGAAGTAAATTTTCGCCAGGATCAAGCGGTAATTGGAAGCACGGAAATACGGCAGAAACCTTGCCAAAGGAGAAAGACAGGTTGGTCGCAGAAAGCTTCGTGAAAGCTGCAATAGAGGATTTGAAAGAAAAAGCTAGAGAGAGAAAAAGCTTCAGAAATAACGATGTAAAGTGAAAAGACGAAGAGAGAAGATACTGGTTTTGTCAAAAACGCGGAAAGGCGGCAAAAAGGCAATTAATGTGCCTAAAACGACGTATGCGTCAGACAACGCTTGCACGAAAAATTTGACTTACAGGTGCGTATCAAATACGATCCAGTAAGGGAAAGACGCGTGACTAAAACAGTTGAGTAATTATGCATGACAGCTCATACGTGTGAAGGAGCTCTTGGAATTCTTGTTCTTTAAAAAGACATGTCGGCCTGTATGATGATCTCGGCTGAGAAATTTTAAGCCGACGTACTGGAAGGAAGTACTGATATAGGTTCCATCACCTCAGAATGCCGAGGTAATAGAACCTAGGGAGCAGTTGTGGAGATATATTTTCTGAGTACCAACATGTGGCCAAGGTGACGCCGACGTGTCAACCAAGGTGATACGTGTCCTGGTCATGACGCCGATGTGATCTCGGCTAGGCCGAGGTTATCTCCGAAGATATCGGAATCCGGGATAAGTGGATAAGGGATAAGAGTCCTAGAATAAGGAAGAAACTCAGTTGGATAAGGATAAAGCTCCTTGGGAGTTTATCTTTATCTATAAGAGAGTCAAGGATAAGCACTGAACTAAAGTCAATTGAAGCAGTGAGTTAAGCACTATTGATTATCTTTGAGATAACTGACTTGATCATCGGAGTGTCCCCGGGTGGACGAACCACCACCGGAATCTCTTCTTTCTGTTGTAGATCAATCAGGCGCCATCTATTCTGCCAAAGGTTTCTCTCGGTGAATACTGAGTTGGCAGTGTGGTCAGAAATTCACTCACACACATATATATTTACTAAAACTATTAGATGGACCTAATGCAAGAAGTGTAGACTATTTCAATGTCATTCTCGGGATTAGAATTACAAAAAAAACATACACAAAAAGTATATAAATAGACAAGATATTACAAAATTTATTTGAAAGTCTCACTTCTTGAAAATCCTATAATTCATTTAGTTTTTGTATTATATTTTATGTTTAGTTTTTGTACTTTTTTTATACAGTTTTCTTTGTTTTCTTTAAAAGTTTATTTTTAAAAATTAATAAATAAATAAGTAAATCATTTTATATTTCAAACAATTTCATTTTTGTTTTTATTTTTTATTTTTTCTTAAAGTGGTTTTAGTTTTGGGCAATTACTTGCTTTTTTTTTCTTATATATATTGTAATTTTGTGCATTTTAAGTGTATGATTTTTTCACTAATACATTCGGAGATACACTATGAAAGAAGTATTATACGACAATTAAGCAAGAAGAAGAAAAATAAATAAAATAATACGATGAATGTGGAGCAAAAATCAAAACTTCCAAAACAAGCACGCAAACAAACAAGGAAATAGAATAGAATATTTAACAATCGACTCTGCTACAGGGCCCGAAAGGGTTTCGAGCCAAACGGCTCGAATTTCAGAAGGAAGGAAGAAGAAGAAGAAGGAGAGGAGGAAGAAGAAGAAGGAGAGGAGGAGAAGCAGAACTGGAGGGGGCCCTAAAAATGGGGTTGGAGGCGGAGGTGGAGGCGGAGGTGGAGGCGGAGGCGGCGGCGGGTGGAGGTGGACGAGCGACGAGCTGCGAGATCGGCCGACGAGCTGCGAGATCGGACGAGCGACGAGCTGCGACGCCGGCCGACGAGCTGCGACGCACGCCGGCGAGCTGCTCTTCTCTCTTTCACCTCTGCTCTTCTCTCTGTTCAACGAAGAAGACGAAAAGAAAGAAAGAGAAGGAAGAAAAGGAAGGAAAATTTGAAGCCCAAAAGCAGCGTCGTTTTGGGCTTCGAGCCGGATTCGAGCCCCAGATTTCGGGCCCTCAAACATTATTCATTTAACAATAGATATTTGAAAACTTGTAACAAAATTTTAAAACTTTTCTTTTTGCTAAGAAAATTCTATTTGCTACTATAAATAAAATGCTTTTAAAATAGTTTTTTTTTAAAAAAAATTGAAATTAAAACTATAGTAAATTTATGTAAGCATAATTGCTAATCACATTTTTTTACTTAATGTATAATATTATTGACTACCTTTTTCAAATTTATTTTTTAAAGTATTTATATAGAAGTAAAAAAATGTCATTAGGAATAAATTTTTTCTTAATTTAGTTATAAATTTTACCCGTATATCAGTTTTAAATTTTGAATAAAAGCAAACATAAAATAATTGATTGAAAATACGCTGCATTTGTAATATTTCTTTTTATGTGTGCAAAAAAAAAAAGACATTTAAAAATAACAATTCATATATATACAAATAATTATAAACACAATTCGTGCATTGCACGAGTGAAACACTAGTCTATTTATAATTTAAAAAGGTATAATATTTTTTAAAAATGTAAATAATGTATAACTATTTCCAATTTATTAACTATTTTTTTCAAAATTCTTAATTTATTTAGGCTTAGATCAACTTTGAAGATTAATGTGTCAACTTGATCAAATTTTGAAAGGAAGCGGCTTGCTTTCAGTCTTTGATTAGATTGGACGGTGTTGTTCTGCTTATGAGGACCTATAACGGGTTCTTTTTTAATAATCCGAATCGTTCAATGTGTAGAACTCGTCGAGAACTATATGCCTGTAAAAAATAACGTTGATCGGATATCGATAGCTGTCTCATTTTATCAATTTTTTGTTAACCGTTAATTTGTTTACCATCTATTTTTTTATACAAAACTAATAAGATGAGATAACTATCGATATCCTATCAACATAATTTTTTACAGACATATAGTACTCGATCAGTTCTCCACATTGAACAGTTCAAATTATCAAAACGAGACCCGTGATGAACTTCCACAGACTGAACAGCACTGCCCAATCCGATTAAGTTACGGAGGCAAGCTGCACTATTTCATCAACAATGCTAGCTGTGTCAAGAACAAATAATAAAATAAAAACAATGCTAGCCCACTACTTGATCAAATTCAGTTTACCCACTGTTCAATCAACTTTGAAGATAAATGTGTCAGCTTGATCATTTTTTTCTCTTTTGCAATCTATTGTCCCCAGGTGGTATGGGCTTGATCCGAATACCTTCCATATTAAATTGATATTTCTTGAAATTTGAAAAAAAAAAAAAAAATACATCAACCTTACTAATTTCGCATAATTACATTGATTTCATTTTAGTTTTTAATTCACAGAACATTTTACACATTTTTATTAATAATTTGTTGGTTGTATTAATAGCAAAATTGTATTAATTTTTTTTTAATACTGAAATGTATATTTTACCTTTACTTATTTGCTTATCTGTTTATAAATCATCTGCATAACTTCACGTTGCCTTAACCTTATTAAAGGGAGATTGGTATAATTTGTTTAGCTTATTTTAACTTTTCTTAATTTCAAGGATATTTAATAATATATATTTAAAACGTCTCAGACACTGTCGGCAAAGCCCTTATAGCTCAGTGGTAGAGCGTCAGTCTTGTAAACTGAAGGTCCGTAGTTCGATCCTGCGTGAGGGCACCCGTTTTTTCATTGATTTTTGTCTTGGTTGTGCCATTTTTATTTTAGTATTACTATTATTTTTTAATCAAATTTTGAAAATTAAATTTTCATGTTTTCTACTTATTTATAAAGTCAATTTCCATACTGTCAACACAACATTTTCCAAACTTATAGTATCTCATTAATGGTTAATTTTCACTCTAGAATTTATTCATTATAATGTTGAAAAATGATATGGAAGAGTTTGGGGATGCTGCTGCGCGGGTTGTGCAGCAGCATTTGTTGTGCGCAGAAATGGGCTCATTTTGGGACCTATTTTGATAATCCAAACCGTTTACATTTTAGAATACATTAAGCAAAATACGCCTGTAAAAAATTAAATTAATTGGATATCGTTTACCTATTCATCCACTCACATTTGTATTCATTTTAATACTTTAAATCACAATTATTATTTATTTTTGTAGATAGAAATGTGGGTGGATGAGTGGGTAAACGATATCCGATTAATTTGATTTTTTGCAGGCATATTCTATTTAATGTATTCTAAAATGTGAACGGTTCAGATTATCAAAATGAGCCCCAAAATAGATCCATTTCCGCCGCACAACAGATGATGCTGCGCACCCCGCGCAGC
The DNA here is from genome assembly GCA_025200525.1 of Camellia lanceoleosa. Classification (NCBI taxonomy): domain Eukaryota; kingdom Viridiplantae; phylum Streptophyta; class Magnoliopsida; order Ericales; family Theaceae; genus Camellia; species Camellia lanceoleosa. The sequence goes on from CM045766.1 coordinate 133,022,010, forward strand.
AGCGTCCCCAAATATTACCTTTATATTATACTTTATTTGTCATCTCATATCATTCTAGTCCAATAAACCAAACATTACCTGAATATAATATTAAAAAATGACAAATCTAGTTTATTTAAATTACAAACTGCCTTTATGATTTTTAAAATTATAGTTTTTTGCCTGACTTTCCTTGACAATAAACAGCGACCTATTTCCACAACATTTTCATTTCTTTACAATTTAAAAATATGTATTATTACAATTTTATCTGTGACGATCCACCACATATAATGATTAACACTTAATTAATTAAGGAGATTTGAATTTTAATTATTAATTATTCTAATTTAATCTGAGATTTATGAAAATTATAGAGACTGATTCGTATACGACTCTATTGAGAATTTATTTTGGAATTATTGAGGATTTATTTTGGAATTAGAAATTAAAAGCCTAAATGGCTCAAGAGAGTACAAATGATGAATTGAATTATTTTAATTTCGAGTATTGAACCATATGGGAGTTTAATTAAATATTCGATTCAGATTTATAAAATTAAGATTTGGTTAATTGGGTCCCAACTGAAGTTAATTAAGTTATGAGAATTGAGAATTAAGATTATTATGAATTAAATTTATTTATGAGGTGTTCAATTGAATATGTAATTTATTGACAAAGATTTAAAAGTTTAATATGAAATTGAAAAGCCTTAATGATTTAAGAAACCAAAATTGAAGATGGAAATAAGTTTAATTTAATATTTGGAGCCTTTTTGGAGTTTGATTAAAAACTTGATTCAGAATGATAAATTTAAATATAATTAATTGAGTTCTAATGGAAGTCAATTAGACTAATTAAATTATGTGGGATTGGTGATTAGTTATGATTAATTTAATTATGTGTTAATCAAGACGTATAAAGAATAAGTGTTATTTAATTAAATTAATCATAACCATAAATTAAATTATAGAATGATTTAGAATTTGAAAATGTATGTAGGAGTGAGTGTGCAGAGAACTTTTGTGTGTGTGCGTGCCCATGTTAAGTGTTGTACTGGAAGTCCTACAAGAATAGGTGTTTGCACACGTAATGAGGATAAGGGGAGATGAGAGTAACGTACATAATGTGGTGTATTGAAAGGAATAGTTTGTCATTGAGTTCAAGAACTCTAAAGAAAAGAGAGAAAGAAGAAAACTGTACGGGAGAAAGAGGGAGAGTGTGTTCAAGTTAGCTCCTAATTGCTGGAAATGGAGAAGAAAAACCAAGGAAAAGTTAGGAAAAATAAAGAAAAGAAAGGAGACTCAAGAATTTGTGAAGATATTCAATCATTCAACAACTCTGGGTAAGATTTCTAACTCTAATCTTGTAGTAAATCCTCTCATACATCTCAAATAAAGAAGAAATAGAATCTCATTGTATGTAAATTTGAATATAATGAAAAAATATATATATATACATATATATATATATATATTAAGTTCAAGAATTAAGAAATTAATTTAGGAAATTTACTAATTGAGTTTAATTTTTGTTATTTTTCATGAATTTGGACTCCATCTTTACATGCATCGTGAATTTGGAAGGAATTTAATTCATTCAATTTTATACTATGAAATTCATAAGAAGGGTTTAATTATGGAGCTAGATGAGGTTTTGATTTTGATTTGAAATCTAAAAATTAGTTTGATCTTAAATCCCTAATCCATACATGTAATGTAATTTAAGAGTCTTACTTGATTTAACCATATTTTGGAATATATATTAAATTAGTTAGTTTATTTGAATTACATACATGCAATATTTGCTAGGAAAATTGATAAGAAAATGATGAGTTGGAATTAAGATCAAGTTTATGAAAATAAAATTAGAAAGTAATTATTTTGGGCTTGATTTTGGAAAATTATGGTTAAATTAAACTTCATAAATTACATGCAAATATTCTTCTAAGAGTTTTATAACTTTAATTTCGTGTTCTAAAAATCAAGAGAAAATATTTGAAATTTTTGCATGAATAAATCACTGATTTAGTAATGATTGATTAAAAAGCCAAGTTAAAAATCAGTCCATTTGAAAAAGAAGGATTTAGTAATGAAAGAATATATGAAATGAGAACCCAATTCATTTGAATAAAGAAAGAATAAGTATAGTAGAATTTTGGATTACTTAGATAGAAAAAGACAAAAGAAGCCAAGTTAAATCAATGAAGTGATATTGCATTTCAATGCGTATATATTATGTGTTTGTATAGATCGCTTGCATGAGGAGTATCATCCGGCCAAGCACTGTAAGTAATTTCTTTGTAAAGATATTTTTGTGTATGAATTACTTTGAGAATGACGATATTATTTGATAATTTGGGCCACCTATGTTTTGTTATGAAATGTTGATACGATAAGTTTGTGAACAAAAACCTTGGAACCGTTAAGTTATACTTTGAAACTCTAAAACGTGTACGATACAATATGTCTTCCAAAATGAGATTTTTGTTAAGAATGAATGAGTAAGATATGATAAGCTTTTCAAAAATGGAATTTGTTTAAGAATGGATGAGTTCCTTTTGAAACAATAACTATGATAACAGTTTGGGAAATGTCTTTTGATCCCCAATGATTTCCGTATAGTATTCAACTCGTTATGTACGTTTAGTATAAGTTATTAATTCATTGTGATATAATATATGATGCCGATCTTTTATGATCGTATCGCATGATTTCGATTGTATCGATCTATATAATATCTATCCATTATAGAGGTTTTGAATAAAGTCGTCGAATGGGTGTTTCGCATAAGCGCGTCTTATATGGATGTTTTGTACCAAGTTGTCCCAAGTGGACGTTTCGCATAAGTCGTCTAATAAGGACGTTTTGTATAATGTTGTCCTATACGGGTGTTTTGCATTAAGTCATCCTATGTGGGCGTTTTGTATGAAGCCGCCCAATGAGGGCGTTCCGAATGTTTCGTTCCGCCGTGAATGTTCTGTGTGGTATTCCGAGAAGTTTTGATAAGGCAATTGGGTATTATGAATTGTGAAAAGATTTGATGATCCATATTAGTTGAGAGGGTAATTTATATTAATAAATTGGGCCGAGCTGGAGTTGGACCGAGTTAAGCCCAAACGTGACTGTAGTGCGTACTCTGGTCTAAGGAGTATTGCGGTAGTCCGATTGACAGATGAGCACGGTGTATCCCGGTTTCTGGTTACTCCGGTTACGTCTTCTAAACCGGAGTACAAGAGTAACATCTTCTAGACCGTTTATGGTAGTTTGGTCGGACGCTTTTATGGATAGTCCAGTCTTGGCATGTGAAACCGGGGCAGAAGTAAGGAATGGGAGAGCCGAACTAAGAGTTGGTTCGGCCAGACTTGCCTATTCGGTACGGCAGTGTTACTTCGGTCCTGAAATAGTCTGGCCATAAGAAGAACCATCTCACTTGGTTTAAGCAGTGAGGGGGGTGTTGGAGGATAAGCATTGTCTTCCAGGAATACGAATCCAAGGAGGACTCTACGCAAGGAGGAGTAATCCTAGAAGGACTCTACACATGGAGGAATAAGAGTCCTACCAGGATTGTGCCACGCGAAACCTATATAAGCTCACTAATATCACCTTTGGAGTGGTAATGCAACTTTTGCTTCCTGAATACATAGAACTTTTGCCTTCTTGTCTTGCTTACTGACTTAGGCATCGGAGAGGTTTTCGGCACACACCCGCCGGCTAGCTCACGTTTGTATTTTCAGGTGACAAAGCGACATCGTACGGAGGAACGCAGACTTGATCAACAGGATTATACGAGAAGGTATATTTCTTTCCCGTACATTAGTTATTATATGTTTCCGAAGTATGCTTTAATTATGTCAAGAATGTTATATTGTTTTGTTTAAGTTATGGATCTCATTTATTTAACCTCTTTACATTGAGATTATTCACTGGGCTCCAGCTCACCGTATTATTTATGTGTGTAGGTGATCAGGCGTGACCAAGCTTAGAACTTTTGCCTGGACTCTGTCCTGTCAACCAACCTATGTGCCTCCCGTAGAGGTTCTAGATATGTCAAATGGTCAAAGCCATGTGATTAAAATTTAAGTTTTGTTTTCTTATTTGGTTAAACAAGTCTTTGTTTATAATAGGACTAAGTCCCTTTTTATTTAGACGGAACATATGATGATGTGATATATACATAAAAATTTTAAAAAAAAATTTAAAATTTTCTGTCTCATATAAGTCTGCACAGCTCAATAGACATTGTATTTTTGTTATTTGCTTCCGCTAGTACCTTTATTATATTAATCTGTCTCAGAGGTCTTCAGTAATCTCAGCATTACTGGCCGGTTATGATGCTAAACCTATAAGGGCGGATTTGAGTCATGACATTATCCCTCAACAAAATTACTTTAATGGACAAATATACCTTGATCTTTCAAATCTTAATCTTCTTTACCCATCTCCATTCAACCATTTTCAAACCCTAATTGTTACTGTTGCTTACCGCTACCCTACCGACCATCTCTATTGTCGTTACCCCATACTCTCTTCTCATTTTTTCTTTTTTCCCTCCCCCATTTACAAACGGTCACCCCTCTATCTCTTTATTCGAGATTTATTTCTTTATTTCTTGGTGGCGAGGAAGGTTGGGGTGTCACAGACCACAACGATAGTAAGGGAAAGCAAAGAAGTGTTGTGATGGCAGTAGAGTAGGTGGGAATGGCACAATAGGGTGCATATGAGAAGGGTTAGGATCTACCATAGGTGCCAAAGGTGATCATTGTTTCAATCGTCAGAGGTGATGGTTGGAGTGATGGTGGTATTAAGGTTTGATGCCTGGGGCAAGGAAATGAGGATCCTCTCCTTGCAGCCTCCGTCCTTGCGCCCGTCCTTGCAGGCCTTCGGGTCTACTTTTAGGTCCAATTTTAATAATCCGAACCGTTCATATTTTATGATTTATTCAGTATATCATACCTGTAAAAAATCAAGTTGATCGGATATCAGAAAGTATGTGTTCGAAAAATTGAACTAAAAACTATTTTTTAAATAATTTAATAAGCAATTTTCCGATCACATGCTTTCTGATATCTGATCAACTTGATTTTTTACAGGTATGATATACTGAATAAATCATAAAATATGAACGGTTCGGATTATCAAAATTGGGCCTAAAAGTATACCCAAAGGCTTGCAAGGACGGACGTAAGGACGGAGCTACAAGGAGAGACTCTTGACTCGGGGCAAGGTTGGTTGAGTAGTGACAATCTTAGTTTATAAGTTTGAATTTTATAAAACATTTGACCAGTCATTTAACTTTAGATTCCCAATTTTGAAAAGCCCATTCTCCAATTCTATTTGTTTAAGACCTAAAAAAGACAATTTCATTTTAAAAAAATTAAAAAAAAAACATTTGTCTTCAGACTCAAAAAGAAAAAGAAAAAAGTTCTCATATGTCCCCTAATCATAAATACAAAAAATATATTTTTATCCAAAAGCCCATAATAAACATCTTCGTCGGAAAGCCTATGAAAAATGTTTAAAAGCCCTAATTGTAAAAAAATAAAAAATAAACAAAGTCATATCTTTTGTTTGTTTGTTTTTTTTTGTTTTTTTTTTTTTGTTGAATTTCAAACCTCACAATGGTATCTACGTGACCTCGTAAAACCACTTGGATTACAATCCAAATCACGCGAGTCCTATACTAAAATGGTTGATTCATATGTTATTAACAAGATTTAATATAAATTTTATTATAAAAAAAAGAGGAGATTTTTGATGTTTTTTTTAAAAAAATTATTTCAATTATCTAAAGGTCTAGAAAAAAATCTCTTCATACAAAGTCTTGGCTTTAAAAAAATATATATGTACATTATTAAAAGGCCCCCATTAATAAAAAAATAAATTGTACATAAAAATTTGGTTTTGGGCCTGGTTGGGGCCAGCATTTGATAACGACTCAAGACCTATTATTTTAAAGATTAAAGTTGTATATATATATTCATAGCTAGCACATCTATTGTCAAGGCCCTTATAGCTCAGTGGTAGAGCGTCAGTCTTGTAAACTGAAGGTCCGCAGTTCGATCCTGCGTGAGGGCATTTTTTTCTTCTTTTAAATTTTAATATTTTCATAATCATAAAGTCAATTTCCATGTTTTCAACTCAATATTTTCTAAATTATTGAATTCGTCTTATCTGTCGCAAATTCACATTATTTGTATACGATATTAAGCATGATTTTATATTTAGAATTGGACAATTAAAATATAATAACGTAAGAATAATATTTCTAATTTTGTTTTACAAGCTCTCAATTTTACTTAAATACTAATGAGTCGAGTTTAAATTTGACTATTTAAGCTTTGACTAATATTAAGTAGTCAAATTCAAATAACCAAAACTCGACTTATGTATTTGAGTTTCTCAAACATTTGGAGAGACGGGTTCTATTTTTTAAATCCAACTTTAGCTCGGGTCAAAATTGACTAATTTTAACAAATAAGATTTCAGCAGTCCAAAACTTAACTCAACCGAGTTTTTCAAATATATACAAGTCAAACTCAATTCTTTACACTTAACCTGATGTCAAGGCAAGCTCAAAAATCAAAAACTTAACTTAACTCAGCTGCATTCCTACCATTGATCATCCACAGCCCAGAGAGGTTGTGTTTTTGGACAGATACCAAATCTGCATAACCAACATGCTCAGTTGTGAAAAATGGGTTTCAATAATTTATTTCTTTGTTGATGCTGATGAACATAGATTTCAAGGAATACAGCTGAGATTTATTTATTTTTAACTGCAGATGAGTTGGATTAACTATGCTTGTGTTGTGATGATTGGTTTTCTTTAGACTGCATGACATGACACAAGTATTTGGTAGGCCAGAATGAATGACTTCATAGTTACTTTCTCTCTCCATTCAATTGTTTCCCTATCAAGTATAGACAATTCAAAACAGGAACAGGGGACATGCTGGGAACACTGACTTGTTATTTTATTTAATTAATTTATTTTTTAAGCAAATATCGGTAACAACTAATTTGTTTTTGTTTTATTTTATATAGTGTTTTTAACATATGTTAGATGTTGATTTTTTGTTACTTTTTTATATAGATTGTGATGAACAAAAAGATGTATTGGATGATAACTTCTTTATTTTAAGTCAACTTTTACTGCTGTTTTTCTCCTTTTTTTTTTCTTTTTTTTTAAAGATAATCTATTAATTATTTAAATCTAGTTATATTTAATTATTTGATAAATGTAATATTAATCTAATAATAAATAAAAATTTATTAATTTATTTTTTATTTCCATGTCCCGCTGTGTTAGAGTCCTCATTTTTCTAAAATCAGCATATGACAAGTCCATATTGGTGCTTCTTACATTTTTTTATTTTTTATTTTTTATTTTTTAGAACATGGAAATATTATATTAATAAAGAACATTGCATAAGTAAGATCACAAAAAGCCATCCCAACTAAACAACAAAACTAAAAACAAACAACAAAAAAACAATTTTGCAAAAAAAAAAAAACAGTTACGAGTTACGAAAACCACTGATCTTCTCAAAGATGTTATCTGGAAAGTAAGATTTGCTTGAAAACCCAACGTCCTTGTCGACATCGTCCCCGTCGCTGCTGCCCAACTTCGCTACCGCATTCGCCGCCAGACATTGAACACTACCAGAAGATAGAGTTGATAAGGAAGTACACTCACAATGGTACGAGAGAAGGCTTAAGAGAGGAGAGAACTATTGTGAGTGTCGAAAATCTAAAAATCTATATCGAAATCGGAGGAAAAAACTCTCAAAATCCCTATTTCGAATATAAAAAGTCAAGATCTACACTCGAAAACTGTAGATCTATACTTTAGGAATGTAGATCTACATTTTAAAAGTGTAAAATGAATCACCGAAATGTCGCCAAAGCAACGCCGGAGCATTGCCGGAAATCATCTAGAGAGAGTGGCAAAATATTTCACAATATTGTTCGCTATGAAGTTTCAATTAGTATATTTCACAATATTGCAAAATATTACCACATCAAGCTAAGCAATGATGCCTTCTCTTGTATTGTATCAAACTTTTCTTTCATCAACAATTTTCATTATTATTTTGCTGATAAAAAAATAACCAAACTTGCCACTTTGAGGATAAAAATATGCAATTTTGCTGGAATTAGAACAGAAATAGAAAATAAAGCCAATGTAAACATACAAAAGAATACAGTTAAGTAGGTACAAAAATCTACTAATATGAATAAATCAATTACTATGCTAAGAATGGAAAACAAACACATTATCAAATGGAATGCACAAAGAAGCAGACTCAAAGTCAATACATTGTAACCAACAGAAAGTTACATCCCTTGCCTCATTTTGTTTACAATAATTTTTTCCTCCGCAAGAAAATAAACATTCAACCAAGGCAAATCAAAAGTATTTTGAACATGAATAAGCCAGATTTACCTCAAATATTTATTGTCTTGTTTTTTAAAAGCCACCTAGAAACTAGAAATTGTGCTGCAAGAACAAGTTTTCTTGAGGAGAAGCAGGCCCAATCTCTTCTTCCAAACTCCTCAAACCATCACCGATGATACTTCCACCATTCCCAAAATTTCTGATTTCTGTGGTCTTCGCATCAATAGCATCGGCATCTGAATCCTCCGATGACTTCCTTCTCTGAGAAGAAGTCACGCTCGGGAAAGTAATCCACGATGGAGCTCTGAACTCAAATCTCTGATCATGATCGGTACTCTCTGCCACGTCTGTTTCTGAGACTGACCGGTTTGATGATCTTTGAGAGGACTTCTTGTGCAATCTGCTACTTCCCAAGACTACCTCAGTTGGCAGAATGGGCTGATCATTGCTCGGGCTGCCCATTAACATTGCCAAAGCTCGCTCCAATGCTGTAGTCACTTTGTCCATCGACGGCCGCTCTTTGCCTCTCATCCTCACACACTTACAAGCCATATTCGCAATCCTTTTCAAGGCTTCTAGGTCCAATGGGGCTTCAAAACCGGGTCCAAAATCGCTTGTATGTCTCCAGCTTTGATCAAAGGAACCCCCCATTCGACAATGTTTCCTTCTTCGAATTGCATATCAATTGCTTTCCGACCACTCAAGATCTCCAAAAGCAGAACACCAAAGCTATAGACATCGGATTTGGTTGTGAGGTAGTGCAGCCTATAGTACTCAGGGTCAAGATAGCCTAGAGTCCCCGCTGGTAGCTCAGCCAACGGTGAGCTACTATTGGCAGGCCCCAACAAGGAAAGCCCAAAGTCAGCTACCCGGGCGTTGTGTTCTTCATCAATTAGAATGTTTGAAGACTTGATGTCACGATGAATCACAGGTGGGCAAGCATAGCCGTGCAAATATTCAATCCCACGAGCTGCTTGGACCGCGATAGTAACCCTTCTAACCCAATCTAGTTGCTCCTTTAAGGCCTTGTTTTTTCCATGGAGGTGTTGATGCAATGACCCGTTAGCCATGAACTCATAAACTAGAAGCCTCTCTCCCCCTTCTTCACAATAACCGAGCAAATTGAGCAAATGGGCATGGTTTAGCCTTGAGAGTAGGTCTAATTCAGTATGGAACTCCTTCGAATTCTTCTTTGCGTCATTGTTAGGAGATGACATTATGTCCCTTTTCACCGCTACAACCGTTCCATCCTTCAATACCCCTTTGAACACGCACGAAAAACTTCCCTTTCCCACTTGGGATTCTTCTTTAAAGCCACCAGTGGCTCTCTCAAGCTCCTCGTAAGTAAATGTCTGAGCTCTTCTGATCTTGAGATCATCCAAATCAGGTCGGATTTTACCACTATCTTTCTGAAATGAAGAACCACTATTATTCCCAATACTATTTCTCTTCGATTTCAAGTCACTTCTAGCCGGGCACCTACAGTTCCTTAACTTGTAGCGAACGTAGAAGATTGAAGTCAAAGACACGACGCTGACCAAGAACACGGCAAAGGCAATCTCAGCAACAATGACCGGCAATTGGAGTGACCAAAATTTTCCATTGCTTTTTCCAGGAATAGAATTCGAAAATGAACAATTTGAGTAACATTCAATCGATGCACAACTCGAACAGTTAAATTCGCATTGTTGATCAGATGTCGATGTGCAACCAACTTTTTGGTACATTTCAGCAGGGCAACCATTGCTGCAAGGCAAGCAAATGTGGGAGTCAGGAGGGGACTTGCAGGCTAAAGTTCCATTGTCAGAAGCGTAGAAACCGGGTTCACAAGGATCGTGCTTGCAGTGTCCTGGAGAGATCGCTACTGGGAGAGAGCTGGGAAAACCGACACCCCAACAAATGGGAAGCAGAGATTTCTCAGCAAGAACGCCACAAGTGAAGTAATCCCCAGCGGCAATCTGAAAAACCCTAATTCCACTAGGAGGTGGAGTACTTGATTCAACACTATAGCCCCAACAAACCACACCGTGATCGTAGCTCTTGATTCCGCAAGCGTGAAACCTCCCTCCAACAACCGAAATCATCGGATCATTTGGAGCCAAGTCCACATTGATCATGATTTGCCCTGAATAAACCACTCTATTAGATATTTGTTCTTCAAGGTCCAAGCTTCTTCCCCAACAAAAAACCCTAGAATTCAGTTTATCCTTCCAAAATCCCACAAACATGATACCCACCAGCTGAAATCTCCTGAAACCTCATTTGTTTAGGAATCAAGCTAATGACTCTGCTACTGGTCTCATCACCCCAACAGAAAACACTACTGTTTTGAGAAAACAATCCACAATTGAACTCTGAACCAGCTGAGATAGACTTCACAGGTCCATCATCAAACACAAGGTTTGCAGTCATGTTATAGCCCCAACAATCAACAATGGAAGTAGTACTAGTGTTTGTGATTGTATTTCTTAGCTTTCCGATAGAGGGTTTTCTCAAACCACACAAATGGTGGTCTCCAGCGCTGATTTCAGAGTATTCAGACCCATTAACCATAGGTTGAGGAACCCCCATTTGAATAAAGGCACTGCTTCCCCAACAATAAGGTTGGTTCGAACCCATTAGAAGCCCACAGACAAAGCCATTGCCAGCGGTTAGACCGGCGAATGGGAAATGAGATGGCGTTGCAAAGATTATAGCTGAATTTGATCCATAGCAGTCCACAAGATGAGTTCCATCTGGTTTAAGACCACAGAAAACAGGGCCATTCTCACCATAAGAAATGGCAATGGAGGACATTGAGCCTAGGCCTAAAACCAACCTCCCTAAATCTGAAATCAACACAAAAAATGCAAGAAATCTAGCTCTCATTGTGGTGATTTTCAAGACCCAGATGATAGAATCTGTCACTAAACCCCTCCTTATCTCCATTATATATAATAGACTACTCAGAACAACAATCTCTGCCTCTGATATGCATTGAAATATTTCAAAAAACCCCAGATGAGAAAAAGTGATATCTATGAACTCTTCAACAAGCTAGTACTCCTTTTGGGTTCCTCTATTTTTCCATGGTTGAATTAACAAATTAGAAAAGCAGTTTTTACATAGATATATCTGAATGCAGAAGAAATAATCAAGAACACATGTCTGAAACTACTAAATAAATTAGGCAGACTTACCAAGTCCACCCAAGATCATCAAGTTCCAACTACAAAGACATGAATTTCTGCTATCTCAAACCTGTAAAACAGAATCTAAACCGCAAATCCATCTCCTCTGTGCTGCTGTTTTCCCAAAACCCACGTGAGAAAATTGGATTTTACAATCGAAGAACACACTCATGATTACATTTTGGGGCAAAAATTTAAATTGGTTTCCATTTACACCACATAGAGTTCAATGGAAGAAGGCTAACTCATTCTTTGCTAGATATACATCTTGATTTGGAGAGTAGTAGTGGTGGTGGGAGTGAGAAATGCTTATGCTAAAGATGGATTCATGGATTATTGAAGGTTGGTTGAAAGAGGAGGCAAGAATGAAATGGTGATGGTGAGGGGCATGAGGGAGAGAGACAAAGAGCATTGAATGCAATGAAACAGCAGTTTCCGAGTGTAGGTGAAGGCATTAAATGAGAAGTAAATGCAAATTGATCTTTTTCATGCCTGGATTCCTGCACACATGTCCACCAAAAACTATTTCCAATTCCATTTTTTTTCTATATGAAGTTTTTTTGCATCTTCTGAGTGTTTGTAGAAATCTTTGCGCTTTCTCTGCAACTCTTTCCTAATTCATGCTACTGAAAAAACTCATTTTTCTTACACACTGAGGATTGAACTGTTTTATTGTGAATGATTTATTGCTTCCAACTATGTTTGGCGTTCAAAAAAAAAAAGAAACTATGATATGTTTGTTTGTCTGTCTGTTTCTTTCATTTTTTTAATGAAAAAAATATTTAAAACTCACAAAAAAAAAAAAAAAAATTCTAACAATTCCCACAATGATTATGTAATATCATATGTGTCAATTTTTAATTTGTTTCACATTTAATTATATAGGGTCAACTCCCTTACCACATTATTGTGGCTGAATTTATAAGTTTAAAAATGTGAATCTCTAGCATTTCTCTTTTAATAATTACACAAATGATGTTATTAGTTTGGTGGCGCTATATGCGTCAATTAGTGTACTAACTAGTGTACCAACATTAGACATTATTATTGACCCTACTCATTATACAAATTACAAATATCAAAAACTTCTTAAATTATGCCACATTATTAATTGATACACTAATTAATACACTAATTGGTGTATATAATATTATTTTATTAGTTTCCATAATCTTATTATGTTATTACACTACTTAACAAGGACAAAGAAATTTTATTATAATGTGAATCAACCTTTTATAGATTAAAAGTGAAATTACAAAAACACTATCTAAAATTTATTTAAAATATAAATTATCTCTAATAATTTTAAAAATTATATCTCGTTTTTTTAAGTTTTTAATTACACAATAAAATACAGATTTACATTAGAAAAATACTATATAGAAAAATAATTTTTATAAGAATTTTGATGTGTGATGTAATAAAAAATTATAAAATTAATAAGTAAAAAAAATTATAAAATTTATTAGTTTATAGGTGTTACACTTTTTCAATAATTTCTAACCATCAAATATTAAGGTAGCGTTTGGTAACGTTTACGTTTTTTATTTATGTTTATAAAAATTTTATAAACTAGTTTTTGTTTATTTTTATAAAAACACAAATTATAAACGCGTTTGGTTTGAACAAAATATTTAAAAAAATTTAAAAACATAAACTAAAAAATATGTTTGTTCAGGCCTAAAATATTTATATTTATTTTTATTATTTATGACAATAGGATCACACACATTATAATTGAAAAAAAATTAATTAAAAAAATAATTGAAAAAAAAAATTATTTGAAAAAAAATTAATTGAAAAAAAAAATTAATTGGGAAAAAAATGAATTGAAAAAAAATTAATTGAAAAAATAATTAACTGAAAAAATAATTAACTGAAAAAAATAATAATTGAAAAAAAATTAAGTTGAAAAAAAAAATTATTGAAAAAATAATTAGTTGAAAAAAATTTATTTGAAAAAAAAATTGAAAATTGAAAACGTAAACTCTTTTTTTGAGTTTACGTTTTTTTCTCAAATTTATAAACTGAAACAATCATTTATAAACCAAAAAAATTATCAAACAAATTTTTATGACAGTTTTTAAAATTTTTGTAAATATAAACTGAAAATTGAAAACGAAATAGTTACCAAACAGACCCTAAGAATTAAGAATTGTAGTTTCTTGGAAACAACGGAAAATATCACCTCTTTTTCGAATTTTGTTGTCTTAAGTAGCTTTTTTTTAAAAAAAAATATGCCAAATTTAACAATTTTTTGGTCTTATGTAGACGAATTTAAAAAGCATATTTTTTTTGAAAAATTAAAAAAGAAAACCAAAATAAGCTAAAAAAACCTACTATCTTTTTACTTGTTTTTGTCTTCTATGAACTTTTTTTAAATTTTTTTTTAAGAACCTCATTAACTATAGAAGCCTGATTTTTTTTAAAAAATAAAAAATAAAATTCACTAAAGATGAAAATAAATAGACAAAAAACTCACAAAAAAAATAAAAAATAAAAACTAACTCCAATTATTAAGCCAAAAATCCTTAACTTTTTTTATCTTTTATTTATTAAGTCTCTAAAATAATTTTTTTGTTCAATTAAGCTCTTTAACTTCTCAAATTGGTTTAATACAGCACTTTTGTTACATTTTGTCCAACTTTTAGTTGTTAAATGCATTATGTGGGCCTAACTAAAGGATAAATTAGTATAATTAATTATAAATTTATTTTCCAAATATCAAAAAAAATATTACAAAATCAGCACCATTTCCTTCACCAGCACATGTTTTTAAGTTGGTTAATGTATTTTTTTAAGACTAGAAGAAAGAATTTTACGGTTATTTTTATCAATTTTTTCTTTTAGCTAGGATAGTCACATGTGATATAGAAAGTAACACAATGGTTAAATTAAATCGATTTGAAAATTGGAGGGTTTTTAAATGAAAAATTTAGTATAAGGACTTAATCGATAAAATTGCAAACTTTATGGACTTCTGGCGTAAATTACTCTTAAAGTAATATGTAATATATATATATATATTAATTCTGAAAAAATGTTAATGACGGCTCCATTTGGTAAGTATGTTTGATAATTTTTAGATTAAGTTTTGTAGTGTTCTACTTTGAAAAAAAAAATGTCATTTGGTAACACTTATGTGATTTTTAGCTTCATTTTTTTGAAGTAAAAAAATTGAAAATAAACTAAAAATTTTGAAGTTGGATTTTGATTTTTTTTTTTTTTTAACTACCAATAATTTTTAGGAAATAGGATGATATATATATATACACAAATTTCTTTAACCATAATTAAACATATTATGAGGGTTCACATTTGTATGTAATCATATAATTGATTAGTAACTAACCTATTGTTATCATCAGATTATGCCAATACAAGTACTTAGTTAAGTTGCCCAACCCATTGGTCATCATGACTTTTTGTGGATGATAGGTTTCACTATTATAAACTAGATGCTCTTGAGATTTGATCTAATTACATCTTATTTTTTGACATTTTTAAAATTACATTCTCACCCTATAGTTAATAGTTTCATTTTACAAACTTCCTTTACTTATATAAAAGACAACAATTCCTAATAGAAAAATAGAGAAAATTACATTAAAAAAAAAAAAGTAAAGCAAAGGAATGACAAAACAAAAAAAAAACAAAAAAAGAGAAAGAGAGAGAAAGTAAAGCAAAGTAAAAAAAAAAAAAAAAAAAAGAGTGCATAAGTTTAATATTTTCATTCCGTCTAAATGACAAAGGGGTTAGTGTAATTTTTCAAACGTCAAGAGTGATATGTATAAAATCCAAACCTCAGGAGGTGTAAGTATAATTTACCCTATAAATCAAAGCTATTGAATACGTTTTTAAATGATTATCTCCAATTGGCACGAATAATTAGTTGACAAGAGTTTTTAGATGAATTGTAATTAATTGGTACGTGTAATCTGTTGACAAGTTTTCAAATGAATCATACCCGACTGACATAACTAATTGATCAATGTTCTCAAACCAGCTGACAAAAATTTTAGGATGAATCGTTTTCAACTGACGCGAATAATCAGTTGACAAGCGTTTTCAAATGAACCGTGACTCAAACATTCTAAATAATCATATCTCGCAATGTGCACAGAAACAATTATTGTAACTTGAAAATTGTAAATAGTCCTTGCTTTGGCCTTTGTTGAGAAGTGGGTTAAAAGTCACTTCCCAACTTTTAATTCAATTTGAGTCATATCATCTCTCATATTTTTTCACGTTTTTTCAAAAAAAAAAATCAAAAAAAGTCAAAAAATTAACTTTTAACCATCTTCCCAGAGTACCCTTTAAATGTGTACTTTTTTTCTTCAATTTAAAATCCATTATTTTTGGTTTTCAAAAATAAATCCATTACTTTAAGATAAATTATACTTTACTTTTTTACACTTCTATTTGGCATTTTCGTTTTTATGTTTGATATTTTTGCTTTATGTTTTCAATTTTTTTGTTTTAATAAACATAATAGAAAGTTTGAAATCACAATCCTTATCATTTTGTGTAAACACAATTTTTAAAAGTGTTTACTTAAAAAATGATATGTTATTTTTAAAATTTTGCCGAAAATAGTTTACCAAATAAGTTTATGTGTAATTTCCATTTTTTGCTATTTTGAAAACATAAAACAATTTTGGAAAAGGATACCCAAATGAATGAGTGTCCTCTTTTATATTTTTGCAACTTATTTGAAATAGAAACTATAAAAAGGCTAACATACATTTTGGGTTGCATAAATAAAAAGTAGTCAGTAGGGCGAATTAATTGACCCTCAAAGTAGAAAGAATTTAAATAAATAAAAAACAAATTACAAATAAGTGAGACAGTAACAAAATAATTGCACTGCATATGAGAATATTTTCTGGTGCAACTCTGATACACAACATGACTTGCACTATACATACACGAGACTTGCACCACCATAAAAATATAATTATTTCCCTATTGCTCTATAGAAATGCAAACCAGTACAGATTTCTAAGGTGGTTAATGTATTTTTTTAATACTAGAAAAAGAATTTTACAGTTCTTTTATTAATTTATCTTTTAGGCTATTCCTATACGATATAAAATGTAACAATGATTAAATTGAATCAATTTGGAAGTTGGAGAGCTTATTTAATAAATAATTAGTTTAAGGACTCAATTGAAAAAATGCAAAGTTTATGGACTACTGGCATAATTTACTCTTAAAGTAACATGAAAAAAAAATATATTAATTTTGGATAAATATTAATAACGGCTCCATTTGGTAAAACTTATGTTGGACATTTTTTAGATTAAGTTTTGAAGTGTTCTTCTTTGAATTTATTTATTTATTTATTTATTTATTTTTTGGGTTATTTGGTAGAAATTTTGTGATTTTTTAGCATCTTCATTTTTTCGAAGTCAAAAAATTGGAAATAAACCAAAAAAAATTTGATGTTTAATGTTTGATTTATTATTTTTAATTGCCAATAATTTTTTAGGAAATAGGATGATATACATACACAAATTTCTTTAGCCATAATTCAATTTTAGTTGCCTTATTTGCCCTTTTTTTTTTCATTTAAACATATCAGAAGGGTTTATATTTGTATGTAATCATAATTGATTAGCAACTAACCTTTTGTTATTATTGACTTATTGTCAGATGTGCAATATATTAAGTCGCATATTTTTTTTCATAAAAAATAAATAAAAAAAACTTTTGTTATCATTAGATTATGCCTATACAAACGCTTACTCAAGTTGGCCAACCCAATAGGTTTCACTGTTATGTATTCCACTATTGGATATGTTTTTAAACTATTATCACCAACAGGCACAAGTAATTAGTTCACAAGAGTTCTCGGATGAATGTAACTAATTGACATGAGTAACCAGTTTGACAAAAGTTTCTGGATCAACCATTAATTGACAAGTATCTTTGGACTAGTTGACAAAAGTTCTTAGATAAATCGTATGATACGAGTAATTAGTTAACAAGTGTTTTTAAACCAATTGACAAGAATTCTCGAATGAATCGTATCTAACTGAAACAAGTAATCAGTTGACAAGTGTCCTCAGATGAATCGAAACTCAAATGTTTTAAATAATCATATCTGGTGATGTGCACAAAAGCAATTATTATAACTTAAAAATTACAAATAACCCCCTACTTTAAATGTGTTATTGACTTTTTCTCTTTGAAAATATGGGAAACATTATATTAATAAATAACAACATTACATAAGTAAGACTCCAAAGAATCATCCCAACTAATCCATTATTTTTAAATAAATTATATTTTACTTTCGGTACACTTCTATTGGGCATTTTTTTATTTTTTATTTATTTTTATCTTTGAATATTTTTCGCAATGTTTTTAATAATAGAAAGTCTGAAAATACAATTGTTATCATTGTGTGAAAACAAATTTTGAAAGTGTTTACTAAAAAAATGATATGTTCATTTAAAAAAAAAATTTGCCAAGAATAGTTTATCAAACAAGTTTGTGTGTAATTTCCGTTTTTTTCTATTTTGAAAACATAAAACAACTTTGGAAAAGGATATCAAATAATTGAGTATCTTCTTTTAGATTTTTGCAACTCATTTGAAATAGATACTATAAAAAGGCTAACATAACAGGAGTCAGTAGGCCAGTTGACCCTCAAAGTAGAAAGAAGTTGAAAAAAAAGTGGGGAAATTATTGATCAGTTTAAAAAATAATTATAAATTAATGATAAATTTTTTCAATTTTAATAACTAAAAATATAAGTTTTTCAATGTATTTGTAATTACTTTTTCAAATTACACTTAATTATAATTTTTTTTTTAAAAAAAGCACTTCCATTTGGTATTTTTGATTTGGTTTTTCATCTTATCACTTATTTTTTTACTTCATTTTCATCGCATTTTTTTTCTCTCTAAATTTTTAGTCAAATTCATAATTTAAATATAGTCTAAAATGTTATCATAATGCACCAATAAAATGTGAAGTACAATTTATGGTGTGAATATTGTAGATAGGTTAATTGGTTTGGATTCCTAAGTAGCACAAAGATGACACGGATATGACACGAACACGCCGACATGATAATTTTAAAAAAATACAAAACACGACATGTGAGGAGCATTACAAAGTATATAATTTTATATATTTATTATATATGATATATATATGAATATATCATTCCAAGACAATAATAAATATAATATAACATTAATTTCTATCAATTGAAATTGTTTTTATTTTATGATTGTATTTTAAATTATTTTGTTCAAACTTATAATTAATTTTTTTGTGTGTAATGTGTATTTCAATAATGGACATGTGTAATGTCCCAATCTTTTTTTCTTTTTTTTAAAAAAAAAGGTTTAGATGAGTGTTCGATACAAATACGTATCAGGAAGTGTCTCAGACAGACACACCACATTTCAGAGGTGTCGATACTACTTAATTTGATTCTATCCTAATAAACTAATATTTAGATGAAATATAGTTTCAAATGATAGCATTATATATAGAAAGTTATCCTAGTTCCTTTTCCTTGGTGTCATGGTGCACATTTTGATGCCATTAAGGGTTGGTTTGGGAAGTGGGTTGGCTTTTTGATTTTTTGGTTTTTTTGGCTATTTTAGTCTGGGCTAAAAAGCTTGGTTTGAAGAACTTTTTGACTTTTGGATTTTTGACTTTTTTGTGAGAGAAGAGTGTAATGATTATGGGTTGGATGTGATATTTTGTTTGTTGTGGGCTAAAATAGTCTATTTTGTTTTTTGTGGCTATTTTAGCCCAAACCAACTTCCCAAACACTACTTAAACATGTGAGGTGAGGTTTGGAAAAATTATTAAATATTTTCAATTGATGAAAAATCATAATATATATGTGAGTTATTATTTATTTATCAACTATCTAATAAACGTAAGTAAATATGTCTTATTTATAAAAAAATTTCCTTACAAAATTTGTTTAAAACGCTACATAAGCCGTATGATGTTCTTAAACTACTAAATAATTATTTGGTAAGTGCATTCCATTTATTTAGTTTGTTAATTCTAAGTATAATATTGATTCTTATGAATTCTTATAGTTTTGATTATAGATACAGTTCTTTCTATGTATGTAATATATTTTATTTTTTATGAAAATGTGTGAGGTCTTTGCTTCTTGGGAGTTTTATTATAATGATATAGATGATTATGCTATTAATTGTTACTTCAGTTTTGAAGTCTAAACACAATCTTCCATGAACTAGCAAACAAATATGAACTGTTTTTCGATGTGAAAAAAACACTAGTTAAATCCTATAAAACTCAAAAATGTTTCCATCCCATGTCCTCACCAATTTAATTAAAGCTTAATATACGGCTTAAATTAAATAAAAATAAATCACATGCCAACCATATCTTAGTTTTGTCTGATTCCCCTCATATTATTATAATAATGACAGCCATACTAATGTTATAAAATTAGAGATTTGCTTTGGACATTGCAATTTTGTCTGTTGTATTGATAAGACAGTCTAAGTAAATTGTCACATATACACAGTTTCTCTCATAATAAAGAGATTAAATTTTACAAATTTTAAAAATTGTTGTCACTTTTTTAAAAACAGAAACAATTGCCACACATGGTTTTGGTTATATTTTTTAAACAAAGCACAAAAAAAAAATGTTACCATCTTATTAAACATGTTTGGGAATTGCTATAAGAATTAGTTATTTGTTTTGTAGGGAAGGTGATTTGATGGATTCCTCTGTCGAGAGTATAATGTTTTGTTTAATACGAGTAGAGAGATATCAATTGGGACATAACCCTACGTTTATAAACTCAGATATAGAAAATTATGAGGGGGAAAAAATAGTTTGCCACATTAAAATATGAATATAGTTGAATCTGAATTATATATATATATTTTTATTTGTACGTGTCTGATGAATTAATCTCTAAGATTACTTTTTATAATGTAATCTTAAAAATCAATATTTATTTTGATATATATAGAACATTATCTTTAAATGTGCATAATTTGGATTCTAAATTTATTATTATTATTATATGATCAATTTTGGGTGATTATTTTTATAAAGGAAATATTTGGGGTATCAATGGGCCAAACACAGCCGTTTGCTTTTCATGTTACTTTTACCTTTTGTTTTGTCTAAAAAATAAACAACTGCAAAGGGAATTTAGGTCATGTTTGTTTGTAGGATGGGATTAGAGGTGATAAGTATAGAACATATTATATATACTATGAGATTTTAATTTATCTCATAAAAATTAATTGTGCTACGTTTGGCTATAATGAGATAAATGATAAGATAAGATAGAGCTAATCGTTTTTTATTTACTAATACTAGGATTGTGGTATTAATTATCCCACAAACAAACAGGGGACAGTTGAAACCAAATCCACTTTTAATTTTTTGACCAAACTAGGATTATGTGGGGAACCTAGGATTAGGGCCTTCAACCCCTTGTTTCTATTCCAAACAAGTACAATCATAAAGCTTAATAACATTAAAAAATTCAATAAACAAAGAATGGTTTGGAGTGCCTAAGGTTTGTAACCCAGTGGCACGTGATTAGTTTATGTTTAGGGTAAACTACCAATAGGTCCTACTTGGGAGACTTATTACCCAATAGGTCATACTTTGAGACTTATTACCCATTAAGTCCTATTTGATATAATTTATTAAGTGATAAAGACAAATTTTATCAATCTTTTTTTTTTATGAATAATTTTATAGTGATAAATTTATCAGTATCTTTTTTTATGAATAATTTTTTAGTGATAAATTTATCACTCTCTTATTTTTATAGTGTTAAATTTATTAATTAAGACCTATAAGTAAATAAATCTAGTGAATAAGACTAATTGGTAAGTACCTCTTATGTTTAGCACATGTACAAAGGTTTCATTACTGGACTCCGTATCTAGATCTATTTTTTTAATAGTTAGTAGGAAATGAAATTTGGTATAAATGAATTAAAAAAGTAAAAATAATAAAAAATAAGCCAAGTCAACTATTTGGTACTCTCTCCTTTTTTGGGGGGGTCTTTTTTTGGACTTTTTTTCAATTTTTTTAAAGAAAGTTACTTTTTAGATTCGTCTAGTTGAGTAGAATGTAAAAGTTTTAAATTTTATTTATTTATTTTTAAACAGTTCACTAATAACGAAAAAAAAAAGTAAAAAAAAAAAATCATTGAAAAAAAAACCCTGAACACTCATATTTTGATATGGTCTTTTTATATTATTTTTTAATAGTTTGCGGGATATGAGATCTGGTATTTATTCTACAATAGCTACATATTGTAACTGGGTTCAAGACTTTAATCTAACATTTTTATACATAAAATGAGAGCTTTTGAATAAAAATTTGGAAATTTTTGGTGGGGAAATTTGTGATTTAGGGAGTGACAATACAATTTGTTTTTACACAATATTTTAAAGTTTTATGGGATGCTTATGAAAGGAAAATGTGGCAAATTTGTTTCATATATTTTATTGCTCAATTTGAAACTTTTTTCACTATGGATGGTTAAATACTACAACACTTTTGGAGAGTTTGCAATGCTTAGGGAAAAAAATTAAGCCACAGTGAGTTAAACCAATTAATACTAAGAACACAAAACAAAAACACGTAATGAATCATAGAAAGTGTATTAACAGATTATTTTGAATATGATCCCATCATAGCTAAGTTTAATTTTAACCATCCATTATATTATTTGCAAATCATTATATATTCTGTTCTGTATTCTTAACATTATTCATTAAACCAATAATATCTAGCCTCATTTTAAGTTGTTAATATATTACATATCATTTATTTTATTAATCTTTCATTTTGCCACATACACGGCAATATATAGCTTTATTTTTTCTTTTTAAATAATTTTTAGAAAAATAAAATCAATCACAAACATCCAAGTAGATAGTAATATAATGATTAAAAAAAAAAAACACAAAACAAAACAAAACTAGATAGTAATATAAAACCATAACAAATTTTAGTTAAACATATGGTTGGATTTTAGTTAAACATATGTTTTGATTTTCAAATCTATCTTCTAAATTTTTTTTAAAAACTAAAAATTAATTTAGTAACAAATAAAAATGAAAAATTACAAAAAAATTATTTTTTATATTTATTTTTATCAAATTAATTTCTAACTGGTGACATCACGCAATAATTGTTGGAGCAGCTGAGCTGGTGGCAATAATTTTGTTCTCTTTCCCACCTTTTGTATCGAAAAAGGGCAAAGCAAAGCACAACATTTGTAAACTTAAACAAACACTGCTTTAAGAAGCTTTGGATATTGTTAGTTGGTTGGCACTAGGTCCCTTTGATTTAAAGAGAAACTTCAGAAACAATATGTTAAATTATGGTTCAACTCACAACGGAAAGGTAGAAAAACTTAGTACCAATTGTAAATTTGGATGAGCTCTCGAGTTCAACTATTTTTGGTAACATTTGTCTTACATCGTACAAATTTATTGCAGATGGTTACAATTGTTAAAGATTTACCTTACAATTACGAGTCCAAAGTGATCATACGGAAACAGAGAATATTTTACATATTTTGTCTTACATCATACAAATTTATTGCGGGTGGTTATAATTATTCAAGATTTACCTTATAGGTACGAGTCCAAAGTGATAGTACGGAAATAGAGAATATTTTACACATTTTGTCTTACATCATACAAATTTATTGCGGGTGATTACAATCATACAAATTTATTGCGGGTGGTCACAATCATTCAAAAATTTATTGCGAATGGTTACAATTATTCAAGATTTACCTTATAGGTACGAGTCCAAAGTGATCGTACGGAAATAGAGAATATTTTACACATTTTGTCTTACATCATACAAATTTATTGCGGGTGATTACAAATTTAATATTTTCATTCCGTCTAAATGACAGGGGGGTTAGTGTAATTTCTCAAACGTCAAGAGTGATATGTATAAAATCCAAATCTCAGGAGGTGTAAGTATAATTTACCCTATAAATCAAAGCTATTGAATACGTTTTTAAATGATTATCTCCAATTGGCACAAATAATTAGTTGACAAGAGTTTTTAGATAAATTGTAATTAATTGGTACGGGTAATCAGTTGACAAGTTTTCAAATGAATCATACTCGACCGACATAACTAATTGATGAGTGTTCTTAGACTAGTTGACAAAAATTTTAGGATGAATCGTTTTCCACTGACACAAATAACCAGTTGACAAGTGTTTTCAAATGAACCATGACTCAACTGTTCTAAATAATCATATTTTGCCACGTGCACAGAAACAATCATTATAACTTGAAAATTGTAAATAATCTCTACTTTGGCCTCTTTTGAGAAGTTGGTTGAAAGTCACTTCCTAGCTAAAAAACTAAAAAAAGTCAAAAAAACTAATTTTTAACCATCTTCCCAAAGCACCCTTTAAATGTGTACCTTTTTCTTCAATTTAAAATCCATTATTTTTGGTTTTCAAAAATAAATCCATTACTTTAAGATAAACTATACTTTACTTTTGGTACACTTCTATTTGGCATTTTCGTTTTTATGTTTGATATTTTTGCTTTATGTTTTCAATTTTTTTGTTTTAATAAACATAATAGAAAGTTTGAAATCACAATCCTTATCATTTTGTGTAAAACAATTTTTAAAAGTGTTTACTTAAAAAATGATATGTTATTTTTAAAATTTTGCCGAAAATAGTTTACCAAATAAGTTTATGTGTAGTTTCCATTTTTTGCTATTTTGAAAACATAAAACAATTTTGGAAAAGGATACCCAAATGAATGAGTGTCCTCTTTTATATTTTTGCAACTTATTTGAAATAGAAAATATAAAAAGGCTAACATACATTTTGGGTTGCATAAATAAACAGTAGTCCGTAGGGTGAATTAATTGACCCTCAAAGTACAAAGAATTTAAATAAATAAAAAACAAATTACAAATAAGTGAGACAGTAACAAAATAATTGCACTACATATAAGAATATTTCCTGGTGCAACTCTGACACACAACATGACTTGCACCATACATACATGAGACTTGCACCACCATAAAATGTAATTTTTTCCCTACTACTATATAGAAATGCAACCCAGTACAGATTTCTAAGGTGGTTAATGCATTTTTTTAATACTAAAAAAAAGAATTTTATAGTTCTTTTATTAATTTATCTTTTAGGCTATTCCTATATGATATAAAATGTAACAGAATGATTAAATTGAATCAATTTGGAAGTTGGAGAGCTTATTTAATAAATAATTAGTTTAAGGACTCAATCGAAAACATGCAAAGTTTATGGACTGCTGGCATAATTTACTCTTAAAGTAACATGTAAAAAAAAATATATTAATTTTGGATAAATATTAATAACGGCTCCATTTGATAAAACTTATGTTGGACATTTTTTATATTAAGTTTTGAAGTGTTCTACTTTGAATTTATTTTATTTTATTTTTTTGGGTTATTTGGTAGAACTTTTGTGATTTTTTAGCTTCATTTTTTTGAAGTCAAAAAATAGAAAATAAACTAAAAAAATTTGATGTTTGATGTTTGATTTATTATTTTTAACTGCCGATAATTTTTAGGAATTAGGATGATATATATACACAAATTTCTTTAGCCATAATTCAATTTTAGTTGCCTCACCCCTTTTTTTTTTTTTCATTTAAACATATCAGAAGGGTTTATATTTGTATGTAATCATAATTGATTAGCAACTAATCTCTTGTTATTATTGACTTATTGTCAAATGTATAATATCCAATTAACTTATTGTGGGAGAAAGTAAGGTTTCACTATTATGCATTCCACTATTGGATATGTTTCTAAACTATTATCACCAACAGGCACTAGTAACTAGTTCACAAGAGTTCTCGGATGAATGTAACTAACTGACATGATTAACCAGTTTGACAAAAGTTTTTTGATCAATCGTATCCAATTAACATGAGTAATTAATTGACAAGTGTCCTCAAACTAGTTGACAAAAGTTCTTAGATAAATCGTATAACACGAGTAATTAGTTGACAAGTATTCTTAAACCAATTGACAAGAATTCTCGAATGAATCGTATCTAACTGAAACAAGTAATCAGTTGACAAATATCCTTAGATGAATCGAAACTCAAACGTTTTAAATAATCATATCTAGTGATGTGCACAAAAGCTATTATTATAACTTTACAATTACAAATAACCCCTTACTTTAAATGTGTTATTGACTTTTTCTCTTTGAAAATATGGGAAACATTATATTAATAAACAACAACATTACGTAAGTAAGACCCCAAAGGATCATCCCAACTAATCCATTATTTTTAAATAAATTATATTTTACTTTCGGTACACTTCTATTGGGCTTTTTTTTTTTTTTTTTTTTGATATTTTTCGCTTTGTTTTTAATAATAGAAAGTCTGAAAATACAATTGTTATCATTGTGTGAAAACAAATTTTGAAAGTGTTTACTAAAAAAATAATATGTTCATTTAAAAACAAAAAAAAATTTGCCAAGAATAGTTTATCAAACAAGTTTGCGTGTAATTTTCATTTTTTTCTATTTTGAAAACATAAAACAATTTTGGAAAAGGATATCAAATAATTGAGTATCCTCTTTTAGATTTTTGCAACTCATTTGAAATAGATACTACAAAAAGGCTAACATAACAGGAGTCAGTAGGCCCAGTTGACCCTCAAAGTAGAAAGAAGTTGAAAAAAAAAAGTGGGGAAATTATAGATCAGTTTAAAAAATAATTATAAATTAATGGTAAATTTTATCAATTTTAATAACTAAAAATATAAGTTTTTCAATGTATTTGTAATTACTTTTTAAAATTACACTTAACTATAATTTTTTTTTTTTTTTTAAAAAAATCCACTTCCATTTGGTATTTTTGATTTGGTTTTTCATCTTATCACTTCTTTTTTTACTTCATTTTCATCGCATTTTTTCTCTCTAAATTTTTAGTCAAATTCATAATTTAAATATAGTCTAAAAATGTTATCATAATGCACCAATAAAATGTGAAGTACAATTTATAGTGTGAATATTGTAGATAGGTTCATTGGTTTGGATTCCTAAAAAGCACAAAGACAACACGGATATGGCACGAATATGCTGACATGATAATTTTTAAAAAATACAAAACGCATCATGTGAGGAACGTGTACAAAGTATATAATTTTATTATTTATTACATGTGATATATTCATTCAGAGACAATAATAAATATAATATAACACTAATTTCTATCAATTGAAATTGTTTTATTTTATGATTGTATTTTAAATTATTTTGTTCAAACTTATAATTGATTTTTTGTGTGTAATGTATTTCAATAATGGACAAGTGTAATGTCAAAATCTTAAATAAAAATAAACAAATAAATAACACGTTTAGATGAGCGTCTGATACAACCACGTATCAGGAAGTGTCTGACACAAACACACCACATTTCAGAGGTGTCGGTACTACATAGTTTGATTCTATCCTAATAAACTAATATTTAGATGAAATATATTTCAAATGATAGCATTATATATAGAAAGTTATCCTAGTTCCTTTTCCTTGGTGTCATGGTGCACATTTTGCTGCCATTAAACATGTGAGGTGAGGTTGGAAAAATTATTAAATATTTTCAATTGATGAAAAATCATAATATGAGTTATTATTTATTTATCAACTATCTAATAAAGGTAAGTAAATATGTCTTATTTATAAAAAAATTCATTACAAAATTTGTTTAAAACGCTACATAAGCCGTATAATATAATGCTCTTAAGCTACTGAATAATTACTGGGTAAACGCGTTCCATTTATTTAGTTTGTTAATTCTAAGTATAGTATTGATTCTTATGAATTCTTATAGTTTTGATTATAGATACAGTGCTTTCTACGTATGTAATATATTTTATTTTTTATGAAAATGTGTGAGGTCTTTGCTTCTTGGGAGTTTTATTATAATGATATAGATGATTATGGTATTAATGGTTACTTCACTTTTGAAGGATTACAAAGTCTAAACACAATCTTCCATGAACTAGCAAACAAATATGAACTGTTTTTCGATGTGAAAAAAACACTAGTTATATCTTATAAAACTCAAAAATGTTTCCATCCCATGTCCTCACCAATTTAATTAAAGCTCAATATACAGCTTAAATTAAATTAAAAAAAAATCACATGCCAACCATATCTTAGTTTTGTCTGATTCCCCTCATATTATTATAATAATGACAGCCATACTAATGTTATAAAATTAGAGATTTGCTTTGGACATTGCAATTTTGTCTGTTGTATTGATAAGGCAGTCTAAGTAAATTGTCAGATATACACAGTTTCTCTCACAATGAAGAGACTAATTTTTACAAATTTTAGAAATTGTTGTCACTTTTTTAGAAACAGAAACAATTGCCACACATGGTTTTGGTTATATATGTATATATATTTTAAAATGTTACCATCTTATTAAACATGTTTAGGAATTGCTATAAGAATTAGTTATTTGTTTTGTAGGGAAGGTGATTTGATGGATTCCTCTGTTGAGAGTATAATGTTTTGTTTTATACGATTAGAGAGATATCAATTGGGACATAGCCCTAGGTTTATAAACTCAGATATAGAAAATTATGGGGGTGAAAAAAATAGTTTGCCACATTAAAATTTGAATATAGTTGAATCTGAATTATATATATATATATATATTTATATTTATATTTGTACGTGTCTGATGAATTAGTCTCTAAAATTACTTTTTATAATGTAATCTTAAAAAACAATAGTTATTTTGATATATATAGAACATTATCTTTAAATGTGCATAATTTGGATTCTAAATTATTATATGATCAATTTTGGGTGATTATTTTTACAAAGGAAATATTTGGGGTATTAATGGGCCAAACACAGCCGTTTGCTTTTCATATTACCTTTACCTTTTCTTTTGTCTAAAAAATAAATAAATACAAAGGGAATGTAGGGCATGTTTGTTCGTAGGATGGGATTGGAGGTGATAAGTATAGAACATATTATATATACTATGAGATTTAATTTATCTCATAAAAATTAATTGTGCTACGTTTGGCTATAATGAGATAAATGATAAGATAAGATAGAGCTAATCATTTTTGATTTACTAATACTAGGATTGTGGTATTAATTATCCCACAAACAAACAGAGAACAGTTGAAACCAAACCCACTTTTAATTTTTTGACCAAACTAGGATTTTGTGGGGGCCTTAGGATTAGGCCCTTTAATCACTTGTTTTTATTCCAAACAAGTACAATCATAAAGCTTAATAACATTAAAAAATTCAATAAACAAAAAATGGTTTGGAGTGCCTAAGGTTTTGTAACCCAGTGGCACGTGATTAGTTTATGTTTAGCACATGTACAAAGGTTTTATCACTGGACTCCGTATCTAGATCTATTTTTTTAATAGTTAGTAGGAAATGAAATTTGGTATAAACGAATTTAAAAAGTAAAAATAATAAAAAATAAGCCAAGTCAATTATTTGGTACTCTCTTTTTTTTTTTTGGGTCTTTTTCTGGACTTTTTATCAATTCTTTTAAAGAAAGTTACTTTTTAGATCCGTCTAGCTGAGTAGAATATAAAAGTTTTAAATTTTTTTATTTATTTTTAAACAGTTTACTAATGACAAAAAATAAAAAAAGAAAAAATATTGAAAAAACAAACCCTAAACACTCATATTTCGATCTGGTCTTTTTTTATTATTTTTTAATAGTTTGTGGGATATGAGATCTAGTATCTACTCTACAATAGCTCCATATGCTAACTGGGTTCAAGACATTAATCTAACATTTTTATACATAAAATGGGAGCCTTTTGGATAAAAATTTGGAAATTTTTGGTGGGGAAATTTGTGATTTAGGGAGTGACAATACAATTTGTTTTTACACAATATTTTAAAGTTTTATGGGATGCTTATGAAAGGAAAATATGGCAAATTTGTTTCATATATTTTATTGCTCAATTTGAAACTTTTTTCACTATGGATGGTTAAATACTACAACACTTTTGGAGAGTTTGCAATGCTTAGGGAAAAAAATTAAGCCACAGTGAGTTAAACCAGCTTTAATACTAAGAACACAAAACAAAAACACAGAATGAATCATAGAAAGTGTATTAACAGATTGAGATTTATTTTAAATATGATCGCATCGTAACTAAGTTTAGTTTTAACATATCATTTATTTTAAATATTCTCTATTCCTAACATTATTCATTAAACCAATAATATCTAGCCTCATTTTAAGTTGTTAATATGTTACATATCATTTATTTTATTAATCTTTCATTTTGCCACGTATACGGCAATATATAGCTTGATTTTTTCTTTTTAAATAATTTTAAAAAAATAAAATCAATCACAAACATCCAACTAGATAGTAAAAAAAAAAAAAAAAACTAGATAGTAATATAAAACCATAACAAATTTTAGTTAAAATATGGCTGGATTTTAGTTAAACATATGGTTTGATTTTCAAATCTATCTTCTAAATTTTTTTAAAAACTAAAAATTAATTTAGTAAAAAATAATAATGAAAAATTGCAAAAAAATATTTTTTTTTATATTTATTTTTATCAAATTAATTTCTAACTGGTGACATCACGCAATAATTGTTGGAGGAGCTGAGCTGGTGGCACTAATTTTGTTCTCTTTCCCACCTGTTGTATCAAAAAAAGCAAAGCACAACATTTGTTAATAACGAACATAACTTTAAGAAGCTTTGGATATTGTTAGTTGGTTGGCGCTAGGTCCTTTTGATTTAAAGAGAAACTTCACAACGGAAAGGTAGAAAAACTTAGTACCAATTGTAAATTTGGATGAGCTCTCGAGTTCAACTATTTTTGGTAACATTTTGTCTTATATCATACAAATTTTTTACGAATGGTTACAATTATTAAAAATTTACCTTACGAGTCCAAAGTGATCGTACGGAAATAGAAAATATTTTATACATTTTGTCTTACATCAAAAAAATTTATTGCGGGTGGTTACAATTATTCAAAATTTATCTTATAGGTACGAGTCCAAAGTGATAGTACAGAAATAGAGAATATTTTACACATTTTATCTTACATCATACAAATTTATTGCGGGTGGTTACAATCATACAAATTTATTACGGGCGGTTACAATTATGCAAGATTTACCTTATAGGTTCGAGTCCAATAGAGAATATTTTACACATTTTGTCTTACATCATATAAATTTATTACGGGTGATTACAATCATACAGATTTATTGTGGGTGGTTACAATTATTCAAAAATTTATTACGAATGGTTACAATTATTCAAGATTTACCTTATAGGTACGAGTCCAAAGTGATCGTACGGAAGTAGAAAATATTTTACGCAATGAAGAAATAAAGAAGAAATAAAATTACATTTTTATTTTAAAAAATGTCAAAAAGTGACGACCAATTTCCATTCATCAATTTAATTGAAGGTCCCATCACAACTTAATCAAATGTGAAGCAATTGAATTGAAATTCGATATAACGTGCAGAATGTAATTTACATGAATTTTTACAAACTAACTTACCTTTCCTACTATACACACTTTTAAAGAGATACATACTAACTACACACAATGCTTCATAACAAAAGTAGAAAAGTTCACAACTTTTCTCACCACAAAAATTCATAACCTTATAATATTCATCATAACATAATTTAAGACTATTCTTGCCATGTGTCCCTTCACAACTACACCACAACGGCTTATAACTAAGCTCACAAAAAATTTAAACCTTCTAAAGATGAAGAATGTGTATAGTTGTTTGATCGTAGTGGTGCACAAATCTAGAGAAAATTCAATTTACACATCAACATCTTCTTTTTTTTCCCTGACAGAAACACAGAAGCTGCCACTTGGCTAGATGGTATTAACTTTGGCTGCTAAAACCCCAAATAAGTAATTACCCGAGTTTTATGTTGGACTTCTGAGTTAAATAGAATCATCAGAGTCATCGGAATCACTTCCCTCAGGCTCTGCAGCATTGCCTCCAGTATCTGGAACATCAGGTTTTGCTGCAGGAGCCGGTGTAGCTTTCTTGCT
This sequence comes from Camellia lanceoleosa, assembly GCA_025200525.1. Taxonomy (NCBI): domain Eukaryota; kingdom Viridiplantae; phylum Streptophyta; class Magnoliopsida; order Ericales; family Theaceae; genus Camellia; species Camellia lanceoleosa. The sequence continues at coordinate 133,053,655 of CM045766.1, forward strand.
CGTATTCTGGCGTTCTTCACCGCCTTCCTCTTGACCTGCAACTTCAACATGTAAACCACTCGGGTCAAGGAATAACAGCAGAATCAATTATGTAGAAATTCCTAAACCATCGACCCATTGCATACGCGATTATGCATCAAATCAACAAAGACATCATTTGTGTATTAATTGACAAATGAAATAAAATATACAAAAAGGATATCGACATTCTCAGCTGTTCCACCAGCCATAATGTTCAGAAGATCTTTCTCAACGCGCTGCACAAGCTCGGGCTGAAAAATGTAACCAAAAACCACAATCAGTAAAAAGTGGCTGCATAAAGCCAATAAATGAAGAAAATTGTGAAGCCACTTCCAGATAAATACCATGTTAAAAAAAACCTTATCATAAAGCGTAGATGAATGGTATGGTCATTGGCTAGTTAAAGTAATGGTGGTAGTTATTAATCTGTTTGGTTGGGATTTCAGTTTCTGAATTTTTTTCAGAAACCAGTTTGGTAAAATTGAAAAAATAGAAAGTTCATTAACTTGCGTCTTTTAGATGAAAAAAAAGACAATAATAACAAGAAGTTGGAAAATTGTAAGGTTTGTAATACATTTAGATCTGGCTCCCGACGAAACCTTCGCCTTCGAGCATCCCTCATGGGAGGAGTAAGGCCATGTTTGTACTCCACCACATCTGGTGCAGGATCACTCTCTTCTCTCACCATAATCATCTGTTACACCCCAAGTTATATAATTGCATCAGAAACAAAGCAACCGACTCTGGAACTCCAAGAAAGTAAATAAGATCAAAAAAGGAGTCTACTTGGCCAATATCTGCAGTTTTGATCAGCACGCTATCATCATAAGTTTTGTATGATTCCACAATGCATGGAAGATCCAAGAGGGATGCAGGGAAATGATCATTGCCTATAGCAAATGTTCCGCTCCTCCCATCCTCTGAAACATATGAGAATTCAAAGATTTGAAGTATAGGAACCAAATGTTTTCAAATGAAAAGAATCCAATATAAGGCCAATAATCAAAAGGTTAGCAAGACAATATTTAAATGCTTTACTTTTTCTCAGCTTTTACTCTTCAGTCAATGGATTCTCTGGTGTTATTTGCACAAACAAGAAAGGAGCACCAATTTTACAAAGTCAAGTGGCAATCATTTCTAAATCTCATTACAAAGAAAAAACACCATCAATTACCATACACCCACCCACTTCAATTGTACACTTATTTTTGTGAAGGATTACTAATTACAACACAAATGCCAATTTGCAAATCATTGTCTTTTGAATCCTTCAATCTTTTTATTCTGACATTATGGCTTCCAAGCCATTCTCTCAGCACCCTTCATCCATTTTTCTCCTTTTTCACTTGATAGTTAACTACATCAGATGTATCCACAGTAACAACAGAGCCATGAATATTTTAATTCTTCCCAACTCCAGAAAACTTAGCAAAACCTATGGTTTTATTACAAAATCAAATTTTGGTGGTGGAGGTGCTACAGAGTTGGGTTGCGGGTAGGGTGGGGAAGAGACAGCGAAGGCGTGGATGCTTGATGGTCATTGTTTGATATGGTTGATTTGGTTGGAGTGGAATAGGCGATTTTCGTGGATGATACGCATTCAGTCCCATGGTTGGAACGACATTTGTTTACAGTGTTACATAGTTGGATTACTGTTTCAGTAGATTCGGATGTGTTGTCCTTTGTAAATTTTGTTGATGATTTGATTAGTTAGCTCATTTTGTTTTGGTTGTTTGCTTTTTGCTTGCCAGCTTTAGGGCTGGTTTTTGTATTCGTTGCATCGCCTTGATGCTTTCTCAATAAAGTTTGCTATTTATCCCAAAAAAAAACATTTAGTTGGGTTTAACATAACATTTTGTGAATTTTGTTTAGTTTTCAAATGTACAAATTTGTCCACTAATTGTAAGTGGCTGTGGAGATTTTTCCTTTCTTGTGATGTATTTAATCTTCTATACTTTATTGACTGTCTTGTGGATAGTTTTCCATTGTTATGGAAAACAAATTAATGAACCATATTTAACATGAAAGACGATATTTAACAATGTCCAAAAATAAGTGTAGCAGCACACACACATCACCCTAACTACTCATTAACGGAAGCGATCACCACTGATGTAATCAACAAATCCAAGCAAACAGTCAGCAGTGACATCCTTATTATTCAAATAGCTGTTTAATGCATAAAGAGAATATAAAGTCTCAATTTAAAGGGGCATGCATCACAATACGAAAGATCAGATTAGTTACTTCAAGGGGGGGGCCATACCAACATGTAATGATTACTGTAAAATGAAAATAATAATTGAAGATGATGCAAATATTTGTTAATTTAACGTTCAGACAGCACAAATTTGGTGAATGATTAATTGATATCAACACAAAGGTTTATTAAAATATTGAGCAACAAAAACAAAGAAGACGGCCTCTTGAAAATAACATTGGAAGGATGCAAACTAAACAAATGCAAAAACAAAACAAAACAAACAAATTCGTACTGGAAAAGGACAAATCCAGTGACTTATCTTCAGAAGAAGCATTCTCATTCAGAAGGCATTCAATTTAGAGAAAATTGAATGCCTTTTTCAGAAGAAGCATTCTCATCCATTTTTCGCCTTTTTCACTTGACAGTTAACTACATCAGATGTATCAACAGTAACAACAGAGCCATGAATATTTTTACTTCTTCGCACAACTCCAGAAAAATTTAGCAAAACCTATGTTTTTATTACAAAATCACATTTCGGTGGTGGAGGTGCTACAGAGTTGGGTTGGGGGTAGGGTGGGGAAGATACGGCGGAAGGCGTGGATGGTCATTGTTTGATGTGGTTGATTTGGTTGGAGTGGAATAGGCATACTTTCGTGGGTGAGACGCGTTCGGTCCCATGGTTGGAACGACATTCGTTTACAGTGTTGCATAGTTGGATTACAATTTCAGTAGATTCCAATGTGTTGTCCTTTGTAGATTTTGTTGATGATTTGATTAGTTAGCTCGTTTTGTTTTGGTTGTTTGCTTTTTTCTTGCCAGCTTTAGGGCTGGTTTTTGTATTCGTTGCATCACCTTGATGCTCTCTCAATAAAGTTTGTTATTTATCAAAAAACAAACATTTAATTGGGTTTTAACATTGCGGATTTTGTTTAGTTTCCAAATGTACAAATTTGTCCACTAATTTTATGTGGCTGTGGAGATTTTTCCTTTTTTGTGATGTAATTAATCTTCTATACTTTATTGACTGTGTTATGGATAATTTTCCATTGTTATGGAAAACAAATTAATGAACCATATTTAACATTAAAGATGATATTTAACAATGTCCAAAAATAAGTGTAGCAGCACACATGCATCACCCTAACTACTCATTAATGGAAGACGATCACCGCTGATGTAATCAACAAATCCAAGCAAACAGTCAGCAGTGACATCCTTATTATTCAAATAGCTGTTTAATGCATAAAGAGAATATAAAGTCTCAATTTAAAGGGGCATGCATCACAATACGAAAGATCAGATTAGTTACTTCAAAGGGTGGCCCATAACAACATGTAATGATTACTGTAAAATGAAAATAATGATTGAAGATGATGCACATATTTGTTAATTTAACGTTCAGAGAGCACAAATTTGGTGCATGATTAATTGATATCAACACAATGGTTTATTAAAATGTTGAGCAACAAAAACAAAGAAGACAGCCTCTTGAAAATAACATTGGAAGGATGCAAATGCAAACTAAACAAATGCAAAAACAAAACAAAACAAAACAAACAAACAAATTCTTACCGGAAAAGGACAAATCCAGTGACTTATCTTCAGAAGAAGCATTCTCATTCAGAAGGCATTCTATTCGCTCAGCAACGGAAGGTGGAACTCGGAGTATGAACTGCTCCTCCATCATGACTGCAAAATTTGTATCAAAATTAGTTTCTACACCAAAAAAATAACACACACACATACATACAAACATATATATAAGTAAAAACAATTCCCCTCAAGAATTGTGTTTGTATGTTTTGCAGGTTCTCAAAATCTAACCTGGCTAACAATGAAGACCTGATAACATGTAAGAAAAGATTGGATTAATGGCTTCGATAAGTAAAATACGTCAAGTTTAAGATCTAACAGAGTAACACTTGCATAAGCAAAGAGGCTCATACACAGAGACACAGGCAAAGAGAGGAAATTATGAGGAAAGATCTCTCGTAATCCAAAGATCTTGCAACAAAAAATTCTATGCCACAAATAAGGGATCCAAAACATCATTTGGTGGATATGAATCTCCATTTTTTTTTTATCATGATTGGAAAAGAAGGATAGCTATCATGGGGATGCCCCTCGTGTCTCTAGAAGACAGAGGGACGATTTCCTACAGATAAAAGGGACAAATGAGTCGTTGAGATAATCTAAGAAATTATATGATGCTTCGAACCCTAACCCACGTCATTGAAAACCTATTCTCTATAACCAATGAACTCCCCTCCCGACCCCACTGCAGTAAAAATCAACTCTTGATATATCCATGAATTTTCACGGGCCTTCAAAATTAATAGAATTCAGAGTGCAAGCAAGACATTCTGTTTTGAGTGTAGTTGGACATAAAAATGCAATGGCATTTTAATATTACACTTCCATTGTCAATTAAAAATGCAAATGCTACACAATATTTATAGAAAAAATATTTAAAACAATTATATATTATTGTTGAAAAATAAGATCTGAGGTCATGAAAAATATAGTTTTTGAACCATCTCGGAAACGTTCTTAGAGTTTCCCTTAACAAGTTTCGGGGGGAAACAAGTTTCTACTCCCAAGGAAAGTTTCCTAGTAACTACGGGACAACTCACTCATGAATAAAAATCATAATTGAAGTGGCCCTATTTCATAAAGAAGAAAATATTCTCCAAATATTTGAATCAAGACTGTACATGTTTTTCCCAAAGGAAAGTTCTCTGACTCTCACTAAAACTGTACATGTTTTTTAGAATCTTAATGTTAAGCCTCGTTTGGCAAGAGGCTATTTTAGCCAAAAAGCCAAAAAGTTACTAAAAAAGCCAAAAAGCCAATAACCCATACCAAAAAGTCAAAGATTCCCTTTTCTCTCTACTTTTTGCACATCTTTTCGTAAAAAGCCAAAAAGTCATCCCAAACATACTAGTTTTTTTTACATCACATTTTAGCCAAATAGCCAAAAAGTTACTAAATTAGCCTGTTCCCAAACAAGGCCTAGTCTTGTCAATAACCAACTGAACTCCAAAATCCAGAGAACAACATTCCAATGATTAAAAGGATTCCTTTCCCTATAGGAAATCAAATTATTGGTTTAACACATTCAATTTCTATAAAGTGAAATAAACAAAAATTCCAAATTACATTTTTGTAGTGTAATTTAATGTGCAGAACATGTATGTAAAAGAACATTCAACGCAAGTTAAAATGACAAAAGTTCTTAAGTCTACCATAAGATATAGCATGATGTAAAAAGAGGTTGTGCTGTCCTACATAGAAGACAAGCTATACATACAACAGAGTTTCAAGATTAAACAAAATACTACCAACCTGTTCTACTCAGATTCAAAATCACAGAAATTGTAGTACTGCAAACACAAGCCTAAGCTCAAGTATGCTAGCGGAGACTTGTCCGGTAAAGTTTGTTGCCAATGACTAATCCTATTCGTATTGTAGGCCATGTTTGTTTCACAAACTTCATTTGATGGGATTAGCGTTATCAATTCCTTTAGATTGTGTATTTTAACCCAAGTTCGGATTGGCTCAGAATTATAAGATGGGATTGATAGTCTGAGCATCTCCATAGACCTCCATTTTGTATCCCCACCACACCCCTCTCTTGGGATTCAATATATGGGAATATACCATGTCGGGATAGATTATTCGTCTGGAGACTGGACCTTAACTTTTTTAGCCAAAAATCCGATTATGCATTTTGTTTTATTATTAGTCCAATCCCATGGCCATGTCCATCCAAAAAAACACAGCTGTACAGTACTCCTCAATTCTCATAATGATTCAGCTAGGCTAGGTTTCTTCAGCCAAAACAAAAATTCATATTAACAAGGTTCAATTACACAACTTGGAATAAAAGCACTAGAACTTCCCTAAAATTGAACTCTTGTTAAGCATTTTCCCAAACACCTTATATGCAAAATTTGTATGAGAATAAAATCAAAACTTTAAAGTTAAAAATCATAAGATACATGAATAAATGAATAGCAGTAACTACCGAATAAGTTTGTTTGGCTTGATTGCTGAATCAATCTTTTAATGGCCCATAACAGAGCCACAACAAAGGAGGGAAAATAAGGCAAATATGCACAACAGTTTGAAACCCAATAAAATTAACAGCCAGCAGTTAAGATAATCAATCAACCACATCTAATCAAATCCAGAAAACAAAACCAAAAACAAAAAACAACTCGCCAAACCTAGAGAGATGGGAAATAGAGGGATTGTAGAGATAGATACCTGTGGGTCTCAAAATTTGAGTGATTTAATCTTCAAAATCTAATCTTTCGGAAGAGATTTGGGTTGGATTTGCAAAGAAACCTAGGGCTTCAAACTTTTCAGGGTTTGATTTCTGAAATTGATCTTTTTCCGGGAGATTTTCAGGCTTCAATTGGTTTGGCGGTTGGAAGATATGTCTGTCTTGGGTTAACAGGGTTAACACTAACACTATGCTTGGATTGAGTGATTTGGAGAGAAAAGAAAAGAAATGGAGAGATGCGTATTTTTCTTATTTGGATAACTTAAGTGACGAGAAATGCGAAGAAGAAACGGACAGAAACACATTTCTTTTAACTCCAACCATGCTCTTTATTTTTCGCAAGCTAAATCTTTATTTTATCTAATTGCTAGCTACTGTGTTCTCCAACCACAATCTTTATTTTAGCTAATCATTCAAACTAACTTAACCAATTTTTAAAACAAAAAATATTAATTGCTGAATCTGGGCTCAAGAATACATATACATATATATACACCCAATACATATACATATATATAAACCCAATACATATACATATACATATACAAAATTCCAAATCAATACATATAAATATATAAGAATCTGGGCTCAAGAATGAGGCTTTCCAGCAGAGAGATTGGGAAGTGTCTGAAGGTGGTTGTCCCTCTCTACAAACAAAAACGATGATCTTTCGTTGACCATCGGAGCCGATGATTTCACCTCCAAAATCAACAGCTCTCTCTCTCTCTCTCTGCGTGTAGGAATCCACTGCATCTTCTTGCAGGAATTTTTATTTTTATTTTTTTTTATTTATTTATTTTGGATGCTGTTGTGGATTAAAAAGCACATCAAGGGACAGTCCCGCCCATGGGATTTGCCCTCCAGGACCACTAATTGTATAACTTTTTTTGGGTGAATCTAATTGTATAACTTCTCAAAAAAGAAGAGATTCAGCAAACAAACAGAGAGAGAGAGAGAGAGAGTAGGAGGGAGGGAGTACCATACCTTGAGAGAGCGTTGATGGAGAGAGATGTAGAAAACTGAAGGTGATTTGGTAGGAAAGAGTATGTATTTGTTTGCAGAGCGTATAGGGTTCTTCAATTGCAGTCAGCAAACAAATCTGATCCAGCTAAAATGTCTAATAAATTTTTTTTAACTATTTTTATTTTTAAACTTCTCAAAAATTGAGAGGTTGAGAGAAAAAAAAAATGAAGAGATTCTTATATTTTTATAATATTAATTTAAGGGCAATACTAGCTATCATGAAAAAACTTTCATGAAAATGATCATGAAAGATTTATGACCTTTGGATTACACTTAAAATAAAGTACCGCACATTAATCAAGGTAATCCAAGGGTCATAATTATTTCATGATCATTTTCATGAAAATTTTTTCATGATTCCTATCATTTCTCTTAATTTTATTCTTATAAAAATAAAATAAATAAAAGCCTCAAAGACTTTTCATATCCAGTAAAAATTATATTGATAATTATAATTACTTATTTTTTACTTTTTATTTTTTACTTTTTATTTTTTCAAATAAAAAAATATTATAATTATTTCTTTTTTTTTTCTTATGATTTAAGTTTATTCAAATAAAAAAAATATTATAATTATTTCTTTTCCTTTTCTCTTATAATTGAAGGAATCATTTGTTTTCTTTTACTTTTTATGCTCCACGTAACACAATTGAAGGCAAATTGGGAGAGGCGTTTCGGGAAAATAACAGAAGCAGTTTACAGTGCCCCTTTGGATGAAGGGGTGTGATGAGATCTCATTACTACTTTATTGATCGGGGAAAGCACCCTTAACGTCAAGTTTGACAAGTTGTCAAAAAATTAAAAAATTATTATTATTTATCAAAAATTAAAAGTTATGGTTATACAATTTTTAATTTTAATTTTTTTCTATATATTAATTTATATAATTTTTTAATATACATTTTTTCATAAAAAGTCAAAAAATGAATCTAAACATTCATTTTTTTCTCAATTTTTTAGTTTAAAAAGACAAAAAATATACTTATTTATGACACTCCAAACAACCCCTAAATCTCTAATTTGGAACTATTAATTCATTTAGTCCCGACGTTTTTTTGTTGGACAAATAGGTCCTATTTTATGTGTAAAGACATTAGCACCCATTTTTTTACGCGTCTGGGTCAGTAATTGAGGGATAATTTTAGATTGGTGTTTATGTGTAATTTACCAAATTGCCCAAAAAGCTTATTATAAACCTTTTTTAGATTTCTCTCTTTTTCCAAACATCCGATGTTTTTGATGTTTGTGGTTGTTTCAAACATCAGATTCATTTAAAAAAAATTTACCATCATAAAAAATCGGCAACATCATCAAACATCATCGTGAACAACAGCAACATCAGAACATCAGATTCATTTAAAAAAAATTTATCATCATCAAAACATCATCAAAAATCGACAACATCATCAAATCATCATCAAAACATCAAATTCATTTAAACATCAGATTCATTAATCTAACATCAGATTCATTGATGTTTGTGGATGTTATGTAAATCCCCCACAGATTCAAACATCAGATTCATTAATGTTTGTGGGTGTTATGTAAACTACTGCCTGTTATGTAAATCCCCCTAAACACAACATCAAAAAAACACATCAAGGCCTCAGAAATCACAACCAAATTCCGAAGATACATATATACAAATTCATATATATATATATATATATATATGTATGTATGTATGTACCAAGCAACGTCGAGAACAGAGACGTCGATGGCGATGCCGAGAGCGTAGAAGGTGTAAGGTGAGATCTGAAGCATGGCGTGAGCCCAGGAGGATCTCGAAGCAACCACCGTCATAGAAGAAACTAACATCAAACAGTTTTTCTTTTTTTTTGTTTGTTCTCTTTCTATGATACGATTGGTGTTAGTTGCAGAGACAAGGGCACAGGAACAGTAACAAGTCCTCAATCCAGAGAGAGAGAGAGAGAGAGAGCGAGCGAGCTTGTTTATGGGACTAATGGTTAAGGAGAAGGGCCTCGGGTTGTTGTTTGGGGAGAAAAATCCCATTTAACTCTCTCTCTTCCAGATCTCATTAGGCGAAGCGCTGGCGGCCAAGGAGGAGAAGCATTGGACAGACTCTACCAGAGAGACTGCCATTGTTGGAGAGATTAGGAGACCTGTAAAATGAAATCAATATGGGTAAAAATGTAAACTCCATATATAATATATCAAAAATATATATTATACCAAAAATAAAAAGGACTAAATGGTTTAAGAAAAAACACTCAGGACTAACTAGGGCAACATTTATCAAAATGGGATTTATGAGTAATTTTTCCTTATTGATTTATTTTTAATTGATAAAATTGAAAAGTAAAAAATTAGAAATTAAAAATTAAAAATTAAATATTAAATTTTTTAACTTGAAAAGTTATTTGATAAAAATTTAAGTATTGAATTAAAAATAAGTTGATTAACATATATAAGATCAAATTTGAAATTTATTATTTCTAAATTGTATATTTTAATTTTACTATTATGATGGTAGTGGTGGTGGTGGTGGTGGTGGTGGTCATGGTAGCTATGGTAGTGATAATAAAATAATGATGGTGGTTATGGTAATAATGACAATGATGATGAAATTGGTGGTAATAGTAGTGGTGGTGATGGTGGTCGTAGCAGTAGTGATAATGGTGGTCGTAGTGGCCATGAAGGCAGCCATAGTAGTGGTGATGGTAATGGTAGCAATGGTGGTGGCAGTAATAGAGGTAGAAGTAACAATAGTGGTAGTGGTGGGGATGGACAAACATTAGGTCGGGCCGGGCCAATGGATTTTGTGTTTGCCTAAATCAAGCCTTGCCCTAACATCGAGCCTCTATACCTGCTCAAGTCCAGTCCAAAAAATAATTATAAATCCCAAGCCCGTCCATCGGGCTATATGTTTAAAAAAAATGAAACGTTTCATAATTAAATTCAATCACACATTATATTTCTTAAATAAATATATTGACATCATTATAAATATAAAAATTTTGTATATAAATTGACGGATTTCTTAAATAAATTCAATCACATATCATTACAAATGTGAGTTTCAATAAAATCAATAAAGATAAAGTTTAAATCCCAACAAAATATATATTTTAATATATTATAAATAAATAATTAATTAATTTAATAGCAGGCCAGGCTAAGTTGAAAGTATAAATCTCAAATCTAATCCATTAACATGTTAATATTTCAGGCTGAAAATATTGGTCAAGCCCGGCCCTGTGGACTAAAACAACCTTTCCAAGCTCTAGAAAAATAGGGCTGGGCCGGGTGGGCTGACGGGCCAATGTCCACCCCTAGGTGATGGTGGTAGTAGTGGTAACGGTGGCATGATGGTGGTGGTAGTGGTAATGGCAGCGGTAGTGACGAGGGTGGTGCTAGTAGTGGTGGTGGTGGTAGCAGTGGTAGCAGTAGCGGTAGCGATGATGATGGTGGTGGTGGTGGGAGTAGTAGCGATGGCATGATGGTGGTGGTGTAGTGGTAGTGGTAACAATGGTGATGGTGGTAATAGTGGTGGCGATGACATGATGGTGGTGGTGGTGGTGGTGATGAGTTTACAAATAGTGTATATTGATACTTATATGTAATATTTATAAATTCAGTCATAATTAAATAAGTTTCGTATGACTTAAAATTTTTTAAGTTTTAATTTACATTTTAAGAGACATTTAAATTTTTAAGTAATATCAATTGTAATTATCAAACAGGCTTAATTAATTATCACTTAATATGTTCAATTTTAAGTGTTGAATTAAGTTATCAAATGCCCCATATTTTGTCCTTTCCCACAGCCACTACAAGAAGTTCAACTCCCTTACGGGGAATTTTTTATGGAAGGGTGATAATGTCAATAAGGGGATACATTGGGCCAATTGGAGATCTATGTGTTCTTCTAAACTACATAGGGGAATAGGTTCTCTGATTTCAACCAAGCCATGCTAGCCCAACAAGGTTCGAGATTGATTAGGAACCAAAATTTCTATTGGGCAAATATTCTCAAAGGCTTGTATTTCCCTAGATTTGACTTTTTGAATGCATCTCAAGGTACCAGAGTTTCATAGGCTTGATCCAGTTTATTAAAAGGTCGCGAGCTTCTTCAGAAAGGCATTCTGTGGTAGGTCCATAATGGCAAATCAATTCTTTTTTGCGAGAATATATGGTTTCCACCTGCTAGTAATTTCATGATCCCATGCCCAAAGCTTCCAAGTTGTCCAATTAACCTTGTTGCTGATGCCATTGATCCAGTCCATAAGCGATGGAAGTTGGAGCCTTTCCAAGATTCTATACCCAAGGAGATCATCAATGCAATCAAGACTATCCATGTCTCGGCTGAAAGTATCTTGGTTTGGCATCCACACAAGTCTGGGATTTACTCTGGATATGACGTGGCCAGAGCCTTTCATGATAGCACTCGGATCTTGTGAAAATTCATATTTAAATTATTTTTAAAAGAAAATAAATAAATAAATTAATTAATTAATGTTATTCAGAATCTACCTAAAATATATAATAGTGTAAAAAAAAAATTAGTTTTAAATTAACTCAATTCAATCACTAACAAAGACCTTATTAAGAATAAAAATATTGTGGATGTTCAATAATTATTGTTATAATTTATTTTTAAAAAAAAAAGAAAAAAAAAAAGGGGGAAGAATCAGATTCTCGGCAGGTATGTGCCACCTACAAGTTTGCATGTAAGCTTGGAAAATTCCATCCCATCATCATTCTTGGGTTAGGGAGAATTGTAGTGGATAGCATAATGAGAAAGAGAAAAAGAGAGAGGGAGTGAGAGGGGAAAAGGGCTCAACATGATTACTATATAAACACATGAAAGCTCAACAAGATTTCTATAGATATACATGCATGCCTTTGACGGGTGAGGAGAGTCTAACAAAAAAAAAAAAAAATTAGTAGAAGGAAAAGAAGAGGGGAAGGTTAAGGAAGCAAAAATTTTCTACCATTTCGTCACCCATTTGAATCCTACTATAAGGTAAGAAAACCCTCTCAACCCTCTCATTTCTTTTTATTAGTGAAGTTTTCAGATTATGTCCTTGTGATTAAAATGACTACTCATAAATAGAAATTTTATATATATGTGTACGAATTTTGTGATATGTATATCAAGTGTTTGAAGATGTTGATAGTCTTAAAATCATCTTATTATTGTAAAGAAATAAGCTTGCATGTGTAGTTTATACATTTAAAGAGAAGATTGAAAATAATTAATCTGTTTTGAATCTGCCAGAATGTTTGTCCGAATTTTTAGAAAATTTTATACTCAAACTTTCGAGATGATTTCTTCTAAAAAGTTGTTGATAATGATGTCTAGTTCATCCAGGAATTTTGACAACAATTTTTGAGCTTTCTACGAATTTATACAAACTTTTAACTAAATCTGAAATTGTGTTGAAAATAATCTGTTTTGAATCTGCCAGAATGTTGCCCGAATTTTTAGAAAATTTTATACTCAAAATTTCGAGATTATTTATTCTACAAAGTTGTTGATAATGATGTCCAGTTCATCCAGGAATTTTGGCAACAATTTTTGAGCTTTCTACGAATTTATACAAATTTTTAACTAAATCTGAAACAGTGAAACAGATTTTACTATGTATTTGAAAATTTATTTAAAATTCTATACTAAGCCAAATCTGGTAATTTCTAATGAAAAGATGAAATTTGAGAAGTCTAGTTTCATGATAAATTTTTATATTATAGATTTGATCTATAAATTTAAGCATGAAATAAATGTAAGGAAATGTGACGAATCTGTGTCATAAAAATTGCTGGAAATTTTACAAGATTATTTACATATTCTTTTTCTGAAATTCTTTCTGAAAAGTGACCTAAACATCCCTATTGAGTATTCTGTTCAATTGCACGAATTTTAGGATTGTGTAAATAATTTATATCTAAGTTATTATGTTCATACCATGGTTTAAATTAATTGTTTATTAAATTTTGTACATTAAATTATTATTGTGTGACACGTATAATATTTTATGTTGGGAGTTTTTATGAGTTGGTATAACATTATTGGTGATTGAGATTTGAATAATTTGTGTTCAATATAAAAATTAACCGAAATGATTCATGGTATTTATATAAAGTTAATGATAGAGGGTTAATACTGGTTGTTCAGGGTGAGCCCTAGTTTTTAATAATTTTTAAGTAAATTGTGTCGCGAAACCCTAAGATGGCATGGGGATTATTTGAACCCTTATCAGTATTTAGTTTTGGAATAAGAGTGGATGTGCGGGTGGCACGCAGGGAAGTTACGTACCCCTGGCAGACCGTTCCCTTGGGGCAGACCACGGATGTCACGACTTGGGTATATAACTCCGGGCATCGGCATCTTTGGTAGTTCTTGAATATTTGACCAAGGAGGGGTTTCCAAATTAACCGTGGCCATGACTTAGTGGTTGGTAAGTTAAACCTCTTTTGTGAGATTTCAAGGGTCACCTAAGTTATTAAAATTATTTGAATTATTTTAATAGTTGTAATTTATGTTTACAATTATATTATTATCTCGTGTTTATAATCTCATTATTTTCTCTCAAAAAGAATGGTAGGTTGGTTATGTTTTCTTACTGTGTTGCAAAACTCATGGCATATATTTTGTTGCCCTGGCGTTTCATGTCAGATTATGTCGAAGAAGGGACTGAGGCTGAAATTGGAGCAGCTGCTGTTGGAACAATCTTCTGTGTAAATAAAATAAACTGAAAATAATTCAAACAAAATAAAATAAACTTACAGAAATTATTTTGTTGAACCGAATCAATAATTAAAGACCAAGTCGAGTGTATGACACTCTGTCCTTAAGACAGATTTGCCCCGCTACAGTGCTTACGGTTGAGTGGCGTCTATCTCCCAAGATACAATGATCTTCACAAACTTGTAGTAGCACTCCACACAAATTTGTACGGCGAACTAAAACTTTGTGTTCTTATACTCTCTTTATTTTAATTCTAAAACTAGAATGTAGAGAAATGCAAACAAAAATAGTTTGGACAGCAAATAGAAAGTTGGAGACTGAATTTTTCGGACCCTAACACTACTGGAATGAATTGTATTTATAGGCAAACAAAATGATCCGAACAGGTACAAAACATGTAATGAACAGGTGTAGTATGGACTGAACAGGTGTACCACTAATTCAAACATTTGATTTGACCGTTCCAACTTGGAACATATTTTCCAAATTAATTGAAAATAGTACCGTTGGAGCCGTTGGTGGAATAGTCAAACCTGATGGAACTTAATTTATTTAAACTATTGAAATATATATATATATATTAAACTATTTAAATATATATATATATTAAACTATTTGAATAATTTAATCATTTTTAAGAAACCACTTAAGGAAACCAAAAAATAAATTTAGAATTAAATTAAATTTCCACAATAATTTTTATTGAAAAAATTCAAATGAATTTTATCTAAAAAATTAATGTTAGACTCGAAAACGATGTCAACTTCCCATTCATTTATAAATGGTTTTGACATTCCGTCTTCACCGTGTGACTTGCCACGCGGCAAGGAACACTTCACCTCTTCGGACCCGCCCTAAAATACGTTCGGGCCCACTCAATTTTGGGCTAAAAAATATGCCTATATTAAATCATTTTTTCCAACAATCCCCCAGATGAATGGAATTTGACGGAAAGAAAAAGCAACAACATGATCTAAATACAGAGAGTACAAAAATTAAAAATATTCTTTAAAGGATAGGTAGCTTTTGGCTTTGAACCTTCCCTTGTGAGACACTATCGGATTTACTAGTTAACCAGTGAACATGATGTCTTGAACTGTTCAGCTGTTTGTGTAAACCAAGACAATAGAACTCATACAGTATATCCCCAAACACAGTTTAGTTCTCACTATTGTGTTCATTTTGGCCCTGAACAACCTGGTCTTTCATGAGTGCTCTAAAGACTTGTAGCCCTTCACAAATCTTATAGAACCAGCCCAGTTCATACTCACATAGGTGATTCTTATGAAAAGTATCCTGTCATACTCCACTAAGTATACCTAGATATAAGAATCATTAAAATTTTACTTAACCTCAAACGCTGCAGACATCACTATTTCATCAAAGAAATGGGTAGGAGTTAGACTCCCCAGTGATCCTTCTGAGTCATTCACAACTCGGTTATCCCTTTGAACCTAGATCTTGGGATCTCCAATCAACTAGGTTGGGTTGCCGTTGTGGTAACTCTTATTTAATAGGCTTAAGTCCCATTCTCCTCGATGAATTCTCAACTAACTCTCTTGCTAACCCTTTGGTTAGTGGATCCGCTATGTTGTCTTTAGACTTGACATATTCTATGGAAATAATTCCATTAGAGAGTAGTTGTCTCACGGTGTTATGTCGACAACGAATGTGTCGTGACTTACCGTTATACATATGACTCTGTGCTCTACCTATAGCTGATTGACTATCACAATGTATGCATATAGCAGGCACCGGTTTTGGCCATATTGGAATGTCTTCAAGGAAGTGGCGAAGCCATTCTGCCTCTTCCCCTGCTTTGTCCAAAGCTATGAATTCTGATTCCATAGTAGACCTAGCAATACAAGTCTGTTTGGAAGATTTCCAAGATACAGCCGCCCCACCAAGAGTAAAGACATATCCATTGGTGGAATTCGAGTCTCTAGTATCTGATATCTAATTTGCATCACAATAACCTTCAAGTACTGCTGGATATCTAGTATAATTCAGCCCAATGTTACGAGTAAATTGAAGATATCTAAGAACCCTTATAATTGCTTTCCAGTGTTCTACTCCCGGATTACTCGTATATCTACTTAATTTATTTACTGCATAAGCTATATCTGGGCGAGTGCAGTTCATCAAGTACATTAAGCTTCCAATAATTTAGGCATACTCTAATTGAGAAATACTTTCCTATACATTCTTAGAAAGATACAAATTAACATCTACAGGTGTTCTAGCAAGATGATCATTTTTTTTGCTGAATTTGTCAAGTATTTTCTTAATGTAATGAGATTGTGACAAAGTATATCCTTATGATGTTTTGGTAATTTTCATACCAAGAATTACATCAGCAATGCCCATGTCCTTCATGTCAAAATGTTTATTCAACATTTTCTTGGTAATTTTAATCATATCATTATTACTACCTATGATGAGCATATCATCTACATAAAGACATACAATGACATAACCTTTGTCTGTGTTTTTAATATAAACACATTTGTCACACTCATTAATTTTAAATCCATTTGACATCATTGCCTTGTCAAATTTCTCATGCCATTGCTTTGGCGCTTGTTTTAAACCATATAATGATTTAATTAATTTACACACTTTCTTTTCTTTCCCTGGAACAGAAAACCCTTCTGGTTGTTCCATGTAAATTTCTTCCTCTAACTCACCATTTAAGAAAGCGGTTTTTACATCTATTTGATGAATTTCTAAATTGTATAAAGATGCAATGGAAATTAGTATTCTAATGGATGTTATTCTAGGAACCGGTGAGTATGTGTCAAAGTAATTAAGACCTTCTTTTTGTCTAAAACCTTTGACCACAAGTCTTGCCTTGTATTTGTCAATTGATCCATCTGTTTTCATTTTCCTTTTGAAAATCCACTTATACCTAAGAGGTTTACAACCTGGTGGCAAATCCACCAATTCCCAAGTGTGATTTTGCAAGATAGATTCAACTTCACTATTGACAGCTTCTTTCCATAAAGGAGCTTCAGGACTGGACATAGCCTCTTTAAAAGTTAAAGGCTCATTTTCTAACAAAAATGTTAGAAAATCTGGACCAAAAGATTTTGAGATTCTAGCACGTTTACTACGCCTAGGTTCCTCTTCCTCTTTTTGATCTAACTCTTGTTCTTGATCATGTTCTTGATCATTACTAGTAAAAGTATCAAAAGATCTCTTATTATTACTAGTCTCTTGTCCATTCTTATTTGGAAATACATGTTCAAAGAAAGATGCATTCCGATATTCAATAATAGTATTTACATGCATTTCGGAATGTTCTAATTTATGAATCAAAAACCGATATGCACTACTATTCTTGGCATAACCAATGAAAATGCAATCAATGGTCTTCGGACCTATCTTAGTCTTTTTAGGACTAGGAATAGCCACTTTAGCCAAACACCCCCACACTTTTAAGTATTTGTAGGATGATACTCTTCCATGCCACAATTCATAAGGTGTTTGATTCACTTTCTTTCCGGGTACTTTATTAAGTATATAATTAGCAGAAAGTATTGCTTCCCCCCACAAGTTCTAAGGTAATCCAGAACTTATTAACATGACATTTATCATTTCTTTTAAAGTCCTATTTTTCTTTTCAGTAATTCCATTTTGCTGAGGTGAGTAAGGAGTGGTGGTTTGATGAATTATTCCATGTTCTTTACAAAATTCACCAAAAGGTGATTCATATTCACCACCTCTATCGCTTCTAAGTTTATTGATTTTCTTATCAAGTTGATTTTCAACTTCATTCTTATATTGAATGAAATTTTCCAAAGCTTTATCCTTGGTTCGAATTAAATAAACATAACTATATCTAGTATAGTCATCTATAAAAGTGATAAAATATTTTTTCCCACCTCTGGTTTGAATCGATTTAAAATCACAAATGTCACCATGAATTAATTCAAGCGGTTCCGTACTTCTTTCAATTGAATGAAAAGGAGTTTTAGATAATTTTGCCTCAACGCAAATTTACATTTATGATTTGAATCAATGTCAAATTTAGGTAAACATTCCATATTAATTAATCTATGTAAAGATCCATAACTAACATATCCTAGTTTACCATGCCATAAATTTGAAGACTCAAGTAAGTAAGAAGAAGATGTATTATTATTAATAACTGAGGGTACAACAGCCATTACATTCATCTTGAAAAGACTATCAGACATGTAACATTTTCCTACATACATCCCGTTTTTGGTAAGTACAAACTTGTCACTTTCAAAAACTAGCCTAAACCCATTCTTACTCAACAAAGATCCGGAAACTAAATTCTTGCGAATGTCCGGTACATGCAGCACATTGTTGAGAGTGGTTCATTTCCTGATGTCATCTTTAGTACAATCTTTCCTTCTCCTTCAACTTTGGAAGTTGAGGAGTTGCCCATAAAAAGTTATTCACCATTGTCCACTGTAGAATAAGATGTGAACATCTTTTTGTCGGCACAGATGTGGCGAGTAGCACCAGTATCCACCCACCATTCTTTAGGATTTCCGACAAGATTTGCCTCGGAAACAACTGCAGAAAGATTTATGACATCTACATTATTGGAAATTTCATACATTTCGGTCATTTTGGCTTTAGCAACCTTCTTACTAGATCTTCCTTTGCCTTTACGTTTGTAACGGCAATTTTTGGCCCGATGTCCCTCTTTGTCATAGATGTAACATTTGCCATTAAACTTATACTTCTTAGTTTCCCCTCTTTCAGATAGCATTCTCTTCTGCCATCATTTAAAAACAGTTCCTAAGAACTTCTCTAGTTTTCCATCATGATTCATTGGCACAGTTCCAACATAAGGAGAGGTTAGTGTAATGGCAATCACCATACCAGTACTGGTTTGAACATAAGTTTGACCAGTTTTAGTAGCCATAAATTCTAAATTATAATTAGAATTTTATACTACACAAAAAATTTAAACCAAAAAGCACAGAATTTTAAATTCTGTAAAAATAAAAGAAACAAGAATTGTAACTTTTATTTTCAATTAATTTGAAAATAAAATAAAATTTTATTTAAACAAATTAAACCAGAACTACAGAAATAAATTCTGTTAAAATAAAAGAAACAAAACAAAATGTAACTTTTATTTTCAATTAATTTGGAAATAAAATAAAATAAAATTTTATTTAACCAAATTAATTCCACACAGAAAACTAATCCAAATTCACAGAATTAAATTCTGTAAAAATAAAAGAAACAAGAATGTAACTTTTATTTTCCAATTAATTTGGAAATAAAATAAAATTTTATTCAACCAAATTAATTCCACACAGGAAATTACATTCTGTAAAATAAAAGAAATTAGAAAATAATTTTTATTTTTCAATTAATTTGAAAATAAAATAAAATTTTATTTTACCAACTTAATTCCACACAGAAAATTAAATTCTGTAAAATAAAAGAAATAAGAAAATAACTTTTATTTTTCAATTAATTTGGAAATAAAATAAAATTTTATTTAACCAAATTAATTCCACACAGAAAATTAAATTCTGCAACACTTTAATAATTAAAATACTTGAAACAAAATTTTAATTAATGAAAACTCAGAAAATAATTTCTAAAAACCAAAATTAATTTTCTGAGAAAATTTCACAAAAATATATTCTGAATTGTTAATAACACCAGTATCGTACTACTAGTTGTCAAAGAAAATAGACAGTATATTACTACTATCTGTCAAATAGCATATAATCACTATTTGTTTTTCCAACCAGAATATTATTTTGTAAATCCACAAAAAATAATTTTTTTCCGAAATTATTTACGAAGAATGAAAAAGGGAAACAAACGAAAAATTCTGTAAACAGAATAATTCGAATCTGTCTTAAGATTGTTGGAACAATCTTCTGTGTAAATAAAATAAACTGAAAATAATTCAAACAAAATAAAATAAACTTATAGAAATTATTTTGTTGAACCGAATCAATAATTAAAGACCAAGTCGAGTGTGTGACACTCTTTCCTTAAGACAGATTCGCCCCGCTACGGTGCTTACGGTTGAGTGGCGTCTATCTCCCAGGATACAATGATCTTCACAAACTTGTAGTAGCACTCCACACAAATTTGTACGGCGAACTAAAACATTGTGTTCTTATACTCTCTTTATTTTAATTCTAAAACTAGAATGTAGAGAATTGCAAACAAAAATAGTTTGGACAGCAAATAGAAAGTTGGAGACTGAATTTTTCGGATCCCAACACTGCTGGAATGAATTGTATTTATAAGCAAACAAAATGATCCGAACAGGTACAAAACATGTAATGAACAGGTGTAATATGGACTGAACATGTGCACCACTAATTCAAACATTTGATTTGACCATTCCAACTTGGAACATATTTTCCAAATTAATTGAAAATAGTATCGTTGGAGTCGTTGGTGGAATAGTCAAACTTGATGGAACTTAATTTATTTAAACTATTGAAATATATATATACATATTAAAATATTTAAATATATATATATTAAACTATTTGAATAGTTTAATCATTTTTAGGAAACCATTTAAGGAAACCAAAAAATAAATTTAGAATTAAATTAAATTCCCACAATAATTTTTCTTGAAAAAATTCAAATGAATTTTATCTAAAAAATTAATGTTAGACTCGAAAACAATGTCAACTTCCCATTCACTTATAAATGGTTTTGACGTTCCGTCTTCACCGTGTGACTTGCCACGCGGCAAGGAACACTTCACCTCTTCGGATCCGCCCCAAAATACGTTCAGGGCCCACTCAATTTTGGACTAAAAAATATGCCTATATTAAATCATTTTTTCCAACAGCTGCTAATATCGAACCTTGGCTAACTTAGAGTCAAGATTTTATCAAAATAAAATCCTGTTATTTCTTGTATTAATATTTAACTTTGTTGTGACGTTGTGTGTGAACTTGTAGTTTTGTTGTTGAACTTTAACTATGTAAGAATTTAGAAGTTCCTAATTAGTAGTTAAAATTTTATCTAGCAAGTTATTGTTATTTAAATCTTATGACGTCAAAAAAATTTTTTTTGGAGCGTCACAGTTTGGTATCAAAGCCTAGGTTTGAACCTTTGGGCCATAGGTAGTAATTTATTATTTTACATTTAAGAAAACCTTACGTTAATTTGTAATTTTCGATGACTTAACTAAGTTAGAACCTTTTAATTGTAGAATGCCAGGGTCATCACATATTAACTCTAACGAGGAAAATTCAGTGGAAAACTATGACATAGAATCTGACCCAAGTGAAGAAGTGGAGATGCCTATAGAAGACTATGAATCTGAGCCTGAGCTTGACCCTAAACCTGATCCTGAACTTGATCCTAAACCTGAGTCTGAAGAAGTTGTACCAATATACAACCCCCTGGAGGTTATTGTGATTGAGTCAGACACTGAAGATGAGTCTATAGAAGGCAATACCGAGGAGAGCACTGGAGATGTAGGAGCCAAGTTTGAGGGTTGGGATGTGCAAAACGGGTTGCAGATTGGCTCTTTTGTATATGTCAGACTTTATCCCCTAGGAGGTTCTGCTTGGAAAGCTAAGAGTTAGGTGGGTACCTATATCGGACCTGTCCAGATTCTAAGACAAGAGACTCCCTGAGTATATCAATTAGGCCCCTTCCCAGATGGTTTCACCGATAGGGTGGGCGACCTTTTTGACTTTTGGAGCCTTCAGTATATCATGCCCGACCCAAGCAGAATTGTAAGGAGAGATGGGCCAGTGGACTTCGGGGACTGGAGGACCTATCGAGAGGAGCCGGTGCAGCTGCTGGGGCATCATGTGTGCGAAACTACTATCTTCGTGAGGGTGCTCTGTGGCGATTTATGGGGCTTTTCCAAGCCACATGGGAGCCGGAAGCCCTTGTGTGAAGAGAATTTCCTTGGCTATTTTAAGAAGTCTTAAGGAAATTATAAACTAGGCTAACCGATTGTTTTGTATGCTCACATGTAAAATTGCCTAGTTTAGAATTGTGAATGTAGGAGTTAACTTGGATTGAAGGGGCTATCTTTTGCCTGTAGTATGTTATTTAATCTTTTCCTTTGTTTTACTTGTATTTTGCTAATTGTAGCTTACCTAATCTAATTAATGAAGTTTCCTTTCTTTTAACCATCCTTGCACGTAAATATAATAATAATAATGATAATGATAATAAATAAATGAACAAATCACTAATTACTAAAGGAAAAAAAAAATCTCATCATGCAGAATGGCTGGACGAACAAGAAATAATAACAACGGTAATGGTGATGGAGTGTCTGATGGCGACGTCGCTCAAATTATACGCGCGATTGCTGATAGGGTAGGCAATATACCACCTCGAAACCAAGATCAAAACAAATCTGAAATGATAGCAAAATTTGAAAAGTTACGTCCCCACAAATTCCTTGGTAGATCAAACCCCCATGAAGCTGAAGCTTGGTTAAGACAAATTAAGAAGTTGCTAGATACTTCCGACATCCGAAATGAACAAGATAGAGTGACCATGGCGGCATTTCAAATGGAAGGGGAAGCAGATCATTGGTGGAAAATGATCAAAAGTACTCAACAAGTAGAGACATTAACTTGGAGACAGTTTGAAGATCTGTTCATGGAAAAGTATTTTCCTAACTCGCTAAGACAAGAAATGATTCAAGAGTTCCTCCAACTGAAACAAGGAAAAATGTCAGTCGCTCAATATGCGAACCATTTTGAAGCTCTCTCACGGTACGCTTCAGCCATAGTAGCAAATGAAGAGGATAATGTTAGGCGATTTGAATGGGGTTTGGACACAGACATTAGAGGAAGATTGATCGCAGTGCAACTCTCCACCTATGCTCAAACGGTGGATCGAGCTTTAATTGTGGAACGGGAGTTAGCGGATTCCGAACGCATTCGAAATCAGCGATCAAGGAACAACAACCAACCACGTGGAGGGGCCCGATCAAGAAGACCGAGAGACCATCTCGCCCAAGACCTTATGGGAGGGTTCTGGTGACAACAAAAGACAGAATTGAGGAAACCAGCAAGGAGGAAACTTTGTAAATGAGTGGACAGGAAAGTGTTTCAGATGTGGTCAGCAAGGGTATCGTCGAAGTGAGTGTCCTTAGGGTGGGGAGTATTTTACGGATCAGCAAGGGGCACAACAATACAACAAATGCCAGCCAGAGCAAGGTTCTAAGCCTACTCAAAATACTCAGGCCAACAAGGGGCAACCACAAGCCTCTAGGAATGCAGGCCGACCAAGAACACAACCACAAAGAGCTGGAAATGGAAAGAAACCAGGAGGGACTAACCAACAAGCAGTAGAGAAAATGTATGCTCTCCAAAAAGAAGAAAATGTTGATAACCCATTGGTAACTCAAGGTATGTTAATCCTTATGAATTCTTGGGTTAAAGTATTGTTTGATTCTGGAGCTTCGCATTCTTTTATATCCACTGCATATGTGACAAGTTTGGGTTTAGAGCCAGAGACGCTAGAGATAGCTATGAGTGTCGCTTCATCCTTAGGAAGTCAAACCCGAGTAAATCTAGTATGTAAATCTTGTGAGCAAGAAATCTCCGGTTCATATTTGATCTGTGATCTAAGAGTTATGGATTTGTCTGATTTTGACGTCATCCTAGGAATGGACTGGTTGTCAGTTCATCGAGCCATTATTGATTGTTACTGTAAAACAGTGACAACATCCTCCCTTAACGGCACGAAAGTTCAATTTAAAGGAGATAGACAAGATTCTCTAACTCCAACGTGTCGCAAGTCGCGATGGCACGATCAACTAACTGGGTGGTTGGCAAGCTTAATTTTGGAAGACGAAAATCGAAAGGATCTAGGATTACCCCATGTGGTGTGAGAGTACGCTGACATTTTCCCTGACGAATTACCGGGATTACCCCCAAAACGAGACGTAGATTTCACGATCGAGCTTCAACCTGGGGCTTCACCAAGTTCAATAGCACCACATCGTATGGCGCCAGCCGAACTTCGAGAGTTAAAGGAGCAGTTACAAGAACTGTTGAGTAAGAAGTTCATCAGACCAAGTACGTCCCCTTGGGGAGCGCCAGCATTATTCGCGAAGAAGAAGGATGGAACCTTAAGATTGTGCATCGATTATCGACAACTAAATTGAGTCACCATTAAAAATCGATATCCCTTACCCAGAATTGATGACTTGTTCGATCAATTAAGAGGTTCAAAATGTTTCTCCAAAATTGACCTTAGATCGGGATATCACCAACTTTGTGTCAGAGGAGATGATATACCCAAAACTGCGTTTCGAACCCGTTATGGCCACTATGAGTTTGTGGTAATGCCATTTGGTTTGACGAATGCGCCTGGGGTATTCATGAGTTTAATGAACAAAATTTTTACCCCCTATTTGGACCAATTTGTGGTAGTATTCATTGACGATATTTTGATATACTCACGATCGAAGGAAGATCACAAGCAACATCTGAGAACCGTTTTGCAAATTCTAAGAGAGAACCAATTACATGCTAAAGCTAGAAAATGTGAATTTTGGTTGAGGGAAGTAAAATTCTTAGGTCATGTTGTGTCTGAATCAGGAATATCAGTGGATCCTGTTAAAGTAGAAGCAGTAATGGGGTGGAAACAACCTAAAAATACGTTTGAGATTCGTAGTTTCTAGGGATTAGTAGGTTATTATAGGAGATTCATTCAAGATTTCTCCAAATTAGCCAAGCCGATGACACGCCTAACGCAAAAAGGAGTAAAGTTTGAATGGAACGAAGTGTGTGAGCAGTCATTTCAAGAACTTAAGAAGAGACTGACAAGCGCTCCTATATTAATCATACCCGAACGTGATGTTGGGTACACTATTTATTGTGATGCCTCTAAAGAAGGGTTAAGTAGTGTGTTAATGCAAAACGGGAATGTAGTAGCTTGCGGATCAAGACAATTGAAGAATCATGAGAAAAATTATCCTACTCACGATCTGGAATTGGCGGCTATGGTCTACGCACTTAAGACTTGGCGACATTACCTTTATGGCAAAAAATTTGAGATATTTACTGATCACAAAAGCTTGAAGTACTTGTTCACACAAAGAGATTTGAACATGAGGCAGAGACGCTGGATGGAGTACCTTGAAGATTACCAATTCACCTTGTCTTATCATCCTGGGAAGGCTCATGTTGTAACAGATGCACTAAGTCAAAAGACAAGAGAGATTGTAGCCAACATATCAATTAAAGAATAAGAAATGGTAAGCACCGTGAATGGGTTTAAGTTACAACCAGAGACTCAGAATGGGAAGGGTAGGTTGTTTACAATAGTTACAATACCCCAACTTCTTATCAAAGTGTTGGAAGCCCAAAGATTTGATCAGGAGGCGGACTTCATCAAGGCTCGATTAGTGTCCGGGAAATCTTCACCGGATTGGGCGCTCCATCAAGATGGTAGTTTAAGGTATTTAGGTAGAATTTTTGTGCCAAATATCGAACAATTAAGAGGGGAAGTACTTAAAGAATTTTACCATTCGGTTTTTGCAGTTCATCCGGGAGGAAACAAGATGTACCAGGATCTTAAGCGACAGTATTGGTGGAGTGGAATAAAGAAGGACGTTGCTCAATTCGTATCTAAGTGCTTGACGTGTCAACAAGTGAAGGCAGAACATCAAAAGCCGGCAGGGAAACTCCAACCTTTACCAATACCTAAGTGGAAATGGGAACACATAACAATGGATTTTGTAACGGGATTACCCCGGTCACCGCAAGGCCATGATGCCATTTGGGTGGTGGTTGATCGATTAACTAAAATGGCACATTTCCTACCAATAGGACCAGCAGGCACACTCGAATCTTTAAGTCGATTATTTATTCGAGAAATCATTAGATTGCACGGAGTACTAGTCTCAATAGTGTCAGATCGTGATTCTCGTTTTACGTCACAATTCTGGCAAAGTCTGCAAAAAGCCTTGGGTACAGAGTTGTGTTTTAGCACAGCTTTTCACTCTCAAACTGACGGTCAATTAGAAAGAACAATTCAGACTTTAGAAGACATGCTTCAAGCCTGTGTGATGGACTTTAAGGGTAGTTGGGAGAAACACTTACCACTAGTTGAATTCTCTTACAATAACAGTTTTCAAGCAAGTATTGGTATGGCACCGTATGAAGCTTTGTATGGACGGCCTTGCCGGTCACCAATATGTTGGACAGAATTCGAAGAAGCATCTCTTTTAGGGCCAGAGTTAGTTCAAGAAACTACCGAGAAGGTGAAACCAATTAGGCAAAGGCTTGAGACCACTCAGAGTAGGCAGAAAAGCTATGCAGATCAAAGGAGGAGACCTTTAGCATTTAAAGTTGGAGATCATGTGTTTCTGAAAATACTGCCTCGCCGAGGAGTTGTTCGTTTCGAAAAGAAGGAAAAGTTGTCACCTCGCTTCATTGGGCCTTTCGAAATCTTGGACAAAATAGGAGAAGTGGCATATCGTTTGGCTCTACCACCTCAACTGGCTGGAGTACATAATGTTTTCCATGTCTCTATGCTACGGAAATACGAACCACACTATTCTCACATCATCAATTGGGAGGAAATTAACCTTGATGAAGACGTGACATTTGAAGAAAAGCCTATCAAAATTTTAGATTGTCGCGAGAAGAAATTACAAGGTAAAACTATACCGTTGGTTCAAGTTCTCTGGAGACATTGTGAGACGGAAGAGTCAACGTGGGAACGAAAAGATATGATGCGTGCCAATTACCCTAACCTTTTCGAGTCTAAAGGTACGAATTAATTTCGAGGATGAAATTTTTTTAGGAGGGTAGATTGTGAAAATTCATATTTAAATTATTCTTAAAAGAAAATTAATTAATTAATTAATTAATTAATTAATATTATTCAGAATCTACCTAAAATATATAATAGTGTTAAAAAAAAGTTTTAAATTAACCCAATTCAATCACTAACAAAGACCTTATTAAGAATAAAAATGTTGTGGATGTTCAATAATTATTGTTATAATTTATTAAAAAAAAAAAAGGGGAAGAATCAGATTCTCGGCAGGTATGTGCCACCTGCAAGCTTGCATGTAAGCTTGGAAAATTCCATCCCATCATCATTCTTGGGTTAGGGAGAATTGTAGTGGATAGCATAATGAGAAAGAGAAAAAGAGAGAGGGAGTGAGAGGGGAAAAGGGCTCAACAGGATTACTATATAAACACATGAAGGCTCAACAGGATTTCTATAGATATACATGCATGCCTTTGACGGGTGAGGAGAGTCTAACAAAGAAAAAAATTTAGTAGAAAGAAAAGAAGAGGGGAAGGTTAAGGAAGCAAAAATTTTCTACCATTTCATCACCCATTTGAATACTACTATAAGGTAAGAAAACCCTCTCAACCCTCTCATTTCTTTTTATTAGTGAAGTTTTCAGATTATGTCCTTGTGATTAAAATGACTACTTATAAATAGAAATTTTATATATATGTGTACGAATTTTGTGATGTGTATATCAAGTGTTTGAAGATGTTGATAGTCTTAAAATCATCTTATTATTGTAAAGAAATAAGCTTGCACGTGTTGTTAATACAGTTAAAGAGAAGATTGAAAATAATTAATCTATTTTGAATCTGCCATAATGTTTGCCCGAATTTTTAGACAATTTTATACTCAAAATTTCGCGATGATTTTTTCTAAAAAGTTGTTGATAATGATGTCTAGTTCATCTAGGAATTTTGGCAACAATTTTTGAGCTTTCTACGAATTTATACAAAATTTTAACTAAATCTGAACCTATGTTGAAAATAATCTGTTTTGAATCTGCCAGAATGTTGCCCAAATTTTTAGACAATTTTATACTCAAAATTTCGAGATTATTTATTCTACAAAGTTGTTGATAATGATGTCTAGTTCATCCAGGAATTTTGGCAAAGCTTTCTACGAATTTATACAAATTTTTAACTAAATTTGAAACAGTGAAACAGATTTTACTATGTATTTGAAAATTTATTTAAAATTCTATACTAAGCCAAATCTGGTAATTTCTAATGAAAAGATGAAATTTGAGAAGTCTAGTTTCATGATAAATTTTTATATTATAGATTTGATCTATAAATTTAAGCATGAAATAAATGTAAGGAAATGTGACTTAATCTGTGTCATAAAAATTTGGAAATTTTACAAGATTATTTACATATTCTTTTCTGAAATTCTTTCTGAAAAGTGACCTAAACATCCCTATTGAGTATTCTGTTCAATTGCACGAATTTTAGGATTGTGTAAATAATTTATATCTAAGTTATTATGTTCATACCATGGTTTAAATTAATTGTTTATTAAATTTTGTACATTAAATTATTATTGTGTGACACGTATAATATTTTATGTTGGGAGTTTTATGAGTTGGTATAACATTATTGGTGATTGAGATTTGAATAATTTGTGTTCAATATAAAAATTAACCGAAATGATTCATGGTATTTATATAAAGTTAATGATAGAGGGTTAATACTGGTTGTTCAGGGTGAGCCCTGGTTTTTAATAATTTTTAAGTAAATTGTGTCGCGAAACCCTAACATGGCACGGGGATTATTTGAATCCTTATCGGTATTTGGTTTTGGATTAAAGATGGATGTGCAAGTGGCACGCAGAGAAGTTACGTACCCCTGGCAGACCGTTCCCTTGGGGCAGACCACGGATGTCACAACTTGGGTATATAACTCCGGGTGTGGACATCTTTGATAGTTCTTGAATATTTGACCAAAGGGGGGGGGGGAGGGTTTCCAAATTAACCGTGGCCATGACTTAGTGGTTGGTAAGTTAAACCTCTTTGGTGAGATTTCAAGGGTCACCTAAGTTATTAAAATTATTTGAATTATTTTAATAGTTGTAATTTAAGTTTACAATTATATTATTATCTCGTGTTTATAATCTCATTATTTTCTCTCAAAAAGAATGGTAGGTTGGTTATGTTTTCTTTCTATGTTGCAAAACTCATGGCATATATTTTGTTGCCCTGACATTTCATGCCAGATTATGTCGAAGAAGGGACTGAGGCTGAAATTGGAGCAGCTGCTAATATCGAACCTTGGCTAACTTAGAGTCAAGATTTTATTAAAACAAAATGCTGTTATTTCTTGTATTAATATTTAACTATGTTGTGACATTGTGTGTGAACTTATAGTTTTGTTGTTGGACTTTGACTATGTAAGAATTTAAAAGTTCCTAATTAATAGTTAAAATTTTATCTAGCAAGTTATTGTTATTTAAATCTTATGACGTCAAAAAAAAAAAAAAAATTTTGGGGCATCACAGATCCTCTCTAGCCACTCTTTCCAATTGTTCCTCCGAGTGACAGCTCAGATAGAGCCACATCACCCTGCAAGAAATGCATGGTTCAGATTTGTTTCTTTAAAAAAAAAAATTTCAAAACAGACCCACACCGAATCATTCCCTTTTTCTATGACCCTTCTCTCTCTTCCTCACTTCATGCACACGTGGCCACCACACTCACTCACTCACTCACTCTCTCTTTCTCTCTCTCTCTCTTCTAATAAAAAATTAAAAAAATTATTTTAATCTTTTCATTTTATTTTCATAATATATATAATTTTTAATATAAAATTTTAATTTTATAACATTAATATCATTGAAACATACCTTTAAAATGAGATTAATATTAAATATATTTAATAAAAATTTAAAATAAATAAAAACTAATTATAATGTTTAGTTATGTTTTCAAATTATTATTTTTTAAATATAAAAATTAATTTGATGAAATAAACAAACAAAATTCATATATTTTTGAAATTCTCAAAAACAATCTTCATTCCAAAAAATATATATATATAAAAATAATGAATTTTAATTTAATTTTATTAACCAAACTGGTTTATAATTTTTTTAAAGGAAATAAAAAAAATTCTATATTTGATTTACACCTATGCATAGATTGAATTTGTGTTTTAAAGAAAATAAAAAATTTACATCTATGCACAAAAGTCATTATTTTCATATATTTTTTTTGGAATGAAGATTATTTTTGAGAATTTCAAAAATATATGATTTTTGCGTGTTTATTTTCATCAAAATAATTTTTATATTTTAAAAATAATACTTTGAAAGCATAACTAAATATAGTAATTACTTTTCATTTATTTTAAATTTTTATTAAATATATTTAATATTAGTCTTATTTTAAAAGTATATTTTCAATGATATTAATTTTATAAAAAAAATTTATATTAAAAATTATATATATATTATGAAAATAAAATGGAAAAGATTAAAATAATTTTTTTATTTTTATTAGAAATGTGATAGAAAGAGAGTATGTGTGATTTTAATTTTTTTTGTTAGAAATGTGAGAGAGAGAGAGAGAGAGTGTGTGTGTGTGAGTGTGCGCGCTGTGAGTGTATGTGTCCGTAGTGTGTATTCTTTTTATTATTATTTTCAAGTAATAAATCTTAGCCGTTTATTTATTTGTGGGTAACGTGGCTCAATCTGAGCCCTCGCCCGAAGGAACGAACGGAGATTCAAGCTAGAGAGGATCCGCACTCGAAATTGGGATCCTCCCCTTGCACTCTCTCCTTGCAGGCCTTCGGGTCCACTTTTAGGCCCAATTTTTATAATCCGAACCGTTCATATTTTAAGATTTATTCAGTATATCATACCTGCAAAAAATCAAGTTGATCGGATATCAGAAAGCATGTGTTCGCAAAACTGTTTATTAAATTCTTTAAAAAAATAGTTTTTAATTTGATTTTTCCGAACACATACTTTCTGATATCCGATCAACTTGATTTTTTACAGGTATGATATACTGAATAAATCTTAAAATATGAACGATTCGGATTATCAAAATTAGGCCTAAAAGTGGGTCCGAAGGCCCTGCAAAGAGGGAGTGCAAGGGGAGGATCTCGACTCCCGGACTCGTATATCTGGAAACATATTTGGAACCTTGATATCCTTCTAAAGATTCGTTACTTTTGGTGGAGAGTCTGCAAAAATTTGTTGGCTACCAAGCAAATTTATTCAAGCAAAAATGTTCCACCTCTACTGTGTGTCCGTTGTGTCGGCAAGATCTGGAAATAGTGGAGCATATGTTACTTGATTGTGCTTAGACGAAGGCCATATGGTTTAGAAGCTGGTTATACCTCTGTTTTGATCAGGGCTCAGTGTCAAATGGTGTGCAATGGACTGCAAATTGAGTGAGGACTGATGCTTTTGCTGATTCGAGTTGAGCTTTCTTGAGCAAGGTGGCTATAATTTGCTAGTTCATTTGTAAATTTGGAATATATGTTTTCAACCATTCCCCTGGACACACTCCAGAAAATTGCAAATGCGTGGGTAGAACAACAAAACTAGTTGAGTGTTGGTGATGGCTTAATCACAGATCCTACAACACTATTTGAAGAAAAGACAAATGGTTGGTGAGAAGGTAATTTATATGCAAATTGGGCCGAGCTGCACAATGGGCCGGTATGGGCCACAGTATGAAACACTGAGTAAAAAGGGCCATTGAGTTAGTCCGGTCCCTAAGTACCTGTTGGTTATCTCGGTCGTAGAGAGCACTAAGGTTAGTTCGGTCGACAGGTTGCCATACTCAGGAGCTTAGACCGGTCAGGGCATAAGCACGGCTAGTTCGATCGAACCTAGCTAGATGTTGGCACGGTCCAAGCAACACCATAGCTAGGACGGTTTGAACAGGAAGAGCCAAGGATTAAAGGAGCAAAGGGCAGAACTGTGCTAAAGTTAGTTCGGTCTACTCTACAGCTCAGCATGACCATGTTTATTTCGATCTGTTGGTAGTTCGGTCATGGTAAAACCATCTCACTTGGTTTAAGCAGTGAGGGGGGTGTTGAAGGATAAGCATTATCCTTCAGGAATATGAATCTTAGGAGGACTCTGCATGGAGGGGTAGAAGTCCTACTAGGATTGTGCCACACGAAATCTATAAAAGTTCACAAACATCACCTATGGAGAGGTAACGCAACTTTGATTTCCGAATACACAGACCTTTTGTCTATTTGTCTAGTTTGCTGACTTAGGCATCGGAGAGGTTTCCGGCACACCCCCGCCAGCTAGCTCACGTTTGTGTTTTCAGGTGATAAAACGACACGTACGGAGGAGCGCAAACTTGATCGACAGGATTATACGAGAAGGTTTATTTCTTTCCCGTACAGTTGGCAATCTCCACTTCTGGGTACATTCATAATTAATTGTGATGCTACTTTCAGCCAAGGCAACTGCAAGTGCCTCTATTGCTGCAATTCTTAGAGATTCTAAGGGCCGACAGGCTGTGTGTTGTTCAGCTTGTTTTTTGGCCCAAAATCACAATCTTTCATTTGTTGAAATCGAGAGTGATAATCAAACTATCATCAAGCTCTGTGTTTCAGAAACAATTCCACCTTGGGAGAGCGTAGTGGTGGTACTAATATCCGCTGGCTTGCACACAATGCAAATTGGGTTTTCTCTTGGAGTTGGAGGTCAAAAAACAGAGTAGCTCATTGGGTTTCTAGAGCTCATGCTAGCACAATTCTTCCTGATAGTTGGGTGGCCTTTCCTCCCTCATCTTTAGTTGATATTCTATCTTCTAATGTAATTAGTTCTTTCCCTATTTTTTATGTATTCTACTCGTTCAAAAAAAAAAAAAAAAGTTTGGTTTCAGAAAATTGAGTCTACTTTTCAAAAAATTATTATTTTTTTATTTTTCGTGTTTTTTTAAAATTTTTAGTAATTTTTTCAATATTTTTATTTTTTAAATACATCTAATCTAAATATGTATAAAAAGTACAATATTTGTGATTTTTTTAAAAAAAAAAAATTCACCACATACAAAAAATACAAATAAATATGAAAATTTAATACATTTTCGTATTTTTTTGTATCCAATGAATTTTTTTAAAGTTTCTTGTATAATTTTTTTTCTTTTTAAGTATATATTAAAGATTAAGTGGATCTAAAAATTTAAAATAAAATAATATTAAAACTTCAAAAAACTGTTTTTGAAAATTCAAAACTAAGCAGGGACTCGTGTGGATTGGTGGCTAAACAATGGTTTTTCGTTTTAATAGAATATTTAAAAATGGTGAGAAATGAAAGGAAAATCTTAAAATTTATGATTTATTTATTTTTCACTAAAAGTTGTTACTCTCTATAAAAATTTATAATATCTAAATTATATATTTAAATAAAATTTGAATAAAAAAACATCTTGCTTTTATTTTTTATTATTGTTTATCTAAATAAGACAGCAGGAAATATCTTTTTGTTACCTATATGAGAATTTTTTTTCTGTTTTTCTGTCTTTTGTTCAAAAAACAAATGTGGGTAAGTTTGTTAGAGAGGGAAAAGAAAAAAAAAATTATTACTCACATAAGTGATTTATTTTTATTTTTTTTAGATTGAACCTTTTTTTTTTTTTTTTTTTGTGGTTAAAATAGAATTTCATAAAATTAAATCATTATAGAGTCCTCTAGCATCAATTCCGAACTTTTTTTCTTTTCTTTTTTTTTTTTTTTTGTGGTTACAAGAAAATCCTCCCTACCCTCCCGCAGGTCCAAGGCAGGGCCCCTTGCAAAGATCACCAGGATGTCGCATTAGCAGATTCCGAGCGAGGTCAAGCGGCGCCACTACAGAGATCACCAAGGTGTCCTGTTAGCCGTTTCGAGCGAAGAGACTATAACCTGAGAACTTGCCCTAACCTCCTACCTGTTCCGAGCGAGAAGACTATAACCTGAGAACTTGCCCCAACCTCCCACCAGGGTGTCCTGTTAGCCGTTCCGAGCGAGGAGACTATAACCTGAGAACTTGCCCCGACCTCCCAAGACAAACTCCGCTTAAATCATGACTTGCATAGCAGGGGAGTATTGAACCCACACAAAGTGCTGATTAGACAACTTGAGATCCAACCTCCTAACCAACTGTGCCTCGCCCAGAAAATTGGCCCAAGAAGGAAGGAATTGAACTCATAACCTTGGAGCTTAAACCTCAATCCTTAACCACAATACCACCCACCCTTGGGTTAATTGCGAACTTACATAAGCGACTTGAGTGCTAGACAAATAAGACTGGCTGCCTAAAATTTTGTACGGTAAGAGACCTGTTATTTATTTTAGGGTATATTATAAATATACCCCTTTAAAGTATAAATTGTCTTCTGTAGTTTGAAAAATTACAAATATTCTTTATTAGAATTTTTTATTTAACAAAATTAATTAAAAAAATGAAATTCATAATTGCTCTCCTATATAATAATAAAATTACATAAATTATTAATTAAAATATATTTCTAATATCATTGAAAATGGTTAATTGACTTGACGATTTATTAATAAAATGAGTGATTTGTTTTAAAATTAGAAATCTCAAGAGGTGGAATGTAATTTCCAAAATCACATGGGACGATTCGTATTTTAATCAAATCTCAGGAGTATGTTTATAATTTACCCATATTTTAATATTATAAATATAAATTTGTACTCACACTAACTGTTAAAAAAACTAAAAAGAGCTATCTTAATATTGAATATTTTCTAAATGATTATATTGCTAGTTTAAATTTATTGGGAAAATTATTATTCAAGGTAATTTTTAAAAAATTATTTCATATTAGTGAAAAAAATTTACATATTAATTATTAATATTTATATATATTTTTTATTTTTATAAATATCTGGGGAAATTACAAAAAAAACTTAGGATTTCGCGTGTTTTTCAAATTAAACCCCATAATTTCAATTTTGACAAATTAAACCCTAAAGTTTCTTCCATGTTTCAATACCGTCCATCTATATCCGTTTGATTGAACTAACGGAATTTGGACAAAATTCTCAGATTCAAGCACACATATTCAAACACTTGTATCTCTCTCGTCGTAACTCCGTTTCGCCTCATTTTTGCATCGTTGAATTCACCTCATTGCCTAGTTTTCATTTCATCCCTCATACACCTTGTTCCACCTCTTTTTGTGTGCCATTGAAACTCCGAAAGTTAACCAAAAATAAGATTTTTATCTCTTTAGGCAAAATTTTCAGATTCAAATACACATGTTCAAGCACTTGTATCTCCTTCGTTGTAACTCCGTTTTATCCCATTTTTGCGTTGTTGGATTCACCTCATAGCCTAGTTTTCTTTCCACCCTTGATGCACCTTGTTTCACCTCTTTTTGAGTGTTGTTGAAGCTCCGAAAGTTGGCCAAAAATATATATATATATATATATATTTTTCTCTTTCTTCGTCTATCTTATATCTCCATACTTCTTCCTTCCTCCTTCATTTTCACAATCATTCTCGCTTTTCCTCTTCTTTCATGGCCCTTCCCCCACTCTTATGTTTCTTTCCATTTTTATAAGTCATATACATTCATACTCGACGACACCGCCACCGTCGGAGGTTCGATAGCTACTACAAGCTCAGTGTAAGGGCCATGAAAGAAAAGGAAAAAAGAGAATAATTGTATAAAGAAAGTAGGAAGGAAGAAGCATGGAGATAGAAAATAGAGGAGAGCGAGGAAAGAAAAAAAAAAAAAAGAAGGAAAGTTTTATTTTTTGTCAAATTTTGGAGCTTTAACGGCATATAAAAAGAGACGGAATAAGGCACATAAGAGGTGAAATGAAAATTAGGTCATGAGATGAATTCAACAAAGCAAAGATGAGGCGAAATGGAGTTACGATGAGGGAGATATAAGTGTTTGAAAATGTGGGTTTGAATATGAAAATTTTACCTAAAGAAAAAAAAATCTTATTTTTAGCCAAATTTCAGAGCTCCGACAGTATGCAAAAAGAAGTGGAACAAGACTTCTGAGGAATGGAACGAAAATTAGGCCATGAGGTGAATCCAAAGACACAAAAATGAAGCAAAACGAAGTTACGAAAAAAGATATACAAGTGCTTGAATATGTGTATTTGAATCTGAAAATTTTGCCCAAAAAGAGAAAAATCTTATTTTTGGTTAACTTTCGAAATTTTAACGGCACACAAAAAGAGGTGGAACAAGATGCATGAGGGATAGAATAAAAACTAGACAATTAAGGTAAATCCAACGACGCAAAAATGAGACGAAACGGAATTACGACAAAAGAAATACAAGTGTTTAAACATGTGTGTTTGAATTTAAAAATTTTGCCCAAATTCCGTTAATTCAATCAAAAAGATATAGACGGAAAGTTC
Organism: Camellia lanceoleosa; assembly: GCA_025200525.1. Classification (NCBI taxonomy): domain Eukaryota; kingdom Viridiplantae; phylum Streptophyta; class Magnoliopsida; order Ericales; family Theaceae; genus Camellia; species Camellia lanceoleosa. Next base: position 133,090,029 of record CM045766.1, read on the forward strand.
ACATTGAAATACGGAAGAAACTCCAGAATTTAATTTGTTAAAATTAAAACTATGGAGTTTAATTTGAAAAACACATGAAACCGTAAGGTTTTTTTTGTAATTTCCTCTAAATATTTTTTACTAACACTAATTCCCCCAAATTTATTTTCGAAATTGAAAGTTCTAAACTTAAATGTAATTATAGTACACTTTCATTTTAGCATAAAAAATATATATATTTAAAAAAAAAAAAAAAAAAAAAAAAAAAAAAAAAAAACTCATTTAAGTGTTTTATGCCTTAAACTGAATAACTTGAGCTGCCTCTATCTAATTACTCAATCACATCAATTCTCCACAACAACACACGAATCAAACCACTCACAGTTGCACAGCAATTAGTCAAGCTCAAGTTGTGCCTAAGCCCAATACTCAAACCTGTTTGGCTGTGATTCTTGGATTTGTGGAAGGGAAAAAAATGAAAGAAAAAATTGAAGCAAAAGCAATTCCAACTTTTTGGTTTGGTCAGGAAATTAACAAGAAATGGAATATACATATTTATCGGATAATATATATTTCTATTTTTTTTATAAAAATGAGCATGTACAACTAATTCTATTACTCTTCTTTCATTTTCCATTCCCTTGACAAATCCAAAATCCCAATATAACATTATCATGCCACTGAAAAAACTAAACTATCAGCTCGAATTCCACCAACACCACAGCAGAGGGCGGGGAGATTCTTGCCAATAAGAAAACTAAAGACTTCTTTTCAACAGACACTACACAATTCTTAATTAAAAAAAAAAAAAACCCAAACAACATCAACAAACAGATTTCATACGCTTTCCAGTTACTGTAAAGGAAACAAGTATTGAAGCATTAAAGAACTTGAAGCAGGACTTGTGTAGCTTTATTTATCCCGAGTCCAAATATTCACCAATAAATCTAACACCCTGCAGCACATATAACAGTAGTTTCAATACAAGAAATATTCAGTTTTTAAGAGAGAAGTGGCCATTGTCTAATAGTTAGTCTAATTTTGGACTATATATGGATAAGCAAGGTTTTAGAAAGTTTTACCGAGCTCGGCTCGAGACGAGGCCAGGGTAAAACACATCAAGACTATAATTTTTAGGCAATACTCCCCAAAGGCTAGAGCGTCTCACATGTGTGCCTCCTCGTACACCTTTTGGGTATAAGCATTCGAGGAGTACATAAAGAGCTTTTCTTGGGCTACTGTTAAACTTATTCTATAGACGGTTTAAACATAAAAAAGAATAATCTCTTTTGTAACTATATTTCATAAGAAAAATTAAGTAAATGACCAATGAAGAAAAAAAAATATCAAGTAAAAGCTCAAGTGAGAAACTTCATAACTAAAGTCAAGAATATTGATTTCCCATTCAATAAGGACAAGCTTCCTTCTCAGTTGTGAAATATTCAACGCCTTCAAAAGAAAAGTGTTTACACCTTATATTTAATTTTTAATATATATTTGCCATTTTAAAATATTTTATTTATTTATTAAATATAAAATTTTGAATTTTGAAATGCTTACACCTCAATGCTGACACCTCACCACCTCACGAGGTGTAAAACTCTTAAGCATTTGCCTTTAAATTGTGGATAAGCCATTTGAAATTTTCATTTCCATGAGAGAAATGGGGGAGATAGTCACTTACTGTAATCTCTATTTCCGCCAAGAGATAATCTCATATGAGCCACAATACTTTTAAGGCAGCCTTCACACACTGCAAGAGCTCACTGCAAAAGGAAGCAACATCAATATTAGATTGTGATGGCTCTAGCTAACACACAAATCATGTAGAAATAACAGGAAAAATACTGTAGTAAAACAAATATATTAAGAATCGTGTTTATTGTACGTGCCACGTGTGGAGCAGGCAAACGTTTGCAGAAGTATGAATTTCTACGTGTGTTTTACATGGATGAATGGTTATCACTAATTAACAAATTTAGGTACCAGTGCCAATTTGCAGTGGATAGAGTTAATTGGCATAAAAAATTTTGTTAACAAAATTTAGGATTTAGCATGTCGACAATTCCCTTAAGACAAAACATGTGCCAGATGCCCAGATTAAGTGTACCAGTCCAAATGTCCAAGGGACATTGGGATCCTCTCGTGTTTTGGTAACATTGAGACACAGCACAAGAAGTGAGTAATAGGGTGCTTCAGGTGTGTGTCAGGAAGAGCAATATTATGGGTCTTAAGTGATAGGTGTCCAGTGTGTTTGTTGTATAAGTGGTATCTCTAGTTAAGTGTGTCAGGCCAAGTGTGTATTTGTGCTTGTGAAATTTCCTAGTGTGTACTTCAGTGTATTATCTTCTCTTATAGAAGTGTTTTCCTAGTGTGTTTTCAAGAAATCTCATAACCTAAAAAACAGCCTCTAAATTGGAGTTTTTAAGCAATAGGAAAATGGTAATGGAATAAAATAGACTCCATTAGACTTCCAAAATAAGTCATTCATTTCAATTCTATACAAGAATGCTCCTTAAAAAATGCCCCTCTTTACTTGCATGATCAAATAGAGTTTTCACTAAAAACAAACTTAAACCTTAGGGACAAGCCGCGTGGATCTTCTAGGAAGCTCTCTGTCAAGAAGATGCTTTCTGCTTCTTAGAATCTTTTCATTAGGTTCACCACATTTGAGATCTTCAACCTCAGAATGCTGCTTCTTTCTCTTCAGTACTTTATCAGCTTTTGAATCCTCTGATGTTTTCTCCAATGACTTCTTCAACTGCAAGGATCTGCAAGAAGAAAATATGTATGCATAAATATATGCTTAAATCGCCACATTATTTAACTTATCACATGTTCTTCTTCAGTAAGAGCAACTACACTGAAGTTTCCGCCCCATTGATAAGTTTGCTCTTTTCCTGCACAAGATAGGACGTTGTAGTGAATTTTCTGTTGTTACTGTATCTACAGCAAAGAAAATGACAAGAAACAAAGGTACTTTCTGCCACATGAATGAAGGATCAAGTAGCAGCATGTCATTAATTGTTTCAGAATCGAAAAAGCATTTCAATGTCCGTACAGAAATATAGCTGAGTCCCAAGTAATTCAGCTCCACAACAGAAAATGCAGAAACTAAATTTCTTCCTTTGTTTAAGGAAAAATAAAAAATAAAAAAGGAAGAGAAAATGAGAAGGGATATTCCACCCAAGAAAGCAACTCAGAACTATATATCCAAAGAAAATGTCAAATGCTTAGATAATCCCCTGATGAACATAAATAATATAGCAGGCCCGCATTTAATATATTTTCAGTTATGTTTATGGGAAAAAAAAAATGTAAAAAAAATCATCACATGTAAATCATTCTCTCTCATTTATGCATAATTCATGGAAGCTTGACATTAGTAACCACAAATAAATTTTAGCCTTCCGTAATTCAATTTGTGGAGTATCTAATGGTTGAATTGAAGGCTTTGGAATACCAAAAAGAAATTAAATCACACACATGCTTCATGTTATGCATTAAAAATTAAAGCAATATTTAACTTCATATGAAGATTTCATAGGTGCATGCTGCTGTTAAATTGAAATCACAGTAATTCTGGTTAATGTGGAGATCCTTAGTTTTGGTCAAGGCTTTTAGATTGTTTGGGAGAGACAAAAATATGATTTTTTTGGTATAGCATTGCTTTCTTCTATGAGTACGCTTCATGAATACAGATGTCATGATTCCTGTGGCATTTTTTATTAGATTGCTTTATCTTAATGATTTTACCAAAGATGATGAGTGAACTCCCAACATTCCAAACCTTTTTGTTGCAAGGTGCAATCAATTGATGCTTTTTCTCTCTTTTTCTAGACTTAAATTATTCTGCTATTTTGGAAACTGAGCCTCTTAAGATTCCATTAGTTTCTAGCAACTCTATAATTGATATATCAAATGAGAATAAACAGAATTGTGCAAAATACAACGTTTTGTTCATGGGTTGACCCATGCAGTGAATTAAAAAAGGCCATACCTGTTCTCCAGCACATGCAGACATATGGTCTTGACAAGTACTTGAATTAGCCAATTCACCATCTATTGTTTCCACATTGAGCATTGGATCAACCACATCCAGGAAACCATTATTTCTGCAAGGAAAACATGATGCATCTTTTGTTGGTTTACAACTTCTGATGACTGCATTTCCATTGAACCACTTGATGGAGAATGCCCGAACTAGGGCTCACAGTGCAAGCGTTTTGAAGAGTTAAATCCTCACAAATTTTATCACCAACCTCTGACTTCTGATGCTCCAGCAGTACAGATTTTTGGACTTTCAACTGTCGAATTCACAACAGAATCACTGGATGACTTTATTTGGGGAGTTTTGATGACACTGGATTCAAGATGAAATGTTTCCCTGTCTATCAGACAAGACTCTCTACCAGAAGTTGCATGGTTATGTATATCAGAATTGGGTGTAGAGAAGAGCGGAAGTTCTTTATCTTCCTCTAACTGTGCAGACATCTCTGTAGCAACATTGCAAGGTTTTACTGGTGAGAATCTTAAAGACCCATCACCTCCATACGGATGATCAACCACAACAGGATCACATTCTCCCTTAACTGGATAAGAAAAAGATTCAGCTTTTCCATGGCAATTGTTCTTTTCATGCTCCAAATCTGCATTCCAGAGAGATGAATTTTTCATTTCTTTGTTTTATTTCCTAAAAGTTCAATCTCCTCACGAAGACTTCCAAATTTGTTATCATGCGCCTTGTGACAACCACACGCCTTGCTCTCCAATCTGTTAAACCAGTCTGATGGAGTTGAATTGAAGTCAACAACAAGGTTAATGCCCTCTTCTGAACTGATATGAAACTTCGAAGGAAGGAGTGGCCTTAGATTTTATAGACAAAGAAGCATTTTCCACCAGACATGCACCATGGTTTAAATTTCTACTTTGAATTTGGGGTGCATCATTTACCCCAACCTCCCTTGCAAAAGACAAATTGTTCTTGTCAGAGCTAATCTTTGGGGACTCCACTCTGTAGCCAAAACCATTCTCATTGTGTCCAAGTTCATTTTGTGACCGTGATGTCTCTCTCTTTTTGCAGGTTAAGTGAGAATTCTCTGGAACATTATACAAGGGACACTCCACATCTCGAACAATTTGAAAACCTGATGCCTGCATCTTCATAACTAAATGGATCAAATAAGGTTTAGTTTTCTACATCTAAAAGACTGCATTAAGGCAGTTCAAGTAGTAACACAGGAAAAAAGGAGACTTTCCAAATCCAATAGGATGACTGGATCAATATGGCCGACATCTTCGCTATTTCCACATATCCTCATACTTATGTAAAAGGTTGCTGTCAAGTAAAGCTTTGCCCCAAGTAATATGCAATAAAAGCAATTATTCTCACCTCAACATAAAGCTGGTAAGCAAAAATGACCTTTACCACTTGCTGAAGGGTAATTGGACAAAAACATTGTAGATAAAATAAAATACACATATATAGCATTTTAGTCCTGTATTCTCATGCAGAAACCAAATAAATACACCCCAGATTATAAAATTTTACGGAAAGAAATAATTTAGTATACCACCAATTGTGCAATATCATTTAAAAGACGTAAAGCATGGAAAAGAACCGAACCTTACTATAACTTTCACCTCCCACGAAACCTCCTTGTTCATTGCATTTAACAGTTTGAGAACGATTTTCTGTGTTTTCCTTCTCCCCTGGACAATTAATATTCTCATTATTATCTGCAATAAATGAACCCAGTACTTTTATATGCACTGCATCTTCTATAGTTAGGAGTAATTAAAAATACTCCAAAAAGATTATAGCAATTTATTGTGCCAGAATCGCAAAGACTAATAATGTAGCTAGCAAAGATGTCCAAACCTTCTGGAGCATGCACCATGTTATCTTCCCGTGCTCCACACTCCAGAGGCGGTATCATAGATGTAGAATGTATAATTGAGCCTTCCACTTGGGACACTGAACTCCAATTCTTCTTCTGTATGGTTGTTAGATATTAATAATTGTCGTAACACAGATACGACAAGTTTGATCTTATCTTTTCAAGCGACTTATCTATGCTTAAATAAACGATAAAGTCAACAATGTCTAGAAAATGGAGGGAAAAATTCATAACTACCGTAAAACAAACATCAGACATAATTAAAAACAAAATGTGTGATGATAAGATGGCCAAATGTTAGGCAACCAGATACTGTGGAAGCTTGAGCTATTAGAGAGTTGGCCAAGCAATGTACATCAACTCCCACACCCTCTGTCACTTGTGAGCCCGATAACACGTGGGATGACAAACAAACAGAATGGGATACGAAAACATGAATAAACACATTGCATATGGACAATATAATTAAGAAACAAATAAATACAAAGACAATTGAACCCAAACCTCCAGAGAACCAAAATTCTATCATGTTAGACAATCAGTTGCCCCAAATGCTTAAGCTGTTAAGATAATGCCACCCTATTGTAGGGAAGATAGTGCTATAATCTCACACCACGTGTCTTAGAGTGTCTGACACTCTTTATGTTACCATGTTAGACAATCTCTCGCACACTCTCATACACGTGTCTGACACCCTCTTTTTTTTTTTTTTTTTTTTTCTTTCTATGTCCGTATTTAAGAATAGAAATCTTACTTTCAAACACGTGTCCGGCCCTCCTTTTGTAACATGTCAAAAACACTCTTTGGACACTTGCTAACATGTGATTATGAATAAGACAATGAATAATTTTACGTGTCTTTTACTAATAACACTCAAATTTTCACTGCAAATTTTTTGAAAAATGAAAAAAAGGCACATAGATGTTTTAATTAAGAACTTGACTCCGGAGGATGAGAGAAATGCTATGATTATGTGTGCTTGGTACACTTTGTCTGATTGCTATAATTGTGGTCCGTTAGTTTAAAAATATATGTAAGCTTAGTACATACAAAATTTACTTAACATAAAGTAATGATTTCTTCTACCGCATAAATTATGTTTGTAATATATATAGATAAACTTAATAATTTAATATATATGCACAATTATCTGTAGTGTGTCCTAGTCATGTCCATGTCCTAATTTTTTTTTAGAATTTGCCTTGTCGACATGTTCATGTGAAGTCATGTCTGTGTTTCATAGCATTCTAGTAGTATTATACTTGTCCGTTGGTTTCTTTCTTTAAAGCTTTTCCTTTCTTTTAAGAACGTCCCCTGCCTTTTTATTTTCTCTTTCTTTAATATGTTTCCATTCTCATCAATAATGAAAAAATCAACGAGGTTTGGCAAATGCTTTTGTAGAAACTTTTTTTAGCAAAGAAATTTGTCCTTAGCTTTACAAATTTGTACTAAATTTTTTACTTTCTAGGACCTAAATTTGGGTGTGTGTGTGTGTTGGGATTTGGACCAAATTTTTAGAAAGTTCACTTAGTACAAAACAATAATAAATAAATCTTTCAAAATTATATATATATTTTTTAAATATTTAGATCCCAGTCTAGAAGCACCAAAAAAAAGTTGACAAAAGGTGCAATTGAAAAAAAAAAAAACTTCATTTACCATTAAAACACCATGGCATCAGTCTTGCAACAAATCCAAGATCTAACATAAATTTTATGAAGGCTCTGCCTCTAGACTCCTTTTATAATGCCTTTTCAAAAACAAAAAATTAGTTACATCTATTCCCCTTGTAGCATATATGTTTTCTTATCACCTTATTTCTTTTATTAGCAGCTAATAAATAACATAGAGCCAGATTGGATTCAATCACTCTTGACCCACAAATTCACCAGCAAAAATGAACTCTTGTATTTAAACATAGAGCTAATCTTCTAGCTATTATGTAAACTTCCTGCTCTAAATACTAAAAACTTGGTGCATCTACACTCAAACATGTACTTCTTGTCAGTCATGACTAGAATTTGATAACCAGCCCAACTGCCCAGGACAGAATTATATCAAGTACTTGCGTAAAAGGAGAAGTAAATTCTCCCCTGAAGTGCATAACCCACCAATGTAATTTTCGTCTTCTACCATATTTGACGTGATCAAAGAAGTTTCCTACTTTCATGATTGAATAATAATAATATCAATAATTTATCATCATTATTATTGTTAGTTCTAATATTACTATCAATATTAGAGCATTTGTATGATGATCATAATACATACTTCAACGAAGGGGAAATGCAATAAGGAGCAAATTCATACTAGAACTTCTCTCAAAATAATTTATCTCCTGCCATGCATTTCTGCATGTATTCACATCATACATTAACAATTTTAAAAGCTTATTATCATTCTCTCAAACATGAAGATGATGTGCAAAGACGAGAAGAACAAATTTAGACATGGACATATGTAACACAATTAATTTTCATTTTGTACAGATTCCAGTTCCAATGACATTAACTCACTCTTGACATTTACCTTAAAGTAAGACGAAAGCGAATTGACTAAATTAGATTTCGTCATATACGGAGACAAACCATAGCTCTTGCACAAATCCTGTAGCTCTTTCTTTGAAAGGCGATAGAAATCTTTATCTTCCATCTGTCGGAACCTAAAGAATTAACAGTTAGAACAAAACCCCATGTTAACGTGCTTCATTGAGATATGCAAGCCATGCAGAAAAGACTCCAAAAATAAAAACCTTCCCATATCAAACATGGTAATAACATCAAAATATGTTGGATCTAATACAATGCTTGTTAAAATGAACTGAATTTTTTTCCATAAAAACATTTTAACATAATGTAATTGGTGGCTTGAGAATTGTTCGGTGTTACTTTTTATAGTTGGTTGGAGCAAATGGTGGATCTGGATTTATTTGTTTTCCTAGATTTTTTGGATAATGTAATTGGTTAGGAGTTTTTTAGTTTCCCTTTTTTAGAGTTTTCGTATTCTTTGCATCATCTTGATACTTTTTCAATAAAATTTTATTTATCAAAATATATATATATATATATATATAAGTGCACTGACCAAATAGCCGTTGATAAAGTCGAGTTGAGAAGAAAGATTATGTAGCCGACCCCATTTGATGGGATTTCAGGCTTAGTTTGGTTTAAGTGCACTCCTATCTTTAATGTATTCTGGCTGGCTGCCATTACGCCATATTATTCACAGTGATATTAGACCCTTACCATTAATTTACCCACACAGCTCAACAAATTATGTGTTCATTTATATGAAACTGCATTTTTGCACCTACCAAAACAAGAACTCCAGTTTTACCCATACACAAGCATGTGAGCAGTTGAAAAGATGAAATAACAATGACTCATTTGTAGAGATAGTGATACATCATTCGCGAATAACTCACACGCATGAAATTTTTGTCCAAATTTACATCAATGGCTCACCTAAACAACTCATGGTAAAAACAAGATGCTACCCGTGACTGGTCCTTGACCCCGTGAACGAGTGTTGGGCAGGGTAAAACTAGAAACAAACCTAACCTGCAGGGCGTTATTTGCACCATGTAGCTGCTCTTATATTCAAACCCCATTCTACGCTAAACACCCCAGCTTTTTATCATTGTACCAAGCAATGTCGCCAAATCATGTGCAATTTAATCACCAATTACAGTTAATATTCATGCAGACTAAATTCTTATCAATCGTCTTCCTCAACTAGACTAGAATATGCATATTCCTATATCAACAGATACTGAATTTGGAAATATGAGACACACAGCCACTATTTCTAGAGTAAAAGCCACACTATTTGACTTGAGTGATAAAGAAAGAACAAATACTGTTAAATCAAATATCCAAAAATAAAATAAAATACATCCTCACTGTTTTATATAGACAAATCTCTGAAATGGAAGTTACAATTAGATGCTTCCGGCCATTAGCAAAATTATGCCACGTGTTAAAATTTAAGTGCTTCTGAACTTCTAAGTCCGTAGAATGCATGAAAATAACGTCGGCGTGTTAGAACTAGTTAGGTTAGGTCATTTTGATTATGTTTCCAATATTATTAGAATTTTAGCTTCCTATTTTGATTAGGGTTCTAAGCTATAAATCCCAAAGAAGAGTAGTTGTATGACTAAAAGGAAAGTAGAAGGTCAAGCTTGAATTAAAGAAATCTAGCAAGCTAATATATCATAACCCTAACACCAGTCTCAATTGATTTATAAAGAGATAATCTTCGACACAAAACACCCATATTTCTTACTAATAAACCAAGTATAACACATAATCATCTCCTCAACTATGCATATCATACTTCAATGCTTATAATTCTTTCTAACAAAAAATGTAATCTAATTTTTTTTTTTTTTTAAATACATTCATTCATTCATTCAAACTTCAAACAAGCCACGTTAAACAAAACAAAACCAGAAACGCAAATCAGCTCGACATTCAAATATAATCGAACAAGATGGTTCTATTTAATCTCTAGACTCTGTTCATCCGCAAAGAAAACAGACCGAAAAACAAAAAAACAAGAAATCAACACTATCTATGCTTTTCGTTTCCGAGAAAAAAAAAATTAAAAAATCTCAGCTCACTCGACTAACTTGACTGAATACTCAGTGCAAGGAATCAGATGATCATGAATCGAGATCAAGCAAAGATTTTGAAATTTCCTTTCCATTTTTGATACGTTTTTTCTCAGAAACCAAACGAGCTCATGGCTATGAAAATTCGCTAGAATGTGAAACAAACGGAGAAGAGGGAAATGAGGGAGTACCTGATGGAGAATTTTCCAGGAAAATTAGGGGGAAAGTTGACGGAAACGAGAGAAATGTGAGTACACTTTTGTAGAGAAGAAAGAGAGAGAAATGTAATGGGCGTATTTTTGAGTCGGTGGTCACACAGGTGTCTCAGAGAGAGAGAGAGAGAGAGAGAGAGAGAGAGAGCTAGAAGGGTCTTGAAAATAGAGGAGTGTCCTAAATGTTGTTTTGGTTGGGTCGTTCTTATTTGGGTAAGTCGTCGCGGTTTTTAATGCGATTATTATGATGGATGGATTCAGATTCAAAAAGGAGCGCCCCACCACCCCCACCTAGACTCTACTCCAGGTCCAATGACGGTGCCTTCCAACTCTTCTATTTCAAATCATCATTTTCAAATGTCACTTCAAATTTTGGTTAAATGGTTGTTTTTGACAATTAATTATTTTAATTAATTTTTTAATATTTTAATAAAAAATGTGTTGAAAAATAAAGTAAGTAGTTGATTTTTTTTAAGGAGAGGATTATAGCTTATTGTTGGGCTTGCAAACCCTTTACAGATTATATTTCAATGATTTAAATTGGTCAGTGCATACAACTCATTCAGTGCTTTATGTTTGAAAAAAATAAGTTGATTAGATATCGATAATTTTTTAATTGAATCATATTTTTATCAATGATAAATATGATTTTTAAAATAAATTATTAATAAAAATATATTTCGATCAAGGGATTACCGATATCTGATCAACGTGATTTTTTACAACCATAAAGTACTCGATAAATTCTACACATTGAATATTTTAGATCATTAAAATAGGACCTGTGGTGAGCTCCATGGACCTAACAGTATGCTTCAGTCCACACAATAGACTAGAAAGAAGCCTCTTTCTTTTTTTTATAATTAAAAAGTTACTCCCTCTGTCAAAATATTACTTCATTATTTTATTTTTCATTATTCTAAAATATTAGTCTACTTTCAAAAATTAAAAATTAAAATAATATAAATTTCTTATTTTTGTCATTTTTTAAAATTCATTATTAATATTTTTGTCTTTTTTTTTGAACTACATTATTAATATTTTGTAATTGTAATAATTGTACTATAACGCATAATTTTTAAAAGTTAATATTTTTAAAATGTAATAATTATATTATTAAAAAGTTGGTAAATTTCTTAAAAGAATTAATATTTTGGGAGAGACGAAATAAAAATCAATATAAAAAGTTAGTGGTTGTTTGATAATAGACTTTTTAAAATTTTTAAATTTTTTACAAAAAAATATATAAAAAAAAAAAAAAAAGAAGATAAAAAGATTAAAAAAATATCTTCTTTTAGTAGTATCCCAAGCAATCCTTTAATCTATTCTCTATTTTTTTTTTTACATTTTTTTATTATAGAAGTATAAAATATTAAAATAATCAATTAACAAATGAATTCTAAAATTGTATTTAAATTATAGATATGAGTATAAATGGAAAGAAAAAGAAAAGTATTTATATTTTACTATTTTTTTATTTCCTAAATCTCTAAATTTATGATTCAAACACAGCATTAATTTAAAAATTAATTTTTGTATATTTTAAATTTTTTATAAAAAGACGTGTAAAAAAATAAAAATAAAAATAATTATAGTCAACTAATTACCAAATATGCATCAAAAAAACTAATTACCAAATATAGTCTAAATTTTAAATAGTTATTCTATTTAATTAAAAATCAATAGAAATGTATCTGATTTGAGAAAGATTAAATGATGTGTACCGTATGTATTTTATAATTAAAAAATATATAATTTTATATTTTATGAGTCAGAATTAGAAGAGAAAAAAAAAGTTATAACTAAATAACATATAAGATATAATCAAAAAATTTATATATCATAATTAAAATAAGATCATAATTAAACAAAATGTTATAATTTAAAAATAAAAAATAAATAAATAAAAACACAATTTAAGGTGCATGCAGTAGAAATGTTTATAGTATAAATTTTCCATCTGATTTTGTTTGGTGCCAATCAGATTTACATTTCATTGTTACCGTCAATTTTCTTTGAAATGGGTTGGTTTTTTAGTTTTTTTTGAGGAGCAATGATAGAGATGTCCTTTTTTAAGGATTCCCACAACTTCTACCGTGATCCACACCATTCATGATGTGGAGCTCACACATACATGAGTGGGCTCTATACATCATGAATGGTGTGAATCACTATAGGGATTGTAGGATCCTCCAAAAAGGGGGTCTCACTCATTTTCCTTTTTTGAGATAGGTTTTTTGGTTTTCTTGACTTTTGTGAAAAAAAATAAAATGATTATAGTTTGGATATAATATTTTGTCTCATTAACTGTTTAACCTATTTTATCTTTTTATAATTAAAATAATTAAAAAGCCAAACAAAGGAGGGCATAATAAGTTATCATTTGTTAGCTATTTAATAGTTTTTGGTAGGAAAAATATCAAATTAGAAAAAAATTAAAAAATAATTATAAATCAGCAATTTTTTATTAATATTAATAATTATAATTATAACTTTTTTTATGAATATGTATTCATTATTTCAAAATTATATTGAGATGTAATTACTCTCTCTTTTTTTTTTAAGTGGGTTAAGATGATATTTTAACAAAATGGAATAAATTAAATGGATTTTTGCTTTTAAGCTGAATTGGCTTAAAAAAGTAACTTATTAAAGCTACCATTAGTATTGATCTGAAGATTGCTCGATCCTTTTTATTACCATTGTTTACTAAATTTGTCAAAATTATACTTGATGTATCACCTTTATAGTCATCAATTCTTTTCTTTTTATTTGAGTTAGACTTGATAATGTCAATTATCTTTATTGATTGCCTCCATCATCACATAATTATTTTCATTTGTTTATTGACAGTGCTGATGGGGAACATCATCAAAGATTTTTCATAAAATTTAGCATGATGATATTTATTATCACCATTGTAATTAGGCTATAAATATAATTAGGAAAATTTTTAAATAAGTAAGATAGGCATAGAATAATTACACTGAAATCTTTTTTTGTGCAATTTTGATGTACAAAAAAATTTGTATTAAATGCAAAAAATAACTTGTACCATACATACAGAAAATTTACACTGCCGTAAAAATATTTTTTTTTTTTCTTACTACTTCACTGAAACGCAATTTCTCCATATAATTATGCATTGTTTTTTTTTTTTTTTTTTCCTTATCTTATCATTACCATCAATGTTTATCATCCATGATTCTTTTAATTTTTGTTGGAGTTTGATTTGATAATTTTATTCAATTAATTATTATCAATTAACTTTTCTATTAGAGAAATTATCGATAAGAGATAATTTGGAAAAGTTATGATACATGTATGAAAAAATTTATAATTTTAATTATTAATATTAATAAATTTTATCACTAATTTATAATTATTTTTAAAATTTTACACTAATATCAAATTTCCCCTTTTTCTATTCATATATTTCTATATCAATTAATCAAAGGGAGCAAATTCTCTCCAGTCCATTGTTTCAATTGAAGAGTCCAATTTGGCCCATTAGTGGCCCATTTTGGATCCAATAAAACATTACTCCATATAATAATATTTCAATACACAGTAGCCTGCCAAAATGGGCTAATTACCCATTAGCACCTTCACATATTTACCTCCTTTCCTTCAAGCCATTGGATTGGGATGCTGAAGTTTTAATTTAGAAGTCATTACAAAAAAATTACATTTTAATGTTTGTCTTTTTATAATAAAAAAATCACTAAAAAAATCAATTTACAAACCAACTTAGCCTAACAAAAAATTACATTTTACACTGGTGTGAAGACCACCACATTGCATTGGCTTCAATCATTGATCACTCTTTAAATTTTATGTTTTTTGCTTGGACCCTTTTTTATTGCTAGACTACACAAATAGGGTGCTATTAATGTTGGACCACAACGTGGGCTGGACTGAGTTGGCCCAGTCACACCTAGCACGGCCTGATCATCGGAAAATTATTTGGTGCTCATGGGCGCCACGTGATGATGCTCCTCACCAATCACAATACACGTGTCCAAGATTGGCTCAGACTTTTTTGAAATCCAAATTGGTTTTTTGTCATTGGCCTTTTATACATATAAAAATAAATAAAAGACTAGGCTTGTATTATAGACCGATTTTGAATCATTTTCCGATATAACCAAACTAATTGGTAATTTAAATTTTTATACAAAAATTTTGAACTTTCGTATTGGTAAGTGTAAAACTCATATTATTGGCCATATGAATAAGTAAACTATTGTGAGTGAGGTCATGATAGGCGTGAGGTACATTTATAAATTATAAGAAATGATGCTTTTATAAGAAACAAAACTCCTCAAATCCTGAAATATGAGAATTTGAAATAACATTTTTTTTATTTTTTGAACTATAAAAAAGGGCTCTGTGGTGTCATCACAGCCCCGGGGTAACCGGTTGCCAGCTAAGAATTAACCCTCATCAAGTGAGGGACCCACCACCAAGGCACCAATGGAGGGCAACCCCACGCCGCAGCAGAGGTCAGGAACCGAGGGGAGTAAAGGCATTACTCACAGGGAGTGATCTCAAATGCCTCTCCCAAGAATCAACCCTGATTCCTCGGCTGGGAAATGGGCCGCAACCTCCACCAGGCCACCAACCCTGGTGGTAATCTGAAATAACATTCACAGTCTCATTTTTTTGTAAGATTCCTAAAGGTTCCAAATCATCCAAGTTGTAATATCTAATAGAAAATAAAAAAAATTATTAAAATGTATAAGTTAAACACCCCCATTTTCACATTTTTAATTACAAAATTACTGCTAAGCTTGTTTTATCTAACTTGCCAACCAAATTCATTTAAAATTTCTTATGATATAGTTGATCAAATGTAAAATTTAATCAATTTTAATTTTGAAAAGCTTTTTGTAATAACTATAACCAATAACAGTTTATATACAATCCATACATTTGGAAAACAACCATCTAGTTGTTTTAATTAATTCAAACAGCAATTAATTTTTCTCGTTTCTTTTAAGTGACTTTTTTTTCTTTTTTTTTTTTAATGAACAAGTATAATGGTAAATATTTTTTGAGGCCCCCTTTTCAACAAAATTTCCGAGGCCCAAAGCAGCCGCTTACTTGGCTTATGCTCGAAGCCGATCCTGACCATATCTCATGTTGTTTTTCAATCACTAAATACAAAATCGTAAGTCCTACCTCCTCTGACAATCACAATACCCTTGGGCGCCACCTGACGGTGCCCCAGGACCAACCAATAATTTCTTTGCATCATCCCTATTATTCTAAATACAACAATGCTAGAGACCTCTAAAAAGGCATCTCTAAACCCACCTCTAATGAGGTGAAAAAAATAAATAAATAAATAAAAATAAAAATAATAATCAAGACACATGATTGGCTGTGACAGTGGGAGACCCACTGCCACATCACTAGTGGTACCTCTAAATTAGAGGTCCCAAGCATTTTTGTTCTAAATAATATAATAATAGAGATCTGTATATGTGGATTATTATGACATACAATGAAGATAGATATATGTGAAGTAAACACTTATGGTAGAAATAATGATTAAATTAAACGAAGAATTAATCAATAACAATTAAATAATGATTCTAAATGTTTAATTTGATTCTAAAATTAAATAGATCGGCAATGACCTTCATATTTAAGTTATTAAAAAAAAAAACTCTGTTCTTTGGTAAGTGTACATGCACCTTCGCATGCAAAGCTACATCTTGTCGGTTGTTTTTTTTTTCACCGAACAAAAAAATAAAAATAAACAATTTTGTTTTTTTTGGTTTTAGTACAACATTAAGGCGGTGTTTGGCAGGTAGAGGTTCAGGCTATTATAGCGTCTTTTGAAAAATTAGTCCAAAAGTCAGCACTGTAGCAACTTTTTTATTGATTTAAAAAAAAAATAAAAAATAGCCTCTGTTGCCGTGACAGTGTAGGGCCAGCCTACACTATCAAAGTGTCAAACTTCTACATCACTGTTGAAATTACTTATTTACCCCTTGAAATCAATTTAAAAAAATATATTTTTAGAGATAAATTTGTCATTTTAAATTTAAACATCATTTCAACACACTTCCCAATACAACAACTCAACTAAAAATTTATCTCATCTTCCCAAACACAAAATTAAAATAGCCTACTAAAATAGCCAAAAAACCAAATAACCTACTAAAATAACTACTTCCCAAACTAGGCATAAGTGTCATAAAAAAATTTATCCTGACCTGATTAGTGAATTCACAATATTTAAGGATTAAGCTTCACTTGAGTCCACTAATTAGATTGATCGTGTATTTAAAAAAAAAAAAAAAAAATTTTGCCATCTTTTAAACCTCAATAAAATAAAGGGACAATTATTTATAAATCCTATTATGGAGACTTATGCTACATATGGTCCTACTGAAAAACTTATGTTTTCATAAGTCTTGTGAAAAGTTTGTTGACACATTTACCCTCAATATTAGTTGTTAATATCATAAATAATAGTAAAACCATATATAAGAAATTGAATGTTACCATAAATCATATCTATATAAACGTAACATAACGTGACACCTACATAAACGTAACGTGACACCTATACGTAACGTGACACCTACATAAACGTAACGTAACACTTATGATCTATGATAGGAAATTACATGTTACTATGGATCATATCTACATAAACGTTACGTGACATCTATACGTAACGTGACACCTACATAAACGTAACGTGACACATGTTACCATAGATCATATCTACATAAACATAACGTAAAGTGACACTTACATAAACGTAACATGACACCTATGATTTATGGCAACATTCAATTTCCTATATAGGAAATTGAATGTTGCTATAGATCGTATCTACATAAACGTAACGTAACGTAACATAACACCTACATAAACGTAACGTGACACCTATGATCTATGGCAAAATGTTACCTTAAATCATATTTATATGAAACGTAACGTAATACCAACGTAAACCAGCAACATTTTCACATTCAATTTAAAAAAATAAAAACTCATTAAGTTTGCGAAACGTAATATGACACGTTACGTTACGTTTATGTAGGTGTTACGTTTCGTTACGTTTATGTAGGTGTCACGTTACGTTATGTTTATATAAGTGTCACGTCACGTTATATTTTCTTATGGAATACATTCCTATCTAAATAGGACTTGAGACTCTATAAAAAATTAAACAGGACTTAGCATAACATAAGTGTCTGAAAAAAGACTTATAAATAAGTCTCCCTAAAATAAATTAAAATAAAAAACACTAGTAAAATAGTTGCTGACGCTTTTCAAAAATTTTGACAAAAGCATTTTTTTTTCCTTCGTATTACCAGTATTTAAAAAATGTTGAAACTCTCTTTCTTGTAGTGATAGTTGAGTTTGTGGGATTATCACAAGTCGTATTTTAATAATTTAAACTATTTATTTTGCGTGTCTCTTCTTGTAGGTAGATTATGTTGGAAATGGTTATAAAATTCTGGGTAAAACCAGAATTTTTTCCTAAGTTTGGTCTAATTTTTATGTGGGCCCCGTGCGTCGTTTTACACGGGTCAAAGTGGTAACGCGTTCTATGCCGCGTCGTGATTCACGTGGTATATTTGGTTGCTTAAAACCATTACCGAGTGAATAGGAAATTGAAGCCAAAGTGTGCTCCATGGAAATGGAGTTTTGGTGGAAATTCCTTATTGCTTGAATAAGGCTTGTCCCACATTGATTTGGTGGGAGGTTTTGAGAGGGTTTATAAGGCTTGGGTTTGATACTTGGGGTGTGCCCCAAGGGGTACCCAAGTGTTTTAGAGGGAGAGGTTATGGGCTAGACCCATTGGACCCAAAAATCACCACGCGCGCGCCGCCACCGTCCGTCCGTCCTGGCCAAGGGGTGGTGAGTTGGAAGGCTTGTTCGCCCAATACTAATCTTTTGAGCCAAAAACATTTGAATTTAATTCAAATAAACTGTTTTGGATTTTCTGTTCATCCAAACAGGGCCCTTCCCGTTTTCAAACAGAATTAAACTGGTTTGGCATTTTGGTTCATCCAAACAGGGCCCTTCCCGTTTTTACCTGTTTGAATAATTAATCAACAGATTCAAATCTGTTGAAATTCAAATCCTACAGCCACCTTAACATCTATAAATAGACCAGCCTCCCATTTGGATAATTACACCAATTTTCGTATTCCATCTCTGCCATATTGCTGCATTTTATTTCTGAAAGAAAGAGTGTAAACACTTAGTGTGTTCGACGAACAATTAAATTGTAGTCTTGCATTTAATTGTTGATAAGATCATTTCATCCCGGAGATAGGCGTCCAAATTCGAAAAGCACCTTGGAGAGGACGAATCATTTTAAGGACACAGTGTTCAACACCGACTTGATCGAAGTTATTCCAAGTATTTAACCAAGTAAGTTGATTAAATTATTTTTCTGTTTTCTTTATTTGTTTATTAAAATCAGATTTTAATTTTGTTTTTGTAACAAAATAAAATCTGTTTTTATTTGTTTTATTTTATTTTTATTTTGAGTTTGATTTTTGTAATCAAACATATTTCTCTCCTTTTCTTTATTTCTTTAAATTCTGATTGTTGTTTAATACACAACAGAATTTAATTTATTTAAATACAGTGAAGATTGTCATACAGATTATTCATAAAATAAAATTAAAAAAATTAAATAGATCTAATAATAATAGTTGCATAATTTTATTATATTTATCTTTAAAATTTATTATCAAGGTATGAAAGACTAGTATATATATATTTAATATGAATGTGATGAAATTAGAGTTAGAGAAATTGATCACACTACAAGAACTTTGACTTTTAGCGGCGTTTCAAAAATGCCGCTATATGCTTGAAAAATGCTGCAATAAGTTTTTGCAACGTTTAATATTTTCGTCGTAGATACGGCCGCCGCAATATCTTAGTAGCGTTTCAAAAGCATCACTAAAAACATTAGACGGCGTTTTTCAAAACGTCGCAAAATCTTTAACAGCCATCTACTTTTCCATCACAATTAATATATGATGTAATGATGATGTCATTCAGTGGCGTTTTTTGAAAAACCGCCACCTTTTTTCATTTTTAATACTTACCTCAGATGTGATGTCATGATGACAACATTTAGTGACATTTTTTTTAAAAAAAATGCCACTTTTTTTGATTTTTTTTTAAGAATACAGCCCAATTAATTGAGAATTTAACTAAGAATGGAGATTGAGATTGAGAATTAACTGAGAATTTATATAAATTTAATTAGGAACAGAGATTGAAAATTAACTGATAATTAATATATAATAAAACAGATTTGCTCAAATTTAAATTACAATGCCAAATTGAAAACCATAAAAATTCTAGTTTATCTCCTTAGATATTTAACCCTACAACTTTGCAAATCTCAATCATATACTGTCAAACAGTTTGAATTTTCTTCAAATCACTCCCTCATTTTTGTTATTTAGTGCAAATCTTCAAATCTTTACTTTGCAACCAGCAGAAGTCAGTTTGTTGACACTATAACAGCCTGTTCAAAAATAAAATGAAAATGTGAGCACACCCAATCAACAAATAAACAAACTTACAACAAAAAAAAAAAAAAAAAAAGCAATACTTACTTACACCAGTTCAATTATAAAGCCTGCACCCAAATTTGCAAATTCAGATCCAGAGAGAAGAAATAGTTAGCAAGATTATACAAGTTACTCATTCATGGGCCAACGCTTATTTAAGGAACAAGCTGGCCAATTTTAGAAATTACACTGCAGAGTGGAACATCACTAATTTCTCTCTCCCTCGGGCTGAAATCAAGATCAGTAAGGTTTAAGAGAATTGAAGGTCTTCTTTTTGTTTATTAAGAAGAGAGATAATGAAGATCTTATTCTTGATTCATGCAACACTACAACAACAATAAGACAAAACACCAGTAAAGTAAGGAGGAGTTTCACTGACGTATGAATCAGAAAGCTACAATAAACAGCATATCTACAGGTCTCCTAGTCCCTGCAGGATGACAATAGCTCTTGCTTCTGCTTGCTTCTAGTTTTTCTTCTTTCTTTTTTTCATATTGCTTTCGTACCCAAAATAATAATAATAATAAAAAAAGGGGAAACTCATATCCCACTTTATAATCAATTTTTGAGATACAAAAAAATGAGATACAAAAAAATTGAAGTAATAATTCTATGAATAAAGCATCAAATAATGAACTGTAAAGGCAGATTAAAGCTTATGGAAATTAATGCATCCAAAACAATAAACATGGGTTTTCAAGGAATAAAGCTACAGATGAGAGGTTAAAAGAGATTCGATACACATCGCCAACCAGGCCAGCATACATTCCTCGGTCAAACATTTCTGTACAACATAATTAATATATACTTCACTTACATAGGATAGCATTAAAAGAATATCTCTATTTAGATTCCTTGAGAATCCAAAAAAAAAAAAACATACGGTAGAGGTAATATTCTGTCCCATAACGAGTAGCAAAACTATAATCACAATTGGATGATCTATAAATAATTATCAGACATGGAAATAAAGTTAAAAATCATGGCAATTTGATAACAGAAAAGAAAACAAACCCCTTCCCAACTGAAACAAATAGTTCAATATTTTAACCCCCAAAAAAAAACCATATGACCAATGTTAGTCAAGCTAAATCTAGTGTTCTAGAGTAAAGATTGAATTCATTAATAGTGCAATCTTTATCACTGTTATATGCACTTCAAATTAGACGAGACGCACTAAATGGATAGCAAACACATAAGCTTTACAGGGAAGTGTAAATCATGATATATGATTCCTTTAGGCAAGTATGTATACTTTCTTTAGATCATTGATTCCTTTCTTGTTCAAATTTAGTCAAGAATTGAATTATGTCTCATCTTAAAAATTTCACGTAGATGTAAACAAGCCATAAAACACAAATTGCAGAACAGAAATGATATAACAATATACATGTAGCAGTTTCTGCAATTAGAATGCGTGCCTCTTTTGTAGGAAACCCACAAACTGCTGGAGTTGGATGAAGGGAAGACAATACCTCAAACTGGTAACAAAGTAAACTCGTGTAAGAGAAACTAAGCAACTAGACATCTATTATCAACATATGAAACATTCAAATCTAAAGTCAAATAATTATATATATACACACCTATCAATAGATCATATCATTGGTAACAACCTTGTGCATCAATTTTTAACCAAGTAGTAGAAGCGGTAAGGAGATGCTTAGAAATATCACCCTTAGACGGGAAAGCACTAGAAGAACTGTGGGGGAAGAGGAAGTGAGAAAGACCACTTTCCTTTTCCATTGAAACAATGACATTAACATCACGAAAGGGATTGAAGCAACCTTAAGTCAAAAGAGGGGGAAAAAATCTTATTTCTTTTCAAGTAGTGGTGGTGGTAGTAGGGATCCTGAAAATCCCTGAAAGTAGTAGTAGTAGTAATAGGTGGAGGTGGAGGAGGAGGAGGAGGAGGAGGAGGAGGGATCTAAAAATCCCTTTACAAGAAAGAATTGAAACATATGAAGGAAGCAAATAGCTTACTTGTAGAATTCGGCATAAAGGTCTTTATCACTAACATAAGCAAGCAACTTTGCCACCTGCAGGAATAAAATGAACACATTAGAAATTACCCTGACAAGTCAATAGATGCAACAGAAATAGAAATTGATATTAAAGAAACAGGAAGGCCACCTTATCTAATGTGTCCTCAATGGTTTCATCATTCAATTTTTCATTCCCACCCTTCTTGAGAATATTATCACAGAATGAAGCCAACGGCTCTGCACTAGATTGGGGAAAAAATGCAAGTGAATTTACAAACATCAACCTAAATATACTCCAAATCGTTGTTTTAATCATGAGATTTACAGATCTTGAGTGAACTTAGCGAATCCAAGTCAGAAAACCCTTACCTTGAGCCCTATATCGATTTAGATCAGAAGGATTCGAACAATCTCGAAGATATACGCTCAAGTAAAGAGGAAGAACAAGCTTTTCTAGCTCAAGTAACTTCGCATCTCCACCAAGAAAGACAGACACTTACAGATCATACACAAAAATCGATTATACATAAAAAAAAAATAAAAAAAAAACAAGAATAAACCTTTTTCCAAACCCGATCTACCATGAAATTTACAGATTTATAAAAGCATAAACCTTTTCTCATACCTGATCTACCACGTATCTAATTTCAACCAGATCTAGCAAAAAATAGAACCAAAAAAAAGAAGAAAAAAAATTATGAAATCAGAGATCTAGAGAACAGATTTGATACCTTAAGGGCCTAAGGAGCAACGTCCCAACCCAAACGTGGTCTCTTTTTGGGACAAAGATCCATGTGTGCGTGTGGAAACTTGATCACACATTCCATCTCCATGATCGAACACAGATAAATCCAAACAGAGTTTAGAGAGAGAGAGAGATTTGCAGAGAGATCGAAGAGAGAAAAAGAGAATAGAAGAATGATAATGATCTGATCTGAGATGAAGAACAGATCGAGATCGAGATCGAGTTCGAATTCGATAAAGAACAGCTAGAGCAAAGCCCTAGAGCGACAGAGATCGATGTTTGAGTCAGGAATGTAGATCGATGTTCGATTGCGAGAAAGAGAAGCGGTGTGTGAGAGAGTGAGAGGGAGTGAGATCTGTGAGAGTGAGATATGAGTGTAAGAATGAGAGAGACGAACCATGATGGAGATATGAGTGTGAAAGAGTGAGATCTGTTAAGTGACTTCTTCTTTCTTTTCTTTTTTTTTATGTAAAACACGAAAAACACAAAAAAAAAATGGCATTTTTTTTTAAACGATGTTGTATAAACATTGTTGTATGTCAATTTTCTTGTAGTGTCATGTGATGAAAAATGTGAATCAGACAGGTGAAAGGGTGAATCTTAGATAAAATATTCAATCTCGAAAAGTATTGAAAGAAAAATTTTGCATCACATAGTCAAATTAAAGGGAGAGGTTACAATGTGCATTTACATATTGTAAGAAAAATTATAATTTTGCGAAAGTTACGATTTTTGTTATAAAAGTTATGAATTTTAAAATTATAATGTGCATCTAAAGGTCATGTATAATTAAAATTATACTTTTTATGAGAAAAGTTATACATTTTATGAGAAACAAAAATATTTTTATGATAAAAATTATACATTTTATAAGAAAAATTATGCTTTTTGCATAAGGTGCTTCTCCCAAATTAAAACACCTCTCATAAGTTTGTAAAGAAGGCAAAAATTTATACACATCAGTTAATAAAAAAATTTATAAAATTATTAGATGGTATAGCATGTGTACGGGAAAGAAATACACTTTCTTGTATAATCCTGTTGATCAAGTTTGCGTTCCTCCGTACGACGTCGCTTTATTACCTGAAAACACAAACGTGAGCTAGCCGGCAGGTGTGTGCCGGAAACCTTTCCGATGCCTAAGTCAGAAAGCTTGACAAATAGACAAAAGCTCTGCGTATTCAGAAAACAAAATTGTGTTACCCCTCCAAAGGTGATATAGGTGAGCTTTTATAGATTTCGTGTGGCCCAATCCAAGTAGGACTCTTATTCCTCCATGTAGAGTCCTCTTAGGATTCATACTCCTGAAAGATTATGCTTCTTTCAACACCCCCCTCACTGTTTGAACCAAGTGAGATGGTTTTAACACGGCCGGACTCCAATATGACCGAAGTAACCGCTAGTTCGGCCCCTTACTTTCCTTTCTCTTACTTCGGCTTTCCCATGCTAAGACCGAGCTAACCATAAGAGAGTTGAGCCGAACTATCTGCAGAATCAAGTCCTATTAAGGACTTAGCACACCTCGGTTTTCATGTGCTACGACCGAACTAACAGTCACCTTGGCTCCTGCTTTCCTTTCTCCTACCCCGGTCTCATGTGTAAAGGCCGAGCTATCCATAGAAAAACTAAGCCGAGCTAGCCTATGATCAGGTCCCAGAACGAGCTCAACATACCTCGGTTCCAATCAATGCAACCGAGATAACAAACAATAGACGCCAAACCAAGCCTCCTTACGTCGGCATCGGCCTTTTACTTCGGTCTAAACTGCCGTACGGCCCATCTTTCTTAGCCTTCTCAAAACGGCCCAAAGAGCGGCCCACTATCCTAGCTCGGCCCAATTTATCTGTATAAATTACCCTCTCAATTGCCCCTTAATCCCATCTGTGTAGCATGATAGGGATTACCCGTCCATCAGCCAAGCTAGAGTTTTAACCTTTCCAGCCGAGCTAAAAAACCCCTTAGTTTCTCCAGCCGAGCTACACTCAAGCCGAGCTGTGTACGTCTGGTCAAAACGTCTCTTCAACTGCAGCAACTGAAACGCTTCCCTTTCCAATGACATGTGGCAGGCTCTTATTGGCTATTCACAGCTGTAACGCTGCCCTCGTACTCCGTAATTTTTGAACAGTTCCCGCCATTTTTCCCTTTACACAAAACATTCCTTTCATTTTCTCGATCTACCTTTACTTTTCACTTCTTGTGCTCTCTCTCTTGTACTTCTACTCTTCAATCTTCTTGCAACCCCTGAGCTTTCGCTGTTGCTATTCCATTTCCAGCTCTTCTGCTTTCCCTGGTAAGTATCATAAACCTTGTTTTTATTTTGTTTTGGCTTTTGTTTGCTCCACAGCAATCTGTTTCATGTGTTTTCGCAAAACATATTGTTGTCTCTTTTTTTCCACTTGTTCTTGTATTTTCTGAAAAACTTTGTCTGTAGAACCTCATGAATCTTCAAGTAATAGCAAGTAGACACTTATTTGATCCAAAAAACACGTCCAACCGAACTAGGAAACTGTTTTTGCTATAAAAAGATTTAGGTAGACTGGAACCGAACTAGAACTTGTGCATATAACAGTAGTTTTAATAGGTCACCACCTGATTCACATTAGCTGAGATAAGAACGCACCGAACTTAGAAATCTTGGCCCTCGACCGAACTAAGCCTTCGGGCTAAGCCAACTTTCTGAGTTTCAAAACCGAACTCAGAAAGCTGCCCCTTGATGCCCAACCGGAGTAACAAATCCATAGGTAGAACCGAGATAACCAAACATCCTGCCGAGCCGAGATAAAAAGTACTTTGTTGAAACCGTGGTAGATCCTATAGCACCCAACGTAGCCGAAGTAAGACTTGTCTTCTCTTGCTTTGTTTTTTGTAGCACGGTCAATGATCTGTGCTTAACACCTTGTTTTTCCACTTTGCAGACTTAGGTTGCCCAGGCACTCCCTCTGCGTGCTCAACCGAGCTTTTGAGCATATCTTCTCAACCGAGCTGAATTATTTTTAACTTATACAATAAATGGGGAAATATAGGTTCCTAGTAGAAACCCCAGGAGGCCTAGCCGAATTCTGAAAGGATTACAACATTCCAGCCGATGTAAACCTTACCTTAGCCGAACAAGACGTTGACCCATGGGACAACGAAGGCTTTGTCCCCTTTACCATTCAATCAATAATAGAAATCGGACTTCCCAGTCCAACCTTTAATATGCGAATTCCTTAGACAAACCAGACTATGCCCAACCCAGCTATCCACCAACACATACCGTATAATAATGGGCATAGACGCGCTAAACCGCCAAGCCGGCCTCAACCTTGGTTTAGCCGAAATTTTCCACCAATACTCATTAGGATCCAAAGACGACGGCTGGTGTTTTTATTTAAGAATACGCCGTGGACGAGAGAAAATAATAAAACATACACCGGACAAAGACTTAAATGACGATGATTTCTTCTGGGTGTCTGGGAACTTCGAAGATCATCAAGCCCAGATTCCTGGCCGAAGAATAAATTGGAAAAAAGGAGAACCCGGTATACATACTTCGGTTCCAATTCATCTTTTTCTTTTAATTCGGTTTTCACTCTGAACCGGACTAACAGTTGTCTTCTTTCGCAGATAAAGCCCATCTACTATCGAATTATGGCTATCCCAACCTAGGTATTCTGCGCGCCGCACTACGGGTTAAGGAGAGAAGTTGGGCAAAACTTCTAAATTTCGAGCCGACCTACCGATATAGCGGTCACCGAAAAGCGAGGGTGACTGATTTTCTTCTCGAAGAAACACCACAACCGGACCCATCCTTACCTCAGATAAACCTAATCCCTCTCACAGCCGAACAGGAAATGGCAAAAAGAAACCGACTGAAGGCATTGCTAACCGCAACGAACCCAACCGAAATACCATAAGCCGGCCAGTCCATTGAGACCGTGGTGGCCCTTCTATCCCAACAGCCATCCACAACTCGCCGAAACAAGCGTGCCCGGACTAGCCAAACCGGGCCACGACTTGAGGACGAGACGGTTCCGCCACCAAGTCCTCCTCCAAGCCTTCAGCAAATCCCTCAACCGGAACAGTCCGACCGAACTGCCTCTTCCTCCAAATGGGCTTCTACCCTCACCTTCAACGACCGAGATATCACCGCTTCTGATTCGGTGGTCTCAGAGAAGGACCACTTAATGGCTTTTAATCTAGCCAAAAGTATGTGCCTTCCAAAAGATATGGAGCACCACTATAAACAACTCAACACCGAACTGAAGTCCATTCGGTCTTCAACCAAGTCCATGATCCTGGTAAATAGCTTTCTTCTTTCTTTGTAATTTTTCCCAACTTTTAGTCCAGCTAATGTTACTTCTCCTTTGCAGGCCATCCAGAAAAATCAAGTTACACACAAGAGGGTCATGGAACTTAGGCGAAATACAAGGGAGGCCATGGCGGAGGCCGAAGCAAAGTCGGCCGAGCTAGAGGAAGCCAAAAAACAACTGGCCGAGCTACGCGCTGAGAATGGTCGGCTGATCGAGCTTGCTAATTCGGTCGAAGCCGAAAAGCAAAAGGTTGCTAACGAGGCGAAAAACAAATACCTGCGCATTTTGGCAAAGATCGAAAAGAAAAAAGACACCGAGATAGCCCAACTGAAGGTGGGCATTAAGAAAGTCGAAAAACAAGGTTTTAAGAAAGCCGAAGACGCCTACACCCTCCAGTGCAATGCAGCAAAGGACTTATTTTTCAAATGTGGCTGGAGGAGTGCGGTGGAGCAGCTCGGTTGTACGTCTGACGCCGAGGTCTACAATGCTCCACCGTATTCTATTCCGGCCTCGCTTTCGCAACATGCTGCCGATCTCCAAACGCAACTTCTTGAGGGGTCCGGTGATGATGAAGATGATGATGATGATGATGATGATGATGATGATGATGATAATGAGGATGATGAGTCAACTCTCACCCCGGTCGTCAATGAACAACAAAATAATCAAACGGTTCAGTTGGAGCCAGTCATTGAAGACCTAACGGACGAGCTGTTAACTGACAAAACGCGACCAACTAAGACCAAGGTTCAAGCTGAGACCGAGGTCCCAGCTCAAACCGTGCTCCCAACTGACACCGGACTCTAGACAGATGCTGATGCAGATTTTGATGCTGAAATTGATGAACTTTTCCGTTGATTTTGTTTCCTTTCTTTTCTTTTGTATTTGATCTTTGTAACCGGGCTGCGGCCCCTTCATTGTACTTGCTTTGCACTTTTCAATGAAAAAATCTTCTGCAATTCTTATTCCGGTTTTGTGTATGTATGCTTGCACCTGTAATGAATTTTCCATGTACTCATTTGCTCAATTGTGATCTCGGTTTTAGCTATCTAACTTACTAGCTAGCCACTCTTTAGCCGATATAGATACTTCGGCTGAAGAGTATCCAGTGTTGGTTTAATCCAGCCAACCACTCTTCAACCGATATAACTTACTTCGGCTGAGGAGTACAAAGAGTTGGTTTAATCCAGCCAACCACTCTTCAGCCAATATAACTTACTTCGGCTGAGGAGTACAAAGAGTTGGTTTAATCCAGCCAACCACTCTTCAGCCATACACTTACTTAGGCTGAATAGTACAAAGAGTTGGTTTAATCCAGCCAACCACTCTTCAGCCATACTTACTTCGGCTAAAGAGTACAAAGAGTTGGTTTAATCCAGCCAACCACTCTTCAGCCATACATTTACTTCGACTGAAGAGTACAAAGAGTTGGTTTAATCCAGACAACCACTCTTCAGCCATAAACTTACTGCGGCTGAAGAGTACAAAGAGTTGGTTTAATCCAGCCAACCACTCTTCAGCCATACACTTACTTCGGCTGAAGAGTACAAAGAGTTTGTTTAATCCAGCCAACCTCTAGGTTGGTTTTTCCAGCCAACTTAGAATAAAGTGTTTGGTTATACCGACCAAACGTCCTGCAGCCTGGATCCTAATCCTGGGCTTAGGAAGGGTGTTGGTTTAATCCAGCCAACCTCTAAGTTGGTTTTTCCAGCCAACTTAGAATAAAGTGTTTTGGTTATTCCGACCAAAACGTCCTGCAGCCTGGATCCTGATCCTGGGCTTAGGAAGGGTCATAATTGGTTATTCCGGCCAACTATGTTTACAATGCTACTAATTTACTAGAGCTATTTTCTACTAAAGACAATTATGCTAAAAAAGAATCGATTTGTTTTATTGAGAAAGTAGAAAATTACACATACTTAAAAAGAAAAAGAAAAAAAAAAAAAAAAAAAGAAGCTAGAAATAGAACAACTTGAGATTTGCAGTGTTCCATGGCCTGGGAATTGCTTTGCCGTCCTCATCTTCCAAGTGGTATGCCCCTTTGCTTGCTAATCCGACCACTTTGTAAGGTCCTTCCCAATTAGGTCCCAACTTGCCATCTCCTGGAACTAAGGTGTTTCCCATTACTTTGCGCAGTACCCAATCTCCGATCTTGAATTGTCTTGGATGCACTGTTTTGTTATACTTTCTGGACAACTCTTGTTGGTAAGAGGCGATGTGGACCAATGCTCTGTCTCTTCTTTCTTCCGCAAGGTCAAGCTCCAATGCTATGGCTTCGCCATTTAAGTCTGGATCAAAGTTTTCGCTTCGAATTGTGGGGAGGCCAACTTCTAATGGGATGACTGCTTCCATGCCATAGGCTAAGGAAAATGGTGTTTCTCCTGTTGACCGTCGAGGCGTGGTGTGGTAAGCCAATAAAACATGGGGGAGCTCTTCTGCCCATTTGCCTTTTGCCTGCTCTAACCTCTTCTTTAATCCATCCAAGACTACCTTGTTTGATGCCTCTGCCTGAACATTTGCTTGGAGATATGCCGGCGTAGAGTTGTAGAACTCTATCTTGTATTCTTCACAAAAGCCTCTGAAAATTCTGCCGTCGAACTGAGTGCCGTTGTCTGAGATTAATGCCTTTGGTATGCCGAATCGAGTGATGATATTCTGCCAGACGAACTTCTTTACATCTTTCTCCTTGATTGACGCCAAGGCTTCTGCTTCCACCCACTTTGTGAAGTAGTCGGTTGCGGCAAGAAAGAACTTCCTGTTGCCTGGTGTTGTTGGAAGTGGGCCTACTATGTCCAATCCCCACATTGCGAAGGGCCATGGGCTAGTTAGAGGTAGAAGTTCTCTAGCATGTTGGTGTATTTGGTGTGCGAACTTTTGACACTTTTCGCACTTTTTAACATACTTCTTCAAATCTGCTTACATGTATGGCCACCAGTATCCTTGCGAGATCGCTCTATATGCCAATGATCTTCCTCCTTGATGGCTGCCACAAACACCCTCATGAATTTCGAATAGGAATGCTTCCACTTTACTGGGGTGAACACACTTCAAGTAAGGTTTTGAAAACGACTTCTTGTACAATGCCAAGGATGGGGAGAGCCAAAATCGCTGTGACTTTGCTCTTATTCTGTTGGCTTCTTTCTTCTCTTCTGGTAAGGTGCCGTCTTTCAAGAACAGTATGATGGGATCCATCCAAGAAGGGCCTAACTCTGCACAACATACTTCCTCTGCTTCTGGGTCTTCAATGCTTGGTTTAGGCAGGTAGTCGATTAGTAGTGGGTGAGGGATGGAAGTATCTGCCATTGAGGCGAAGCCTGCGAGTTCATCTGCTCTACTGTTTTCTTCCCTGCCGATCTGTTCTATTCTTATCACTTCAAACTTCTTTATCTCTGTTCTGACCAGTTCTTGGTACTTGGCCATTCTATCATCTTTTGCCTCATAGTCGCCAAATATTTGGTTTACCACCAACTGCGAGTCGCTGTAGACCATTAGCTCGATGGCCTTCATGTAGAATGCTGGCTTTAGATCTGCTAGAAGCACTTCATACTCCGCTTCGTTGTTTGACGCTGGGAAGCCAAGGTTGATTGCCTGCTCCACTACTAGGCCGTCTGGAAAGATGAGGACTATGCCAAGTCCTGCTCCATGTCGGTTGGATGCTCCATCCACGAAGAGCTTCCACATCTCTCCAACGAACAACTTCCAGCAGTGGAGGGATCAGATGATGCCTTGGGATCTTCGATGTTGCTGGCGGCTTCTCCAGAGTCCATGCTCGCTGTCTGCCCCTTGCTTTCTGTTTGCATCAAGTCTTTATTTGTCGGTGAGTCCTGACTTGGTGTAGCACGGTTTGTTTCTTCCTTCCTTTCGTTACTCTGGTCTGCCTCGCGGCCTGACTGAGTAACCATCACTAGGGGTTGCGTTATTCCGACGTTAACTTCCATCCCTAGTTTGGTTGTTTCAGTTAGGTCGACTGGGCAGATGTGATGACTTCCTGGTGTGAATTCTGCGACGAAGTCTGCCAATGCTTATGCTTTTATTGCGGTCCTAGGTTGGAACTTGATGTCGTATTGTCCCAATTCCACTGCCCACTTCAAAATTCGCCCAGAGAAGTTTGCTCTTTCAAATAAAGCCTTTAATGGGAAGGTTGTGAGAACAACTATGGTGTGGGCATGAAAGTAATGCGACAACTTCCTTGAGGCCATCATCAAAGCCAATGCCAGTTTCTCCAGTGGCAAGTACCTTGTTTCGGCGCCCAGTAATGTCTTGCTGACATAGTAGATAGGAAGATGTTGGATTTCTTCTGCGCGGACCAACACTGCGCTAATTGCATGCTGCGAGACCGCCAGGTATAAGAAGAGTTCTTCTCCAGGGATTGGGGTTACAAGTAGTGGTGGAGAAGACATGTATTCTTTTAGGCTTTCTAGGGCGTGGTTGCATTCTTCGTTCCACTCAAACTTAGCCTTCAGTGCATAGAAGAATGGTCGTAGCCTGTCTGACGACCAGCTTATGAACCGATTGAGCGTAGCCGCCATGCCAGTGAGATGTTGCACTTCCTTTACTGAGTTTGGCCTCTCCAGATCCTGTATTGCCTTGATCTGAGAAGGGTCCACTTCTATACCTCGGTTGGTCACCAAGAAGCTTAGGAATTTGCCAGATCCTACTCCGAACGCACACTTCGACGCGTTGAGGCGTAACTTATGCTTCTTCAGGATCTCGAACATCTCACCTAGGTCCTTGAGATGGTCATTCTCATCCTTGCTTTTGACCACCATATCGTCGATGTAAGCCTCCATTGTTCTGCCTAACAATGGCTCAAACATCTTGGTGACCATTCTTTGAAATGTCGCCCCTGCATTCTTCAGGCCGAAGGGCATGACCTTGTAGCAGTACAATCCTCTTGGAGTTGTGAAGGATGTGACCCCCTAGTCTGGTTCATGCATGGCGATTTGGTGGTAGCCTCTGTATGCATCCAGAAAGCTAAGTCGGTTGTGCCCTGCTGTTAAGTCTACCAGTTGATCTATCCTTGGTAGAGGAAAACTATCTTTTGGGCACGACTTATTGACCGTTTTGTAGTCGACGCAGACACGCCACTTGTCATTCTTCTTTGGCACTACGACGGTGTTGGAGATCCATCTTGGGTAGTGCACTTCTCTGATTGCCCCTGCCTTCAGCAAGTTTCCTACTTCTTCCGCCACTATTTCGGCGTAGTGGAGTGCCGATCTGCGAGTGCGCTGAATGATTGGTCTGGCAGAGGGGTGGACATTGAGTTGGTGACAGATGAAGTTGGGATCAATGCCTAGCATGTCGTATGGGGTCCAGGCGAACACTTCGATGTTGGCGGTCAGAAATTCCAAGACCTCCAATCTCTCAGTGCTGGACAACAACGAGCCAAGCAAAAAGAACTTATCCGGGTTCTTTTCATCTATTCTGACCTCTACCAAGTCCTCCACCGCTTTCTGACTAGCCGCTTTGCCGACATCTGCGAATAGTTCATTATTCTCAGGTTCTTCCACCGAATGAACATATCCTTTGGCAGCGCGGTTGTCGTTCACTGTGACAAAGCACTGCTTCGACATGATCTGATCTCCATAAACTTCTTCTATTACTCTGGTGTCGTTGGGAAACCGCATCACTTGGTGGTAGGAGGATGCCACCGAGCGCATGGCGTGCAGCCATGTCCTACCCAAGATAATGTTGTAAGTGGAGGGGACCTTCAACACCCAAAACTCCACTTGTTTTGTCACACTCCCTACTCTGACTGGGAGGATAATTTTGCCAACGGGCCATTCTGGCATGGAGTTGAATCCGATAAGGGGAGATACGGCAGGCGCCAAGTCTTTATCTTGCAATTTTAGTTGTTTAAAGGTTTCATAGTACATGATTTCACATAAACTACCTTGGTCAATCAGAATCCGCTTGACGTCAAAATCCTTGACTCGGAGAGTGATGACCAAGGCATCGTTGTGAGGGCAATAAATCCTTGCCAAGTCTTTATCCGAAAAAGACATGACATTTGTGGTCTCTGTCTTCCCTTTTTTGACGATTGGTTGGGCACTTAGCACCTCTCTTAAGTGCTCAGCCTTTTTGATTGAACCTCTGAGCTCGCATACACGCTCAGGTTCAAAGACTCCATGTATTACGTTGATGATGCCTTGAGGCGGGGCGTCGATCGGCATCCCGTTGGGGTTGTTATGGTCCTAGGGGGCTAGCTGTGCCCCTCCCTCTATGTATTTGTCCAGGTGGCCTGCTGCCACCAATTCTTCCAGATCCTGCCTCAATGGCGTGCAATTCTCAGTGCGGTGCCTCTTTTCTTTGTGGAAAGTGCACCTGGATCTGTCATCGTAGTCCTTCTGGGCATCGCCTAGTTTGGCTGGCCACTTGACGAAAGGCTCATCTCGAATCTCACTAAGTATTCGGTAGATCGGCTTCTTGAATACCGTGGTTATGGCAGTGCGGACTTTCAACCATCTCTTGTCCTGGTCCTCGCCGTTGTCTCGCCTGCCTCGTCCGTTTCGGTTTTGGCGATCTACCGTATTGACCTTTGCTGAGGTCTTCTTCTCTGGTGTTGTGGTCGCGCCAGTTTTTGCTTTGGCACGAGTGCCATCCTCTTCCACCCTGATGTGCTGATGCACTCTCTCTATCAGGGCCTCCGTGGTGAGGGGTGGTGTCATGGTGATAGAGTCCCTCAGTCTGTTCCCGACTAGAAGGCCTCTCTTGTATTGCGCAATGGCGTGATTGGTCGGGCAGTCCCCAATCTGGTTGAATGTCTTCCAGTAGCGACTGTTGTATGACCTCAGAGTCTCCTTGTCGCCCATGTCGATGGAGAGTAATTGGTCGATCTCCACCGGGGTTTTAGTGTTTGTTCTTAACCGCGTTACAAACGCCTCCGCCAGTTGCGCCCAGGAGGCTATGCTGCCCTCTGGAAGCTTCTCAAATCAAGTCAAGCCCAGGTCGCCAAGGCTTGAAGGGAATAGGATGCACATCAAGGCTTGTTTTGCGGTATCTGACCATGACCTGGCGAAAGTGGCTTAAGTGCGAGTAGGGGTCCGTCTTCCTCTCATACGTTGTGAATTTGGGCTGTAGGAAGCCTGACGGTAGGGGCGCGTTCTCTATTGTGGGGACGAATGGTGAGGTCTGCAGCCTCGCCAATGCCTTGTCCGTTGGTTCGTATGCCGGGCGCGGTATTGGCATTCCAACCTCGACACTTCCGTGCGTCCTAGGAGCCAACCGCTGTAAGGCAGAGACTCTGTGTGGATCGCGCGCTCCGGCGTCCTCCTTCCATCGTGCCTTCTCTTCTAGCACAGATCGTAGGTCGGATGATCTGGGCAAATCCGTCTGTCTAGACCTTGTCTGGTGCATATGTGAGGGCCAATACGTGCTTCCCTCGGTGTACGACCTCTCAGATCTCGTCCTCTCAGACCTAGAGTGACGAGTTCTGGAAGATCTGGATTGTGTATCGCCTGTCCTGAGGCTTCTGTTCTCTGCTTGGGAGGGTGTAGAATTCCTACTACGACCCTCTGAGTGGCGAGGGGGTGTCTTGTTGTTGCGCCCCTCTCCTGTCGCCACTTATTTTCCTTTCACCTGGCGCTTTAGAGACTCCATGTCCGCTGCCATCTTACGAATCAATTCGTCTTGTTGTCTGACGCGATCCTCCAGAGTTTGAGGATCAATCCTGCGCCTCTGTCTTTCTGGGCTTTGCGAACGAGAGGGATGAGGGCATTATTCATTCGTCCCTCGCATCCCTCCTGGAATTCTGTCTCTGTGGCTCCAAGTCCGCCATGGGAGTGACCAAGGGTAGGCCTTCGCGCCTTGCACCCCCATCTGGAGTTTGTCCGTCAATGGCAGACTGAGGTAATTCTTCGTTGTTCGCCATTGATGTTTGAGAGAAAGCTTGATCAAGAGGTTGTTCTTGTCTGTATTCCCACAGACGGCGCCAATTGTACGGGAAAGAAATATACCTTCTCGTATAATCCTGTTGATCAAGTTTGCGTTCATCCGTACGACGTCGCTTTATCACCTGAAAACACAAACGTGAGCTAACCGGCGGGTGTGTGCCGAAAACCTCTCTGATGCCTAAGTCAGAAAGCTTGACAAATAGACAAAAGCTCTGCGTATTCAGAAAACAAAATTGTGTTACCCCTCCAAAGGTGATATAGGTGAGCTTTTATAGATTTCGTGTGGCCCAATCCAAGTAGGACTCTTATTCCTCCATGTAGAGTCCTCTTAGGATTCATACTCCTGAAAGATTATGCTTCTTTCAACACCCCCCTCACTGTTTGAACCAAGTGAGATGGTTTTAACACGGCCGGACTCCAATATGACCGAAGTAACCGCTAGTTCGGCCCCTTACTTTCCTTTCTCTTACCTCGGCTTTCCCATGCTAAGACCGAGCTAACCATAAGAGAGTTGAGCCGAACTATCTGCAGAATCAAGTCCCATTAAGGACTTAGCACACCTCGGTTTTCATGTGCTACGACCGAACTAACAGTCACCTTGGCTCCTGCTTTCCTTTCTC
Source organism: Camellia lanceoleosa (assembly GCA_025200525.1). Classification (NCBI taxonomy): domain Eukaryota; kingdom Viridiplantae; phylum Streptophyta; class Magnoliopsida; order Ericales; family Theaceae; genus Camellia; species Camellia lanceoleosa. The sequence continues at coordinate 133,125,838 of CM045766.1, forward strand.
CTACCTCGGTCTCATGTGTAAAGGCCGAGCTATCCATAGAAAAACTAAGTCGAGTTAGCCTATGTTCAGGTCCCAGAACGAGCTCAACATACCTCGGTTCCAATCAATGCAACCGAGATAACAAACAATAGATGCCAAACCAAGCCTCCTTACGTCGGCACCGGTCTTTTACTTCGGTCTAGACTGCCGTACGGCCCATCTTTCTTAGCTTTCTCAAAACGGCCCAAAGAGCGGCCCACTATCCTAGCTCGGCCCAATTTATCTGTATAAATTATCCTCTCAACATGTACATAAATAATTGTGAGAGAGGAGAAAGAAAACCAGCTCACTTACAGATGGAGACAGACGTGTTTCCTAATTGCATGACCAATTGCAATTACAAAAAGCTTAAAATTCAAATGATTGTCTCTTCTCTGTGGAGCAACCAGTAGATTAAGTCAACCATAACCAATTCTATTAGCATCTAAAATAAGTGAAAGAAAAAAATAAATAAAAAGGAAAGAAAAAATATATTTTTTTATTGTAAAAAGACTATCTAAAAGACAAGTTGCACAAGATGTGGAATCTACCCAAAACTTGAATACAAAAAATCAACTTCACTTAAAGACTGAATCAACTAACCAGGTACTGAGGTAGACATTTTTTTCTTCTATAGCATATTACTTCTGTCCAAAAACTAACATCTAGCATCTCACTTGAAACTTTGAAATGGTGAAATTTATATCTTTTTCCTTTTCTGAATGATGAGAAATCTCTTTTAAGACAGAATCATATTGGACCTATCTTTAGAAAGTAAATTCGGAATACCTGCAAGCACTCACAAATCACAACTATCAATTAAGTTAATAGATTTTAATTTGTAAATCTTTTGATTCTGGACAAAAGTCACGACAGTATAAAATATTCTTATTATTGTAAGGTTATAAAAGAGTTTTCTACCAAAAAAGAGGAGAGTCATATATATTTAAATGAAATAAACTTGTGATTAGGGCAGCCGACTATAAATGAGCACCTTTATTTCATGTATGTGCAGTGATTTATGCATGAAGGGTTGGAACTAAATATGGCATTGAGTTAGATTTGGGGTGTGTTTTGTATTAATTAGGGTAAAGTTTTGGATTGGCTTATTTGAACTCCATGCATTTGTCAAGTATTAATCCAACCTAACTCACCCTAGGTTACTACTATGATCAGCCAATTGCCACAAATTTTAGAGTTGAATAATGTATATATAGCAAATGCAAATGAAGATGAAATCCAATCAATTTCTTGTTATGAAATTTATTTTTTTAAATTATGTTTGAATCATAAATTTAAGTAAAATTTTAAAAAGAAAAAGAAAATTAAAAAAAAAAAAAGAACTTGTATTTCATTTACATTATTTTCATATTTTTCTATCAGCTTTTCTTAATTTTTATCATAATTTATAATTCAAACACAATGTCAAACTACCTTATTTTGCTTTGTCAGAAAATAATAAATAAATAAATAAAATGTTTCACCTCTCCACCAGTTTCGGAAATGCCCAATTCCTTGGGCAACTAATGTTGATGGAGAGAACAATGAGGGTTCAAAATTTGCAAGTGGCCTTACAGCTGTCTTTTGAGGTTTCTAAAATTTTGATGAAATTAGTCGTATTGTATACTTTTTTTTTTTTTGGACGAAAAATGCTAATTAACATTTGTTAACATTTGCCTATAATTTATGCCATAAAAAATGTGCATAAGCTTATACATTGTTTGCACTTGTATCGCCACAATTAAGATGTTTAATTAGATTTTAGATTTTTTATTTTTATTTTTTTAAAGTTGAAAATTAATTTGGTGAAAGAAATAAAAATATTTATTATTTTTTCATAATTTATATTTTAAAAATCTAAAATAATTTAAAATTTTAAAATATTTTTTAATATTTAATTTTATTAAACTAGTAATTTCTATATTAAAAAAAAATATATTCTTGTTTTTTTGTTGCCTTAGGGCTTTCCTTGTTATTGATGGCTAGGAGTGTAAGCAAACTGGAGTGGGCTCAACTCGTTTAGGTTCGTTTGGGTTCGGACCTGAGCCCATCTGAAGCCTTTAGGTTTGGGCTTGGGCCATTATTTTGAAGTTCGGCCTAATTTATGGACCCGTTTGTCTTGGCCGGCTTAAGGTCCAGTGTATTTTTTAGTGAAAAATAATAAAATTTTGGTAGAAAAATTTTTAAAAATAAAAAAAATGGTCAAACCCGCCCAAGGTCGAGGTCAGGCGCAGGCCCACCGGCCCGACCCAAATACCCCAAGGATTAGGCTTGGGCCTGAGCCTATTTTTTTTTGCCCGACCCGGTTCAAATTTTATTAAGAGCCTGTGAGGCCCGACATGGGTCATTCCGGGCTAGATTTACACCTATATTGATGGCAAATAACTCTAACAGGTAAATCACTGCAACTGCGGTGCCTACTCAAGGAAAAGTTATTGGTTGATTTTGAAACAACATCATGTGATATTCTAATAATATTATAATTGATAAAAAATGTGAGATTTATAAATTTGAATAATGTTATACGTATTAATTAATATATTAATTAGTGTACTAATTGATGATAAGATATAATTTAAGAGATATTTGATATTTATAATTTGTATAATGAGTATGGTCAGTAATAATGTTATAACTAGTGTTGATACATTAATTAGTATACTAATTGGTGTGTGTAATACTACCGCATAAATTTATATTGAATGATTAACAAACATGACAAAATATGATAAATTGTGATTGGGGTAAAGTATGACAATTGACATATGAAGGGGCTAAATAATAAATGGGTCGGACCCAAGCTTTGAGCTGGTTCAATCCCCCAAGCCCAAATCCAAATGGGTCAGATGAGCATGTGGGTAACCCAACTAAGCTCAGTTCCATTACTAACAGTCCACCCAAGTCCTCAAACACTTGGGCCCAACTCGTGGTGGAAAGGCCAGTCTAGCTGCGATACTGGACTAGGGCCGAGCTGCAGGACCTATTATATGGGCTAAACTGATGGGTTAAACCCATCATTAGAACCAAAGTAGGCCGAATCCAAACACAAATATCTGAATGGGCTAGCCCATTCCAACAATAGCCACGCAAAGGGCTGAGCTGAGGTACAACGGTGCTGAACTGAGGAAACCTCTCAAAGAAACGTGAAAGCTATGAGTATATACATGCACAAGTTGTCACCTCAACTGGTCCCCTACACCTAGAATCACAGAAACAGTTAAACTGAAAGAATGTGGTTTGTTATCAGCATGACTACAATAAATATAAGCACCTCTTGACGACTACCAGATGGTCCCCCACCTGGGGCCATGCTAAAAGGAAATTTGGTAGCACTAGAGCTCCATGAAAACCAACTTGGAAAACAAGCAAGGAACTCTACATAAACTACATCAACTTCACATTAAAGGTAACTGGTTGAAGCTGAACCTCACTTACTTACACACTCAACTCTTTACACTTCTTTTCCGATCCTTGATTCCCACACCGGAGGGGTTATCTGGCCAACCCCAGCCCGACAGCTCTTACGGTGCTTCTTGCTGCAGAGACCTCATTCGCTAGATAGTCCAACCAAGTCCGGAACCCCCCATTCACTTTCATCTAGTGCGGTATTCGATACACACAACATCCAAGACTTATTAATAATTTTTGAGTTATGTTAATATCAAAAAATTTATCAAATATTTAACCAAATATATTACCCTAGCGTGGTTTCACAAGATTTTACATGAGTAAGAAATTCTCATTTATATTAGACATTTAGGGATTGTTTGGAATGATCTAAATAAGTGTATTTTTTGACTTTTTATAAAATATGAGTTGAGTTTGAAGTGATGTGGTAAAGAGGTGATGTGATTTAAATAAAATGATATGACTTAAATAAAATAGTAACTTTTTAACTTTTTAATTGTTTTATGTTATGCCAAACTTAACCTTAGGCTTGGTTTGGCATCATCTAAATAAGTCAAAAAGTCAAAAAGTCACTATCTTATTTAAGTCACATTATCCTATTTAAATCACATCATTTCTCTAACACATCACATCAAACCCAATCCAAACTCAACCCAAACCAATTAATAAGTTAAAAAATATATTTTTTAATACATGCCAAACCAACCCTTAATCAAATACTCCGTTGAATTTTTAGGGCTTCCGCATTTTTGATAATTTTTCCTACTCCTAGTCCAACACGTTCCACGTGTCACGATTCTATCAATCACGCGGCCAAAGCGTACGCAACGGTCATTCTCAGCCGGCCTTTTTACTTTACCTTTTGGCGCGTTCTCTCTCTCCTCAACGTCTCTCTTCTTTTTCTTGTGCATTTCTCTTCAATTTCAGATCCGTTATCAACGGTTCTATTTCTCTCTCTCACCAAATTTTAAATTCAAAACAATTTTTTTCCTTCTAAAATAACTATAATAAATTACAAATTAAATGGTATAGCCATTTTAAATAGAATAATATTATATATATTAATTGATAATATTATATAATTTAATATATTTTTACATTTATAATTTGTATAATGAGTAATCTCAATAATAATGTCATAATTATTATTAGTACACTAATTGATACATGTAATACTACCATTTTAAATAGCTGATGTACTTTATGAAAAGTTTTAATATTTTTGAAAAAAAAATCTAATAATTGAAAAATTAATCACAAAATCAAAAGTCTCACCCATCTGATAGAATCGTGTGTTAATTATTGTGCATACAAAAAAAAAAATTTAAGGTCTCCGATATTAAAATTTTATAAGATAAAAGATATATAATATGTTTATAATAGTTGAAATTCTTCAATATTTTCATAGAAAAAATTCGATTTAAAAAAATTTCGGCCCAACTCAGAGCAATTTCAACCTTGACATAGAGGAATTTTGATTTTCATAGATAATTTTCTCTAATTTCACAAAGAAATTTCAAAATTTCTCTGATATGATCATAAAGAAATTTCATCGAGAGACCTTAGCTAATAAAAAAAATTTTAAATTTCTCCTATTACACAAAATTAGAAAGAAAACTAATTTTCTCTATAAAAAATAAAATAAAATAAGCACCAATTATTTTACTTGCTCATAATCAAATATAACAAGCTCATATGATAGGTCCATAAGAAAAATAGAACCCATTTTATGTAAGAAGGGTCTTTGGGAAGTGGGTTATAATCCACTTCCTAGATTATAACTCACTTCTCTCTCTCACAAAAAGCTGATTATGATCAATTTTTAACCAAAAAGTTGATTATAACTATATTTCCAAAATAACTCCTTGTTTGGTATAATTTATTGAAAGTTAAAAAATAAAAATCACAAGCACTTATTTCCTAACTTTTAAATTAACTACAAAAAAAAAAACTGTATTAAATAACCCCATGTCCTCAAGAAATTATCCAATGTTTCAAGAACATTGTTTTATTCCATTTACAAATTAACACTTTTAATACTTTGATTCTTAAAAATTTAAAACAAAAGTGATGATCCCATAATTTAGACTTTAAGCACATCTTACTATCTTAGACTTATACCAAAGGATTTAGTTATGGTGTGCAACTTACACCTTACACCTTACACTTATACCTTTTGTGAAAAATTAAACCTTACACTTACACATTTTTTGAGGTTGCACACCATATGCAACCCACTTACACCTTACACTTACACCTTATACTTATACTTACACCTTACACTTACACCTTTTGTGTAAGTGGCACATGGTATGCACTTGCACACTTAAAAAAACTCCTATACGAAAATATAGTGAGGTTGTTTGGAGAGTGACTTTTTTACTAACCAAAAAATCAAATCAAGTTATATCACTATTTCTATTTCTTTATACATTTTTATAAAAAAAATTAAAATTATTATTTAACACATCTTTATATAAAAAATTAAAATAATCCATTCTCAAACCAACTGAATAATTCCTCATGTCCTGTTCTCTAATCATGGGTTCCTAATTTTTTTATAACAAAAAAAAAAAAAGGTACACACCACAGTGGAAAAACAGCAGGCCAACGGCCCACACCCAAACAACAACAACAATAACAATTATAACAACGCGTAGTTGAAAACCAACTAATAATTATATCTGCCTGTCATCTAATCCGATACGCGTCAATTTCACAGATCCAATCCAACCCAACTGCGCTCTACAACACTCTCTTAAAACCCCTCTCAATCCCATCATCCAGATGCCATCTCTTTTCTCCTCTCCCTCTCTATATAAATTTCCTTATTTAGCACCACCACAATCTCCAATTTTTCCTCAACACCAACACCCACCACCACAAGTAACACAAATGCCATCCATTCTGTTAAGAATTTTCCATCTTTACAACCTCCTAAATACAGTCCTTCTCTATTTTGTCCCCAAAAAACTCAGATCATACCTTCCCACTTCTTGGTACCCCCAACCACCCAAAACCACCACCACCACCCCACCGCCGCCGCAGCATTCTCTGTCGGATATCATCATCCTTCGGAGAATGGACGCCGACGAGCTCCGCCGCGTCTTCCAAATGTTCGACAAAAATGGCGACGGCCGAATCACCAAAAAGGAGCTCAACGAGTCGTTAGAGAACATGGGAATCTTCATCCCCGACTCGGAGCTCACTCAAATGATCGAGAAAATTGACGTCAACGGAGATGGGTGTGTCGACATTGACGAGTTCGGAGCTCTGTACCAGTCGATAATGGATGAGAAAGACGAAGAAGAAGACATGAGAGAGGCGTTCAAGGTGTTTGATCAGAACGGTGATGGGTTCATCACGGTGGAGGAGTTGAGGTCGGTGTTGGCGGCGCTGGGGTTGAAGCAAGGACGGACGGTGGAGGATTGCCGGAGGATGATCATGAAGGTGGATGTAGATGGAGATGGAATGGTTAATTTTAATGAGTTTAAACAAATGATGAGAGGTGGTGGCTTTGCTGCTTTGTCTTGATGATGAACACACAAAAAAAAAAAAAATTACAAAAAGAAATTCTAATTCAGCATTTTTTTTTTTCGCCCTCTCGCCCGAATTAATTAATTCATTGGATTGTAAATATTTTCCCGAGAAAAAAAAAGTACTCATTTTGGTCGTGGATTAGAGTTTGGAAAAAAAATGAAGTGTGTAAGCAGATTTAATTTGGAAATCTACGCTACACACTTAATTTTTTTTTGATAATTTGCGAGTACATCTTTAAATGTTGTGGGATTGTCATTTTGGTATCGACATTTGTTAAATTATTTTAACAAAATGTTGGAAATTTGAATGGAGAGGGATGAATGTAGGGAGGCCCCAGTTGAGATGATTGTAGGGAAGGGAGGAGGGGGGGTTAGGGAGGAACAACTTAGTAGCAAAGGCATGCATGGGGATGTTTTGTTGTTATTGTTTGTCTAGTATGTTTGAATGAGATTTGAAATATTTTCAGCTTTGTGAAAGTGGATTGTTTTGTTTCTCTCATATATCTGTTTTTCACAATGCATTGATTATGTTTAGAATTTGCAATGTTATGTATCAATTTTGATTTTTATATTTTTGTATCATATATAAAGTTAGAATTATTGTACATTTTTATGTAAAATGTATAACTTTTATAAGTTTCTTAACAAGTGTGTTAGTAATGAAACTCACTTATTTAGAGTTTAAGAATTATAGTATAATTTTGAATTTTATTTATGCATCAAAATCATGATATTGAATTGGGCAATACTAATCATGGAGTCTAACAATTCAATTAGCTTCTTATAATGGATTGTCCATCTCCTTCCTATCTCACTTTGTGTAGCAATTTTGGATGGTTTTGGAAAGATAATTAAAAGTTAATTTTTTGGTTTATTTTAATTTTTATTTTAAATGTGTAAAAAATGTGAAAAATATATAATTCAAAATGGATTAAAAGTTGAAAGGATGACTTTTTAACCAAATGATAAACCTAATTTCTTTTTTCACACTCGCATTGCTTGCACAATAATGTCGGAGGATTGAAAAAGTGTATTAATGAGCTACAAAAGTGATGGCAAATACAAATGGCTCTCATATGATTGTCATTCAGTATATTTGGTTTTAATTTTTTAAAAATTAAAATTAAATTTTTTTTATTTATTTTATTTTTAGTGAATATTTTTAAAATTTTAAGTAATTTTTTATTTTATTTTTTTAGATGCACTTTATTTAGATATATCTAAAAAATAAAATATTTGTAAACTAATATTTTAAAAAATTAATAAATACATAAGAATATGAAAAATGTATTGAATTCTCATATTTTTTTGCATTTTTAATATTTAGTGAATTTTCTAAATATTTTTTTCACAAATATTATACTTTTTAAGCGTATTTATGTTAAGTATATCTAAAAAAAAAAAAAAAATGCTTAGAATGTTAAAAAGATTCAGTGAAAAAAAAAAAAAAAACACAGAAAACAAAAAAAAATTAATTTTTTAAAAGGTGAATCCTGAAAATTTAAACCAAACAAGTTGAATATAGTATTCAACGATAAATATGTCGCATAATTATTGCTATAAATAAAATTTGATATAGGGAGATGGTTCTTCTAGCATTATTATTGCTCCTACGTAACGTTACGGTAATCATATTTTTTTACCACATGAATAAACATTTGTTAAATACAATAGATCTCATACAATTGGGATGATCTCATTCCATATAAACCAATCATATTTAAGAAAGCCACCATCTAGCAATAAACTAAACCCCAATATACATGTTATAACCTCACTCCGTATCAACCAATTACATTTAAGGAAGACACTAACTAGCAATACCCTTAAGCCCCGTTTGTTTTGGGAGATAGAATGGAAATGATTGATAGTGAAGGGATTAATAGTGAGGGAATTGTTAGTGAGGGGATTAATAATGAAGAATTGTTAAATTATTTTTATATAAAATAATAAAACAAATAAAAAAATATAAAAAATTAAACATTATATTTAAAAAAAAATTCCCAATATATAAAAAATAAAAAAATTTCTAATCCCCTCACTATTTTCTAATACCATCTCTACCTCCTCCTTACCAATCCCCCTTCCAAGATATTAGCAATACCAAGGGACTAATAATCCCAAGGCTTTCTCTGCAAACAAACAAAGGCATTAAGGTATTACTAATCTCAATACCCTCCCTATAGCCCAACACATACAGGGCCTTATATAGTGAGTAGATTGAAATAGAATGGTTAAGCACATAGTCACTATATACAATAATGACCTCAGCAAGCAAACTTCAAAAAAAAAAAAGATTTATTTTTTCTTCACAATCAATAGGAGAGAAATAAGAGAAAGAGTAATTGATAGTAAAAAGATTCGAACTTAGACATTATACTTGATAAGGGAACATCATATCCACTAGGCTAACCTTCAATTTTCAAGAAACTAATCTTTATACACGAAAATGGTTTAACACAATAAAATGAAAGCATTGTCTAGCTCTCTCACAAGAACAATACAACAGAGGACTCCTACAAATTAGCATGACAGACTTCAATGGCCCTTTTTATTTCTAGCCATCTCTGATTGACTCCAAAATAAATAAATAAAGTACAAAAAAGAAGACCATCAGCAAAGTCAAGAGTACGAGCCTTGAAATAATTAATGTACCTAAAAAGTGGTGGCAAAGAAAAGGGCCGAGGGTCAGGGGAAGATTTGAGTAATGGTAATATAGAGAAGCAGTCCCCATCAGTCTGCTCTGATTGTTCCTCGATTTCTTTTATGCTCTGGTGGACTATATCAGCAACTTCGTGAGATGTGTTCTGTGAGGGAAGATTTGAGTAATGGTAGTACAGAGAAGCCACAGGAAGTAGTCATTCATCTGCGTCTGACTCCTCTGATTTTTCCTCGATTTCTTTTATGCGCTGGACTATATCAGCAACTTTGTTAGATATGTGTTCTGTGTGTTTCTCCAAGTCTTTCAGGATCATATTTAGCTGTTCTTCATAGACAGCACACCGTCGTCTACATTTCTGCCTCTCATTGTACAGTTCAAGTGACAATTCACGGATCCTTTTATCCTTCTCATCCTACAGGAAGTAAATAAACGAGCCACAATATGTACCAAAAGGGATCAATTACATGATAATAAACCTTGGATATAAGATGGAAATCAAAAAAATAGTAAAATACCTATCCCTATCTGATTTTTCCATACTGATTAAACCTTTTGCCAGGCAATAGAAGTACAATTTTGATTTAAATTAGGCACTTAACATTTCAATAAATTTGATTGGCAGATAACAAATTGATGTCAGTGATAAGCATTTTTAGTTCAATATATAATATGTAAACCATTTTTAGTTCTCTAAGACCCTTTTTTTATTTTTTATTTTAAAGCATCCAAAGTACTATTATTATTTTTATTAATAATCAAAACATACCTCACTCACTAAATGCTTAACAGATCCCCTCCATGGAACTTTTCCTGGACTCATTAGCTTATGGCTGTGCTCTTTGATAAATTTGGTGATAACCCACTTTACTCCATCTCTTAGAGCTAGCCTCATCATTGCTTGACATCCTTCTCTAGTAACTGGGGGAGGAGGAAGGACCCTATCTTTTCGGTAGACATACTTCTTCGCACGAAATCCTTCTTTTGAACAAACAAAATCCTGCCCAATAACCTGATTATTCACTCGTGAACGACGATTATGATGAATACGTATGGTGAAACCAATGTTCCTACCATAGGTAACATAAAACTCTCTAGCTTCATCTCTTGAGTTGAACTCCATGCCTACATATGGTTCCAGAGCTTCCACATTTGAAGACAGTTCCTCGGCTGATTGTTCTACCATATTGTCATCTTCACCCACACAAAAGTCCAAATTATTTGGATGCTCTTTTTCTATCCTTTCATGTTCTCCATAGCTTTCAAATTGTAAATCTAAGTCACTTTCATCTGAATCAAATCCATTACTAGATGCATTTTCCATTGAGCTCCTATAGCACAAAGTACAATAATTATTCTTCCACACCAAATAAAAGAAATGACACACTAGAAAATGCTAAAGCCAAGTACACTCAATGCAAAACCTTAAAAACCAATTATTATTTCGCTTATCAGAAGTAAGATAAATTGTGTCTTGTATGAACAAATTTTCTTAGGCTATGCTTGGTTGGAGGATTCGACGAGAGAAATTGAAAGAAAAAGGGAAATAGAAAGAAAAGAAGAAAGAATTGATAAGATTCAAATTCCAAGTTATGTATGGTTGAGTTGGGAAATGGAGAAATAAAATGCACAAGTAAACCTAAAAGATAAAAAAATAGGATTGCATTTCTTTCTCACTTTCTTTTCCCCAGTGTTTTCCATTATAACCAAACGAAAAGTGAGATTGTATTCCTTTTTTCCTTTCCATTTTCCTCATCAAATCCTCCAACCAAACACAGCCTTTGTGTTTTCCATCCATGTCTGCTAAGAGTCATGTCTCAATTTTAGGCATTAAAGTAAAGCTTTGATAAAATAATGGCACAAAAGGTATTTTTTATACTCCTTTTCTGCAAGCAATGTTATATTGCCTACTTCAAAACACAGACACTGCAATCTGGTATTGCGTAGGGCATAAAAGCATAATGTCAAGGGATTACACCTATAACATAACATAGAGACTCACAACCAATGGAAAATAATTAAAATAAAAACAATGATATTGATCCTAAAAAAAAAACACCTTTAAATTGTGGAACTCAAGAACACGATACTTCGGGAGAGGCTAAGAAGCATGAACACAAATATGGATGCGGACACGGGACACGGCGATTTTAAAAAAATAGGGACACGGACACGACGGAGGACACGACAATAAAATATATTTTGATATATTTTTATTTGCTATCTAGATTAATATTACATCCACAAACAATCAATATTAACAAAAAAATAACTCTAATTCTATATATATATATATATTTTTTAAAAAACTTTTAAATTAACACTTACAATTTATATATATTTTTATGGATAATCTATTAAGTATTTAAATCTAAGAAAAACATAATAAACATTCAATATTCATCAAAAGAACTAAAGAAAATGGAAGAAAAGACAACTTGGCATATCCCTAGTGTGTCCCCGACACGTCCCTTAAAAATAAATAAATTAAATAAGGGAAAACGCATTGTGGCGTGTCCCCGCCGTGTCCGTGTGTCCGACATGGATACGATACGTCACTTATTTTGAAGTGTCGGTGCTTCATAGGGGAGAGGTATGGAGGAAGATGTTATATACCTTAGTTTGAGAGTGATATTTGGAATCTCTCAATTCTAGGTGCTACTGGGATGTGCCTCTTGTACACTTGATGACTTAAAAACAATAATACAATTACAAATCGGAAAAGAAAAAAGCAAAAATGCAAAATTAATGACTGGAGATTCGCTAACATCCTTTGGTCTCATTTGCAAAACTTTTGTGGCAGATATATAACAAATTGGACCTCGAAACACAATTATGCAGTCAATTATATAATTCAGAGGTCCTCAAATCTTGCTTCATTCTCAAGATCCATATTAGCCTATTCAAGATAGACTATGCAGAAGCACCATGTCAACTCAAAGAGGGCAATGGCTCAACTGTACTCGTTTCATGAACAGGAACATTGGTGTGAATGGAGGTCAAAAGTCAATATATTCTAACCAGCATAGTTAATGTGAAGTTGAGAGGCTCCAAAAGTACTAAGATTTTGTCAGATCAAATTATCATTTGGGAATTTTCAACAGGCAGACAACTATGGAAACAACAGAAAGAAGTACTTGCGTCGGACACTTGACACTTGGGTAAGGGTATGGAATGTATATCTGACATTTGAAGTTGGAGATTCACCCAACAAGCATATTTAGGGCATGTTTGTTCTGTTTATGCTTTCATTTTTGGGGGATTTGGTCATAGCCCCCTCACTATCTAGTTTATCTTTCAAAAGGACAAGAATTATATAAGTACTTTCAAAACCCCCTGATATTTTAAAACTTATTTCTTTTACTATATTACCCTCATATCTATCAGCTCTTCTATTAAGCCATCTTCTCTACGTATGTCAGAGTAAAATTTTACTCTGTATGAAAGTAAAATTTTACACTCTGAAACTAAAGTAAAATTTTACTCTGTATGAAAGTAAAATTTTACTCTGCATGAAAGTAAAATTTTACTCTGTATGAAAGTAAAATTTTACTCTCTGAAACTAAAGTAAAATTTTACTCTGTATAAAAGTAAAATTTTACTCTGAATGAGAGTAAAATTTTATACTGTGAAACTAAAAGTAAAATTTTACTCTGTATGAAAGTAAAATTTTACTCTGTATAAAAGTAAAATTTTACTCTGGTTTTGTTAAATGAAAAAAACAGAGCAATAGAACCAGAGTAAAATTTTACTCTGGTTCTATCAAATGAAATTTGATGTTTACTCTGAAAAATCTATGCAATCATTCAAATCTCCGATCTTAAAGACTCAAAACACACATATATAGATATATATATATATATATAGATTAGAGATCGGAATATATAGATATATATATATTCGAACAACAAAGATTCTCGAAGAAAAACACTATCGAATTTGAGCTCTCTCTCTCTCATTCTCTTTATCAACAACAAAGATTCCGAAGAAAAACACTATCGAATTTGAGCTCTCTCCCTCTCATTCTCTACATCAACAACAAAGATTCTCGAAGAAAAAACTATCGAATTTGAGAGAGAGAGAGAGAGATAAATTATTAGAATTGAATTTGATCGAGCAAATGAAAAGCAAAGGTAAAGCAGGATCATTAGGAGGAAGTAGTAGTTGTTTGTGGAGGAGATTCAGATCTAAGGTAGGGTTAACTGCTGTCTTCCTCTTGTGCTCCTTCTTCTTCCTCGCCGACTTATTCCGTTCTCTTCTCCTCTCTCGTGTTCTCTCTTCTTTCCTTTTCATTTCTCAGAGTTGATTATTTGTATACACTCACAACGAAGAGAGAGTCGTTGGGATTGAGAATTTTGCTTTTTAGTTTAATTGAGGGTATAATAGTCATATAAAATATTTAAATAATAAATTTTGTCCTTTATGTAAGATTTTATAATTATGAGGGGGTTTAGAAAATATAATTTTTTTCTTAGTCCTTTTAACAATGAAAGGAAGGTAAAAGGGGTTTATAGCCAAATTTCCCTTCATTTTTCGATTCACACTATTTCTGAAAACTATTTTGGGGATTTTTTATTTTTTTTTTTAAAACAACCAACTTTTTAGGAAATACCAAAAAGTTGTTATGAAAACAATTTTCGCACAAAATTAAAACTATGGATTTTTCAAACTCTTCAATTTATTTTTTTTTATTTTTTATTTTTTTATTTTTTTATTTATTTTTTATTATTTTTTTTTTTTTAGCAAACAATAAAAACAAACAACGAGCAATGACAATAGAGAAAATGAAAACACAACCAAACAGGTCCTTAGTAATTTGAGTTTAATATATAACTATGGAAGAAATGCTTTATGGCACCTTGAGTACCATTTTATAAAAGAGGTATATTAAGAAATATGAATATTTTGTTGTGTCTCCATCTCCTTCGACATTGAAGTTAGATGAATTGAACACTTAAAGACACATACCAGCACCCATACCTAAGTCCATGTAACAGGGATCTTATGACTATGCTATAGGGCTATTTAGCCTTTAGGGTTTATTAGGATTTTGCTCTCTATTACACTGTATAAACTATGTAATTAAGTTCTTTTTTTCATGGCGTCAATACAATATGAATCTCTCACTCTCTCCGTATGTTGTGTTGTCTTACAGCACCATGTGTTTTCAGAATATTAAAAAAATTAGAGCCACACAATCTTTAATACAAGGGAGCCCCTCCAGGGCTAGTGTAGAACAAGCATTTGTCTTTTAGTTGCTTGGAATGCTGTACTTGAAGATGTGTTGGGTATAGTTGGTCCCTGTTCCTTTCGTTGTTTTTTTTGTGTGTGTGCGCGCGCACAACCGCACATTGTTTTCCTTTTACCAATTAACAAAGAAAAGGAACACGCTACTCCTAGGAAAATGAATGCTAAATTCATACCATTTTCTATTGGTTAGTGTGTGAACTGGTTATTGTGCCACCATTCAGGTTAGCAATATGGCATCAATTAACAAACTATGCACAAGCCAAGAATATCAATGAATTAGGGTGAGTATTGACAAAGATGAATGCTGGCTTCAGAACAAACTATTCCTAATAACTAAAATTAATTATTTAAGAATTATATAAAATAACATCACATTATTGCAACCATTAATTCAATTACATCAAAAAGCATTGTAGAACAACCCATTCAAAATAAATGCATTTCTTTATTTCCCCAATTTTCTAACCAAAGAGAAATGCATTTCTTTTCTCCTCAAATCACCAGGACTGTAAGAGCCATTTTCAGTTTTCAGAGTACATAGTCCCATAGTTGGAAACTCTGCTTATTTAGCATAAATTGATCAAAACATCATTGTCTCAAATTTTTAACAAGAAATTACAAAGAAACCATATCTAAAGAGCTGAAATAACAACAATTAAAAACAAAATCAACACAATTTTGGCACCTGAACAATTACCCACTATCAGAATTCTTCAATTCTTTTAACAAATCATGTGAAAATGCGCATATACACATGGGATTTGATGAGCTTACCCGTTAGCAAAACCGGAATACGAAACCAGAATCCAAATTCAAAAACCCAGATCGATCTCTGATTGTTTCATTTTGTGGGTTCTGAAAGAGTGATTTTCGAGGGTTGTAGAGAAAGAGAGAGAGAGAGAGAGAATCGTCTTGTGAGAGTGATAAAGCTCGTCTTTCTTCAGCAACAACTGGAAGAACAATCACGCGCCTGAAATGGTCGTGGGATTTCGCCATGTAATTTCGGAGGTATTTTGTAAAAATAATTACAAGTTAATGATAAATTTATGTATTAATAGTTAAAATTATAAATTATTTTAATTTTATGTATTAATAGTTAAAATTATAAATTATTTTAATAATATATAATTATTATTTTTTTTAAAACTCCAATAAACTGTAATTACCCTTTATTTATACGTAATAAATTTCTCATTACATTATCTTTATCTTTGTACATTGTAAAAGTTATTTTGAGTGATCAATATTTCGTTACCATTATGTTGTGTTTGGTTGACATATTTGGGAAGAGAAATGAAAAATATGTATAAAATTAGATAACATATAGGTATATTTTATCTATATTTCACCTATATTTTTTTTTTTTATTTCTAAATTCTTTCTCAAATCTCCTTATTAAATACAACGTTGGAATTTCATTCAATTTTAGTGCAAACGAGGGTGACACAATTATAAAATTCACATCCCATCAAATAAATAAATAAAAAATTATGAAATTCACAAATAATTCTGTCATTCTATAAGACTATTATGATGCACGTTTCGGGAGGTTTGTTAACACAAAAATAAAATACATCTTGTTTTTAAATATATTTTTTTTTAAATTTAGATTATGTTATTTTTTTTATTATTATTTTTTTACTTTTCCACAAGACAAATTTAAACATTAATTTTTTTTTTTTTATAAAAAATTTCAAAAGCCAAAATAAACCAAAACAATCTATTGTTTTTGTCTTTTTTAGATTTTTTTTTATTCATTTCATCGGGTAAAATTTAAAAGTTTAATTTTTTTTTTTACAGAATTAAAAATAAATCATTTATTTGATTGTCACATCAAGTAGAATTTAAAAGTCCAAATTTTTTTTACAAAATTAAAAAAAATGCTAAAAATGAAAATTAACCAACAAAAAAATTGAAAAAAAAAGGAGGGGTAAATCCCAAACACCCAAGTTTCATAATAATGAAAAAAAAAAAAAAAAAAAAAAGGCTTAAGGAACTCAACTCCTGGAGCTTTGTACATTGAAGTTCATTGTTAAATGGAACTTCTTCTTTTTTCTTTTTTTTCTTTTTTTTAAAAAAAATATTTATAAGGCACATTCAAGAACACTGGTTAAATAACTAAAACAGCTGGTGTGGCTTAAACCTGGGGGCTTTTCCCATATTAAGCCTATTTTGTATTTTAATTCCTAAACTAGGTCTAGTTTGGACGGAATTCCCAAACTAAGCTAAATCGCTATTACAAATCGCGCTTTCACTGTTTGGAGCTAAAAATGTGATGAATAGTAAAAGCGCTATTGCAAATCGCGCTTTTAATTAAGAAAGCGCTGTTCAGAATCACGCTTTTAACATAAAAAAATTTTCTGCATAAAAACGCTATTTGAAATAACTTTTATTCATTATATTAAAATCGCTATTTGAAATCGCGCTTCTACTGCGCATCTGTGTTTCCTGAAGAAAATGTTTAAAATATATTAAAATTTGACCAAAGTAAGACATGAATGCTTTGTAGCACAAATGGTAGTGTGCTTGTTTTGCCACAAGTGTGGCGTGGGTTCAATCTTTGGTAAGTGCAACCATTCAATTAACTTTTTCTTTTCTGTTCTTTTTTTTTTTCAATAACTCTATACTTCATATATTCAATATGTAATTTTTTTTATCAAAAAAAAGTAAAATGTTTGTTTGGTTAACTAAAATTTTTTTCTATAAAATACAATTTTTTTCAAAATGTCAACATGATTATTTAAAAAGTATTCAGTGTATTTGGTTTGAATTTTTTAGATTTAGTTATTTGAAAATTGAGTTTTTTTATTTTCGTATTTTTTTTTAGTGAATATTTTTAAAATTTTAAACATTTTTTTTTAACTTTTTTAGATGCACCTTAGTTAGATGTATCTAAAAAGTAAAAAAATTGTGAAAAAATATTTTACAAAATTAATAAATACATAAAATATAAAAAATGTACTGAAAAAATATTTTTGTATTTGTAGTATCTTTTCAGCAAATTATCATTTTTTTAGCAAAATGTACTCAAAAAAATATGCACGGTGAAAGTTTATTCCAAAAATATTTTTTCAGCAAAATATACGCTTTTAAAATTTACTAAAATATTTTAAAAGCGTACATTTTTTTATTTTTTCATAAATAGATAAAGTATAGAGTGAGTGAAAAAATGTAAAAAATACAAAAAATGTACTGAAAAAATTAATACAAAATATTAATTTTTTCAGCAAAATGTACTCAAAAAATGTACGCTTTTAAAATAATATTTTAAAAGCGTACATTTTGCTGAAAAAATATTTTTTGAATAAACTTTCACTGTGCATATTTTTTTGAGTACATTTTGCTGAAAAAAAGATGATAATTTGCTGAAAAGATACTACAAATACAAAAATATTTTTTCAGTACATTTTTTGTATTTTTATGTATTTATTAATTTTGTAAAATATTTTTTCACAATTTTTTTACTTTTTAGATACATCTAACTAAGGTGCATCTAAAAAAGTAAAAAAAAAATGTTTAAAATTTTAAGAATATTCACTAAAAACAAAAAAATACGAAAATAAAAAAAATCAGTTTTCAAATAACTAAATCTAAAAAATTCAAACCAAATACACTGAATACTTTTTAAATAATTATGTTGACATTTTGAAAAAAATTGTATTTTATAGAAAAAAATTTTAGTTAACCAAACAAACATTTTACTTTTTTTTGATAAAAAAAATTATATAATGAAAAAAAAAAAAAAAAAAAGAACAGAAAAGAAAAAGTTAATTGAATGGTTGCACTTACCAAAGATTGAACCCACGCCACACTTGTGGCAAAACAAGCACACTACCATTTGTGCTACAAAGCATTCATGTCTTATTTTGGTCAAATTTTAATATATTTTAAACATTTTCTTCAGGAAACACGTATGCCCAGTAGAAGCGCGATTTCAAATAGCGATTTTCAAATAGTGAACAGTAAAAGCGCTATTTCAAATAGCGTTTTTATGCAGGAAATTTTTTTATGTTAAAAGCGTGATTCTGAACAGCGCTTTCTTAATTAAAAATTGACTGGTTCACAAGTAGTTGTCAATGGAGTTGCAAACAAACAGCCCAAAGTAAACATTAGAAGTGCAATCAATTATACAACATTAAGGAACAAGAGCTGCAGCTGATTCATTGATAGGAAGGCAAAGCAAATGGTTCAAAATGACACACTTACATAATTACATTATTCTAAGTCTAAATCATCTTGTTCTCCTTCAGATTCAAGTTCTCTCACTTTATCAGAAACTACTTGCACATTCAATGATAGTTGCCGAGTGTGTTCCTCTACATATTTCAAAATCATCTGTAGCTGTTCTTGATATGCAGCAGATCTTTTTCTCATGATGTAGCTCTGTGGATAGTTCCGGATCTTAAGATCTTTCTCATCCTGCAAAAGTATCATGATAAACATCAAAAGAAAAACAAGCAGATAAAACACTCGTAAGAAGTTAGTTATATGTTAAGAACAGAATCCCTATTGACATATCACTGCACGTAGCCAAAACATGATGGGCGAAGGACGCAATGCCGTGTTTTCCTCACTTTTTAATTAATATATATGGTTCTTGCTCAACAAAAATATTCAGATATTCACATTTTGGTGACTAGCACAAATGTTCAAGAAGTATTGGAAGCCAAATCAAACCAGTTTCATATTTGAGAAATCTAAATCAATACAACAATGTTGAGAAATCTAAATCAGGTTTTTACGATATTTATAAGCTTTAACCAGTTTCATTATCTTCGTCCTAATTTATTTAATTTTGATGATATATCCATTTATGCAGTCTTTGATTAATCTCTTTATCAGTTGGAAGGAAAATCTTTTTAATCCATAAACTAACAAAAAGAATTCACAAAATGATATGGTTCAAAATTATGGTTCTTAATGGTGGTTTCTTGCTATGCATAGCAGACTAAAAACACACAACACAAATTTAATTTCTAGAATATATCACTTGATTATAACTTAAAAAGTAATACAATCTATGCAGAGTAAGGATCACTCCATTGAAATATTAGTAACATACCTCACAGAATGCAATCCGATGCGATCTTCGTGGTGGGATTTTGCTAGGGTTGAGCTCATGATTATGCTCTTTGACAAAACCATATACAACCCACTTACCTTCATCCTTTGCAGCTATCCTCAACATTGCATTGCACCCCTCCCTGGTAGCTGGCCGCAACGGAAGGATTCTGTTTTCTCTCTTTGCATGTTTATCTGCACGGAAACCTTCTTTTGAACAAACAAACTCCCGGCCAATTACTGAGTTGTCTTTAAGTGATCGACGTGTGCGATTATTCCGTATGGTAAAGCCCACACACCGTCCATACATCTCATAGAATTCCCTAGCATCCTCAGCTGATTCAAATTCCATGCCAATAATTGGTTCTAGAGGTTCCGAACTTAGAGGCAAATTTTCAACAGATGGTTTCATGATATCGCAAGTTCCATTCAGATTATCTGATGGGTCATCTTCCACTGTTTCATGACTATCGAATGTTTCAGCTAACCAACGCCTATAGATTCTGTTTGAATTAAACCCTTGGCCAGGAGTGCTTGCCATTCTGAACCTACCAGAAGAAAAAAAATTCATAGTATCAATCAACATCCTGGAGTACACTGGAGAAGTAGAAGCAATGCACTGCTTATTCTCCCTGCATCCTAAGCATTCAAAAGAAAGCAACAAAGGTACATATAACAGTACGTACTAGCTTTCAGCCATGTATTCCAACATGCAACACGCCGTCAATGTTAACTACAATAATATCAAATCTCATGAATTTAACTGGCAGCCAGAGTTCAATATTTTAAAATTTTGATCCAAATGTGCAACCTTGTGAGTAAACCCCTTTGCATCTACATTGAATTAAAAATGGCTCAGCTCTAATAATACCAGGAAGAAAGACTAGTCTTTTAAACATAAACCCAAAAAAGATTGATGATATTTGACAGTAGGAAGAAGAGCAATTTCGGAAATTCAGTTCTTTTGCATCCTAATATGAGAAAGATATTATAGGGCAGATGTCCCAGATTTACATACAAAGAAATACCTACAACATCTGGGTCTGAAGGCCTATGAAAAAAGATTATTTTCTTTTGATATTTTACTAAATAAAAAATTACAATGGCAATTCTTTAATTAGAAAGGCACCAAGGCTGTGATATGTCCGAAAAGTTTAAGCAGATAGGAAATGGCATAGACTACTACTTGCGAATCTAAAAAAGGGATCTTCCTATCAACCTCAAAAAAAATATGACTAAAGGCACACAAAAGAAACACAGTTAAATGTATAGTAAAGAGAAGAGGAAGATGAGATGCAATTACAATGTACAACTAATGAGAGACCACAAAATTATGGTTCTCTCCTTAGACTGATATGGAACAATGCAAAAAAAGAAGAAGAAACCTTAGGCTTCGGCACCTAAGAGGTCTACCTCAGGCACCAAACATAATAGAAATCCCAATGATCTTTATTAATTTATTTCTAAGTCTCCAATCCAATCTGGTAGTTTTAGGATTCTTTAAATAGCCGCCAATCTTATCAAACAAAAGACACGACAATTCAAAACTAAAAATAATAATAATCCCAACTATAATCTTAATCAAATAAAAAAAAAAATGCAACCCATCTAAATGCCACCACAAGCAACATCTCCCTCATCTCTCCCTTGATGCTATTATTTACTTGCCCATGCAACCTTATAAAAACCCAAGGGAAACCATCCTCCACATATTTGAACAAAAAAGACACTGAAAATTCTCCTGCCTTACTCCTCCCTTTCTACCACCCTCTTATTCCACAACACCATCACATCCTTTCAATACCCTTAACTTGTAAATGCCTCCACTCAACAAACCATCCACCCCAAACACTCCAAACCATCTCATTACTCATATCTTCATTTTTTGTTTCTTGAAGACAAACTATGTGTGACCTCGAATCTCTAAGAAGAGACTTTACTACCACCCTTTTATATCTTGGATCCAAGCCCATCAAATTCCAATTAATAATTTTGCTTCTCATGATACAAACATCTAAGAAACTCTCCCCTTTGCCCACTTCCTTTCCCAACCTTATTTTTCCTAATAGAACATCCCCACCTAGCATCAATGGATTAAAAAGGCGCATCACCTCCTCCTCAAAGCCTCACAAGAAACCCCAATAAATTTGCTGAAGTCTCTCACCATCTTTAGCACCCATGCTGAGACTTCATTAGGTTGCAACATCTCCTTCTTAATTCACAAGTCTATAACTGTGGTCTGTGGATATATTTATCTGAGCCAAGCACTGCCACTAGAGTGCACCCCAAAGGGTCAAAGAGTTCTAATTTTGTTAAAAAGTTCAGATGTAGCTTCACGTGACTAGTTGTTCAATCAAGTGATTAATACAAGTTGGACATGATCAAAAGATGCAACAAAAAATTAGTACACTACTAGACATTGCAACTATGTTAAAAATTCACATATGCCTATGCATAATTGGATATTGATTAAGTAGTGGACCATGTGTTTTAGAATTTTTTTTTCACAGATGTAGATGAGTCATAGAGACTTTAGAAAAGATAAAATTTGATTATGAACCCATTTGTAAAGATAGCAAACATTTGAAATATTGACTATGAACCCATGTTACTTATGGACTAAAATTTGAAAGCTCTTTTACTGCTCACTCTAGCCATTACTCTTACTGACCCAAGTAATGCTTATTGATATCATTTAGAAAAGGGAAAAAGGCAAAGTCTTTTCACATTTCCAAACGACCCTCATTTCTTCAATTCAAACTTTTCCAAAATCTACTATAAATTTGTTTGGTTTGGTTTTCAAAAACTGTTTTTTTGATGGTTTTTCATTTAATTTTAATGAATTTTTTTTTTTTCATATTATAGTCAATTTTTTTTGGGTACTTTCTAGATGTACTAATCAAGACGCATCTTACTTAAATATTTCCAAAAAAAAAAAAAAATCACTAGAAACAAACAAAAAATTGAACAAAAATCTATGTGTATTTTTTTTCGGATTTTCGTTTGTTTCTGGTATTTTTTTTAATATATATTTTAGTTTAAAAAATTTACTTTTTAATCCATCTAATCTTGATGTAAAAAACTAAAATATATATAATATAAAAAAAAAAGCTGTCCAAAAATAATTTCTGAAAATTAAAACCAAACAAAAGTTGGGTTTTCTTTTTTGGGAACTAATCTTAAATGGGTAAGATGTAAATGCATTAACCATCCCCAAAAACTAGTTTGCTTCTTCAAATATATCAAATTTGTTGCATTTTCATTAGTTGCTTGATTAAGATCATAACAAACCAGAATCAAGCAAGTAGAAGTAGATACAAATATAGAAGTATTAACATGAGCTTCTTTTTTTCTCAAATCAATCTTCAACTGTTGACATAAAACAAGAACAGTATTAAAAAATAAATGAATAAAAATTTGTTGTATGAATCTTCAGCTCGAGGCGATGGAATTCAGTTAAAAGACATACGAGATAGAGAGCACAAACCTGAGGAATTGAAGGAAATGTACATACAGAACTGTATGTTACGGAGTCCCTTCAACTTTTGGACTTAGGGAGCATTGACGACGATGAGAGAGAGCCCTAACCGGATGAATCGCGGTAAATGTACATATATAACTGTACCACTGGCGGGTTGAAAAGAAAACAAATTATTGTACTGAAAAAGAAAAATCCACTATCTCATATATAAATGTTAAATAATAGGGAAATTTATTAAGAAATGATATTTCAAGTATTTGTATTTGAATTAGACAAATATATTTTTGTATTTTAATAAATCTTATTATTTGAATATTTGATTCATAAAATTTTAATTCTTATATGTAAGGTATTTTATAGATAATTTTACTCATATAAATATTTCTTGACATATTAGAAATTTGGCAATGTAAACATTCATATTTGACAGTGGTAATATTCACATTAACAGTATAAATGTTTGCATCACATTAACAGTA
The DNA here is from genome assembly GCA_025200525.1 of Camellia lanceoleosa. Lineage (NCBI taxonomy): Eukaryota > Viridiplantae > Streptophyta > Magnoliopsida > Ericales > Theaceae > Camellia > Camellia lanceoleosa. Next base: position 133,149,733 of record CM045766.1, read on the forward strand.
TAAATGTTTGCATCACAAAACATTTCATGTTGTCAATGTGAATATTAATGTGCATTTCATCCTATTACTATTAGAGATATTTTAATAATTATGTCACTCATCGAACTTATTAATATATAAAAAAATAATTTAAATTAAATAGAACATAAGTAGGTAAAGAGGTATTTATGAATAAATGTCTCTAAATAATAACAAAAATTATGTAGTATAATAATATGCTTTTATTATTAAAACATCTATAAAATAATCATAAATAAATTATTTCCAAATATTTTTATGTTAAAATAGTTGTGGTTTGGTTCCTTTAAAAAAAAAAAAAAAAGAGTTAGTGTAATTTGGAAGAGAATCGTATTATTTGCTCTCTGTTTTTATTTTTAAATGGTAGCATTGGGTCTACATGGATTGGAATTTTTTTCACAGAGCTTTTTATGGTCCCTCAATCTGATCTAAAGAAATTTCATCTAGAGATTTTCTCTCGGCTTACCAGAGAAATTCTGTCCAACCCAGATAAATTTTTCTAACCTTTCCTTCTTTCCAGAGAAATACCATGCTGCTTCTTTAATTTTCTGTACTAGGTTACTTATTTGATTTTCTCTGCCATGTTACTTCTTTAATTTTCTCTGCCAGGTTACTTATTTGATTTTCTCTGCCATGTTGCTTCTTGGATTTTTTTTTGCCATGTTGTTTCTTTGATTTTTTTTGTCATGTTGCCTCTTTAATTTTCTCTACCAGGTTGCTTATTTGATTTTCTTTGCCATGGTGCTTCTTTAATTTTCTCTGCCAGGTTACTTCTTTAATTTTCTCTGCTAGGTTGCTTCTTTGATTTTCTCTACCATGCTGCTTCTTTAATTTTTTCTGCCAGGTTACTTCTTTGGTTTTCTCTGCCATGTTGCTTCTTCAATTTTCTCTGCCATTTTGCTTCTTTGATTTTCTCTGTCATGTTGCTTCTTTAATTTTCTCTGCCATGTTACTTCTTTAATTTTCTCTGCCATGTTGCTTCTTTGATTTTCTCTACCAGATTGCTTCTTTGATTTGCTCTGCCATGCTATTTCTTTAATTTTCCCTGCCATGTTGCTTCTTTGATTTTCTTTGGAGGTGCATTTGATCCAAAACAGACATACACAAACACACATCATAATTACACATGGCAGAGCAACATAATCACAGAGATATACAAGGATGTTTTCAAATTCAACTTCTACACCACCCAATAAGCTCATCACTTGCTTCCCTGAACCATGATGCACAGGTGATTGACTCATTTATTTGGCCAAACACAGCAAAACAAACAATTGAGTGATCAAGATAAACTTAGAATTGATGGGGAAAAAATATTTATTATTTTCAAATAAGCATAGTAGCTTAAGTTCAAGTTAGAAAAATTCAACTTATGTGTATCATTTCCGATTATGTGTTTGCGAATATGCCTTAATTGCGTCCTTCAAAATAACATCCTTCACAAACCTACCAAAAAGCTACCTTTTTGTATCAATAATTTAATGAAACAGCTCAAGATGAACAAACAAGCAAAAAGAAGAGAAAAATAGCTAATTCAATGTTTCAATTTCAACACAAACATTGTTATGCCTAAAAAAAAAAAAAAGATCAATCTAGAAAAACACATGAATAGAAATAGAAATAGAAAGAGAATTGGAGAAAGTGACCGTGAGAAATACTGGAGTGAGCATCGGATCTACAATAACGCAAGAGCTTCTACGACGGCCAACATCAACAACAAAGCTTTCGTTCTATGTTGGTTCCACTGCTACCACTGCTACTGCTAGCCTCACTTCTATATCGATCAATCTAGAAATTTTCTTTGGATTTCGCTGGACTTTCCAGAGAATATTTATGCTTGAATATGAGTTTGTCACTGACGTAGTCCATAGCAAAGCAAATAAAGTTTTTAATCAAATTTGAGTCAACTTTCAGGTTCTCACACTTTTCGAGTGTGTGTTTTCCAAGACAACCTTTCGATTCATTTCAAATTGGTAAAGTCAGGGTGATAATTAAAAAAACTGTTGTTGATTTTGATTCATATTGGGAGAGTGATAACTACTACAATACCTAAGCTTTGATTTCTAATCAACTCTCTAAAGCTCCACTATGATAACCAACACCTTGTCTCCCTCTCTCTATATCTATATATACATGTATATATCTTCATGAATTTCTAGGGCTTGTTTGACTACTGGTGTTGCCAATGGAAATCGATACTTAAAGCCTTTTGGACTACGATCTCAACTCCAAACCACCATTCACAAACGGCTCTATTTCTGATAAATGGTATCGCCTGTTACCCAAAAGACAACCTAAGAGGGGGGTGAATTAGATTTTTATAATTAAAATTAATAATACTCTAATAAAAATTATGACTAGCACAATAGATAAATATAATTAATGAAATAAAAATAATTAAAACAAGTGTCTTAACAACTATGTTAGTTAATGATTTTAGCACAGTAAAAATGTGAAATATAGCTATGGCAATTTAAAATAAAATAAAGATATAAGGGAGGGAGAGGCAAACAAATTTATAATGGTTCGGTTTCAACTCGTCCTACGTCCACTCCTCAAGTTTCACTTGAGATTTTCCACTATACTCTAGCTTCACAGGGTGCTAGCAACCTTTTCACAGATAGAGCAATCCTCCACAGATTTTACACTGACTTTCTAAGTCAAGAACACTGAGTGTACTACACTCTTACAAGATTGAAAAGAATGTGTTTTTGCTTTCACAGAAAGTTACAAGAATTGTCTCTCAAAGATAGATATAAAAATGAAACTCTGATTTTTCTGTAAACCTCACACGGAAAAGATGGACTTAAAGCTATAAGGCTCAGTGTATAATTTATGAGAATAGATGTGAGTGATTATAGATCAAAGAATATTTTCAGGTTTTTGTAACTTGTTTACATTAGAGGCTTTGGTATATATAAAGAAAATTATAGCCGTTTATAGTCGTTGTAGTCATTTGAATTTATAGTCGTTTATAGCCGTTATACTCCATCATTACTAATTTGAATATCTTCCACTCCATTATTACAAATTTGAATATCTTCCACTTGAACCTTTTGAACCTTTTGAACTGCTGATGTGCTGGGCTGTTTGAACTCTTGATTTAATCAAATATTAAATACATTCTAATAACATTTAGGATAAAGGTTTAAGTGAGAAATAATGGGACAAAATAAATTTTGATTTTATTAAAACATAAAATTATCAAAATAAATGTTGATTCTATTTTTCTCTTTCAAATAAATCATCAAAATAAATTTTGATTCTATTTTTCTCTTCTAAATAAATTAAAACATAATTAAATAAATCATCAAAATAAATAAGTCTAACAATTTCTCCCTTTTTGATGATGGCACACGATGATATTTTGATTTGATTTGAGAGTAAGAAAGGCTCCCCCTCAGGTCATGTTCCCTGAATTCATTTATAAAAACACAAATTAGCACATGTGTAACAAATAAGCTTTAATTAGAAACATGATATGAGACTAAGATATCAAACTATAAATACATAATCATCATATTAGTTTTCAAATAATACCATAATACATAACATCATATAATTTCTCCCCCTGTGACATTATCAAAAAGAAATCATGGGTCAGAATCTGATAGTGATAAATGACATAAAAAAATAGATAATAAAAAAATATAGATATGAATCTCCCGTGCCTCTCTTTTTCATTGAAAATCGCGTCGAACACGTGGCCTTGCTTTTGCGTCAGCTGACTGACAAAAGCAGCTCTCCTCGATTGCCGCTCGCCTTGGCTATCCCTCCCTCCTTGTCTTTTTCTTTTCAGCCTTCTTCTTAATCACACTTGTCTGCTTTTTCTTCTTTACCTTACTCTCTTCTATCTCTTCTTCACCACTCTCTTCTGTTCTTCTTCCTCATCGAAAGATAAAAAAAAAAAAAAAAACTGAACGGAGGAGGCCAAGCCTCAGTCTGTTCGCTTCTATTTCTCCGTAACTCATTTCTTTTACACATTTCACCTCTAAACCATGGCTTCCTCATCCTGTTCCCTCACTCTATTTCCGGACCTGAACGATCCCATAAACTTTGCTAGACCGAGTTCCTCTACTCCTACTCTTCCTGTCATTCCTCTGCCTAACCTTCCTATGATGTCGATTAAGCAAATCATTGCAGCTCAATCTGACATAGAAGCCAATCATTTCACACTGACGTCCTGTATGGAGACGGTGACGGCAGTCACAAAATTGGCTCACCGATTGCAGAACAGGACGAGTGAGCTCCATCAAGTCAATGCCCAACTCTCTCTCTGCTCCAGCGCATGTATAAGGATGCGCGAGCAGAAATAGGCACACTGAAAGCCGAAAATAAAGAGCTTAAAAAGAAGACCACCTCCATGGCCCGATTTGGAGCAACGTCGTTCTTGGCTTTTGATAGTCAGCGGGGAGTCGTCACTCTCGACGAAAGCATGGGGGCAGGGCCGTCAAAGGTCGCCCAAGGTGATAAAAAGAAGAAGAAAACGATAAAAGAGGCGAGTAAGTAAGATCGGCGCATAGCTGGAAAAAAATGAAGTTTTTTTTTTTTTTTTGTATGTTTATTTTGATCGGCGTGTGGCTGTAAAAAAAATGAAGGGTGTTTTTTTTTATGTAAATATTTATGTTTTGATTTGTTTTTTTTTTATGTTTAAGTGTTGAAAAATGAAATTAAAAAGCAAAAAAAAAAAAGAAAATTAAGTCCAAACAAAAAATAATAATGAGAAAAAAAATAAAAATAAAAGAAATTAAGCCTAATAGCAAAATAAAATAATACCAGCATAAATTAAATTTAATGGGATGTTGGTGATGCTGGAATGGTAATGCAAAAAAAAATTCGACGAGGGTTTAAAAAAAATCAATGTATGCAAAATTAACTTTATCTTAAGATGCAGAACCAAAAAAAAAATAAAATTACACGGTTGAGAATAGCAAACTGTTAAGAAGAATAAATGTATGAAGGAGTTGTAAACATTCAACTGATATAAATGTTTCTATATCAATGTTGCAATACACATATATCTTTTTAACAAAAATTCAAGTTTCATAGTCATAACAAAACTTTTTAAGTAGAAATCGACATTCCAAGCTCGCCATGAATAAAATTGAAGCGATCATCGCTTAGGAGTTTTGTGAAAATATCTGCCAATTGCTTTTCAATGTTTACAAATTTAGGTACAATATCCCCTTTTTGAACATGATCTCTTAAAAAATGATGCCGAATTTCAATATGTTTTGTTCGTGAGTGTTCAACTGGATTTTTGCTTAAATTGATGGCACTAGAATTATCACATTTAATAGGGATATGATCATAATGTAAATCAAAGTCCTCCAATTGTTGTTTCATCCAAAGTATTTGGGCACAATAACTTCCGGAAGCTATATATTCAGCTTCGGCCGTTGATAAAGCAACAGATTTTTTGCTTTTTGCTAAACCAAGATACTAATGAGTTACCAAGAAAGTGATAAGTGCCACTGGTGCTTTTTCTATCAAGTTTGCATCCGGCAAAGTCGGCATCCGAGTAATTAATTAAATCAAATGCAACATCTTTAGGATAAAACAGTCCCAAATTTTGAGTGCCAGCAAGATATCTAAAAATTCTTTTAACAGCACTGTGATGTGATTCCTTAGGATTTGATTGATATCTAGCACACATATAAACACTAAACATAATATCAGGTCTACTTGCAGTTAAATAAAGAAATGAGCCGATCATACCTCGATATTTTGTTTGATCAATGGACATACCTTTTTCATCATTATCTAGCTTAATGGATAGGTGTTCCAGCTATTTTTAAGTCATACATACCAAACTTTTTGAGTAGTTCTTTTGTGTACTTAGCTTGGTTGATAAAAATTCATTCCTTACATTGTTTGATTTAAAGTCCAAGGAAATAATTTAGCTCCCTCATCATGCTCATCTCAAACTCACCTTGCATACACTCAGCAAATTCCTTACACAAGGTTTCATTAGTAGCACCAAATATAATGGCATCTACATATATTTGCACAATAAGTAAATCGTCATTTTTAGTTTTAACAAAAAGTGTTGTGTCAATCGTTTCTCTAGAAAAATTATTTTCAATCAAAAATTTACTTAATCATTCATACCATGCACGAGGTGCTTGTTTCAAACCATATAAAGTTTTTGATAGTTTAAAAACATGATTTGGAAAAGTATGATCTTCAAAACCTGGGGGTTGTTTACATAAACTTCCTCATTTATAAAATCATTAATAAAGGCACTTTTTACATCTATTTGATAAAGTTTGAAATCTCTAAAACATACAAATGCAAATAATATGCGAATGGCTTCTAATTTAGCAACCGGAGCAAAGATTTCGTCGAAATCAATAACTTCTTCTTGATTGTATCCTTGTGCAACAAGTCTAGCTTTGTTTCTTATAACTGTGCCGGATTCATCAAGCTTGTTTCGAAAGATCCATTTGGTACCGATAATGGTATGATCTTTAGGTTTTTGCACAAGTTCCCACACTTTGTTTCTCTCAAATTGGTTGAGCTCTTCATGCATAGCTATCATCTACTGTTCATCGAATTTGGCTTCTTGAAAGTTTTTAGGCTCAATCTGTGAGAGAAAAGCCAAGTTACTACAAATATTTCTAAGTGAAGAGCGAGTTTCAATACCTTTTGTAGGGTCACCTAGAATTAAATCCTTAAGGTGATTATGAACAAACTTCCATTCTCTTAGCAAATCGTCATTGTTTCTTCATTCTTCTTGAGGTGGGAGAATAGGTTGTTCAATCTCTTCGTTCAACTTACATGGTTGGTTCTCTTCTTTGTAAATATTTGAATCTTTCACATTTAGTTCCAAATCTATATGATCACTAACAATTTGTTTTTGAGCAAAGCTGTTAGTTTCATCAAATGCCACATGTATAGATTCTTCCACAACAAGAGTTTTTTTATTAAAAACACGATAAGCTTTGCTAGTTAAGGAATAGCCAAGAAAAATTGCTTCATTAGATTTTGAATCAAATTTACCTAAGTTATCCTTACCATTATTATGCACAAAACATTTACAACCAAAACATGCAAATGACTAATGTTGGGCTTTCTATCATGCCAAAGTTCATAAGGAGTCTTTTTGAGAATAGGTCTAATTAATGCACGATTTAAAATATAGCATGCAGAGTGAACGGCTTCGGCCCAAAAATATTTAAGAAGATTATTTTCGCAAAGCATTGTTCTACTCATCTCTTCTAAAGTTATATTCTTCCTTTCTACTACACCATTTTGTTAAGGGGTCGTAGGTGTTGAAAAATTATGTCCAATACCATGCTCATCACAAAACAATTCAAATTTCTCATTTTCAAGTTCTCTACCATGGTCGGTTCGAATATTAATAGTAAGAAAGCCTTTTCATTTTGAATTCTACGACAGAGTTTTGTGAAATAAGAAAATGTTTCATCTTTGTGTACTAAAAACATAACCCATGTAAATCTTGAATAATCATCAACAATAACAAGACAATAACGTTTACCACCTAGACTAGATGTCCTTGAGGGACCAAATAAATCCATATAAAATAGTTGTAAAGGTCTAGTTGTGGAAATATGAGATTTTGATTTAAATGATGTTTTAGTTTGTTTTTCTTGTTGACAAGCACTACAAAGATAATCTTTTTCAAATTTAATTGTTGGAAGTCCAATGACCAAATCCTTTCTCAAAAGTTTAACAATTAAATCCATATGAGCATGATCAAGTCTTCTATGCCATAACCAACTATTTTCATTATTAACATATAAATATTTAACATCACTAGCATAGAGATTATTAAGTTGAAAAATATAAACATTATCATGACGATTACCAACGAATAAAACTTTATGATTATTTGTGCCCTCAATTGTGCAATGTAATTTATCAAAAATAACTCGATTACCTTTATCACATAATTGACTAATACTAAGTAGGTTATGCGTAAGTCCATCAACAAGTAAAACATTTTCAATAGAAGGGTTAGGAGAAATACCGATGCTACCAATACTGATGATTTTTCCTTTCTTGTTGTCTCCAAAAGTAACAAATCCTCCATCTTTCGATGATAGTTTAGTAAAGAATGACTTATCTCCGGTCATGTGTCTAGAACATCCACTATCAAGGTACCACTTCCCTTTTTTAGCTTTGGACTTAAAACAAACCTACAAGATGACAATCAAGTGTTGGTTTTTGGTACCCATAGTTTCTTGGGTCCTTCTTGATTAGTTTTGTTAGATCCCTTAACAATCTAAATCTTTTTAATTCCCATATTTATATTATTTTTAAATGGACAAGAAGATATATAATGGCCTTTCTTTCTACAATAATGACAAGTAATATGAGGGTGAGTCATGAGAGGTGCCTTTTCAAAAATTGTATTGAGATTCTTTTATTTTTTAATAGGGTCATATCCAATGCCCGCCTTATCGAAAACACATCTTTGATTTCCAAGAAGCTTGTTAAGATTATCTCTATGTTTTACAAAATTTTCAAGTGTTTTTGTTAAATCATCAACATTGTTTTGTAAAGCAATTTTCTCATTAGAGATGGTATCAAAATCATTTTTCAAAACAATTTTTTTTTCCTTTAATTCTTCTACATTAATAGATGAAGATGCAACAGATTTCTTTAACACATTATTTTTGGCACAAAGTTTTCTAAATTTATTTGATAGTTCATGGAATGCACTTTCAAGTTTTTCATAAAGAGTAGTTATCTCATCTTGAGCAGAGTCTTCATCTTCAAGAGCCATTGGACATAAGTTGGCTACTTCATTTTCAATTTCATCATTTGAGCTTTCATCTTCACTTTCTCCCCAAGCTGCTACCATGGCCTTTTTGTTTCTTTTGTAGTATTTTCCATGATTCTTCAATTTTAGACAATCCATCTTCATATGTCTAGGATTTTTGCACTCATAGCAAATAATAGGCTCTTTCTTGTTATCTTTGTTGTACTCTTTCTTGAAAGGTCTTCTTTCTCCATAATTTTTTTTCTTGAAGTGCTTTTTGAGATTTTTACTAAACATGGCATAGCTTTCATCCTCAATGGAGTTTTCATGTTCTTCTTCATTTGATGAGGTTTTGAATGCAATTCCATTTTTCTTTTTGTTTTCAACATCCTCATGTCCTTTCATGGTGATCTCATGAGTCATAAGGAAATCCATAAGCTCATCCAATCCAAGTGTAGAAAGATTTTTGGCTTCTATAATGGTCGTGACCTTTACTTCCCAATTCTTTGGTAAACACCTAAGAATTTTTTTTACCAACTCACTGTTAGTATAAGTTTTACCAAGAGATTTCAAAGAATTTACAATTTCAGTAAATCTAGTAAACATACTTTAAATAGATTTATTAGAGTTCACTGTAAACAATTTATAACTATGAACAAGCATATCAATACGAGATTCCTTCACTTAGTTTGTACCTTCATACGTTATCCCAAGTTTGTCCCAAATTTCTTTTGCCGAATCACAACTTGAAATTCTATTATACTCCTTAGAGTCTAATCCACAAACAAGGGTGAGTTTGGCTTTAGCATTGACTTGCAATAATTTATGATCTCTCTCATCGCATTCATCTTCAGTTTTAGGTACACTAATATTGTCTACTAATTTGGTAGGAATTTTTGGACCTTTGGTGACAATAATCCACATGGCATGATCAGTGACTTGTAGGTATAGGGTCATCTTATCCTTCCAACAACTATAGTTGTTTCCGTCAAACAATGGTGGCCTATTTGTGGCTTGTCCTTCAGCTAAGGTTACCATGGATCGAAACTCTTAGATGGTTAAATCTAAAACAAGAGTCTAGGCTCTGATACCAATTGTTACCCAAAAAATAACCTAAGAGGGGGGTAAATTAGGTTTTTATAATTAAAATTAATAATACCCTAATAAAAATTATAATTAGCACAATAGATAAATATAATTAATGAAATAAAAATAATTAAAACAAGTGTCTTAACAACTATGTTAGTTAATGATTTTAGCATAGTAAAAATGTGAAATATAGCTATGGCAATTTTAAATAAAATAAAGAGATAAAAGAGAGAGAGGTAAACAAATTTATAGTGGTTTGGTGTCAATTCGACCTACGTCTACTCCTCAAGCTTCACTTGAGATTTTCCACTATACTCTAGCTTCACAGGGTGTTAGCAACCTTTTCATAGATGGAGTAATCCTCCACAGATTTTACACTGACTTTCTAAGTCAAGAACACTGAGTGTACTATACTCTTACAAGGTTGAAAAGAAGGTGTTTTTGCTTTCATAGAAAGCTACAAGAATTATCTCTCAAAGATAGATATAAAAATGAAACTCTGGTTTTTCTGTAAACCTCACACAGGAAAGATGGGCTTAAAGCTTGTCACAACCCAAATCCGCCCCTATGGGTTTAGCATCAGAATCGCCGATGTCTGTGATTACCAAAGGCCCGCTTATGATAATGTGATATCTGAGTAAGGGGCTAGCGGAAGCCAAAACAGTAAATAAAAGATATCCAATGAGTTGTGACAGTCTATATGCAAAAGACTTTTCTGTAACATAATCACATTCAAAACCAAAACAGTATATAAATAATAGGTGCACATAACATCCAGGTTAGGGACCAAGTCCCTTCTTCAACTGTACAGTACAAGTCTAAAACAGTATTACAGAACATAAGCAAAAGGGTGAACTGAGACACCCCAATAGGTCCTGGCTTGGACTGACATGGAACCTCGAAGTGAGACACGATGGTTGGCTTGACAAAAAAGGAGCTAACCCAACGCTCTTAACTCCAATCCGGTGCCTGGACACCCACATATAAATATAAACAGTGAGCTAAAACCTAGTGAATAACAAATGCGTAAAGAGGTTAAGAATGAATGTCCTTTCAGTAACAAATCAGTCATATCAGTTATATGTGGTACATCAATAACAAACAGTACAGTGAGTCTTAACAGACCGAACAATCAGTTGATGACCATCATAACAGTAAACAATAGTGGTTCCAACATGGGAACCGATAGAGATCTCTGTGACAGTAGCAGTAACAGTATAGTAACAGTAAATTGCTATGGATGCCACGGATACAGTTTACAAATAGGACTAACATTCATTCGTTAAGCAATAACGTTTTAGTAAGCAGAACAGTTGATCATTCAGAAAATAATCATAATTGAACATATCTTTACAACATTGTTACTCACAGAGCACTGGGCTATAAGCAGCTAATGAGCGTCCTCGGATACCAACCCTACACAGTTGCAGAACGAACACACACTAAGTTACACACTTGGGATTAACATCTTAGCCCCTATCTTGACTCGGTGTGGTTCTACATCAATATCCTCATTAAGATGCCTTAAACATGGCCTAGGAATGCCTAGGATGGAAAGAGGATGCAAAGATGCACTTTAAAACACTTTTCAAAATTTTCAAAAAACAAGGGTCTCGCTCGAGCGTGTCTTTCTACGCTCGAGCGGACTGTAAACTTCATGAAAAGTACTGGATGCATGCAATTCACGTTCGACGGATGCTCGACCTTCGCTCGAGCGTAAGACTCAAGTCCTCGCTCGAACGTGACCTCTCTCGCTCGAGCGGACTGTAAAACATAAGAACTTCTGGGCATATGCATTTCACACTCGAGCGCGACTTTCCCCGCTCGAGCGAAAGTGCACGACTCAGAGGGTACGCTCGAGCGTGAAGTCCGACGCTCGAGCGTGGGTCCAAAATCTAGAATTTCCAAATTCATCCCCAAGCACAAAACTCAACTTTAAAAACCTTAAATTTGATCCTGTTGGGCCAATTTTATGGAAAAACACTTTAAACCCATAATATAACATGTTTTGAAGATCAATTTGAGAAATCAAAGCCTAAGGATAAGTCAATTGAACACTATTTTCAAATAAACTTCAAGAACAAAGCTCAAACACAACATACATGTATTCAATTAAATTCAAAGCTTCAAATACATGGTCAAATAACTCAATCCTTCAAAAAACATGATGAATTCTTGAACTATAATCAAAATATGAACATGCATGTAGCAAATTTCATGGAAAAGACCTTAAAACTCAAGAATGTATACATGCATGCATGAATTCAGTCTCAAATTCAACTCTTTAAACCAATTCTTGACTTTAAACTCTAAATTACCATGAACCATGCAAGATACAACTCAAATTCACAAATGAGATGATGAAATCTCTACCTTAGGTCTTGAATTCAAGGTATACAAGCTCAATTGTGCAATCTCTCTTTAATTCCTCTAGATTCAAGCAAGATTTTAAGATGAATTCCAAACTTCTCCTAGCTCTCTCTCTCTCCTACGGTTTTGGCCTCTAGAGGAAATGAAGATGATGCATCAAAAATGTATAAGGCATAATAAGGATGGGTTTTTGAGTCAATCCACTCAATGGCAATTAGGTAAATAACTAGGTTCAATTAATTTAACATTATTTAATTTAATTTAATCATTCCAAATCAAATTCCAATTAAATCTACCATAAAATCACATAAATTCTAATTAACACAAAATACCAATCAATTTCAGATTCGGCCGCTGATAAGGCCTTTAATTGGCAATTCGAAATTAAAAACACGAACAGATCAATCTACGACAAACAGATAGAATGCAATTAAGATAGCACACTTATGCAATAAATTCAGAATTTCAATCTGATCAATTACTTATCATGCTCAGTCACAGTTTAGTAGTAATTAGAGGTGAGGGTTGTCACAAAGCTATAAGGCTCAGTGTATAATTTCTGAGAATAGATGTGAGTGATTATAGATCAAAGAATATTTTTAGGTTTTTGTAACTTGTTTACATTAGAGGTTTTGGTATATATAATAAAAATTATAGCCATTTATAGTCGTTGTAGTCATTTGAATTTATAGCCGTTTATAGCCGTTATACTCCATCATTACTAATTTGAATATCTTCCACTCTATTATTACAAATTTGAATATCTTCCACTTGAACCTTTTGAACATTTTGAACTGTTGCTATGCTGGGCTGTTTGAACTCCTGATTTAATCAAATATTAAATACATTCTAACAACATTTAGGATAAAGGTTTAGGTGAGAAATAATAGAACAAAATAAATTTTGATTTTATTAAAACATAAAATTATCAAAATAAATGTTGATTCTATTTTTCTTTTTCAAATAAATCATCAAAATAAATTTTGATTATATTTTTCTTTTCTAAATAAATTAAAACATAATTAAATAAATCATCAAAATAAATAAGTCTAACATCGTCATTCACTTCCACCATTGGGTTGTCTTCACGTCGCAGTACACTTCGATTCCGATATCGGTGAAATCGTACATGCATAAGGATGCTTTGAGCTTCACTTGATGAAAGAAAGAGAGTTGGAGAAGATGACGACGACGATGAACTCCGGCAGAATCTAGAGCGGCCATTGAAAGGAGTGAAGTGAAGTTTGGATTTAGAGAGAGAGATAGAGAGTTGAAATAGAGAAGACATAGAGAGAGAGAGAGAGAGAGAGAAAGAAGTTTGATTTGAGAGTGTCAAATTGAAGGACCTTAGATATCATAAAATAATATTGTGGATCTTATACATTACTAAAAGTGAGAGAGGGACTTTAGACTAATTTTTTCTTTTTTTTTTACACATGGTAATACTGCTAAAAGCAAAGGAACAAAGGCGTGCTGAAAAGGGTTAAAAGTTAGTTTTTTTAAAAAAAAATTTAAAACTATATTTAATGTGCTTTTTCAGTTTTTTAAAAATTGAATTTTTTGTTTTTCTTATTTTTTTATTTTTAGTAAATATGTTTAAAATTTTAAGAATTTTTTTTTTTACTTTTTTAGATGTACCTTACTTAGATGTATTTAAATAATAAAATATTTGTGAAAAAATATTTTAAAAAATTGATAAATACATAAAAATGCAAAAAATATACTGAATTTTCATTTTTTTTTTTTTAAATATTTTTTATACTTAGTGAATTTTTTTAATTTTTTTTTTTGGGAAAATTAGTCTAAGGTCCCTCTCCCATTTTTAGTAATGGAAGAAATCCACAATATTATTTTATGATGTTTAAGGTCCTTCAACTCCCATACCCATATATCACAGAGAAATTTGACTAAAATCAAACCTCAGCTTCCCACTTCTCTCTCTCTCTCTCTCTAGAATACATACACAAATATATATATATAGCTTCAATGGTGGTGGAGCTGGATTGAAAAGCATGGAATTTGTACTTCGCTACAGCTCCATGCATCACCGCAACTAGATCTTCCAACATCAAGTCATCTTTGATTCCTTGTCCCGATCACAGAACCTTCAAATTCCAAAAGTTCAATTCTAAACCTGTATCCAAACACGCCACCAAATTCGTTACGATTCGCTGCTCCGCTGCCACACCCACGCGACGCTACACCATCACTCTGCTTCCAGGGGATGGCATTGGCCCTGAAGTCATCTCCGTTGCCAAGAACGTCCTCCAGCTCACTGGCTCTCTTGAAGGTAAACCCTTGTCTCAAAAACCCCAACTTGATTTCTTGTTCGGTTGCTGAGAAAATAAAGAAGAAAGATAGGAAAATAACTGATTTATTAATCTCAATTTCTTTGTGGACTAAATGTTGTTCTAGAGGTCATCAACAGTGAAGAGTTTATGCTTAAAAATTTTCTTACTTATTTCACAAACCAAACAGAGTTGTTATTTTATTTCATCGTTCTTGACCAAAATATACACACATCTCAGTGGCCAAACAGGTTCTTATATACACATCAAACTGGTTCTTATATACACATCAAACTAGTGTTTGACCAAACAGGTTCTTATATATACATACACATCAAACTGGTTCTTATATACACATCAAACCCAGAGAAAATTCAAATTTCTCTGGGTTCATTTTGACCAATTTTCTCTGGGTTTTTAAATTTCTCTGGATTTATTTTGATCAATTGAAAGCCAGTGATGTCAGAGAAATTTTCAAATTTCTCTGGAGTGTTGCATCCAAGAGAGGCAGGGAAGGCAGAGAAATTTAAAATTTCTCTAGAGATGTAATTTTGTGGAAAGGTAGAGAAATTTCTTTGGGAAAGTGGGAAGTATATGGAAGGCAGAGAAATTTGGAGAAGGTGAGGGCAGAGAAATTTATAGTGGGAAATTTCTCTGTGACGTGAATTTTCTCTGGACCAATTTTCTCTGGATCAACTTGACGGACCTTAAACATTATGAAAATATTGAGTGTCCTTTATGCTGTAAAATCTTAATACCAAGGACTTTAAAAAAAATTTCCCATTTTTTTTTCGCAAATATTATACTTTTTAAGTGTATTTATGTTAGGTGCGTCTAAAAATTAAAAAAATTGCTTAAAATATTAGAAAATTTCATTGAAAACAAAAAAATACTAAAAATAAAAAAGTAAACTTTTTTGAAAAGTATTTTCTAGAAACTAAAACCAAACAAGCTGATTATTTTTCTATTTTTTTAACATTTTAAAAAAATAATAATAAATTTTTTAAATTTATTTCTCAAAATAGGCTAAAGACAGGCAACAACAACAACAACAACAACAACAACATAATAATTATTATTATTATGGAAATTTTTTTAAAGTCCCTAGTATTAAAATTTTATACTATAAAAGACATTTAATATTTTTATAATGTCTAAGGTCCCTTAATATGGATCCAGAAAAAAATTCGATTCAGAGAAAATTACCAAAATCCAAACAAAATTTAAGAATAATCCAGAGAAAATTGCCAAATCCAAAGAAAATTCAAGGGTAATTCAGAGAAAATTGTCAAATCTAAAGAAAATTCAAGGATAATCCAGAGAAAAATTCACAAGGCTTCATTATTATTCAAATCTCTTCACTATTTTGTCTAGTTTACAAATCTCTTCAAGCTTTTAGTACTATTTTCCCACAATTCATCTTTGATATCTCTACTGCTGCCTTTGATGAATGTAGTGGTGGTTTCAAACCAGAAAAAATTGAGAAATTCTGGATTTCCCAAACCCAGAGAAAAATGAAATTTCTCTAAGTTTAAAATTTTGCAACCTACAACTCGAAAATTAGTACCAATTGTGGAGGTAAATACCAACATTATGACAATCTAATTCACATTTTTTTAAAAATGACTTACAACTAATACTGATCCTACTTCAATAATAGGATTCTAACTTCTATCACTCAACAAAATGCACATGAAAATTTCTCTTTTGTCCCCTTTTGTCACAGGGTTCTAACATCACAGAGAAAATTATTCAAGGCAGAGAAAATTGTGTTTTGACTCAACTAGAGAAAATTGATCAAATCAGAGAAAATTGCAGTTCTCTTTTCTCTTTCAAAGAAATTCTAAACCAGAGAAATCCAAAGAAAATTATTTTTTAACTCATCTAGAGAAAATTACAATTCTATCTTATTTTCCAAAGAAATTTTAGAATTTCTCTGAATTCAAACCAGAGAAATCCAGAGAAAAATGAAAATCACATAGAAAATTATTCAAGGCAGAGAAAATTTAAACATGCTAGAAAAAATTGTGTTTTGACTTAATTAGAGAAAATTGATCAAACTAGAGAAAATTACAGTTCCCTCTTCTCTTCCAACTTCATTGCTCATATTTCCCAAATTCTCTAGTTTACTTATAATTATTACTTCTCTTTTGCTTTTGAATAATAATGAAGCCTTGTGAATACACCCTACAACAAATTACAAATTTTTAGTGATTTAGTAAACTAAGATCACGTTTGTCCCAAAAATAGTTCAATCAATGATGTCAAGATGCAATTTGTGTATTTCATGTTCCTAGATTAGATTATACAAACTATATTATCAGCCAACACTCGCAAGACATACTCTAATAGAAGCAATAAATGCTAGAGTTGTAAGAATAACACGTATTAACAGAACGATAACAACAGCTTCGCTGGATATTTACTTCTATGATGAATCAACATAACCACTGTTGTGAAGATCACTTCCATCAGTGGCCTTGATGGCGACGGCTGTGAAGATCCTCGTCAATCTCCAGCAGATTTCCATGTGAATTTCTAGTACTGAAATTAGATCCGCGAGTTGCGGAAAGAAAACTAAAGAAATAAGAGTTGAATCGCTTCAATTCAGTAAAGAAATTCAGAGACTAATGGTGGCGCCATTGGAGACCAGCATTTTCTTTATTGCTCTTCCTCTTCCGGGATGCTTTGAGTTTCGTTTCGTTTGACGGAGGAGAGAGAGTTGAAGAAGACAATGGCGACGATGAACTCTGGCAATGGAAGTGGAGTTTGTCGGAGAGAGAAGAGTGGGGAGAGAGAGGGAGAGGCTGCTTGATTTGAGGGATCAAATTTCTCTGTGATATATGGGTGTCGGGGGTTGAGGGACCTTAGACATCATAAAATAATATTGTAAATCTGTTCTATTACTAAAAATGAGAGAGAGACCTTAGACTAATTTTCCTTAAAAATTAAGGACATACATAGATTGAATTTGAACATGCTCAAGTTTGATCCGTATTACACAGTTATTTGAAGTAATTTTTTTAAGTTTGGATTGTACTTGTCCTTTTTTCTTAAGTTCATTTAAAAACAAAATAAAAAAAAATCTCAAATCTGACTTTAATATTATTTAATACAATATTTTTTTTCATATTTTAAAATATAAAATTAAATTTTAAATTTTGATTATTTGTTTGTTTTTTTAATTTTAAAAATTACATCTTGTTCTTTTAAATTTTTAAATAATTAAATAATTAATAATTTTTAATGATATTAAAAATATATATTTAAATTAATAATTTAAACAATTCGAATATTACATAAGAAAAGTAATTAAAAATTTCACTTATTTAATTAATTCCGTTAAATAAAAATTATGATAAAAAAATTTAAAATCAACAATTCATATTTGTAATTTACCCAATATTTAGATATTATTTGGCATAAACTAAATAAGTATATTTATTTAAATCACATCATCTCTCTATTTATTTACATATTTATTTATATAAAAAAAAAACAATATAATCATTCCAAACAACCCCTTATATATAGGGCTGATCAAGGAATCCGTGAAATCCGTAATCCGATCTAGTCCAGTCCAATCCAGTAGGTTTGGATTGATTTTTTGAATCTATGGTTCGGTTCCGGATTGAAAAATTAAAAATTCGTAGTTCACGGATTGGTTTCAGATTGAACCCCACGGTTCAAGATTAGAACCGATCCGGACCGTATACAAATAATCTATATTTTTATTCGGAAATGATTTTTCCCTCGAAAATCCCCCGAAAAATGAAGAGGGGGAAGGCAAGAGAGAGGAGAGAGGGAGAAAGAGAGAGGAGAGGAGAGAGGGAAACAGAGAGAGAAAGGGAGAGAAGAGAAAAGATCGGCCGATCGCAGCTTTCCGTTGTAGCTCGGCCGATCGCAGCTCTGTCACAGTCGATCGTTCAAGACTCGACCTCACTTGGCATACTGGTTGATGGCCCTCTTCTTCTTCTTCTTCCTTCTCCCCTAGTTGATGGCCCCTCTAGTTCTTCTTCTTCCTTCTCTTCTTTTTCCTTCTCTTCTTCTTCTTCTTCTTCGTTTCTGATTGAACCAAAAATAAAAAATAAAAATACAAAAACGACGTCGTTTTTCAAATTCGGGCGATTCTGGAGGCTGGGTTTCGAGCTACCAATCACGGTTGATTTTTATTATACACCCTCCAGCATGGTATATTCTCTTATTTCATATAAAGCTTAAATCCAAACCTAAACTTGTACAGTATATTCTTTTATTACTTTTGTTTGCTAATTTTTAGTGTTAATTTGTAATGATCTAAATACTTATGGTAGAATTAGTTTTTTTTATGATTGTTTAAATTCTAGAATAGCTTGTCGTTATTATGAAAAGACATTGCTATTGTGAAATTAATATGGTGTTATATTTATATTTTTATGAAATTAAAGTGTTATATATTTTTTTGTTATTTAATTATGTAAATCTGTGATACTAAACCGAACCAATAAACGTTTAAATGAATTAATTCGAATTAGTTCCACGATTTAAATGAATTAAATTAATTCAAAATTTTCAAAATATTAATCCTGATTTTACTTTAATCTGGATCAATCCGGACCCTGCTGGACCCAACTCATATAAAAGACCGGTTTGCTTTTGTAGATTATTGAGCACAGATTTGTATTTTTTTCACAATAATGTACTGTTGTGGAAACACTCCGCTGCGTCTTCGTCTTCGCCTTCATCACTCCCAAACCTCCTCAACGCCATGGAAACCCTTGTTCTCTTCGAATCCACCTCTCTCATCAGCTCAGATTCTAGCATTTCCCTCTTCCATCTACAAACCGAGTTTTTCATTTACACATCATCTTCTAGTCTCTGCATCAGCAACAAAATCGCACTCAAATGACAAATTTGGGGAAGAAGACGATGGAAATTCCAATGAAAAGGCTGCGAAAGGGTCTGGAACAACTGCGAGAGGTCGGAGACTGCTCAGGATTCGAGAGGAGAAGAGGAAGCGTGAATTCGATCGTCTCCACAACTATCCTGCTTGGGCCAAGTATTTTTTTGCCCCCTTTTTTTTTTATTGTTTTTGTTTTTTTGATTATATTGT
Source organism: Camellia lanceoleosa (assembly GCA_025200525.1). Classification (NCBI taxonomy): domain Eukaryota; kingdom Viridiplantae; phylum Streptophyta; class Magnoliopsida; order Ericales; family Theaceae; genus Camellia; species Camellia lanceoleosa. The sequence goes on from CM045766.1 coordinate 133,169,318, forward strand.
TTGAAATCTGAGTGTTGGTTATTGTATGATTGCTTGGTGTGTGTGTTTTAATTTAATTGTGTTTTGTGTAGAGTGTTGGAAGATGCTTGCAAAAATGATGAAGAGCTTCGAAGTGTTCTTGGTGATAGCATTGGGAACCCTGAGCTCATGAAGCAAAGGGTAATGCCTCCTCCACTCTCGCCTTTTTTTTTTTTTGGGGATAATTGGTGATAAGTTCATTTCTATAGAGATATGGTATTTAGTGTACAGGATTGATATTTTATTGAGATAAGGATATGACTAATGAAATTGTTTGGTAAGGTATAAATTATTGTTTTGAAGGAAGTTTTTTTTTTTTTCATTTTTACCTACTGGATCACCGTCAGATGCCAGAAAAGTTGCCAGCAGCGGTGACTAGTGGGGGGCTTTTCCCATATTAAGCCAAATTACTATCTTAATTCCCAAACTAGGCCTAGTTTGGACTTTCCAAACTAGGCTAAAGCGCTATTACAAATCACGCTTTCACAGTTTGGAGCAGAAAATTTGATGAATAGTGAAAGCACTATTACAAAACACGCTTTTAATTAAGAAAGCGTGGTTATAAACCACGCTTTTAAGGTAAATTTGTTTTCTGAAGAAAATGTGGTTCTAAACCACGCTTTCACTGTGCGTATCTGTTTTCTTAAGAAAACTTTTAAAATATATTAAAATGTGATCAAAATAAAACTTAAGTTTTCTGTAGCTCAAATGGTAATGCATTTGTTTTGCCACGCCTCTGCGCAGGTTCAATCCATAGCAACTTTAAACAGTTGCTACCTTTCAAATTAACTTCAACCTTTTTTTTTTTCTCACTCTATACTTTATATATTTATTATGTAATTTTTTTTTTTTTTTTTTATGGGGAAAGCACCAATAAATCTCAAATTTGGGAATGTAACGTCAGGATTATTTATCAAACATCAGACATTAGCAACGTCAGAATTATTCGTATAATGTCGGTGAAAACATTAGCAACGTTAGAATTATTCATCCAATATCAAACATTAGCAACGTCAAGATTATTTATCAAACATCAACCATTAAATATTAGGATTATTCATCAAACATCAAACATTATTCATCAAACATCAAACACAGATTATCAACCATTAAACATTAGGATTATTCATCAAACATCAAATATTATTCATCAAACATCAAACATCAGATTTATTTTAAAAAAAATTGAAACTATTGCTCGAGATCCATCATCAAATTCATTAGAACATCAGATCCATCAGATTCATCAGATTGTGGGTGTTTCATCAGATTCATTAATTTGAAACATCATCAAAAATCGGACTGAACAAGGCAGACTTCGATCACCACCAACTTGGCATCGCGAGATTTGGTGATGGAGACACCAAAGACGGCGGCGGGCCGCCAGGTGGCGCTGGAGACGGCGGAGAGGAGGACCGGTTTGTCGTCGAAGGAGAGGGATAGTCGGTCGACAGAGTCTTCATAGATTGCGGTTTTTTGGGCGGCGATGATCTGGGTTTTGGATCCCACCGGCGATCGCAAAGAGAGAACCAGAGCAACATCTTGATGATGTCCTGAAACCGTCGGATCAACTTCTTCATCGTTTTTCTTGTAAGAGAAACATAGATTCTCAGGCACCAAACAGAGAGAGAGAGAGAGAGAGAGAGAGAGAGAGAGAGAGTGATGGGGCAATGGAGGGAGAACGTGAGTTTGGTGAAGGTAGAGAAAGGGATCTGATCGAGCATGTTCCATTACGGCAATAGGGAGGCTACATGTTGTTTTGATGATGATGTTGTGATGTTTGATGTTGTTTTGATGATGATGTTTGATGTTGTTTTGATGATAATGTTGTGATGTAAAAAAAGGACTAAATGGTTTACAAAAAAATACTTAGGACTAGATAGAGTAACATTTTCCAATATGGGACTTATGAGTAATTTTTCCTTTTTTTATCAAAAAAAAGTAAAATGTTTGTTTGGTTAACTAAATTTTTTTTCTATAAAATACAATTTTTTTCAAAATGTCAACATAATTGTTTAAAAAGTATTCAGTGTATTTGGTTTGAGTTTTTTGGATTTAGTTATTTGAAAACTGAATTTTTTGATTTTCGTATTTTTTTGTTTTTAGTGAATATTTTTAAAATTTTAAATATTTTTTTTTTTACTTTTTTAGATGCACCTTAGTTAGATGTATCTAAAAAGTAAAAAAATTGTGAAAAAATATTTTAAAAAATTAATAAATACATAAAAATACAAAAAATGTACTGAAAATTACATAAAAATTAAAATATTTTACATAAAAATCAATAAATACATAAAAATTAAAAAATGTACGCTTTTAAAATATTTTTTGAGTACGCTTTCACTGTGCATATTTTTTTGAGTACATTTTGCTAAAAAAATTAATATTTTGCTAAATTAATATTTTTTTGAGTACATTTTTTGTATTTTTAAAAATTAAAAAATTAATATTTTTTTGAGTACATTTTTTGTATTTTTATGTATTTATTAATTTTTTAAAATATTTTTTCACAATTTTTTTACTTTTTAGATACATCTAACTAAGGTGCATCTAAAAAAGTAAAAAAAATGTTTAAAATTTTAAAAATATTCACTAAAAACAAAAAAATACGAAAATCAAAAAATTCAATTTTCAAATAACTAAATCCAAAAAACTCAAACGAAATATACTGAATACTTTTTAAACAATTATGTTGACATTTTGAAAAAAATTGTATTTTATAGAAAAAAATTTTAGTTAACCAAACAAACATTTTACTTTTTTTTGGATAAAAAAATTACATAATAAATATATAAAGTATAGAGTGAGTGGAAGGAAAAAAAAAAAAAAGAGTTGAATTTAATTTGAAAGGTAGCAACTATTTGGAGTTGTTGTGGATTGAACCTGCGCAGAGGCGTGGCAAAACAAATGCACTACCATTTGATCTACAGAGAACTCAAGTTTTATTTTGATCACATTTTATTATATTTTAAAAGTTTTCTTAAGAAAATAGATACGCACAGTGAAAGCGTGGTTTGGAACCACGTTTTCTTCATATGCACAGTGAAAGCGTGGTTTGGAACCACGTTTTCTTCAGAAAACAAATTTATCTTAAAAGCGTGGTTTATAACCACACTTTCTTAATTAAAAGCATGTTTTGTAATAGCGTTTTCACTATTCATCAAATTTTTTGCTCTAAACAGTGAAAGCGTGATTTGTAATAGCGCTTTAGCCTAGTTTGGGAATTCCATCCAAACTAGGCCTAGTTTGGGAATTAAGATAGTAATTTGGCTTAATATGGGCAAAGCCCCGACTAGTGGTCGTGGTGATATGGACAAATGGACAGATTAGGTGGACAAATAGATATATTTGGTGGGTAGATAGGTGATATGTGGACAGATAGATGGATGACACTTAGACATATAGGTGGCGTGGATAGACAAGTGACTTGGAGTTATTGCCCCAAAAGTTTTGAAATTGGACTTATAGAGTGTCCTTTTTTTTATTATTATTTTATATTGTTCTGTTTATTAGGGCCACAATACATTAACAGCATCTTAATATATGAAGACTGGGCTGTGTATCACAAGTCCAATTTAGCCAATCAAGTTTTATATTTTTGAGCAAAGAAGAATTTATGTATTGGATAGTTAAAAAGCTTTATGAAAGTTTAAGAAAGAATGTTTAAGTTGGATGCTTAGAACTTGATGTAGCTTTCTGATGTGTTACAATTTTTCCTACTAAATGTGTTCGATAGATAGTGGGTAAGAATGCCTTCCGTTATGTTGAGATGGCATGATTTTGTGAGCTTAAATAGCAGTCGGATTTAACTCTAAGTGACATGAGCATTTTCAAGAACTACCCATAAATTGCAAAACAGTTATCATGAAGTTGAAGCACACTCATCTATGTATTGTGTTGTGTGGAAAATCTATAATGTGCTCGTTTAACTTTTAATAGGTTGAAGAAAGGGTTCGAAAGAAGGGTCGAGATTTTCGCAAGTCCAAAACGGGTTCTGTCCTTGCTTTCAAAGTCAGCTTTAGGGAGTAAGTTTACTTTTACATATTTTTATACCTCTTTCTCTTTCAAGGAAATCGTTTACATGAATATTGATCAAATTAAGATGAAGTAGTTTTCCCTATTAAGATGCTAAATTTGTTTGAAGTATCATTTGAGATAATTATGTCTTGCTTAGTTTGTTTTCAGATTGTTGATCCAAATATGTTATGCATCAGTTGGTTGATCCATGAATAAAATACAATAAATATGGGCTATGAATTGAAATGCATACCATATATGGTACTTGGATAGTATGTGGCCACAATGGTGCACGGATCCCTCACAACTGCATTTTATTGTTTGTCGTATTTGTACGTATGAAATGGGGAAATTTAAATTTTAAATATAAAAAAGGGGAGAAAACCATGATTGTTTAATTCTGTAGTCGTTGATTGGCTTTGGTATTGAAAGCAAGCAAGGAGCTATTTGGTACTGTCCAAAAAAAAAGAAGAAAGAAGTAGTGCCACTACTTCTTTGGTAAAACTAAAAAAAAAGTGTTAAAAAATTGTATTTAGTAAACAAGTAGTGCCACTACCTCCAAGAACTATTTTTTATTTTTAATTAAGATTTAAATTTAAAAGCATATTCCGTTGATATTTCCAGCATTTATAATGAGTGAGTTCTTTGACTTAAAATTTAATTTTTTTTAGTTAGTTTCATTTTATATATAATAATGCTTAATTTACTTAACAAACTCAGATAATGGAACTTCTACTACAAATAATCTGGGTTAGTGGGGCTATCAATAATCAAACAAACCCCTAGTCCAAAATCAAGATTTTCTCACTGGTACTAGGTCTCTCAATTATATGTGTGCCATATTGATACAACTAGGTGCATAATGTTATATGCCGCTTGAAAAGACTAGATTTATATATGAACTCTTCTATATGTTCGAGCTCTGTCTATAAGGGATTTTATTATTATTTTTAATTTTTTCTTCTCACTCTCCCTGTAATTCAAAGGAGGTACGAAAAACTAGCATTCTTTTGCTGTATTAGATGTCTTTTCGTTTGTTTGATTATTAATATCCCCAAAGAAGATGATTTGTCTTCCAGCCCTTTGCATTACCAGTCTAAGAAGCTACCTAATTATGAATTCACATCCCTAGAGTGCACACATTTTGCACTTAACTCAAATTAACTCTGTTGAAGGTCCATCATCCAATGAAAGAACAAATTGAATATATCTGACTGAATGGACTTGAAGTTGTTAGATTTAGGTCCCAACCAGGTTAGCATATTTGAATTAAATTTGATATTTAGGCCGCGTTTGGGAACATGCTATTTTAGTAACTTTTTGGCTTTTCGGCTTTTTGGCTAAAATATGAGCTAAAAAAAACTAGTATGTTTGGGGTGGCTTTTTGACTTTTTACGAAAAGATGTGCAAAAAGTAGAGAGAAAAGGGAATCTTTGACTTTTTGGTATAGGTTATAAGTTTTTTGGCTTTTTTAGTAACTTTTTGACTTTTTGACTAAAATGTTAACTTGCCAAACGAGTTCTTAGTTAGCATATTTGAATAAAATTTGATATTTAGAAGGCAACTTGTGTTTGAAGTTGATTGATGACCAGGCTATGAGCACTTGTGCAAATCTGGAAAAAAAGAAGTCCACAAACACTTTTTATGCTTGCAACTTTTTCAAGGACATTAGGAGATGTCAAAACCAACAGAACACATGGCTAGAGAAATTTCTGGGAGTTCTCCCTGTTTTTTATAATATATGGCCAGCTCACATTTTATTAAAGAATGAACTCAAATGAGACAGTTACTCCATCTGATCCTCAATTTAGCTGCAAACTCAAGGTAGAGTTCATATGCAATTTACTTATGCAAATCTTTTGCAATGAGTCGCCTGAATTGAATCCATCGAAGTCCAATTGCTCTATTATTCAGCAAAGCACCTAATGCAAATCCCAATCAGGTTCTGATATAAATCACGTGCAAACTTTGGAATTTGGACGAAGTTCTAGAGTCATACATGGAATTTGTTGTGCCCATCTTATATTTCTATATCCGTGGACCAACTGTAGCAGCACGTAATCTTCTTCTTTTGCTGTTACTGTTATTTTGTGAGCTAATTAAAATTTTACAGTATATACGAAGTTCAAATAAACAATACATAGATTTGTATAAATTGACTTGATATAGAACCTTAAGTTTAAATTGATGAGCATGAGTTATGCATATGAGTTTGGTTCATGTTTTCCGTCCATGTCTTCGAGCCAATGTGTTACATAAAGGAAAAAAACATACACCCAATATACTCCTCATTGGATGGGGTCCGGGACAGTTAGATTGGGTATAGACGTGACCTTCAGCATTATTTGCACACAGTGGCTGCCCCAATGTTTGAACTCACAACCATTTTAACCGATAGCTCCCTGTTGGTCAATATATGTTATATATTGAAGATTTTGATCATGTTTGTTTCATTGTTTCTGCACAGCTTCAATCCTGTTGACTCCTACATATGGTTTGAATTATATGGATCACCATCTGATCGGGATGTTGACCTTCTTGGTAGTGTACGTAGATCTTTTCTCCTTTCTCTTCTGCTTCTTGCTACCAGTTTTGGTTCTTGTTTTATTGTTTTTAACACCTAAGTTTTGATGGTAATTTTTTTAACACAATTTGAGTGATATGCCAGGTTATTCAGTCATGGTATGCCATGGGGCGCTTGGGTGCCTTTAATTCTTCTAATCTGCAGGTTTGGTCATGATTCTTAAAGTCTCATCTTTTCACTCTCAACTGTTTGGTTGCTATGCTTATGTTTGGGCATGTTGTCTTTGATAAGTTGACATTGGTTAGAGAGTAGATTTCTTGAGGTTCTATATAAGTTGGGTGTCTAGGAGGGTGTTTCCGGACTCGTTTGCTTTCCTGGATTTTGTAGATGTTTTGATTGGTTAGGTGTCTTTTCCCATTCTGGGGCCCCTTTTGCATTGGTTTGGCATCTTCTTGATGCCCGTTTAATAAATCTTTATTTATAAAAAAAATAAAAATAAATAAGTTGACATTGTTTCATGTCTTGTGGTTTTGGTAGTTATCAGGCAGGCAGGCTATGGTGGTTTCAAGTTTCTATGTCAAATGTTCACTGTACTTTCTTTCTTTTGCCCAATAAGAAAGTTAATCTTCAATTAAAATTCCCAATATAATAAATGATTGGAGGAAGAAGCTGCACTATTAGAACAGGAATTGCAAGATATGCTATCTTCTACTGAAAATTAAAGGAAGTTATTTTTATTATTTTTGGTTAGTAAAGTTAAGGTAGCTATTTATTTAAAAAAAAAAAAGAAAAGAAAAAGAAAAAGAAGAAAGAAGATAAAAGTTTGGAAGCCACTGGTAGTGACAAATTTCCACAAATGATGATTTGTATTTTAACTGATTCTAGTTTGAGGAAAATGGGAAGAGGGGAATGCTTGTTTTTTGAGGGGAAGCACATGTCCATTCTGGTTGTTAGTGAGGTAAAATGCTCACCTAACTGATTTGGTCTTTATGTGGGAACTTTCTTAGGGGCTCATCAAACAGATTCTGTATTGTTTAACCTTGTGTAGCTGTATATTTGCTGTTCTAAGTGGTCGTCTGAGAAGAGTGATATTTACGTATCGTTTGGGAATTGGCTATTTTAGTTATCCTTTTAGTTTTTTATAAAAAGATGTGCAAAAAAATAAAGAGAGTGATTTGATAACTTAGAGTAACTTTTTGACTTTTTGGCTATTTTAGCCTATTGACAAACAAGGCTGAGCAGCACCGGCAATATCAGATGATTTCTTCAATGTTTGAGACCAGAGTTGTATTATTGTATAGCTCTGGGGGGGCCCATGGGTGCTACACCATCTCCCATGTCAGGTTCTTCACCCTCTCCACTTGGCAAGCCCTCAGGGGTGCCACATTGCGGTTTATGTGCTTGGCCTAAGCAGGGGTATATCAGCCACCAAGTATGGTAACTCCATCCACTAGCTGCTTGGCGCCCTATCTGCAGGTCAAAGCACATAGTGATGAGTCAAAGTATGCCCGCTCGACAGTGCTGTGGCTCGGCACTCTACAGCTTGGCTAGGATGAGCTCTGGAGTGAAGTAATGCTCGGCCATGAGCCCTTCATGCTTATTTCCATGAGGCATCCAAGGAGTGGAGTAATGCTCGGCCACTTCCGCTTGGGCAAGGTATCATGCCTACCACTTTTTTTTTTTGGGATAATTATGCCTACCACTTACGTCATGTCATGATACACCATCCAAGGTATTATACCCAACTCTGAATCATGGGACGTAGTAGACCTGATACCTCCGCTCTGTCAGGCCAAGGGAAGTCTGCCACCAGTTCGTAGGTGAGCTAGCCTCCAACGGTTTTGGACCTTGTATAAAGGGGTATCCATGCATGTAAACAGGACAGACAACTCTAATCATCTTCTTCTACTCCAGTGACACGGGTCTCTCACTCACTGCCATCTTCTCTCCCTCTATGGTTTCAATGGTCCTCTTCTGATCTGCCTCCTGCAATTCCCAATCATTGAAGTGCCCGCCATCTTCCTAGAGGTCCACAACCGACCTCACTCACATTGCTTACACTCTGTTATTTTTAAAACCAAGTATAATCAGGGGTTCTTCCGCCACATGGTGAGTGCCTGTCTGTATCTCCAGAACTTTGGCATGATTTAGGAAGTTTGGGAAGTTGGTTGCAATATTGGCTCTTTTCATGCTTAATTCCATCAATTATAGAGTTATTTACATATCAAAATTAAAAAAACAGAAGTTCTGTCACTTAACTGATAATGCATGACAAAATGTTGTGTGCAATACTGAAAATAGACTTCTTCTGGAATTCCTTTAAGATTAGTCAGCTACTTTCAATCATGCTTGTTTGGTGAAATACACCCCAAGTAATTTGAATAAAGAAGAAATGTGCTTTATGTCAAGTATGTAATTGTTTGTAGTGTAGAAAACATTAATGTGTACAACCATCAAGTTTTAACAATTTGACTTGTCTAAATTGAGAATGCTTTGTTCAGTGAAAGGTGGGCATATGCTCCATGTGGTATCTGCATACGGCCAGAGTTACCAAAGAAATATTTTCATGTTTTATTTCTTCACCCGGAAAACAAACAAGGCCTTTATGCCATAATATTTTCACACATGGCATCACTAGAATGATCGGTGCCATAGCCTCTAAGCACAAGATTCATTTTATATTAGAATATGGCATAGACTGTGATGGTGTGTGCATTACACATTGTGCCCAAATACTGAGTTAGAATTGCAATTTGGCTGATGCCGATTGGAAGTGTGGTGATTATTTTTTCATTGTAAATTATGGTTTTTGGTTTTAGTAGGTAGGCTTTTATTAGTGCAAACGAAATTAAGGTACCTAATATTTGTTTGCATTGCAGTTGGCAAATGCAGCAATGGTGCAAAATCCTCTCTATGATGCGGATAAGGGTTTTAAAGTGATGCCATCATCATTTCATGACATTAGTGATGTCGAGTTTCAGGACAACTGGGGCCGTGTTTGGTAATTTTGGATTCTTTGCTGATAACTACATGATATTCTTCCCTGGCATTTCTTTCACAGACAAGCTTACTAATACGGATTATATATACAACAGGGTAGACCTTGGTACATCCGATTACTTTGCCATTGATGTGCTCCTCAACTGCCTGACTTTGCTGAGCTCAGAGTAAGCCTTTCCAATATATATTTTTTGGGGGTAAATTAACTATTAGTCCCCGTAGTTTAGTTTTAATTTGAATCTCACACTTCTGGTTTTGTTGCAATGTTGTCCTTCCATCATGTGTTGTTAACATTTTGGATGGAAAAAGACTGTATGCAAAATTAAAGGGACCAAAATGGAATTAAAATGAAATTACAAGGACCGCTAGTATATATATATATTTTTGTACATTGGTGGCCTTTGTAGTTCTGTTTGAATTCCACTTTTGATTCTTCTAGTTTTGCACATTGTATTTTTTCCATCAAAATTTGAACAAAAGCAATAGAGGGACCATATTGCAACAAAACTGAAACTAAGTTCCAATTGAAACAAAGAGAGCCAAAGTGAAATTTCGCTCAAGCTAAAGGGACCAATGGTGGTTTATTTTTTGTATGACAAATCGAAATCCATATTAGTTGGAGTAGCCATTGTCCCTTCAATCTCCATTTGCACATGTAAAGCTATGAATTAAAAAACTTCACCACCTTTTTTCTTTTTGGTTTTCTGGCAGATATTTGGGCATTCAACAGGTTGTTTTTGGTGGTCAGCGAATGGGTGATTGGGAAGAAGGGATGACAAGCCCCGACTACGGATACAAGTATTTTAAGATCTGAAATGAGACTGAATTTGAATACTTATCAATTCATTTCCAAAGCATATAATGTACAAAAGTACGACTGGGATGAGATACACCATAGTCTGCGTGAAATTTCAACATCAACGACAGTTCAGAAACAAGAAAGCGAGACATAGAGTTGGCATGATACTCTAGAGGCAGCTTCGCATCCCGATTTTCAACATCAAATTGATCATTTCTAAGGATATAGAAGAGCAGAGAATCACACTTGGATCGACACAGTGCCTACCTTCATGTATGGATTTTAAAGTTACATTCAAGTGAGGTTCAATTAAGGGTGTTTTTTTATTTATTTTTTATTTTTTATTTTTCTCTCTCCACGTTTTTGGGACGATAGGTTAATGTGAAATTTCTCTTTCTAGTTTTTTGGGACAACAACAATTTCTTTGTGAATTTGATGGAGGGGTATTGATTGGATTATTAGATGTAGAGGCTTAAAAATTATGAGTAATGAATCCTATTGCCCAGTTGATCAGAAGACCAAATACTCCGCTGGCTGGTGGATAATATTTTCAAAGTGAGTTTTATTTCTATGAATCCCAATTGCCCACAAATATGGACGTATTAGGGGCTTGAACAACCCAATCCAAACTGCCACTTACTCTGTTTGATTTGGAGTTTTAAAAAATATTTTTTTGAGTTTTTAATTTATATTTTTAGTTTTTTTTGAACATTTTAATGATTTTTTTTTTAATTTTTAAATCTGTTCAAAAAGTATAAAATTTGTACAAATTTTTTTTAAAAAAAAATATTTAATCAAAATGTATTTAATGAATTTTTAAAAAAAAAGTTTCACAAAATTTGTACTTTTTAAACATATTTAAATTAATTGGATCTAAAATCTAAAAAAAATTAATTAAAATATTACAAAAATTCACTAAAAATTAAAAAAATACAAATTAAACTAATTTTAATCATTTTTAAAAAAAATTTAGATCTACTTAATCTTAATATACTTAAAAAGTAAAAAAATTATACAAAAATATTTTAAAAATTCATTAAATACAACAAAATATGAAAATGTATTAAATTTTCATTTTTTTTAATATATTTTTTGTATTTGGTGAATTTTTAAATTTTTTTTCACAAATATTATAATTTTAAAACATATTTATTTAGATTAGGTGTATCTAAAAAATAAAAAAATTGTATAAAATATTAAAAAAAAATTCACTAAACACACAAAAATACAAAAAACAAAACATTTAATTTTCTGAAAAATGAACTCAATTTTCTAGAACCAAAAATGAGATTCAGAAAAAGCAAAAGAATTTTAAAAAACAGTGATATTTCTAAAGAATTTAAAACTATATGGTTTCATCTGTTTACACATCCTTCAATTAATTTTGTTATAATTTAGAATGAGCGCGATCCCATCTAATTAAATATGACAAAAATAACCAAGAAATCATTGAAAATACATCCAACTATGACCCCCAAAGCATTTATGTCAATTGGTGTTTAACTAAGAAGTACAACAGTTTAAAAAACAAAAAAAATGCCTCATTGCTTTAGAATATGAGACAACCTACATCAATTTTTATGGAACCTACACAAACAATCCTGAAGATTCCATCTTAAATTTTGTAGGACTCAATGTATTAACTACAAACTTATGCCAAATTGTCATCCCCTAATCAAATGTTCTGAAACCCTAGCTGTCCTTTGGTTATTTTTCTAGAACCAAATTAAAAGACAAACCATGGCCTCATGGTCTTTGATGTCATGAAACCGCAGCCAATGTAACTCTTTCCACTCTGCAGCAGCTTTTCCAACGCTTCTAACATAACTACAACTATCATTCTGGCTCTGCCACCGCTTCCTTTTCATCATTCAGATGACAATGTTAGAAGTTCAGTATCACTGCAAACCATGAGACAGGTATATGGTAAGTGGCAAGTACTTCCATGAAAATTGAGGTCTAATAGAGAAACATGGGCTGTTCAGAGAGAGAGAGAGAGGGCATGCATGCACAATGAAAAACTGACAAGCACGGTTCAAACCGTGCAACTTCACTCCGGATTGTATAGCATTGCATATTCGTATCAAGACAGAGTAGGTGGTTTTTTCTTTTTTTCCTTGTAAGTGAAGAAGAAGCAATTTTTATTAGTCACTCAAGCATTAAGTTATTATTATTTAAAATTAAAAAAAAAAAAAAATTATTCTGCTTCTTGGTGCTGCTCCACTTTATATTGCAATTTATGCTCTTGAATATTAAGAACTGGTGAAGTGAGGAATTAAGAATGATGTGTATTTTGGAATTTGGAAACTATATTACGAAGTAGAAGCATGTCAAATAGTCTTTGAATCTTTTTAAGCCAAGTTCTTTGCATTTTCCAATATTGAAATCAATTAAAATTTATACACTACTTTTTAAAACATAAAACAAGTTATTCAGAAGCACATAATCCTACTTATTTCTCAGCAATTGCAAAATACACAGATTGAAAAATATATGTAAATTTGTGCTTCTCCATAATTACAATATCACAATGAGATATCAACAATACCGTGATATATTGCCGTTGTATTCTGATACAATGTGTCATACATACAAGCTAGAGGGTTGCTGATTCTTTAGGTGGGTCAAGTTAAAATGGTCAGGATGCCGACAATGATTGGTAGATTAGTCATAGTGAAGGCCATCAAAGGTGTGGCTTTTCCTCAATCTATTAAGGTTTAATTGTTTAATTAGTTAATTTATTTTTTATTACTCATCGGGGGGGAAAAAAACGAAAAATCTAAATCAACTAGAAATAAATCAAGTAAACATTATCTATAAAAAAACCGCCCTGAATGTGCATGAAAGGAAAGAGAAGGCATCATCACCAATAATTGCAAAAGGGGGCAACAGCTTAGTTGAGTGAAATCCTAGAACTGATCTATGCTAAAAGGTTAAATGATGCTCCATTTCATAGGATGGCCTAATTTCCCTTGTATATTTATAAACGCATGCCAAACTTTCACTAAGAATCAATTCCATACTAAAAAAGTTTAGGAGATTAATGGGGACTACAAAATTAAGGATGAATGAACATGCACGACTAGCTAATTTGAAGAAGAAAAGTCATAAAGGTACTTACTCTACATGATCGGGCTATCTATGGAGTAAAAGCTCCTTCCTTTCAGCTTCAAGTTCTTTGAGGTTGTTACGAACAACTTGGACTTTCGTTGATAGATGTTCATTGTGGTTTTCGACATCTTTCATGAGAGAAAGTAGCTGGTCACGATATGCTCCACTGAGTCGTTTCTTAACCCGCAATTCTGCAGTCAGTTCCTGAATTTTCTTATCTTTCTCATCCTACGAAAAGAATTGCACAAGCAGGTAATAGAAAAGTTACATTTAATGGATTAGAGATTTCAAGCATAAATCATTAGGATGACATATAAATGGACTCAACACAATATTAGGGAAACATCATTTTATCAAACTGATCATGTTGCCAATCCTGGTGTTTCAAACAATCAGGACATGTTACGTGACGTTACATTAGTAGAACTATTACTATTGTTGATGCCTAGAAACGGACAGTGGAAAGGAGGGTTATTGTTTATGTTGGGTGGAAAAATCTCAATCATACTGACATTGGAGGAGCAATAGATGATGGGTTTTCGTTGATTCAAAGGGGTAGAGGTCTGATAACAGCTGTACCGTTGAGGGTGGTCGAGCTCAGGTGGCTGTGCGGTTTGCTGAGGGAGGCTCCAACATAGGTGGGTGGTTTCAGTTCATATTGAAGGGAGAGGTGGGCTTTGAGTCTGGTGGCGGCAAAAGGCCTCTCTGGCATGACCCAAACCCTGCACCTTGAGGAATTCACCCTTGTGATCGGCCAGTAGCTGATGCAGAATGGGCACGCACTGATTTTGGTTGGAGATTTTATTTGTAATTTAATAAATTGTAATATTTATGTTTATTTATAGTTATAATTAAGATCTTAGTGATATTTAGTTTCTTATTTAAGTAAAAAATAAGTGTCTAATAATAGTAGGATTTAGTTTCCTATTTTGAATTAGAGTTTTCAGCCCTATAAATGTTTGGTTTTGCATTGTAATAGTTAGCTTTGGATTATTGCTATTGAGATTAAGGTTGTGCCCATTGTGTAGGGCTATGGCCCTCTTCTTTTCACTCTTCTCTTGACTTTCTCCTATGGCATTCATCAGTAGCATTTTCTAAAAGGCCTAGACTTAACCACAGTGCCCATATATATATCTTGATCAATTAGGTCACAACAATAATATTAGCAGAAGATTATCCTGAAACCTGTAAAAGTAGAAATAGAGCAAGTGCCTAGGTTTCTCATCCCATTCCCAACAATGCTGTCAGCAACACACCTACTTACATATTTGATACATGCCACCAAAATACACTAGTCAATACTCTACATGAATTACCAAGATACAATTATGAAATCTTCATTAAGCTTAATTATGTCTCGTTTAGCATAACACATGCAAATCACTTCAATTCCACCAAGCTTTAATACCTAAAATGGTTAGAGAATAATGGAATGAGCTAAATAGCTCAGTGAATAACAAAATATCAGGATCATGAATTAGGCATAGATAACATCAATATGTGTCAGCACTCAGCATTAATAACAAGAACTAAACATATATGGAATACAAGTACAAAAAATATAAGCTAAAACATGCCATTATCATGGTTTTAAAAATTGGCAACAACAGTTACAAAACAATTTCGGTGCTACCACCACCCATTAAAAGGCTGTTATATCGGTGTGCCAGAAAGTCATAGCGATAACAGCCACCACCATTACATAAAGATCGTAACGGCTTTTACAGTGCCGTTATAGCCATTACAATCATTCCGCTTCTATTTTCTATAGTATATACAACTATTTTCCCACAATTTTTTTCTAGCTGTTAAAATGATGAAGAAAAAAGAAAAAAAGAAAAAAAGAAAAAAAAACACAGTTTATGCTAAATCTTAGATCTACATGCTTTGAGTGTCCAATTTTCAAGTTCTACAAGACTTGAGTTGCTATCAAGGTTAAGCTTGCTTTTCTTTTCTTTTTTGTTCCAAACTTTCATTACTTTCTCACTTTATTCCTTGATTATTAACTTACATCTATTTGGTTTTGGGTTAGATTTGTTGAACAAAGCTTGGATATCGTGTTATGTACCTTTACATTAGTATGTTTACAATTTGTATAATGAACACATGTTTATGAGGCTATCATTTTTAATATTAAACATACTTCATTTTTTTTCCTTAACAAGTGAAAAGTTTTGTGCAATTAGTAAATTAAAGACAATTAAATACATGCAACAAGGAAAATGATCCATCCCCACACAAAAGCACCCCTTCACAAACTCTTACCGGTAAGAGTTTACCGCTATAGAGTAAGTGAGTGAACTCTTACCGGTAAGAATCTGTGAAGGAGTGCTTTTGTGGGAGAAAATTGTGGGAATGTAGCACTACCGCATGCAACAAAAGGAAACAAAAAAACTCTATAGCAACTTAAAACTAGTATAAAAACTAATATATATAATGGATCATAGTTAAAAACTAAACAAATTCCACTAAAAATTATTGCGAACCTCACTAAATGTAATTCTAAAATAAAAACATGTGTATCGGTATGTGTTCCTAAAGTTGTGTAAAGAATTAAAAAATACATGGTTTCAGTTGCCGCCATTGTTATGCTACGATCATTACACTCTGTTATTGACTTACTGTTATGGTAGCCAGCACCATTACTTAAAACCCGAAGCACAGATCAAACCAAAAAAAAGGACTAGGTCAACGGTCACCAGGGTAACCAGAATCAAAATGTAACGTCATAATTACCTCATAAATTATTTAAAATTATAATTACATAAAAATATAGGTATCAAGATATATTTATTCAAATTAATTTTACATTTTAAGATAAATATATAATATATTTTCATTGTTGATTAACTAGGTTTTGTGATGTTTAGTGGTATAGCAATGGGCTAACATGCAAGATATCTCGGTTTCGAGCCTCCAAAAACAATATTTGATTTTTGTTATTTCTAGAACAGTGGGAGCAAGCACATTGCTCCTTTTAGTTCGGCCAGTTCAACCGTAGGATTCACCAGTTTAACAAAAATAAGTTGGTTTTCGAACTGAAGAGGGTTCAAGGGTTTATCTGGGCCAGAGTTTAGATTAGTCGACGGGTCAACCTATTGAACCTGCTAGTCCGGTTCGATTTTCAAAATATTGCTTAAAACCTTGGCCATAATTTGATGAAAGGCTAATTGAATGCAAGTAGACCACTTCCCATATCCATTGGGCTTTTCATAGGTACATACATGAGGTTCAATAAGTGGCTTGTACTTAATACAACACTTTGGTCCTGGTGGGGTTCAAGAGATGGCTCACACATATGTTGTAGCACTTTGGGTTCCGAAAGCTTGCATTTAGATGTATGGGATTCAAAAGGGGCAACTCATATTGATTCTAAAGGTAGCTCAAACCCTCGGTACCTAAGAAGTACGGACACAAACATGTGACATGACAAGGCCACACAGACACACAAATTTTCAAAAAAATATTTGGACACAACACACCAAAGACACGTGCAAAGAATAAAATTTTATATACTTATTGTCATATTTTTTAAAATTATATATTTCTTCTATTTTAAATATTTATTTTCATCAAATTCATTAATCTTAAGTATGCTATTCCAATAAAAAAAATAAAAAATGGGACGCATAGAACGGGACCTCCGGAGAGGTGTCTGTGATTCATAGTTAGACGTTCACGATGAGACGTAAAACTCTCTCTCTCTCTCTCTCTCTCTCTCTCAAGAATTGACACTGCGGAATCGGGGCCAGATTGCGGGGTAGAGCATTCAAGGCTGTCAGGAGGGAGCTCGTCAACTAAAATGATAGGGATTTGCTCGGATACAGCCAGCTCTCACTCTTCTCTTTTTACGGGCAGGACATTTGCTGAAACCTTAACAACACAGCGGTTGTACGGAAACTTCAAGCATTGATGGTATGTAGAGGCCCCTCTCTCTCTCTCTCTCCCCCCTTTTACCATTTATCAAGTTATATAGTGTCTTTTTGCACCCTCCTCCAATGAGTTGTCAAGTTTAATCAGATGGATGGTTGTCTCCAGGGAATCCAATGATCAAGCAAAAAATGATTTCATGAGAAAAAAAAGGTTCGCATACATTTATTTTCATTCTTACAACTTAGTATGTTGGGACTTGGAAAACCAAGGGGTTGTGACCTCTGTGGCTAGCCCTTTGGCCACCAAGTCTCTCTTAAGGAGAGGTATTAGGTTTTACTCTTAGGAGTGGAATGGGAGGCAAGACTTGAGTGCTTGCAAGGAGAGAGTGGGAGTTCAGCTCCCCAAGTGTTAATATTAACTACTGACCTTTGCCGATCAAAAAATTTTTTTTTTTTTTTGTTGAAACTTGAGAGAACTTAATAACATCTGTATTGTTCTCAAGTCTAAGGAAAACAAATTGAGCTAAAAAATAATCCCGTTGAGATGGAACACCTTTGATCCTTAAGGTTGTGACTTATGTTGCTCTTCCCTGTGAAATCACTGATTTATCTATAGGTCCTTAATTGTTTTATGACAAAGGAGAATTCCTGCAACACTAGAGGCCTGATTCAAGAAGAGAACAACAAAAATATAACATGAACTTTGCATAGTAGTTTGCATGGGTTCTAAATCTCTACAATCTCTTTTTCCTTTCCATTTTGGGTTGATTATGGTCTTCCATCTTTCATTCCTTCCTTTCAATTGAAGTATTTCTTTCTTGCTTTTGCAAAAGTCAAATTTCTGGTTAAAGATGTAGAAAAGATGCATATTCAGTGCATCAAACCCTATCACTTGTGGACCAAAAACCAGAGGAAGCCTTTACATCATGACATGGACAAGAATGGACAGAAAACAAAGTAAATAACAGGATAGCATACCAATTTATCTTAAATCAAAAAAAAAAAAAAAAAAAGGAGGAAAAGATAGAGCTAAACTCTACACACAATAATTAATTACTAAAAATTTTACATTGACATAAACAATAATCAAAAGAATAAACAATAAAAACTTTATGTGGTACGTAGTTACAAAAGGTGTTGGAAACTCACATGAGTTGGACGTCGATTTGGCAATGAAACAACCAGAGGATGATTGTGGTCCCTCACAAATTTTCTGACAACCCACCTTCCAGGTTTCTCTCTTTTCACTAAGATCATTGCCGTACAACCTTCTCGTCGCCTGTCTCGCTTTTGGAGTGTAACTCTCTCTGATTTTTGATTTTCAGGATTTGCTCGACATCCAAGTCCACGTGAAATAATTGACCCATCACGCTCTGACTTTCGGGAAGATAAAACACGAGTTACAAATCCTACCCGAGTAGCATATTCATCATAGAATGTTCTTGCAGCTTCTTCTGAGTCAAATAGCATCCCCTCGTATGGTTCTTGATTTCTATGAGATTCACATGAACTTAGATCCCCTCCTACAGAAGTTTCGATTCTCCCAGCTCCATCGTCCATTTGGGTCTGCCCATCCACTGACACTCAACATTAACAGTTAAGAAATCTTTACCAAAAAGGAAATGAAAAATGAAAACTATTGTACAGAATGTAGTTTTTTTAAACTGATATGATTAAAATAACAATTTGTAAATCAAGTTTAAGAGAAGAGTGGCTCCTAATTTCAGATAAATATAACTGGGATACGACAACATCAATGAAGAGATAACTATAAATAACATTAAATTAACCACTAGCCAGTTAATTTTGTGCAAGGCACCAAAGAGTTTTTTTTTTATTTATCTAAACAAGCAGCAAAGACATGCAAAACTGACCGAAAAGGGAAAATTTCCATGACGAGAAATCATAAAATGTAGAAACAATGCAATCATCTAGCACAACAGTAAAATATACTACTAAGCATTTGGCTTTGGCCTAACCATGAGTTTGTTTATATAGCTCAACATCATCAGTAACAACGAGATAGAATTTTGAATGTAATGTGGATTAGTCACAGTACAAAGTAAGTAATTGAATTCATATAACAAATCTGACGTTCATATATTTATACAAATCAATTAAAATTAGGTCACCAAGACCAGTGCTTACCTTAGTTTAATCCTATGTTACATGAACTTGGGTATCAGTGTCAGGTGTGGGTATGTATCTAAAGGTTGGACTCATCAATCATAAATTCAAGGATACATAAACTTGGCCAAAAAAATTAATATTTTTATATTTTTAATCAAGTAAGTGAAATAAAATGGTATTATATGTAACTTACAGTGTCAAAAAAACATTTATAGCAATTGTACAACAAACAATATGTACATATATAATAATAGTGTTAAATACAATTATATAAGAAGTGTCCAATGACATGCATCCGATACATATCTCATATCCGTGTCCAAGTGTTGGGTCTCCAACACGGGTATTTGATTTATTTTGAAGAGTCCGTATAACATAGGTTTAATCTCATTTACTGAACATATTCAGTCAATATAAAGAAATGGTTCGTGAGTGTCCTTGCAATGCATTTTTCTCCAAATTCTTTAATCAAATTTGTCACTGCTTTGGAATTGTTGAATTTTGTCCCAAAAAGCACAACCAAAAGAATGATGAAATAAACAAATTTGAGTTACCCATGTAACCCATCATGAAAATACCTAAAAATTAAAAATTAAAAGCATTTTAATTAATTGATTTGCTCCCACAAAATTAAATATCAACGAAATTAATCCAAAAGGTTGTGTAAGGCTCAGTGACAGTAAAATTGTTTGTTAGCACCTTTCTATCTGTTGCTTCTACTTAAAAATAATCACAGGGGTGCTTCATAAATATGTGATTTAAAATTCACATTTTCTTAGCAACCAAACTATATCTAAAACTAATAAAGACCAATTTCGCACTGCCTGAAAGAAATGCACAGTTAATTTCCCATGCCCAAAGCCCTGAATTAAGAAAATAAAAATAAAAGTAGAACAAAATTTCTGAAAATTTAAACCAAATGCAGATCAAACAACTCGAATTGGTTGAATTTTAGGGTTCCAATCACAGAAATGTCGTGTTGATCTTCAAAAACAAATTGCATACATATAACACATCATCATATATATATACATGTAGAGAGAGAAAGAGAGTTACTGAAATTGAAGCTCTGAGTGGGTTTCGAGGGTTGATTTGGAGTTGAATTGTCGGAGTGAAGCTTTGAGACTTAAATTTGAGTGGAGTGATGTGAGATGAGATGGAAATATGATTTGCAAAGTTTTCACGGTTTTCATTCGAAAGAGGGGACGACTTGGAAGTTTGGAACTACACACGTGCCTCCATCGTACGGGGAAAAACCAGACTAGCCACCGATAGGGGCGTTTGCGATTCCGTTGCGGTGGGAAAAATCTTTAATTTATCGTCGGATTGATAGATTAGAAAAAATTAATTTACATGCATCCGTTAAATTGACGGATATGAATTGAGCAAATTAATATATTAGTGGATGAATGTAAATTAATTTGACAGTTTAAAATTTTATAAATTTAGAATATAATATAATAGCTTGTCAATAATTTTTTTTTATAAAAATCCAACTCAATATAACTAAAAAATTATCAAGTAAATTGTCAAAGGAAAATGCTCCAGACCCTTAGTGGGAGAGACCCCCACCACTCCTACTGGTTTTTTATTGGTCAATTTTTTTATTTTTTTTTGGTCTGCCACTTGCAACCCCCCATGTAGAGGTAGGAGTGCTGGGGTCGCCCCCCATTGGGGGTCCCCAACATGATTGATTGTCAAATACTACTAATAAATCATATAAGAAAATTATGCATTATCAAAACTATTTCATTATTTTTTTTTATTCAAAAATTATTTAATTTATTTTTTTTAAATGACAAAATTAAACCTTATATTTTTTACACAAAAATACCAAATATCATCACTTGTCATTTGATAAAAAGATTTCCAAATTGAAAATAAATTAAAAGCACAACAGAATATCTAAACTCTTTTTCAATTGAAATATTACAAACATAATATTTAAACAAATTAAAAATACAAAGTCTTACAAATTGTTAGGGATGCTCGCGGTTTGGCGGTTTGGTTGCCGCAAAAAAAAAAAATCAAATTCGTCATCCGCCCAAAACAAGGTGGATTGGAAAAAATCAATCCGCAATCGTCCGCTCGTCATCATGTATCCGTCCAAAATGCGTCGGATCGGATCGGATCTGTTCGGTTCGATTTGGACCGATTGGAATATCCGCTGGTCATCCCTACTCACTGAGAAGTTATTGGTGGGTCACGAATTCATGTTGGGTGAGTGTGGAATAAGATGCAGCATGGTAAATTGTAATTGATGTAGGGTATGATTCCGTGACGTTTCAAGATTAATTAATAATTTTTTCTACACACCCTCATAATGATTTACTTATAATTTATTAAAGAATCAATAGTTGAAATTTAGAAATAACTCATCTCCACTTAAAATTTTAATTAGATCAGACAGTTGAAATCTTTGATCGATAAGAGTCATTAAATGAAAGGGGTACTTACTAATTAGTCCTGTTAACTAGACTTATTTACATACAGGTCCTAACTAATAAATTTAACACTATAAAAATAAGAGAGTGATAAATTTATCACTAAAAATTTATTCATAAAATAAAGAGACTGATAAATTTATCACTATAAAATTATTCATAAAAAAAAAGACTGATAAATTTATCTTTATCACTTAATAAATTATATCAAATAGGACTTAATGGGTAATAAGTCTCCAAAGTAGGACCTATTGGGTAATAAGTCTCCAAAGTAGGACCTATTGGTAGTTTACCCTAAATGAAATACGTTTACTGGTAAAAATTTTTGAAAAAATTTAACTGAGCCATATTTTCATACACTTTTATCAATAAGAAATTTCCGTTTAATAACTATTATTGGTAAGAAACTTTCGTTTAATGATTTTTATCGATAAGAAACTTCAACTATCTACTCGTTTAATGATTTTTATCGATAAGAAACTTCAACTATCTACTCCAGTTCAATTGGAGAAAAATTAAGGCTGTGTTTGGTGCAGCTTTGTAATCATAATTCCACCCTTTCACTTGAACCATCTATTTGGATGTTGTGTTCAAAAATTAATTCCATAACATGTTACAAAACATATTTTTTTTTTTCACGTTTGGCAGAGCTGCTTCCAAGCCAAAGCTCTCACCTTTTCGTACATACCCTCTTACCTTTGGGTCGTTCCCCTGGACATCCCCTGGATGTTCGACCAGTCGTCCGGCCAATTGACTAGAACAGTACTTTTTTTTTTTTTTTTTGCAATTGCCAATCGTCGCCTGTTATTTGGGAAATATATATATATATATATTTATTTTTGATATTTTTTAAATATATAAATTATTTTTTTAGACCAAAATGACAAAATATTTTTTTGAATTGACTTTTAAAAAGAGTTTGGTTATAAATTTTGAAAAGAGTTTGGTTATAAAAAGAGTTTGGTCATAATTTCAAAACTTATTAACTCAAAATATAACTCTATTCTCAAATCATAATTCTAAAACTTTATCAAATGCTACCTAAAACCTTAAATTTATTTTAGTGAGGAATCATATACTTCATCAATATAATCTCTAATACATATAACTCATTTTGGGTAAATTGTGGACCCTAACTTTTTTGCAAAATAAAATGCCAAGTGTGAAGTCCTCCTCTAAGTTTTAGGGACACTTGTTGACTTTTCATAGGTTAAAATTAGTCTCACAATAAATATCTCTTCAATTGTACCATAGGTTCTAGTTATGACATTTATAATATTTAGTTATGACATTTTATGACATTAGTTATAAGTTAATTATGACTTGATTATACACATTATGATATTAATTATGACTTATTATAATATTAGTTATAATATTATTTTAAATATAATTCAAAAGGTGTTTAGTTATACTTATGTGGTGCTTGGTTATGATTTTTTTTATTTAAAATTAAGACTTTAATGTTTTATCTGATTCATGAATTTGGATAGAAATTTGGGTGATGCACCAATAAGTCCCAAATTAATAACTTATACACTATTTAGTCCTAAAAGTTTTCTTATAGACTGAAAGGTCCCATTATAGGGAAATTGACTATAAAGGGCATATACATCAAACAAAAACATTAAGAACATCAAACATTAACAAAACATCATTAAACATCAAACATCACCAACATTAATCATCAACGTATGAACATCAAATATTAACAAAACATCAAAAACATCAAACATTAATAAAAACATCAAGAACATCAAAGATTAACAAAACATCACCAAACATCAAATAACATCAAACATCATCATCAAAACAATATTATCATCAAACAACATCAAACATCATCATCAAAACATCAACTACATCACCCACATCATTAAAAAAAAACATTATCAAAATTGAACATCGGAAAAACACCATCAAACATCATCAACTACATCACCATCACTAAAAAAAAAAAAAAATCATCAAACATTAACAAAAACCAACTACATCAACGCAACAACATCAAAACATCAATAACCACAACATCAATCTTTTTTTTTTTTTTCTTTTGTGGGTTTAGGTTAAATCCCAAAAAGAAGAACCGAATAAAAATTGTTGTTCTAAAGGAACATCATCGTGGATCTTGATTCTTTGTTCATCAAACATAAAAAAACCCATCTCCACTGATGTTGCCCATTCATGAACAGCAACCATGAATTTGCGAAGAAACCCATCTCCAAAAACCATGATGTTTTTATGTTCATGTTTACCTATCTCCATGTTGTTGCCCATTCATGATGTTGCTGAATGCGATTAAATTCAAATCGAAGTTGAGTTCGTGAAATCATTGTTGTGCGTGCATTAACGAGTGTACGCCGAGTATACCGTCGAATTCATAGCGATATCAGGGGAAATCGGTCTAGGGTTTCGGCGGTATCTCTCCGGCCACTCCGACCGCCATACCGAAATCGAACCTGGAGTTAGGAAGATCCGATGGGAGAATGGGAGCTGCTTGAGGACCCGATCTTGGCGTCTCGATTCGGTGGGTTCGAAAGAGAAATGGGCGTGATTGACATCGTAGACGAAGTCGGGGCCAACCTTGGAGACGTAGGCGGAGGGAATAGAGAGGCCGCGAAGGACGGTGGAGATGAAGGAGGCAGCATTGAGGCTATCGGCGATTCTGACGTCGTCTTCGATGAGAACATCGTGGCGATAATTCCGTTAAGGTGTTCTTGTTCTTGATTTTCTCTGACCATTGCTGATGATGTTCGAATGTTGATGATTGTTAATGTTTGAGAGTAATGTATCCTGATTGTTAATGTTTGAGACTAAGTTTGAGAATAAACTTATGTTTGAGACTAATGTTCGAATCTGATCAATCTCTCTGTTAATGTGTGAGACTAATGTATCTGATTGTTCCTGTGTTATTTTAGATGATAACTAATGTTTGAGACTAATAGTATATGTTGATGTTTGATGTATATTTTTTTAGTGATGTTTGATGTATATGTTTTTATGATGTTGTAGATTTTTAAGAAATAAACATTCCACAAATTGATGGATGTTCACAACGTTGAATGTTGTGATGTAAAAAAATTGATTAGTTTTTATGATGTTGTAGATTTTTAGGAAACAAATATTTTATAAAAGGGGTATTATTGTAACTTGTAAAATAATGAAAATATAATAAATAGCATTTCAAAATAAAATGGGACTAAATGGAGCATAAGAAAACTTTTAGGACTAAATGGTTCAACTTTTCAGAAAATAGGATTTATGAGTAAATTTTCCTAGAAATTTAAAAGGAAAAATGAAAAAAGTGTATGGAATGTATGTAAAATATAAGTATATTTTATTAACATTTTACCTAATTTTTTCAAATCCATAAACCAAACACAATCTAAAAAATTCAATTATGATTATTAACCCCATAAATATCATAATTTACATATAATACATACTCTTTAAGGGTTAGGGGTATGCACCATAGCATAATCCTTCATTCTATTACGGTAAACTATACTATCATTTTAATTTTAGTGAAGCTTCACTTTGGTTCTTATAGATTCAATTTGTTTTTCAATTTTGTTACAATGTGCTCCCTCTATCATGCGTTGCGTTGTTAACATTTTAAACGGAAAAAAATCACATGCAAAGTTAGAGAAACTAAAGTGAAATTAAAAACAAACTATTTTGAATTCCACTTTGGTCTCTCTAATTTTACACAGTCTTTTTTCGTTTCAAATTCTAACGATGAGTGACAAAATGATCACACTGTAATAAAATTAAAAATATAAAAATCAAATTATTCAAATTAAAATTACGAAAATTAAATTAACACTATAGGAATTAATAGTGTAATTTACCCTATTCTATAGTGCATTGTGCAAAACCAATCATAAAACTACATTTATCTAAAATAAAGAAATGATGAATATTCACAACTTTTTCACTTGTCATGATTTTATGCTAAAATGTAAAGGGTTCATTTGGCAACACGACTTTTAAGCTGTTTATTGGTTTATTAGTTTATTTGGATTACAATATCTCTTTATTTGTTTACACATTTTTTCATAATAAATATAAAAAAAAATCAGCTTATCAAGCATACTCAAAACAAATCCAAATTTTGATCCAAATGAATTAAGTACTCTAATTATCTAGATTTTCTCATTAAATATAAGTTTCATTGCCTTTATTAGTGTTGTGGAAGGTAAAAATCTTCTCCACAGGAAAAGCAAGATAAGGTACTCTTTCTTTTACTCTACAAAAAGAAACTAACCCGTCAGTGATCACTCCCGACCAGAGATGGTCGGGAAGACCCTCCGACAATCAAGTCAAAAATATGATCAGCCATATAGTGTTTTGTTAAGAAAAAAAGTTTTTCTTTTCTTTTGTGTTACTTCCTTCGTTTTTCCTTACTTTTCCTTTTATAGTGTTATTGTCTTGGGCCTTGCCCGTTGGATTAGCATCTTAATCCAAGGACTGAGGTTACTATCGGACTTTGGTTGGGCAAGTGGTCAAGTTGCTTTGAGCCTTTGTTGTTGGATCATCTTGTTGTGTGCCACTTAGATTATGTCAGGCGTTAGTGGCCAAATTGCCGATTGCTCTATTCGTCCGATTAGGTTCATTGGATAGTTGTGTCGTTTGAGTTGGTTAGGCCTATGCTCCTATCTTTGATGATTGTGATCCTTGCCGTTGATTATGAATGAATCTAAAGGCATTCCTGCATTCTGCAAATCTCCTTCTAGAAGGTGATTTTACTCAGGCTGTGGTCACGTGACATTGTCTTTTTTTTCTGACAGACCTATCGATGATTTGGGCTTTTCTCTTAATTCGTCTTGTTTGGCTGGGCTTGGGCTTTGGGCCAATATTTTTCACTCTAGGTTTTGGGTTAATGTTTTTACCCCTCCACAGGTGTTACATTAAAAATTGTTTTTTAACATAAGTTTTTTTTTATCTTTAGCATAATTACATGATCTTTTTAGATTTGTAGAATATCTTTAAGACTTAAATATAGTACAAGTTGGATTTTATATAGAAAAACCTTTAATTTTAATTCTCAAATAAAAAAAATGAAAACTTTAATACATTGCATTAAAATTTATTTATTTATTTTATATAAATTATTTATTTTTTCATAATTACATGATCTGTTTTGATTTGTAGAATATCTTTAAGACTTAAATATGGTACAAGTTGGATTTTATATAGGAAAATCTTTAATTTCAATTCTCAAATAAAAAAAAATGAAAACTTTAATACATTCGTACTAATATTTTTTAGGAGATTTTTTTTAGGGTCCTTGATATTAAGATTTTATAGTATAAAGGATATCTAATATTTTCATTATGTCTAAGGTCCCTCAACATCGATCTAGAGAAAATTCAAACTAGAGAAATTCTTTGGATTCTAGTCTAGAGATTTTCTTTGGTTTTCGCAAGAATTTCTTTGGGTTCAAACCATAAAATTTCGCTACCTTCTCAATCACGATGTGCAATACACAAATCGATCACCTAAATAAGCAATAACAATCAATATATATTTCTCTAGGTACATTTCTCTATGAAGTCTAGAGAAATTCTCTAGATTCTAGTCTAGAGATTTCTCTGGCTTTCCAAAGAATTTCTCTGGATTTAAATAAACAGTAATAAAGAGTTCAAGGAATAGAGCATCTAGTTTCATTGTGATTTGTATTTGTCCATGGGAAGGCCAGAGAAATTCTCTGGATTCCAGTTTAGAGATTTTCTCTGGATTTCCAGATATTTTCTCTGGATTTTCTCTGGATTTCAAGAAATAGTAATAAAGAGTTCAAGAAACACTAGAAAATTTCTCTGCCTTCCCAATCACGATGTGCAATACATAAATCGATCACCCAAATAAGCAACAACAACAACCAATATAAATATATCCAAAGAATTTCTCTCAAAGAAATTCCAGGAAGGCCAGAGAAATTCTCTGAATTCTAGTTTAGAGATTTTCTCTGAATTTCAAGAAACAGTAATGAAGAGTTCAAGGAATAGATCACCTGTCTTCACTGTGATTTGCATTTGTCCATGGAAAGGGCAGAGAAATTCTCTGGATTCCAATCTAGAGATTTTCTCTAGATTTCAAGAAATAGTAATGAAGTGTTCAAGAAACACTAGAAAATTTCTCTGCCTTCCCAATTACGATGTGCAATATACAAATCGATCACCCAAATAAGCAACAACAATAACCAATATACATATATCTAGAGAATTTCTCTGGATTTCAAGAAATAGTAATGAAGAGTTCAAGGAACAAAGCATCTAGCTTCACTGTGTTTTTCATTTGTCCATGAGAAAGCCAGAGAAATTCTCTAGATTTGAGTCTAGAGATTTTCTTTGGATTTTCAAAGAATTTCTCTGGATTTCAAGAAACTGTAATGAAAAGTTCAAGAAACAGAGCATCTGGCTTCGCTGTGATTTGCATTTGTCCATGGGAAAGCCAGAGAAATTCTCTGGATTCCATTCTAGAGATTTTCTCTGAATTTCCAGAGAATTTCTCTGGATTTGAAGAAACAGTAAAGAAGAGTTCAAGGAATAGAGCATCTAGCTTCACTGTGATTTGCATTTTTCTATATACATAATACATATATAACTCCTCAGACACTAAAACTTCAAATTCGAAATTCAAGAACTCAACATCCCCAAATCCTTTAAGACCCATCAACTCCATACAAAATTGTCAAATAAACCGAAATCTCATTGTTCATGAGATAGATTTTCGAGAAACACATATTTGCATAAACTATATTGTAGAAAATAAAGAAAACAAAACAAGGGAAAAACAGAGAGAGAGAATGATAGAATATATATTAGAAAACAAAACCCTAATATTCAATAAACTCGTATTACATGTGTATGGTTTGTATGTATTGGTTTATTATATATATATATATACATACATGCACATACATAGAGAAAGATCAAAGATTCTAGATGAAACAAACACTAATCATACCTACCATGAAAGATTTCTTGGACTTGTGTTCAATAATCACATATTCATACCATAAGCACAAAACAAAGCAGAGGTTTGTAAATTTATCAATGTGTATATATATATCTAGAGAGGGGGGGGGGGGAAGAGGAGCTGATGGAGTAGATGCGACCGTGAGAGGAGATGCGGAGAAGATGGCGGCGGCGAGAGGAGATGCGGCGGTAAGGAAGAGCTGTTGATGGCGGTGATAGAGATGGAGTTTGTTGGGGAGAGAAGAGCAAAGAGAGAGGAAGAGAGGGAGAGACCGATTTGATTTGAGAGAATCAAATTTTTCTGTGATATATAGCTGTTAGGATTGAGGGACCTTAGACATGACAAAATAATATTGTGGATCTCTTCCATAACTAAAAATGAGATAGGAACCTTAGACTAATTTTTTCTATTTTTTAAACCCCCAAAAAATGTAAATACATAAAATTCTACATAGTAGTCTCACTATTATTACTATCAAATAGTACATTAATTATTTTCAAAATATGTAGGCAAACAATTAGTAATCAATTTGGTTGTGCAATTAATTTCTTTTTATTATTTATAAATCGTTCTTGAATACTATTAGTAAAAAGAAATATAATTTCACAAGTAAATAGCCTTATGAATATATGATATTCCTATTTGTCTCTACTAATTGTTTTAGTAAAATCATGAATTCTTTGAAGTACTAAAACTGATAGAACGCATATGAACAATGTAGTTATGAAATTGATTCAAGGAAATTAATCAGTGTATTTGGTTTTCATTTTTTGAAAATTAAATTTTTTTATTTTTCATATTTTTTTGTTTTTAGTGAATATTTTTTAAATTTTAAGCAATTTTTTTTACTTTTTTAGATGCACCTTACTTAGATGTATTTAAGAAATAAAATATTTGTAAAAAATCAATAAAGACACAAGAATACAAAAAATGTATTAAATTATTGTATTTTTTTTTAATTTTTTATTTTTGATATTTAGTGAATTAAATTTTTTTTCCACAAATATTATACTTTTTAAGTATATTTATGTTAGGTGTATCTAAAAATTAAAAATAAATGCTTAGAATATTAAAAAATTCAATAAAATAGAAAACACGGAAAATAAAAAATTTCAATTTTCTGAAAAGTGAATCTTGAAAATCTAAACCAAACAAACTGAATACAATTCTGTACCAAAATCTCCAATAAAACAACCACAATTATAATACCAAATTATTATACTAAAACTAGCATCCAAATATATATATATATATATATGCTAAAAAAGAATTAGAGAAGAGACAGAAAAAAAAATTAAAATAATTAATTCTAGATGTATACATATATATTCATACAAGCGGTGAGTGTAAACGTAATATGTTTGCAATTTTACATTTAAATTTGTTAGTGAATTTGATGAATGAGAAAGATGAGTTGAATTTAAAATTTGATAATAGTTATATATTAAACAATTAACAACTTAGACATTCTTAGAAAGAATAAAAATAGTGACAGAATTTTAAAATTATTATGAGTTCCGTACTTTAAATAATAGAATAGATTTATTCAACTATAAAAATTGAACGGTAAATTTTACTATATACATACTTGAAATGGGTATACCATATGCACCTCTAATTATGCCATTTTTTTTCTTTAGTTATGATTAATTTTTTTATTTAGTTATGACATTCTCATGAGATCTTTGATTATGCCTCATGTAGTGTTTGGTTGTGACTTTTTTTTTATAGTTATGATTCAGAAAGTATAGAGTTATGTTATTTTCTTCTTTGGTTATAAGGGCATATGACACACACTCTGTCTTTCCCAAGTTGAAAGTATATAAAAACTAGCATGACAAACTATACATAATAGTCTAAATTATTAAACAAAGCTACTCAACTACGTATTCGACCAATCATACATAAATAATTAGGAATTAAATAAATTAAACTCAAATAAAAACATTTAGATACACAATTGACAAAACGAAAATTTTAAGGACCAAAGCAATACAGAATACATACTTTGCAACATTAATTTAGATATAGATATTAGATTACCACATTTCTTATGCATAATTAGCTCTAAAGAAAAAAAAAATAGAAAGAAAAGAACAAAACGGAACTTGGTGCAGAAACACTACAAGAAAGAATGTATGATCATATGTTTTTCTCAATTAGAGTTACATAGTTGTAGTTATCATAAAATAAGTCTTAATAACATAAATCCAATACACTGTCTTGGAAAACAACAATAAAATAAAATAAAATAAACCATAATAAACATGTTCATGTCAGCAGAGATGACAATTTTTATTTTTTTGCAATCCAAAAGAAAATAAAAATTGACGGTAATTAAAAAGGATTTGCTCAATTATGAAGTGATTAGAAGCTTGGAGTATTTGAATTCTGAGTGTCTCTGCAATTGAATTTCCTTCAACCGTATGCATTTGCAGCAAAAGACCTAATAATTACAAAACACATACTAAATGTAAGGAGGTGCAATATATCAATGAACAATAAAAGTACTAAAAGTTTAGGTGATTTAGACTTTGCTGTTTCAATAGAAAACTATTTTTTTTTATTTGATTCTGATATTAAAAATGATGGTGTATTGGTTGCAATAGTGGTGGTGTAGGTGATGGGAGAGTGACTGGAGTTGATGGTGGCGGAGATGGTGGCAACCTTAAGAATAATGATATGTTAGAGCAATTCCAACTCTTAATTTTTATTTTTGTCAAATTTAAATTTTGATAAAAAAGTGTTCAAAAATCATATTCAATCTATTTATCAAATGTAGGGCGAGGCAATGGTACACATTTTTGTAGTATATATGTTATGTATTTTTATGATAAATGTTATGTAATTTTTTCGTATAGTTACGACAATTTTTGTTTCAGAGAAATAAAATTACATATGTTGTGGTAATGCTAGGCATTTTTGTGGTAATGTTAAAAAAAAAATTTTGTTAGAAAATGTTTGGATAAAAAAAGGGTAACATTACCACAAAATGTGTAAGTTAATTTCTGAACCACAAATTGGTGTAATTTTACTAAAAAAATTACATAATATTTATTATAGAAATACATAATATTGATCACAAAAATATATAACGTGGTGCATAAAATTTCTCTCCAAATATTAATCAAATCAACGGAGAAACATTTTTTTTGCGTCAAAATAAAATTTGATAAAAATTAAAAAAATGGAGTATTGAAGATGATTTTTTTTTTTTAATCAAATTTTGATGAAATGATAAATAAACATTGCAATTGAGTTGGGGACAAACCTCGCATATAATTTTATTGAATTGGCCAAAAAAAAAAAAAAAAAACCTCAAATAACATGATTTGAAAACTTGAAATGAGTTTTGAATTTTTTTTTATCCAAATCATAATTTGAACACTTAACCAAATGCTACGCTTATATTTCAAAACACAACTCGAAACTCAATCAAAAAATTAAACCAAATGAAACCATATTTCCCCATAATTTGAACACTTGAAATGATTTGAAAACTTGAAATGAGTTTTGAATTTTTTTTTATCCAAATCATAATTTGAACACTTAACCAAATGCTACGCTTATATTTCAAAACACAACTCGAAACTCAATCAAAAAATTAAACCAAATGAAACCATATTTCCCCCCCCCCCCCCCCCCCCCCAAGTTTGTTTAGCATGAAAATAATGGAACTAACAAGAAAAATATAAGAAAATTCAAATTTATTATAAAAGTAGTTATTTATAATAAAAATTCTTATTTTCTTTTAAGATTTTCATCCTAATCAAATTCATACAAAAATTTTATTTTATTTTATTTTCCTTTTCTTTTCTTTCATTCATTTTTGCTTTCTATCATTTCTTTCTTTTTAATCAAACGAAATCTAAGTAGCATGATAATTTATTTTAAAATGTGGCATTTTTAATACCTAAAATATACATGATTTGTTATTAGTCTCTTAAATTTTAATTTTATCATTTTAGTTATCAAAATTGTCAATATAAAAAGTAAAATGATAAAATTAAAATGACAAATCCTATCCTAAATCTACTCTTTTTAACTCTGATATAAACAAACATAGCAATTCAGTTGGGGCAAACCTGGAAGTTAATTGAACTGGCACTCAACTTTGAGATTCATTTTTATCTTCCCTAGCCCTTGCGTTTTCCGCCTTCCGATTGAAATATTCTTCAAGACTGCCGATTTTAGTGTATCTTTCTTTGTCGATTCGGGACCAGAACGAGACATGAGGGATATGCTCGACGATCCAGTAGTCTTTTCCTTGGTTGGGTTTGGGTTCCATTCTATCTATGAATTCTTCTGGCATAGCAATAAACTCAAGAGTTTTGAGGTTTCTGAGGTGGTGGATGCCAGATGGTACCTCCTTTAGTTGTGGACTAGGCTCAATCGTTAGCTCTTCAAGAAGAGGCAATGCTCCTTCCTCTATTATCATTGAATTCAATCCCTCCAAGTGTTCGAGATATAGTTGCTTAAGTTTTTGAAACCCTCCAGCCTCAAAATACCACTGCTCCCCATCATATGCATCCCAAAGAGCAAGACGTACTAAACTAGGCAAGACTTGAAGGGCTTTTAGTGAATCGTTCTTGGTCAAACCTGAAGCCCATAGATGCAATCTGACTAGATTTTGAAGTTTCGGGATCCAGTCGGGCAACTTCTCTAAACGTCCAACCAACTCGAGATGTTGAAGATATTGAGGTGGAGATGATGATGATATATACTGTAAATCCAGAATCTCATCACCACTTGTGGCCCTTACACTCAAATGTTGAAGGTATTTCATCTTCTCAATGGCTGCACATAAAGCCCTCCCATGTTCTCTTTCCATTTTCGTAATTCCCAACTTCCTTAGCTGCCTCAAATTCTCAAGCTGTTTAATTAGGCCATGATTTGTCTCCACATACCACAAACTTTGCAGCTCCTCTAAACCCCCAATCCCTCCATGTATCTTCACTCCTATAATATGGTTGAAGTATTCAGATTTATAGTAACGAGAATAGGCAATAAGATGTTGCAACTTATGGAGCCGACTGATATCAAATGGGAGCTCTCTCACGTGGCATTGTTTCAGATCCAAAGTCTGTAGGTTTTGCAGCTTACCTATGGACTTTGGTATTTGCAGCCCATATATGAGCTTTGGTACTCTCTCCACTCGTCTGCTCCTTATGCTTAGGTATCTCAAAAGAAATAGATTTCCCACGTCTTCATGAAGTGGATCCAAATAAGCACCCTCAACATCCAGCACTTTCAAAAGCTTGAAATTTGCAGCTAGTGTACCCAATAAGGGCTTCTTTGGCAGCTCTTCTGGCAGCCCTTCCCATTGAAAAAGAAAAACAGAACGAATTGGGGATTTACTAATGCTTTTCATAACCTTATCCATGTTGCAGTAACGCATATGCATAGATAGCCGGCGAGTTGTGGCATTGAAACTTGAATTCTCTCTTTCCAAAATTTGACACAAACTAAACTCCTTGGACTTTGAGAGAATAATCTCGCGCACTACATCATGTACCTGACACTATCCAACTCTTCCATCAAATTTTGTTATTGACACTAGAACTAAGCGCCTATGGATTAGCTCAGTCAAGTATTCTTTTGCAACTTCTTCCAATGTTTTTCCGTTCTGCTCTTCAACAAAACCCTCAGCTATCCATAGCCGAATTAGTCTCCCAGCTTTGATAGAGTAGTCTTCTGGCATTATGCCAAAGTACAAGAAACAAGATTTGAGGTGGTGAGGCAGATCATTATAACTTAACAACAAAATTTTGCTAATGCTTTTAAGTTCAGGATTCCTTTCTAACTCAGAGTTTATGCTACCATAGAATTTTTGCCATTCGGATATACCCTTGTTTTTGGTGGACAAGAGACCGCCTATAACTACAATTGCTAGTGGCAAACCTTGACACTTTCTAACAATTGCTTGTGATACTTCCTCCAACTCAGGGGGACAATGACCCCCAAAGTCCAATTGGAAGGCTTTCGTGCAAAAGAGTTTCCAAGCCTTCTCTTGGGATAGGGCCTGAAGCTCGTGAACGTGATCCACTGAAGTTTCTGTGCAAAATGCAGCAACCTGTTCTTTCCGTGTGGTGATAATTATCCTACTGCCTTCACTATTTTTGGGTAAAGCATGTCTTATGGATCCCCAAAAATCAGTTTCCCATACATCATCAAACACCATGAGGTACCTCTTTTCGGATAAATATCCTCTTAGCTTGACAATGAGTGACTCAATTCCCTCATCAGGTAGAACATAAATTCCTGATAGCTCCTTTATCATTGTTTTGAGGAGCTCCTCTGGCTTGTATGATTGAGAGACAGTGATCCACGCTTTGCAATTGAAGTGTGCAACCACTTTTTGGCTGTCATAAACTTTCTTGGCAAGAGTGGTCTTGCCAATTCCACCCATGCCAACCACTGAGATCACTGCTCGTTGTGATTGATTTTGGTCAACCAATCTGCTTATCAGTTCATATTTGGGAGATTCAATGCCAACAACTTCGTCGTCCCCTATGAAAAGGGAAGCCAGTCGAGGGTCACGCCACATGTTGTCCTTGCTGGTGCTGCTATGTTCTGACAAAGTACTAGTGCTGAATTTATATCGATCAGCTCCTTCCTTGATCTCACAGATTGTAGTTTTGATGTCTTGGATCTGAGAAGCCATCTCATGTCGTCGCTTTAGCTTAGTGATCATCTGAGTGACTTTATGCAAGGAACCGAATAGTCTAGGTTGTTTTGGCACAACCAAGAGAATGTGTTCATCGATAACATCTTGTATCCGATAAGCAACTTGCCTTACTTGTTTCACCCATATTTTCACGCCTTCATCTCCAGTTTCTGCTCTTGATTCTGCATCTTTTAAGAAAGAGTGTATGCGCTCCAATTCAGCTTTGATACTGACCATTTCCTTGTGAACACCCCTCAACAACTCTACTTCACTGGCTAGCAATGGTCCCAAATATTGAATAACAGAGATCACTGCTCTTTCTGCCATTTGTTCTTCCTGCACTGAACACATCATAACTATTAGTTCTGATTATGCTTCAGGTGGGGTTGTGTCCATGTAGAAAGGAAGTTAGTTAGATGATGATGATGGTGAAGTTTCAATTCAGTGCATAGCTCTGTTTACTTTATGAGAAAGGTGGTAAACTTCAGTCATGGAGAAATTAATTATTTTGGCCACATTTTCCTCCAAAAGGTTAGATAAAAGAATAGATTTGATTCACATTTTAGGTCTGGCAAGAAATAAATAAATAAAACCTTTTATTTAGTTTTTAATTATTTTCAAATTATAGACCAGCCCCTACAGTTTTTTTTTTATAAAAAATAGGTGACTATCTCCTCTAGGTTTTTTTTTTTTTTTTTCAGAAAAAAAATTTAAGTGAACACAACAATGATCGATGGTAACATATACATTTGAGTGCAAAAGAGATACCACATCATTTTTCATCCTTAGATCGTTCTTAGATCGTGCTTCAATCATGAATATGAGTAGGAATCTATGAAAGAAAAGAAAAGAGATATTGAAATCATCACTTTGAATAACAATTTATAGAGGAAAAAGTATGCAATTGATTTTGGGCAATAATACCAAAGTGAAGATTTCTTGATTTAAGTAGAATCTTCATGTTTGTGAGTGATTTTTGTCTTTGTGGATTTAGAAAATGTTAAAATTCAAGATGTGAGACTCTGATCAAGGAAATATTATTTTTGTCATAGCTAGAATTCTCAAATATATTAATATTATAGAGCTAAAATTGATGAGAAAAATATATAGATATGTGTTTGTGGAAACATACCTGCAGATTGATGTGCAACTCTAAAAACTGATATCAAAATTCCAAATTCTTGGCACTGCCTGCTTTGATGGTTTGTCAGATTTCAACAAAAACTTCACTGTGGGGAAAGAGTCTTTGACTTGCAGACTTTAGCCCTTGAGATTCGAATCATATACAAAGCATACACCTTTTTTAGCTCTATTATTCATCAGAATACAACCTCCACCAGCTGTACCTGAATAGCTGGCCCTCAATCACTATTTAAATTCTGCTGTATGAGTCTCCTTTCACAACTTATATATATAATATAATACAAGGTGATTTACTCCGGGAAATTTCGTGTCTCTTTGATCTCTCTTTTTTTTTTTTCTTCTGAAAATGAAGTTTTGTGCCGTGTTTGGTTGGAGGATTTGAGGAGAGATTTAGAAAGAGAAATAAAAAGGTAGGTAAAATGTGAATAAAATATACTTATATTTTACTTAATTTTACACTCTTTTTCTTTCCCTTTCTAAATCTCTCTTCAAATCCCTTAACCAAACACGATATATTAGGAAAGAGCAAAGTACATTTAATCCATCTCAAAGAAGTCATTTTCATCCCAAATATCTTAATATGGTGGCTATTTCTCAATTGAAAATCCAATTTCACACATATCTTTAACCAATTCGCTTGTGAAGGCATTATTGAATGATAAATTAGAACATAAGTGCTTATTTAGCCTTCAATTTTCAAACTTCTTCTTTTATGGGCCCAAAAAAAAAAAAAAAGTTATATTTTATTAATAATAGTGAAACATTACAAAGGGGGACAGAAAAAGAAACTGAAGTAGGATAACCCCACCAACAACAAGACTGTACAAAGCATTTGTAAACTGCGAAAGAAATCCAAACAGAAAAGCAGAAAGTTGAAAGTTGGCAACACAAAACTCTCTGCCATTTTAGTTTCATGAATCATATAAAAATTAAAATAGAAATCCAATCTAATAGAGAGATCACCACATTTCAGATCAAACTACTCTCTACCTCAATACAAATACCAGGAAACAACCCAAGAGGCTATCTGCATTAAAACACAAAAATAAAAATAGAAAGGCTGTAA
This sequence comes from Camellia lanceoleosa, assembly GCA_025200525.1. Lineage (NCBI taxonomy): Eukaryota > Viridiplantae > Streptophyta > Magnoliopsida > Ericales > Theaceae > Camellia > Camellia lanceoleosa. The sequence goes on from CM045766.1 coordinate 133,207,090, forward strand.
ATTTAATATTAGAATATGACTGACCGATTCTTATTTGTGTCAAAATCCAAACCCAATAATTGTCTCACTTCCATGATAACGAATTTGTTCACACACTCTTTTTTTTTAGTGTATGAACAACACACAAAATTTGATTGGTCCAAATATATAGACTCCATACTCAAAAAAGTGAAATAGCCTCACTTAAAATGGTAGATTCTACTATTTTACACCAATCAAAATGTATGTATGGTAAGTATGCCAATAAAATCAGACTCCGCTTCCATATAGTAGCCAAAGGCTTCCTTCAAAACCATTATATTTCTATTGAGAACTGTCTCCCGCGATCCCTGGAATTTTCTTCCCACGAGGATACCATCCAAATAGTTTAAAGCATGAAAATTAATTTTAAAGGTGGTGCTATATGTAAATAAATTTCATAACAATGCTTAACTAGTATCTATTAATGGGCTTCTAGGAGAGGTTGGATTTTGAGTTTGTTATTTCTGTTGTATTCAATCATTGTCTTAGTCTATTATTGAGCAATAATATACAAATAAATAGATTACTGAACTAATCATAAAATCTTATGTGGCCTAAAACATCATATGAGGTGGGTGCATCCTTCACATGCTAGATATAATTAAAACAACACTGTTACTATCACCGCTAAGTTTGATCGTTGTTTTTTATTTTTGCCTTAGATTAGGTTGTTTGGGGTATAGATTTTATGTTTTAAAGTCCTAAACTATTCAATTTCAATTTAGGCTTTTTTCCTTGTATAAACTCCCTTCAGAAATGACCAATTTGGGATTGATGTAGATTTTGTGACAACCAAAAATCTAGTGATGTCGATGTTATTTGTTCTGCATTTTGTAGAAACAGTAAGGAAGCCCATTTAGTGTTTTTTTTTTTTTTTAATTTTAATTTTTTTCTTTATTTTTCAAAATTTTCTAAACCATGGGTGAGAAGAAATGAACAACGCTAAAGCTACATTCAAAGTCACCAACACCGGCTTCTGAGAGGACCGGTGGACACCGATTAATGTTATGATATAGGGCTCTGTTTTAACAGAGTTGGTTGTTATTTGAAGAAATGATTGCGATTTCCAACCCAAAACCATACTTAAGATTTTGCTGTAAAAATCAATTAAAAAATTAAGTTCATCTAAGGCATTAAAAATATTCTAGGAGAAATCTTTCATCAAGTAAGCATTTGAGTAGCATGAAAATTAATTTTAAAGCTGGTATTTTATGTAAATGAATTCTAAAATATACACCTTGCAATTCCGTTGGAATCAAACACTGAGATTCACTTTTGGATGTATTTTAAATATCATTCCATTAATGATTTAGATGATTATCTGAAATTGAATAAAAATTTGACTCAAAATAAAAATTTAGATGATTATCTAAAATTCAAAACTTCAAGAACGAAATTGGCAAAATAAAATTTTTGAAGACCAAAGTGACATAGAATACGCACTTTACGTATCATATGATTGTCTGGGGGGATAATTCCTCCCTAAAATACAATAGAAATTAGCAGATGAACCAATAAAGGTTCAGTGATAACCTAAACCTAGTGACTACATTTCTTATGCAGAACATTAGCTCTATACTACTAAATTCAGTTACAATGGTCCTGTTTGGTGTACTTGTTAAAACAGATTATAGATTATAACTTAACAGATTATAAATTATGACTTTAATCAGAAATTGTTAATCTGTTTGGTGTAGCTGTTGGATTATAGATTTAAGTTGCTGAGTAGTATTTGTTAAATAAGCTATGAAGTAGCTTTTTCAATTAACTTTTATTTTTTATCATTCACTATATGCCTACATTTCTTATAAAAAAAAAATAATAATATTCTATAGTCCATTTAAGTCTTTTTCTTTTTTAAAAAAAAATAAAAATAAAAAAAATCTAAGAGTATAACCTTGAATTAACACATCTACAACAGAAGCTGATAATCAGAAGCAAGGGGTGAACAGCTTCTCAGAATCAGCTTTTTTGACTTAAAATAAGTTGCTAGAATCAGAAACTGTTTGAAATAAGTTTAACCAAATAGTCCAAAATAACTTTTTAAAAGCCCGAAGCCATAAGTTGACTCAAAAAAGTCCCACCAAACACCCCCAATGATTTGAAGAACAAAAATAATAGAAAGAAAATAACAAAAATAGAACTTGGAGAATAGATACAACAAGGAATGTATGATCATATGTTTGTCTCAATTAAAGTTACACAGTTGTGGTTATCACGAAATAAGTCTTGATAACAGAAATCCAAAACACCCTTGCCAAAAAACAATAAAAACCGTAATAAACATGTCCATCTTGACAGAGATGTCACACTTTTTACTTTGCAATCCAAAGGAAATAAAAATCAACGGTGATAAAAGGGGTTTGTTCGATTATAAGGTTATTGGCAGCTTGGAGTACTTGAATTCTGGGGCCTCTGCCATTGATTTCCCTTCAACTGTATGTGTTGCCAGTAATTGCCTAACAATTACAAAACAAATACTAAATGTGAGGACATATCAATGAAACAATGAGTAGTAAAAGTATAGGTGACTTACACTACATTTGTTTCGATAGAAAACATTTTGGGTAAATTACACCATTACTCCCTATAGTTTAAGCGAAGTGTCACTTTAGTCTCCATAATGGTGGTGCTAAGGCAGTGATGGTGATGGTGGACGTCATGGTGGTGGTGATAGTGGTACTGGTAGGGTAGTGGCGGCAATGATGATGACGACAGTGGTGGTGGCAAAAAACATTTTGTAAAAAAATATTTAACATCAGTTTGGATAACTTCCCTTTCATCTATATTATTATGACAGCCAACGAACATAAACAAATGGAAGGAACTATAAAATGATAGAATTCTATAAACAATATTATGAAAGATAGGTTAATAAAATGAGCACTAGCATTTTTAGATTATAATGATGCTCACGATTTTTGTTGACACCAGCATTTTGAGATTATTATTAAATAATAACAACAAAGTAATCTAATAGAGCAATTATCATCTTGTTCAGGTAAGCAAAAATATTTTATCAGTTTCTAGTTACAAACAAACATTGCAATTGAGTTGAGTGGGGAACCTGGAATTGAATTTGCATCCGTAACCGTAAGATTCATTATTCAGCTTCAGTAACCCATTGGTTTTTCACCTTTGCATCCGTAACCGTAAGATTCATTATTCAGCTTCAGTAACCCATTGGTTTTTCACCTTCCTCTCAAAATATTTTTGAAGAGTGCCGCTGTTCCAATATCCAGAAAAGCCCCACCGAGACCAGAACGAGACATTAGGTATATGCTCAACAATCCAATAGCCTTTGCCTTGGTTGGGTTGGGGTTGCATTCTATCTAAGAATTTTTTCGGTATATCAATAAACGCAAGAGTTTTGAGTTTTTGGAGGTCGTGGATGCCAGAGGGTACCTTCTTTAGTTGCGGGATAGACCCAATCCTTAGCTCTTTAAGAATTATCACCGAATTCAATCCCTCCAATTCAAGGAGATCTAGTTGCTTAAGTTTTTGAAAACTTCCAACCTCAAAATACAATTGCTTCCCATCACATGCATTCCAAAGATGAGGATGTTCTAAACTAGGAAAGGCTTGAAGGGCTTTTAGTGGATCATTGGACAAACCTGAATGCAATAGAGATAATTTGACTAGATTTTGAAGTTTTGGGATCCAGTCAGGCAACTTCTCTAAACGTCCACCCAAGTTGAGACGTTGAAGATATTGAGGTAGAGATGCTATATACTGTAAATCCAGAATCTCATCATCACTTAGGGCTGCTACCTTCAAATATTTAAGGTAATTCATCTTCTCGATGGTGGCACATAGAGCCCTCCCATGTTCCCTTCTCAATTTCGTTATGCCCAACTTCCTTAACTGCATCAAATTCCCAAGCTCTTCAATTAGGCTGAGCCCATCATCATGATTTGTTTCCACAAGCCACAACTTTTGCAGCTCCTGTAAATGCCCAGTCCCTCCCTGTATCCTCACTCCTCTTACAATATCCATTATGTTCGCACATCCATAATTATGATAATAGGCAAGAAGATGTCGCAACTTATGAAGCCTATTGATATCAATTGGACTTTGGAATTATCTGCACTCCTGTTCTCCTTACACTTAGGTACCCCAAAAAATATAGGTTTCCTACTTCTTCATGAAGTTGATCCAAAGGAGCACCCTCAAGATCTAGTACATTCAAAAGCTTGAAATTTGCAGCTAGTGTACACAATAAGGGCCTCTTTGGCAGCTTGCCCACTTCAAAAAAAAAAAAAGGCATGAATTGGGGATTTACCAATGCTTTCCATAACCTTTTCCATACTGTAATAAGGCATATGCATAGACAGCCGGCAAGTTGTGTCATTAAAACTTGAATTCTCTTCTGTCAAAAGTTGCCAGAAACTAAACTCCTCCGACACGGAGAGAATAAGCTTACGCAGTAGAAGATTTACCCGACAATCATGTACCCGGTACTCTGTAACTACTCTTCCATAAAGTTTTGACTCTGACACTCGAAGTAAGCGTCTTTGGGTTGGCTCATTCAAATATGCTTCTGCAACTTCTTCTAATGTTGTGCCTTGTTTCTCTCCAACGAAACGCTCAGCTATCCACAACCGAATCAGTCTTCCACGTGTGATAGGGTACTTCTCCGGTATTATGGCAAGGTACAATAAACATGATTTGAGGCGGTGAGGCAAATCTTGATAACTCAGCAACAAAAGTTTTACAATTGTAAGACAAGGATTCCTTTCTAACTCAGGATTCCTTTCTAACTCAATGCCCATGAATTTTTGCCATTCGGATAAAACCTTGTTTTTGGTGGACAAGAGACCACCTATAGCCACAATTGCAAGAGGCAATCCTTCACATTTTCTAACAATTTCACGTGATATTTTCTCCAACTAAGGGGGACAAACCCCAAAGTCTCATTGGAAGGCGTTCTTGCAAAAGAGTTCCCAAGCCTTCTCTTTAGATAGGGATTGAAATGCTATTGAAGATCCTTTGCAAAAAGCAGCGATCTGTTCATTGCATGTGGTGATAATTATCCTACTGCCTTCGGTATTTTGGGGTAAAGCATGTCTTATGGATCCCCCAAAGCCAATTTGCCATACATCATCAAACACAATGACGTACTTCTTTTCGTATAAATATCCTCTTAGCTTGGCAATGAGTGAATCAGTTCCCTCATCAGGAAGAGGAAGAACATCGTTTCTTGATAGCTGCTCTATCATTGTTTTGAGGAGCTCCTCTAGTTTGTATGATTGAGAGACAGAGACCCACGCTTTGCAATCGAAGTGTGCAGCCACTTCTTGGCTGTTGTAAACATTTTTCACAAGAGTAGTTTTGCTCTATGTAAAGGTAACCCACTTGAGGCTTATGCCACAACTTCCTGGTGATATTGCTGCTGTGATTGTTATGTTCTAGGAAAGTAGTCAATCTATATCGAACATCACTTTCCGTGATCTCACGGATTCTAACCTTGATGTCTTTGATCTGAGAAGCAATCTTATGTTGTGCTTTAGTACAGTGATCCATCGTGTGACTTTACAAAAGAAACCGATGAAAAAACCAAATTGTCGAGGATGTTTTTCCAAGACAAGTCTGTGTTCATCGATAACGGCTTTTATCTGATAAGCAATTTCCATTACTTGTTTCACCCATATTTTCACACCCTCATCTCCTGCTTCTGCTATTGAATCTGCATCTCTTAAAACGGACTGTATGCGCTCCAATTCATCTATGAAATAGAAAATTTCCTTGCGGACGCCCTTCAACAACTTTACTTCATCGGCTAACAATGGTGCCAAATATTGAATGAAAAAGCTCACTGCACTTTCTGCCATTACTTCTCCATGCACTGCAATGAACACAAAAGCGTGGATACAAGCTCCATAAATGTGACATGACTATAAAACAAAAATTGTTAATAACAGATAAATATCAAAAAAATTGTTATTCCTCCTAGCCAAAAAATAAAGTTGATGAGGCCTCATATACTCAAATCATAATTTATTTATTTTTTCCCTTTCTTTCCCTTCTCTATCTGTACTAGATTAAATAAATGAAAGACATATTTGCTACAATGTTCTAAATCAATAACCATTTTTCGGTTTGGTTTGGCCCCAAAATAGTTAGGTTTGCTAAAAGCTTAATATGTTGTAACAACATCAACATTTCTTCTCAATTGAAAAAATATGTTTCAGAAAAGTTTCATTGTAACAACTTAATTAGTAATTTTGTATCTTGTAAAGTAAGAAAATCTATATTTAAATATTAAAAGGCCTCTCTGTTCAAGAATTCGCCTAAAGTTTCAAAAATAATTTGGCTGCTCCCGATGATAATCAATAATAACATATATATGTATATATATATATATTTGGGTGTAAAATTGATACAAACACAACAACATGATCGTAGATTTGAGTAGAGATTTGTAGATTATTTACTCAAATAATGATCCAAAACAGAAGAAGATAGTAATGGATTATAGAAATTAGGGGTGGGTGCGAGTCGGTTGTGGCCACCGAACTTCCAATCTGCCATCCGTCTGTTAGATTGGCGGATTGAAGAAAATCAATCGACATCCATCCACCAATCCGGCGGATGTGGATTGAGCGGATTGGCTGCGAATCGATTTGGCTATTTAAAATTTTATAAATTTTCAACATAATTCAACTTGTGTATTTCCTAAAAAAAAAAAAGAAAAAAAAAAGAAAAGAAAAGAAAAGAAAAGAAGTATTATAGTCAATAATTTAAAAAAGTATTACAATCACTGCAAGCCTCATCCAAAGAAAAAAAAATTAAAACTTTAGAATATTACAATCATAGTATGCCTCATCCACATATTACAATCATAGCATGCCTCATTCACATAAAGTGGATGTTTGGGAAGTGAGTTTTTATATAGATTTTTTTAGTTGTAGGATATTATTGGAGAAATTTTTTTTTTGTGTTTGGGAAGATAGTTGGGTTTTTTTGTGGTTGGATGTGATGTTTGTGAGAGAAAAAGTGAAATGATTATAGGGTTGGATGTGATATTTTGTTTGGATGTGTTTTTTTTTGGTTTTGCAAAAAGTTTGTCTTTTTGTGAAAAAAATCAAAAAAAACCCAAGTTCAAGATTTCCCAAACACCACCAAAGGTTCTTAAAATATGTGGTTCTTAAAATATAAAAATAATTCAAACCACCAAAATCATGAACAGAGCAGTGGTTCTTAAAATATAAAAATAATTCAAACCACAAAAACCATGAACAGAGCAGTAGTAGAGATTGTATGACTCTGTATTATTACATCTATATCTATTTTTGAAAACAAAAACCAATCAGTATATATCATCCTTTTTTATTTATTATTTTTAGAGTTAAATTTAAAAACCAAAAAATATAGATAAATTATATATTTATTTTTTTCAATTCAAAAAATATATTCAAGTTGAAAAATCTTTTTCAACAGAATGTTTAAACTCTTTTTCAATTGAAAACACAAAGTGTTACAAATTACTACGGGTGCTCGCGGTTTGGCGGTTCGGTTGCAGCCAAAGGAACCACAAATCCGCCATCCGTCCAAAACTAGGCAGATTGAAAAAAATCAATTCGCAACCATCCGCTTGTTATTACGCATCCGTCCAAAATGTGGAGGATCGGTTCGGCTCGGTTGGTTTGGACGGATTGGTATATCCGCTGCTCACCCCTAGTAGAAATAAACATACCAGCAAGCAGAGATTGACGATGAGCAACTCTCCACAGAAGAAACGATATAAAGATCGAAATTTGTTGCTTTTGTCAGATTTCAGCAAAAGAAAGACTTTTGAATTTTTAATAGACGACTTAAAAAGCAAGTGAGAGAAGAAAGGCCATAATTTTAGTTTGGACAAATTATAAAAAAAAAAAAAATTCAGAATTTAGTGTATTTTTCGATTTAAATTTTAAGATTTAAATTTTAATAATTAAAATTTTGATATTATTTATGTGTCACAATTTACACCCTCCATCCATCTCCATTGATGAACTTACAAATACTTCCATTTTTGGCACAATTTTCATCCCAAAATAGCGTTGTTCTGCTCCTATACTAGCTATATACACACGCAGAGTGTGATCATACCAAGAAAAGAGAAAGAGAGAAGGAGCCACTACTAGAGGAGGGAGGCTGAAGGTAGCACCCAGACGGCACAGCCATGGCCATGGTTGGTTGAAGAAGAAGGAAAAGGGAAAACAAAATGAGAAAGAAAAGAGGAGCCAAAGCTTAGAGGTGGTAGCGATAGTGGCACTGCTACGGTTGGAGATTCGGTGGCCACCACGAGCTCGATTGAAGGGCCATGAAGGAAGAGGAAAAAAGAGAGAATAATTGTAGAAAGGAATGAGGAATGAAGAAACATGGAGATGAGAATAGAGGAAGAAGAGAAGAAAAAAAATAATCTTATTTTTGGCCAACTTTCGAAACTCTAACAGCATGCAAAAAGAGATGGAATAAGGTGTATGAGGGATGGCATAGAACTAGGCTATGAGGTGAATCTAATAACGCAAAAAAGAGACGAAACAAAGTTACGACGAGGGAGTTACAAAGGTTTGAACATATGGGTTTAAAAAGGTTTGAACATATGGGTTTAAATCTGAAAACCTCACTTCATCTTCTTCCTTCAGCAACACGCAGAGAGCAATTTTTTTATATTCGAACCCACTTGTTCAAGTCCTTATGAAGAGGAATATACAAGGGTTGAACAGGTGGGTTGGAATCTGAAAACCTCACTTCATCTTCTTCTTTCAGTAACATGCAGAGAGCAAATTTTTTAAATTCAATCCAACTTGTTTAAGCCTTTGTATCTCCCTTGTCATAGCTTCATTTTGTCTCATTTTTGCCTCGTTGGATTCACCCTATGGCCTAGTTTTCATTTTGCCTCTTATACGCCTTATTTCACCTCTTTTTACATGTTATCGAAGCTCCGAAAGTTAGCCAAAAATAAAATTTTTCGCTTTTTTTATTTTTATTTTTAATTCTTCATTTATCTTCATCTCCATGCTTCTTCCTTTCTCCTTCATTTCCACAATTATTCTCTCTCTTTTCCTCTTTCTTCATGGCCCTTCTACTAAGCTCTGGTGGCTGACTATGACGATGCCACCATCGCCGCCACCACCGCCAAGTTTCGACTCCTTATCTGTTTTTCTCATTTTCCTTTTTTTTTTTTCCTTCTCCTTCTTCTCGTTCTTCTTCAGCCAACCATGGCCATGCCTATCGGCCATGGCTGTGCTGCTCAGGTGCCACCTTCGGCCTCCCTCTCTCTATCTCTCTCTGGTATGATCACACCCTGTATATATATATATATATATATATTAATAGATTGATATGGAGTGAAAGAGCAAAACAATGCCGTTTTGGGATGAAAATTGCCCCAAAAATGGAAGTATCCGTTAGTTCATCAATCGAAATGAATGGAAGGTGTAAATTGTGACATGGAAGTAACATTAGAATTATTTTTGTTAAAATTGAAACCTTGGGATTTAAATTGAAAAACACGAAATCTTGGAGTTATTTATTTATTTATTTATTTATTTTTGTAATTTGCCCTTTCATTTTTTCATTATCTAGTATTAAAAAAAAATGTAAAATAAAGATATGGGTGAGATTTTTTATTTTATTTTGTATTGATGGACAATCTTACTATTATAAAAAAAAAAAAAAAATGATTTGCAGATATAAAAAGTATTTAAAAAATTGTAAGTCACTTTAATGATATAGCGACCTTGGTTTTGACCCGTCTCTTGTGGTGTTCCGGACTCGGGTTTGTATGGTCTAGATGGTGGTTCAGGTCTTGCTCCCCTTGTTTTTCCCCCTAATGTTGGTTATTGGGTTGTAGTTGGGTGTTTGGAAAAGGTTGATTGCTTGTTTTTCCAAATTCCTAGTTGCCCAGAATTTTGGCTCTCCACTCGAGCGGGCATTTTTGCGCTCGAGCGGGCTTCTGAAATTTTGCTCTACGCTCGAGTAGGAATTCGGGCGCTCGAGCGGGGACTGTGTCTGCAGAAAATATTGGGAGAGTGTATTTCACGCTCGAGCGCAGGTTTTCACGCTCGAACGAGAGTCTGTGTCTTACGCTTGAGCGGGGCTTTCCACGCTCAAGCGAACGACCTTTTATCAGCACGCGAATGTGATATTTCAGATCACTTTTTGCAATCATCTCTCTCTGTAAAAGTCTCCAAGATACAGATCTAGAGCCTTTCTCTCTAGAAACCATCTTCTCTATTTGATTTCTCCAAATCCATTGGGATTTTTCCATAGTTCCTTCGTCAAAGTTGTGTAACTTCTCGAGGGCTTTGTTGTGTGCGGTGGAGATCGAGTTTCATCGTCATTGATTTTGGGGGTTTCAACTCTTTTCTTCTTTAAACTTGAGGTAGGGATTTTCTTTGAGTTATATATATGTTTTTGCAAGATCAAGATGATTTTCGAAATCATCCTTTGATTAATTTTGAAAATTGATTGTTGATTTAAGAAAAAGAGTGATTTTGAAAATGGGTTTACTATTTGATCCTTTGAGATGGAAATTGAGAGTTTTTGAACTATGTTGATGAAAGAAAGATATTTTTGTGAGATCTTCTCAGATATTTGAAGATGAATGGTTTTGGTGAGAAAATCTAGAAATAGGGGATTTTTAAGAAAGATGTTGAAAAATCTTTGGAATATGTTATTATATTTATTTTGGGTGCCAAAATAAATGATGTTTGAAAATTGTTTATTTACTTCATATAAATGATGGTTTTCCATGGAGTAAGATAATTATTGAAGTTTTGAAAATTGTTATTTAAAAGTGTTGATATAGTCTTTGTTAGACTTATTTATTTTGATCATTTATTTAATTATGTTTTAATTTATTTGGAAGAGAAAAATAGAATCAAAATTTATTTTGATGATTTATTTGAAAGAGAAAAATAGAATCAAAATTTATTTTGTCCCATTATTTTTCACCTAAACCTTTATCCTAAATGTTGTTAAAATGTATTTAATATTTGATTAAATCAGGAGTTTAAACAGCCCAAAACAAAGGTTCAAACAGCATAGCACAGCAGCATGCCAAAAGGTTCAAAAGGTTCAAGTGGAAGATATTCAAATTAGTAATGATGGAAGTACAACGGTTATAAAGGTTCAAAAGGCCAAAAGGTTCAAAAGGTTCAAGTGAAAGATATTCAAATTTGTAATGATGGAGTGGAAGATATTCAAATTGGTAATGATGGAAGTACAACGGCTATAAACGGCTATAAATTCAAATGAATACAACGGCTATAAACGGCTATAATTTTCATTACATATACCAAAGCCTCTAATGTAAACAAGTTACAAAACAAAAAAACTTGAAAATATTTTTTGATCTATAATCACTCACATCTATTCTCAGAAATTATACACTGAGCCTTACAGCTTTAAGCCCATCTTTCATGTATGAGATTTACAGAAAAATCAAAGCTTCATTTTATATAACTATCTTTGAGAGATATTTATTGTAACGCCCTCAAAATAAACCCATAAATCATACATTCTTGACATGCTTAGTCATAAGAGAATAAAGCATAATTACATATCATCAGAATATTCATTACAAAATGTATTACATGTTAACAACAAAAGTAAATGCCCTACGGGCTTACAACTTTCCAAGTCAACACTTGGTTACAAAAAGAGAATACTAACTCTACACAAAACATTAAAGGAGTATCAAATGCAAACATACAAGCATGCCATGAGGACTGAAATGACATTATAAGTGACGCCAAATCACTGAAATAGTGCAAGTAAAGCATACTAGAGGGGTCAACACTCAAGGCCTACAAGGGGGATTACATGGTAGCTATACAAAGCAAATCATGGATGACCCAAATAACCAAAAACAGTCCTCAAGCACACTAAAACATGCATAAAAGCTTCACAAAGCTAAGCCAAAACAAGTAAGCATAGTGGTCTAAATGCTAGATACATGTCAAGGCAATTTCATGGCATTACATGACAAGTATGCAAAGCAAGCATGGTGTGTCTAAACCAATTGAAAATAGTGCTATATCATGGCAAAATAAGCACAAATAACACTTAAGACATAGCCAACATGAACTTAAAAATGGTGCTCACACATGAGGCTAAAATGGGACTTTTTGAAGACCACAAGGAGAGGGGATGACCCTCTCCTTCTTAGGACCTTAAACCACTATCCTCACCACTGAAATCCCTCAAGATTTCAGTGGTGAGGAGGCCCAAACAAGGTGGTCCCGAAGTTCACCAAAAATAGCACAAAATGGGGCCAAACAAGGCCTAAGAGGGGGTAAACGACCCCTAAAACAAAAGTGTCCTTAATGAAGTATCTTAAACACAAAAAAAATAGAACTTTTTTATGTTATACACAAAGCTCAAAACAGCAAGTAAGACAGGCTAAAAGTTGGTGCAAAAACGAGGAATAAAAGAGGGTTAAAGGCTCACCCTTGTAGACCAACGAAACCAGCAGCTTCTTGGATCAAAAACCAGTCCTTTAGCCTCTGAAAATGGCCTCCAAGCTCCTTAGGTTGATGATGGAGGTGTTAGGGTAGGAGTTGTAGTGTAAATGTGCAAGAACTAGCCCCTTTTGAACCCTCTAACACACAAATGTAGAGAGAGAGATATATAGAGAGAGAGGGTGTATATATATCAGATATATATGCCCTAGGTCTGGTTTTTGCTGAATCAAAACAATGGAGGAGGAGGCTTTCTTATATAGACAATGGAAATGGTGTAAAGCTTCTCAAAGAAGCTATACAAAAGAGTCAAAGGAACCAAGCTTCTAAAAGAAGCTAATGCAAAGGTGCAAGCTTCTTGAGGAAGCCAAGACAAGGGGTCAAAGCTTCCTCAAGAATCTTTGAGCAAATGGTGCAAAAAGAGGGTCAAAAAGGGTGCAAAGGGTGCAAAACAGCCACACACGTGCATGGGGAGCAGAGTCTGTGCATTCCACCTGGCACAGCTGGCATCCATTCAATCTGTAGGATACTCCGAAAGGTCATCGGCCAGCAAACTTGGTCGGTCGGCCATCTCTTTTGGCCGGTCGGCCATCTATTTGGTCGGTCGGCCATCTCTTTTGGCCGGTCGGCAGGAAAAATCTACTCTGCAGGTCCAACTTCAAACGGGCATAACTTCTTCATATGGACTTCTTTTCAGGTCATTCTTGTGTCAAAATTGAAGCCCCGGAAGTAAGCTTTCCAATGGAACCAGCCTTGCATCAAAATTCCAACTGTACAAAAAGTTATGATTGTTTTAGTGAAGGCTTCTCAGTTTCGGTCCAACCGGGATGATGCCCAACTTCAACCAATCATATCTCCGCCCTCCGGACTCGGATTTAAGAAATTCTTGAATGAAAAATGAAGCCCCGGAAGTCTTCTTTCCAACGGTGGTGGCCTCATAACTTAACTCCAAGTGTATAGACAAATAAGCTTGATTTAGCGAGGACTGCTCGTCCATCTCTTAGTAATTCTTGCCTATCTTCTTCTCCAACTTGGTTTCTCCCCTCTTCTCCTCTTTTCTTCAACTTCAAACCCCTAAGCAAGGTGTTTTGAAAGATTTTTCAAAGATTTCATCTCTCTTTCATTCATTTCCACTTTGTCCTTGCTCGGTTTACCGAAAAGCACAACGTTTGACAAAATGCGAGCCTCGGAACATCGCAGAAACTTTATTTCAAAAAAGTTTTGAAAGAGAGGGTTTTAAGGTCTAAAAACCATTCAAAATAGCTTTGGTCCAAAATGGGGTGTGAAGTTGAGATTTGTCTCTCTCCTTGCCGAAGAAATTGAACCTTTGCCCTGCACACCTTTTACCACCAAGTAAACCATCAGTAACGCCCAAGTCTCAAGGGCGATCAAAAATGGGGTGTCTGCAGGGTTCATACTGCATGATAGGTTGCATGATAGGAAGATGTTATACATCTTGTGACTATGTGATAACATGCTTATGTGGCTATGTGGATATGGGATTGGACTTTTGGGATGTTGTTTGCGCCTGTTAAATTCCTTGAGGTCTTTTTAGAAGGATACTTGATCAATACTCGTTCTACTAAGAATTCTTGATTTTTCGTGGGACGAATTTCATCATGAAAGAATAATCCGTATGTGTTTACATGACTAAGTGCTTATGTGGAATGAAATTGAAATGTCTATATAGTAGTGAAATGTATAGAATTGCGGTGATTAGACATGTGAGGTAAATTGCGGGCACGTATAGATTAGTGTGCTAAATCATTTCTATTGTCCTTTATAGGATGTCAGCAAGAGGTCAAACTCGCAGTGGTAGGGGTGGGAGACGTGGTAGGGCTCGCCGGGGTATGCATGAGGTACCGGTCCATGAGGTCCCGGTGAAAGAGGAAGAGTCAGACCAAGCTAATATGGCCAAACAAACGGAGCAAGTGGGCCAAACCGCAATGGGGGCCCTAGCTAGAGAAATAGCAAGGGCTATAAATTTGTTGAAGGCGGAGAACTAAGCCCGAGAGAACACCTTAGAGGCAAGATCAAGTTTCCTTACTAGGGAGTTTTTGCAGGCCAAATCGGAATTCCATGGTGGCCCCGAGCCTAGGAAAGCGGATGAGTGGCTAGAACAAACTGTGAAGACATTTGAGATGCTTCACATTGATGATAGCGAGTTGAGAGTGACTCTAGCGAGTTACTACCTTAAAGGGGATGCAGGTCAGTGGTGGAAGTATGCCAAAAGTAGAGTGGAGCCAAAATGGGAAGCCTTTGTAGTTGCTTTCCAAGATAAGTATTTACCTCCGACTGCTAGGGAGAGATTGAGGCAAGAGTTCAAGGACCTCAAACAACTCGACATGATCGTGGCCGAGTTCGAGGCAGTCTTCTCTAGTTTATCTAGGTTTGCACCAGAGTTGGTGGCAACAGAAGAGCGCCGTTCCATTGAATTCGAGAACAAGTTAAAAACCAAAATTTTCTTTAAGATTGTTGGGAATATGATTCTGAACTATAACCGCCTTGTAGAGTCGGCGACATACATAGAGGTTTCTGTGCAAGCCGAGGAAGAGAGGCTTCGGAGTTCGAGGTCTAGGGGCCAAGAGTCTCAAGGAGACTATAGGCAAAATAAGAAGAGCATGGGTAACTTTTCATCCCAGTTCCAACCATAACAGTCTCGATCTACTTTTCCTTTGCCTAGTACAGGCCCGGGAAAGAGTACACATGGTGGCTTTTCTTGTTTCAAGTGTGGCCAGTCTGGTCACAAAGCTTTTGCTTGCCTACAAAAGGGAGGAGGGCAGTTGATGTTGTCACCACCACCACCTAACTGATCACAGAGTCAGTCTTAGTCCCAGAATAGGGGACAAGGGTTTAATTGTTACCAGTGTGGTCAGCCAGGGCATATGAAGAGAACTTGCCTACAGTTGGAAGGCGCATCAAAGTTGAGGCAAACCCAAAGCCACCAACAGGCTCATTCAGCTCAGGCTTCACGAGCTCATTAGGGAGCTGCTACGACTCAGTCAGTACATCAGGCCTATGCTTCGAGAGGGAAGCAAGTTCATCAGGGGCCACAGGGGTGTGTGTATGCTGTTACCGCACCAAAGCTTTTGCCGGGAACCTCAGTTGTGAGAGGTATTTTTGTTATGTGCAATACTTTGGCTAATGTATTGATAGACACGGGTGCACCTCATTTATTTATATCTACTGCTTTTGTTTCTGCATTGGGGTTAGAGGTGGCACAGTTAGAGTCTCCGCTCAGAGTGGAGTCACCTGTTGGGGGTATGATTGATTTAGACCAGGAGTGTCATGTTTGTGAGATAGAAGTTGCCGGGCGTCAACTTCTATTTGCTTTTGTATTGCTAGATATGTCGAGTTTTGATGTCATCTTGGGTATGGACTGATTATCGTCATACTAGGCTGTCATAGATTGTTACTGTCAGAAGGTTACTGTATGTACCTTGAGCGATGATTATTTTTATTTCTTGGGGAACCGAATGGGTAGAGTCTTATCACCGGTATATGATCTGCATGGGTGGAGTGAACTTAGTTGTCTCCTTGCTAGCTTTTTGAGTAGTGAATGTGATGAAATTCGGGTTGAATTGCCAAGGGTAGTTTGTGAATACTCAGATGTTTTTCCCGAGGATCTTGTCAGTTTACCGTCTCACTGAGAGATCGAGTTCTCTATTGATTTAGTGCCTGGCATGGCACTGGTTTCTATGGCTCCATATAGGTTTGTACCTGCTGAATTGAGTGAGTTGAAGATTCAACTCCAGGAATTGTTAGATAAGGATTTTATTCACCTTAGTACTTCACCTTGGGGAGCGCCGGCTCTCTTTGCTAAAAAGAAAGATGGAGCATTATGGCTTTGTATTGATTATCGAAAGTTGAACCGGGTTACTATTAAGAATAAGTACCCAATACCCCAAATAGATGATCTGTTTGATCAATTGAATGGGTCTTGTTGTTTTTCTAAGATAGACCTGAGATCGGGCTATCATCAGTTGAGGGTAAGGGATGGGGATATCCCGAAGACGGCATTTTGTACGCGGTATGGCCATTATGAGTTTCTTGTGATGCCTTTTGGACTAACTAATGCTCCATCTGTGTTTATGGATTTAATGAATCGGATCTTCCGTGAATTCTTAGATCGTTTTGTAGTTGTCTTTGTGGACGACATTTTGATTTATTCACCTTCTGAAGAGGAACACGAGGAATATTTACAAATAGTACTTGAATTACTTAGAGCCCATAAGCTATATGCTAAGTTTGGGAAATGTGACTTTTGGCTGGAAGAAGTTAAATTCCTAGGGTATGTAGTGTCAAGGGAAGGGGTGATTGTAGATTCATCCAAGATAGAGGCAGTGTAAGATTGGGCACAACCTAAGAATGCTTTCGAGATTCGTGGTTTCTTGGGGTTGGCCGGGTATTATCGTCGGTTTGTGAAAGATTTCTCTAGACTAGCTTCACCTTTGACTAAGTTGACGAGGAAAGAAGTCAAGTTTGTGTGGAGTGAAACTTGTGAAAAGTCATTCCAAGAGCTTAAGTTTAGACTCACCACTGCTCTAGTATTGATTATTCCGAAGAGAGGTTTGGGTTATTCAGTATATTGTGATGCTTCAAGGGAAGGTTTAGGTTGCGTATTGATGTAAGAGGGTAAGGTGGTAGCCTATGGCAAACGACAGTTGAAAACACATGAGAGGAACTATCCTACCCATGACCTAGAGTTAGCAGCAGTGATATTTGCCTTGAAGATTTGGAGGCACTATCTATATCGTGAGAAATTCGAAGTGTTTTCTGATCATAAGAGCCTGAAGTATCTGTTTACACAGAAAGACTTGAATTTGAGACAGAGGAGGTGGATGGAATTCATAGAGGATTATGATTTTGAGTTGCATTATCATCCCGGAAAGGCCAATGTTGTGGCCGATGCTTTGAGTAGAAAGCCAGTTAGCAGTGTAGCTTCTATCGCCATCCGAGAATGGGAAATGTTGGGTACTCTTAATGAGTTTGACCTATAACTGGGCGAGTCTGTTGAATTCGCAGCTTTGTTTTCAGTAGTTGCACGACCTACACTTGTGAACCGAGTGTTGAAAGCGCAGAAGGGTGACCTTGAGGTGGAATCCTTTCGAGAGAAGGTTTCCAATAAGAAAGTAGAAAGAGGTTTGACTGTGTATCCTGACCAAAGTGTGAGATACCATGACCGTTTGTTTGTACCGGAGTCTTGCCGAGAGGAAGTACTCCGAAAGTTTCATCATTCGCGCCTTGCGGTGCATCCGGGAGGCACAAAGATGTATCATGATCTTAGTCGCCAGTTTTGGTGGAGAGGTATGAAAAAGGATGTGGCTGTGTTTGTATCAAAGTGCCTTACTTGTCAACAAGTGAAGGCTGAGCATCAGAGGCCAGCGGGTTTGTTGCAACCCTTGCCTATATGTCACGACCCAAACCCGCCCCTATGGGTTTAGCATCAGAATCGCCAAGAATCCGTGATTCAAGGCCCGCTAATAAAGAAAGATATCTGATAGAGGTGGCGGAAGCCAAAACAGTAATAAAAGATGTCCAATGAGCTGTGATAGACTGTATGCAAAAAGACTTTTCTGCACATATTCACATTCAAAACCATAACAGTATATACATACAACATATACAGACATTCAGGTTAGAGACCAAATCCTTACCAAAACGGTACAGTGCCAGTCTCAACAGTCTATACAAAACAGAGACAGAAAGGGGAAATCTAAAACACCCCGAAGCAGCCTTAGGTTGAGCACACTTGGAACCTCGCAGTGAGGCACAATGGTTAGCTTTGACAAAACGAGAGTTAACCCGACGCTCTTAACTCCGATCCGGTGCCTGGACACCTAGATATAAATATAAACAATGAGCCAAAGCCCAGTGAATAACAGTTGTGTAAAGATGTTAAGAATGAATGTCCTTTCAGTCATTAAACAGTCATATCAGTCATTTAGAACCCATAGCAGTTATATGTGGTATATCCAATAGCAAACAGTACAGTAGGTCTTAACAGACCGAAGAGTCAGTTGATGGCCATCATAATAGTAAACAGTAGTGGTTCCAACATGGGAACCGACAGAGATCTCTGTGACAGTAGCAGTAACAGTACAGTAACAGTAAATTGCTATGGATGCCACGAATACAGTTCACAAATAGGACAAACATTCATTCAGTAAGAAATATCATTTCAGAAAGCAGTACAGTTGATCATTCAGAACATATTCATGATTGAACATATCTTTACAACATTGTTACTCACAGAGCACTGGGCTATAAGCAATTAATGAGCGTCCTCGTATGCTAACCCTATACAGTTACAGAACGAACACACACTAAGTTACACACTTGGGAATCAACAACTTAGTCTCTATCTTGACTCGGTGTAGTTCTACATTAATATCCTCCTTAAGATGCCTTAAACATGGCCTAGGAATGCCTAGGATGGAAAGAGGATGCAAAGACGTACTTTAAAACACTTTTCAAAATTTTCAGAAAATAGGGGTCTCGATCGAGCGTGGCTTTCTACGCTCGAGCGGACATGTAGACAAAGGAGCTCCGCTTGAGCGTGACTTCCTTCACTCGAGTGGACTGTAAACTCAAGCAAGAGTACTGGATGCATGCAATCCACGCTCGACCTCCGCTCGAGCGTGAGACACAAGTCCTCGCTCGAGCGTACATTACCTCGCTCGAGCGGACTGTAAACACATGAAAAGTACTAGATACACGCATTTCACGCTCGAGCGTTACTTTCCCTGCTCGAGCGGGATGCATGTACTCAGAGTGTACGCTTGAGCGTGAAGTCTTACGCTCGAGCGTGGGTCCAAAATCTGGAATTTCCAGATTGAACCTCCAAGCTCAAATTCAACATTTAAAGCATCAAATTCGATTCTTTTGGGCTAAATTTTTGGAAAACACTTAAAAACTCATAATATGACATGTTTCAAAGATCAATTTGCAAAATTAAAGCCCAAAGGTAGTTCAATGAAACACAATTTCATTTAAAACTTCAAGAACATGATGAACATAAGACATGCAAGTGTTCAATTGAAATCAAAGCTTCAAATACTTGATCAAATGAGTCAATTCATTCAAAAACATGATGAATTCATGGACCATAGCTAGAATATAGACATGCATGTGAGGATTTCCATGAAATCAACCTCAAAACTCAACAATGTAAACATGCATGCATGATTTAGCTCTTAATTCAACATTTTAAACCAATTCTAGACTCAACTCACTACTTTCTCATGGACCATGCAAAATACAACTTAAATACAAGTTCAAGAAGATGGTTCTCCTACCTTAGGTCTTCAATTTCAAGTCTAGAAGCTCAAATATGCAATCTCTCTTCAATTTCTTCTAGTTCTCCAAGCAATTCTTGATGAGCTAAGTTTTCTCCTAACTCTCCCTCTCTCTAGTCGGTTTTTCTCTAGATGAAATGAATGAGATGGTGCAAAGCTAAGCTCCCAAACAAGATTGTAGAGGTGGCCCACTAAATGGCAAAAAGGTAAATAATGCAACTAATGTAATTTGACATTATTTAATCTAATTTAATCGCTCCAAATCACATTTCAATTAAACATACCATAAAATCACATAAATTCTAATTAGCATAAAACACTAATCAGTTTCGGATTCGGCCGTCGTTAAGGCCTTCAATTTGCAGTTTAAAACATAAAACATGAACAGATCATTTAGCAGTCAAATAGATAGATTCGCATTTAAACTAATACACTCAATCAATTGGTTCAGAATTTTAGTCAGATCAGTTACTTAACATGCTTAACCACAGTTTAGCAGTAATCAGAAGTATATCAGTAAACAGTGGCGAGGGTTGTCACACTATAGCTGAGTGGAAGTGGGAACATATCACGATGGATTTTGTTGTGGCTCTTTCGAAGACTCAACAGGGCAGTGATGTTATTTGGGTGGTAGTTGACCGTTTGACTAAATCAGCACACTTTATTCCTAGGCGTGTAAGTGACTCGGTAGATTATCTTGTCGACTTGTACATTAGGGACATAGTGAGGTTGCACGGGGTCCCTGTGACGATTGTTTCAGATAGAGATCCGCATTTCACTGCTCGATTGAGGCAGAGTTTGCAGAGCGCCTTTGGCACTAGATTGACTTTTAGTACTGTGTATCATCCTCAGACCGATGGGCAGTCCGAGCGTACTATTCAGATCCTTGAGGATATGCATCGGGGCTATGTCCTTGACTTCACGGGTTCGTGGGAAAGACATTTACCCTTAATGGAGTTTGCCTACAATAATAGCTTCTAATCAAGTATTGGTATGGCACCATTTGAGGTCTTGTATGGTCAACCATGTAGATCTCCAGTGTGTTGGGCCGAGGTGGGTGATGCACCTTTGTTAGGTCCATAGTTGGTTCGGAAAACTACGGAGAAAGTTGCACTTATCCGTAAGAGTTTAGTTACGACCCAGAGTCGCCAAAAAAGTTATATCGACCATAGGAGGAGACCTTTGTCAGTTGAGGTGGGAGATCATGTCTTTTTGATGATATCACCTAGACGGAGTTTGATGAGGTTTGGGAAGAGTGGGAAGTTGTCCCCTCGATTTATTGACCCTTCTGAAATCCTTGAACGGGTTGGGGAGGTTGCTTTCCATTTGGCATTACCGCCACAAATTTCCGGGGTTCATGATGTGTTTCATATTTATATGCTTCAGAAATACGAGCCAGATCCATCGCATGTGTTGGATTGGACCGACTTAGAGGTAGATGAGGATGCCTCATATGAAGAGAGATCGGTGGAAGTCTTCGATAGACGGGATTAAGTTTTGCGAGGCAAGACAATTCCCTGGGTAAAAGTATTGTGGAAACATCATGGGGTCGAGAAAGCGACTTGGGAATGTGAGTTAGAAGTCCGAGAGAAATATCCGAATTTGTTTGTTGATGCATGAACATGCATTCAGAATTTATTGTATTAATGAAAAGTCTAAGCATTGTATACGTTTTAACTTATGAGAGCATTGTGTGTGTTATGGTTGTTTGGGAAAAACATAGATTCAATATAAACATTGCATATGTTTTGAGAATATGGAATATTGTGGGTGTTGTATCACTTCTGGAAGCATGGTATATCCTGTTGATAATCATTTTGGAAATTAGTAAAACATGATTTGTAATTTCGGGGACGAAATTCTTTAAGGGTCCCAGGTTATAGCGACCTTGGTTTTGACCCATCTCTTGTGGTGTTCCGGACTCGGGTTTGTATGGTCTAGATGGTGGTTCAGGTCTTGCTCCCCTTGTCTTTCCCCTTAATGTTGGTTATTGGGTTATAGTTGGGCGTTTGGAAAAGGTTGATTGCTTGTTTTTCCAAATTCTTAGTTGCCCAGAATTTTGGCTCTCCGCTCAAGCGTGCATTCTTGCGCTCGACCGGACCTCCGAAATTTTGCTCTACGCTCGAGCAGGAATTCGGGCGCTCGAGCGGGGACTGTGTCTGCAGAAAATACTAGGATAGCGTATTTCACACTCGAGCGCAGGTTTTCACGCTCGAGCGGGAGTCTGTGTCTTACGCTCGAGCGGGGCTTTCCATGCTCGAGCGGACGACCTTTTATCAGCAAGCGAAGGTCATATTTCAGATCACTTTTTGCAATCATCTCTCTTTGTAAAAGTCTCCAAGATACAGATCTAGAGCCTCTCTCTCTAGAAACCATCTTCTCTCTTTGATTTCTCCAAATCCATTAGGATTTTGGCCATAGTTCCTTCGTCAAAGTTGTGTAACTTTTCGAGGGCTTCGTTGTGTGCGGTGGAGATCGAGTTTCATCGTCGTTGATTTTGGGGGTTTCAACTCTTTTCTTCTTTAAACTTGAGGTAGGGATTTTCTTTGAGTTATATATATGTTTTTGCAAGATCAAGATGATTTTTGAAATCATCCTTTGATTGATATTGAAAATTGATTGTTGATTCAAGAAAAAGAGTGATTTTGAAAATGGGTTTACTATTTGATCCTTTGAGATAGAAATTGGGGGTTTTTGAACTATGTTGATGAAAGAAAGATGTTTTGGTGAGATCTTCTCAAATATTTGAAGATGAATGGTTTTGGTGAGAAAACCTAGAAATAGGGGATTTTTAAGAAAGATGTTGAAAAATCTTTGGAATATGTTGTTATATTTGTTTTGGGTGCCAAAATAAATGATGTTTGAAAATTGTTTATTTACTTCATATAAATGATGGTTTTCCATGGAGTAAGATAATTGTTGAAATTTTGAAAATTGTTATTTAAAAGTGTTGATATAGTCTTGAAATGACTAAGTTATTGGAATTGTTTGAAATGTGGGAATTATGTTATCCCTTGGATGAATTGAAATCAAAGTATTTATTCATCTTGTGAAATTGCATTGAAAAGAGGAATAAGAATTTTGATCACAATGGTAGCATTGTGTGGAAGAATTGGAAATGGAAGAATTGTTGTAATAAATTGATTATTGTTGCATTGACATATTAATTCATTTGATTACATTGAATTTTGAAAGTTGATTTGAAAGCATGCATTGAGAAAAGAATATTGAGAAACAAATTTTCATGAAATGGTTTGGGGTAAATACAATGGTAAGTCTTGAAAGGTAGTGTAGAGAATAGGTGTCGAGCCTTCCAGTTAATACTGGTAAAAATGACAGATTTGAGGTGTCGAGCCTTCCGGTTGATACCGGTAAAAATGACAAATTGGTAGTACATGTATAGTCTATTTACAGACACTGACCTAGGGATTACTAGAGTTATATTTACTACCCCTCGAATAAAAGTGGATAAAAAGTTGAGCAGTTGAAATGGCGTGACATCATTGAACATGTTGGTTTTCAAAAGATAAAGTTGTGTATTACTTTAAAAAATGCATAGCATGGCATGGCATAAGCATTCCATCCCTTTAGACTTGTGTAAAATGTATATACTTTGTTAAGAATTCTCTACTGGGCTTTATGCTTACCCTATGGGATTTTTGTGCAGGAAAAGATGTGGTGGTTCCGCCTAACTGAAGGCGTGGAAGTGTGTGCAGAGAGCATGATGTGCTTATTTGTTGTGACTCTGATTGCAAGCCAAAAGCTTTATATGTGTGGGTTTGAACAACCACTTTGTGTAACCAGGCTCAAGCCTCGGAAACTTGTAAACCCTTGAGGGTGATTGTTGTTTAATTAATTGTTATTGAATTAATTGTATCATCGCATGAAGACTATTTACATCATGTAATGCAAGTATGAAAAATTATTATCAGTTTTACTTTAAAGAGCCATGATTATTGTATTATCATTTGGACATGAAAATTGAGGCGTTACAAATGAGTTATTTATTTATTTATTTAAAATAAATAGACACACATTATGAATTTTTTATATAAATTTTATTTTTGTATACTATCATCTATAAATATATATATATATATACAGTCAATTAGTTAATTTTTCACCAAGTATCACCTTTAGTTAGTTTATCATTAAATCTCTTTCACCAACACCAAATATCACCTTTAGTTTATCATTAAATCTCACCATTTTTTTATGAGAAATAAGAGTGACATGATTACAGAGTTCTAACTCAACATTTCTCACAATTTGTTTTACCTAATTTTGAAAACATGACAAATAAATTTTTTTCTCATCATTTTTTTTTTTTTTGGTAATTTATCATCGAATCACAACTATTTATTATTTTTTTAAACATTTCTCACAACTATTTTTTTTAATATTTTAATATTTTTTAAAGATAAAATTATTCTTAAAACAAATGATATGTTTAACAAATTCTAAACAAGTTCAACTATTTGTTATTGGAAAATTTTAGGTAAGTTGATTTTATTTTTTATTTATTTTTTGGGAATTTATTGATTTTTTTTTTAGATTTTTTTTTTTAAACTTTTATATCCTTCTAGAAAGACCTGAATTTTTTTATTACAAAATTTAGTTATTGCCTAAAAATAAATTAAAAAAATCAATTGTTAATTAAAAAATCATAGCCAAACAGTTAAATTTTTTAAAACTTTAATTGGGAGACTTACATATACGTACTAATAGGTGGACTTATTGTCCAATAGGTCATATAATAATTAATAATATTTTTATGAAACACTATTAAAAGAGTCATTAATTTTTAATTTTCAGCGGCAGCTTGAAAATTTTGTAACAAAAAATGTCACTAATTATAAGTTTTAAGGGCATTTTAAAAAAATCATCACAAAAAATATTAATTTTTAACTTTCAACAACAATTTAAAAAAGTTGTCACAAAAAACCGTTACTAATTGTAAATTTTAGTGACAATTTATAAAATCGTGACAAGAAAAAGTTATTTATTGTCAATTTTTAGCAATATCTGTAAAAAATTATTACAAAAAATTATTTTCAGTGACAATTTTACTAGAATTTATTTTTAATAATACTTTATAAAAATTAAATCCAACTATTAAAATCTATTGATGATTAACCTAAATTTTAAACAACTAATAAAAAAATAGCTAAACAAAGCCATAGTACAAACAAAGCCTTAGATTTGAGTTTCAATTCCAAGGTTATTGTACAGGGGTGTTCAGCCACAACAAAGAGATGTTCTGTTGGCTGACGAAGAAAATAAAATATAATGACGACTCAGCTCATAAACATGCTTAATTTATTGATTTCGCAAATGAAAAAAAAAAAAACACAGGTCTCGTTTGACAAGTGTCTGTTTTAACTTCAAAGTTAAAAAGTTATTAAAAAAATTCAAAAATCTATAATATATATCAAAAAGTCAAAGATTTCTTTGTCTCTATACTTTTTGCATATCTTTTCATAAAAAATCAAAAAATTATTCCAAACATACTAGTTTTTTTTACCTCATATTTTAGCTAAAAAATCAAAAAGTAAATAAAATAACATGTTCCTAAACGAGACTTTAATATATATTAAATCAGAGGATGGGTAGGAAATCCAATGAAGCTGTTAAAATGTGTATTAAGTAAATAATATGAGAAAAGATTCATCAAGGAAGTCGGTCTCCGAAGCCGTTTGGCAAGTGGTGATTTTAATCAAAAAATCAAAAAGTTGCTAAAAAAATAAAAAGCCAACAACTTATATCAAAAAGTCAAAAATTTCATTTTCTCTCTACTTTTTATACATCTTTTCATAAAAAATTAAAAAATATCTCAAACATATTAATTTTTTTACATCATATTTTAATTAAAAAATAAAAAAATTATTATAAAAGCCTATTTCCAAATGAGGCCAAAGGAAAAAAGAAAACTCACCTTCCTCGAGTCGGTCATAACACCTACCACCCCGGGGCCCAAAAAAAAAAAAGGTGCATATAAAATTTAAAGTCGACAGTATGAAAGCCCTTTACTTTTGTCCCTTGCTTTTAATTCGAAGTCTTACTGATCCAATAATTAGTTTAAAGTCAGACAATCTACACTCATCTGAGTTACTTTCAAATAAATACGCCGATCCAACAAGAGCCAGTAGATCAGCATATTTCATTTCAAGAACTTGATCTTTGGCCACGGTTCAATAGACATGTTTTACCTAAATAATATAAACAGTACTCAAGTTTATAAATATACACATAATTGGAACTAATGGCGTAAGTTGTTCTCCAATCAATGTTACACTTCCTTTTTTCTCCACTAATGTCTTTAAAGGGAAAAACTAGTCAACTTCTTGGAGAAACACATATTTAGGGGTGATTTGAGATGATCTAAATAAATATATTTTTTGACTTTTTATGAAATATAAATTGGGTATGGATTGAATTTGAAGTGATGTGATAGAGAGGTGATATAACTTAAATAAGATGATGTGACTTAAATAGGATAATGACTTTTTAATTTTTTAGATTTTTTAAGTTACGACAAACAAGACCTTAATATTTCACCAATTGAACACAACTTTTCTCATAGTGAGAGCTCACAACAGATCTTCATCAATCTTTGCTTCACACAACAGATCATCAATCTTTGCTACTTCGCAAATTACCCCCTCCTTGTTGCCTTCCAATAACCACCCTATATTTGCATGCCCTGAGAATATAATAAATCTTTTTTAGCCAAAATAACATGATGTAAAATATATATATATAAATAAATGAAGATAAATGACGAACAACCAAGCAAATTGAAAACCAAAACTAGAGTAACAAATTCTTGTACCCACATTCTTAAACTCGGTTGTCATTAAAATCAGCAATTTCCCTAGACCATTTGTTCATGTAAGCAAGCCAATTTTTTCAGTATATAGGGTCAAGAGGATAGGACTCTCAGTAAGGCTCACACGTGCCGAACCTCTTGAGCCTATGAAAGCCCACTCCACCACTAACATGCATTACATGACCAAAAATATCTGAAGCAACGTGCAAACGAATTTCCTGTTATTTCGAAACCCATTGGGAAGCCAAATGGATTAACTGATATCCCACAAGATCACATATTACATAGTAGGATTGTTTGAAATGAAGAGTCTCCATTTGATTCGAAGAACTAAGAAACCATATCCACAAAATGACTCCAAGCAATACCTAGTCCCATCATCACTAGAGAACCTAGTTCAGGGCTACGATTCAAGATGGGAAGGGGTTATCCATAAGTTCATGGTTCATGGTTTAAATTTAAAATATGAAACAAACAGGACAAGAATAGTAGAGAAATAGAGCAAGGAAAGGAAACACCTAAATAAAAAGAGGATTCACAGACTAAAAATATAGTACTAAAGAAAATTAAAATTGGACCAATTTGCGTAATTCCAAGTTGAGGGAGACTGGATGTTGTATAAATGCTACTACCTATGAAAAAAGAACTTATTCCGCTTAGAATTAGTTTCATTACAAATATTTATATCACATTATCAAAAAAATTCCTCGAGATTTCAACTACTTTCTCATTACATTTTTTGGCTTCACACTTTGATGGGGTCCCCAAAACATTTCGATGAGTAATGAATACTGATACATAGAAACATATTGTTTACATAATAACCCTCTTGTAAATAACTATATATATGGTTTGAAACCTTCCTATAAGTCCCAAACTTCCTAACATGAAAACCCAAGCACTTCTGAAAATGAAGTCTCAAACTTCCTAGTTCCCAAATTCATGCTTCTGTAAGGCATTGTCGGCTTACAATCTGATAAACATTGCAAGAAGCTGATTACCAATTTCATGGGCAGAGGCTTGCCTGGTTGGATGCAAGCCTCCATATATGGTTTAAAACAAATATACACACACACACACACAAACACATATATAAACATCTAGCTCTACAAAGTAAATTTTCTTTTCTGATCCACACTTGATTTCCCCTACACAGTTGTACTTCCATGCAGATGGGTAGAAAAACCAAATTACAAGACATTTTTAAATTGGCCAATGATTGTCCACAGCTTGTCAGTTTTATCATTTCCTGAAGGGCCTCATACCATCTATTAAAATACGAAGCTATCCATGATCTTACTGAGAAAACAAGGGGAAAAAATAGAAAACACATGCCTCGAAACATATAGGTAATTAGACACTTTTTTCCATGAGACCATCAGACAATTCCTTTTTCTCTCTCCAGATTGCCAGCACTTCATCAGTTCTAAACCGTTTTGTGAATGTTGATTCCTCCAGCAGAGTTGACATCCCATTAGCATAAGCTAGGAGACTAGTATACGCAGTCATTGCCCCATTGTCAATTCAGTACCTGTCATCAGTTGCAAACAACTTTCCACCCCTCTTGGAGCACAGGATTTTCATCATCTCTTGCAAGCACTCATTGCAGCCCACACCACCAACAATAAGAACATCTTTCTTGTCACAGTGTGCCATTGCCCATTCTGTAATCTCCACAAGCATCGGAAACACAATTTCCTAAAACAATTTAAATTTTATGTGGAAATTGAGCCACAATTAGATCATGTAAATATTCAACACACTTGCAATTTACAAAAAACAGCTATGCCAAATTACCAACTAAACTTTTTATCACCACAAAATATGTATTATTAAAAATTGGAAGCAGTCCAAATGATTACCTGAAGAGAATATCATAAATCTGCAGGGGTGCATTCATTATTTTTTAGCTTTTCCTCAGCAGTGGCTTCAAGGTAACTCAATATTTCACTAAACGAAACATCCATTCCTTTGACAACAAGCTGCTGAAGAAAGGAAAAAAAGATAAGTCAAGCAGAAAGCAATTCTTCATCGCATCATTTCAAGAACATTCTGAAAGCTATATGAGAAATTTTAACAATATCTCCAGAATGAAAGTTAGGTATAAAAGTAAACCAAGGTTCCAGAGAGAATCTTTATAAATGAGAGGTGATGAAATGTGTAACAATCTAAAGTTACCCCCCAAAAATATAAACTTACACATCAATCATGTATTATCAATTCAGAGCTGTGTTAAAATATAGAAAAGCAAAAACAAAGATATGAAGATATAACAAAAAATGTAGTTAAACATATTTCTTTAAAAATAATAAGAACTAATCAAATAAGATAAAGGTAAGACTAAATATATTGGTGAAAGTTAAATCCGACAAAGTTAAAACCCACATATAGAACATCTATTAGCTTTGTTGAACAAGAACTTAAAATACAAGTACCTAACTTGAACCTCGCACTAAATTCACCAATATCTACTGCTCACTGACAACACTCAAAATAATACATAATAATTCAACAATAAAACTCAACTCAACTCAACAAAGCCAGCATTGAAACCCTTTAAGGTAGATTTCATCTTTAGCCTTCAATCAACTCCATCTACAGGCATATCCTCTCATAAATCCTTGGCAACAATTTCTTTATCATAGGCCCAGCTGATGTTCATTTTGGCTTTCCACTTATTCTTTTAGCAGAAAACTGAGAGGAAGGATTGTGTATGGAGGATAGAAAAAGAAAGGGAGGGAACGGAAAAATCACCTCACCCTTTATCTGTTTGGTTAAGCAAGAAGGAAAGAAAAAGAAGTAAAGACTACTAACTGCTTGTTTAATCATTTTCTCTTACAAATGAAGACAAAGGTGTTATATAGGTGACCACAATGGCCTAGCAACCATCAAATTCCTACCTTCAAAAAAGTTCATAAAAAGTTACATAATAAAATATCTTCTTTAAAGATTAAGAAAATTATCAAGGAGTCTCAAAGCCTCATTTGCAGTTGTCTTTGTGTGTCTTTTGTCTTCTGAGAAGGCAGGGGGGGAGAGGATACCAAAATCAAGCTATACAACATTGGAAGATCAGAAACTAGCAAGCCATAACCACAATTTATTCCAGTACAGTGCAGGCTAGACAAGTATTGATCTCAAGCACAATGCAAAACTGGATCATAGTAAGAAATAAAGTTTTCTCAAACAATCAACAGAGAACAGACAATATAAAAAAAAAAAAATCTGCAAACTTCAATAGTTAAACAATCAAAACGCCAAATAGCAGCTCAATTTTTTTTTTTTTTTGGGTCTTCCTCAAGTTTGAAGACATTTCAACACAATAACCTATAAGAGATATGACTATTAATGGACAGTCTCTCTGTGAATTTACCACTGATATAGGTTAAGGAAACTTGCTTCCAATTGCATACCTGCTCAATGTTGTACCCAGGGTTTGGATCATTACACAGAGTTAGAACCCTCGCAAACCGGTCCAAGCAATTCCCAACAGCAATATCTATAGTCTCACCAAAAATCCGATACCGCCCCTCGCTATATGCAATCATCTGTGTGTTACCACCACTTACATATAGCAACACAATGCTTTACTGCAACAATGAGTTTCTTCCAAAGCTGTGAAAGAACCTGAACAACAACAGCAGCAACCTGTAATGGTGATTCCATGCCTGGTCCTCTAGTGTAACAAAGACAGTCGATGTCATTTGGGGTTATCTGCGCAGTCTTGAGGGCAGATTTGATTAGTGGCCGGCAGGATGTGTTGGAGATGATGTTGGGCAGTTTCTTGGGGAAGGAATCCCTGCCCTGGAGGGGTAACATAGGTGTGTGTGTCTTGGGTTTGATAAAATTGAGCCATCAAGGGTCACAACCCCAACACCAATCTTGTTGGTTGACCCCTCAAACCCTAGATAGAGTTATCATCTTCTTCATCTTTAAGAACAATATTAATATGCCTGACTCAAATTCAACGTCTTCAAATTAGGTTGATAATTTCAACTGAAATTATATATTCCTATTATCTGGGAAGACAACAGGAATACATGGTTATCCTGAACTTGTCTCCAAGAGATGATTCCAAAGCTAACTTCTTCAATTAGATTAAGAATTATTTATTTTCTTTTCCTCTTCTAATTAAAGACTGTTGTTCGTCTACTTCTGTACATGGTAAACTGCAACTGCTAAAGAAAATTTATCCGCCACTTTTTATTTATTTTTTCATCTAATTTGTGAACAAGCTAATTTTAAAAGGAAAATGATTTGTAAAACATAATTTTTATAAATAAAGCCCATCCAGAATCACGTGGCAATGGCATTTTTTTAATTATGAGCCACAGGTGCTTTGGCTTGAAATGGAAAAAAAAAAGGAAAAAAAAAAGAAGAAGAAGAAGAAAAGTCCCATCTTAAACAAAAATATTTAACCAAAAACAGCAAATTAAATATTAAAAGAGAATTTAGGGGTGAAATCAGTTCAGTCCAAGTGCCACTTCATTGCCACCTGATGGAAGGTTTTGGTTTTCATTATTCCCGCCTAATTGATTGATTTGGTCTAGTTGTGTTTTTTCAATAGACAATACTATTGCTACAATTCAACCTTACCAAAAAACAAAACATGAACAACATTTAGAAACAATCCTATCTAAAAAAAACAACTAGAAACAATGACGCACTGATTTTTGCTTAATAAATGCTCATGTGGACAAGTCTGGGTAAATTTTAGGGAAAATTTGGGCTTAGGGTCTCAAATTATTAAGGCTTTTCTATTATTTTTTTTTATTGTCTGAAAATTGAATTTTTAATTTTTTAATTTTTAGTGAATTTTTTAATATTTTAAGTAATTTTTTTTACTTTTAGATATGCCTACCCAAAAAATAAAATAAATAAAATATTTGTGATAAAATATTTTAAAAAATCAATAAATACATGAAAATATACTAAATTTATATATATATATGGTATTTAGTGAATTTTTTAAAGATTTTGTTTCACAATATTATAATTTTTAAGTATATTTGTATTAGGTGTAGTAAAAAATTTGTTTAAAATATTTAAAATATTTACTAAAAACAAAAAATATAAAAAATAAAAGCACAATTTTCAGAAAATCAATCAACACCAAACAAGGTGGTTTTTCAAGAAATTAGAGTTTAAAAAATTATGGGTTTCTTTCAGGTAGCAAAAGAGAGGCATGAAAGAGAGAGGGAGCAATGCGATGTGATGACTGACGCATGCATGGCTAAGATTAGCTCCTAATAATATGCATCAATGACTAGGATTGAAAGAGTTATTAAACTGATTCGGTTTAGTCCCATTCGATTTGAATTTTACAGAACCCAAAAACGATTTTTCTGAAAAAATAATTATTAAATATATTTCAAAATTTTAAAAATTATTCTCTTATGACATTGTAGGCAAACAGTTGGCTTTTATACTGTTAATCATGTCTTTTTGCACCCTCCAATGAGTTGTCAAGTTCAATTAGATGGATGGTTGTCTCCAGGCAATCCGATGATCAAGCAAAAACTGATTTCTTAAGAAAAAAAGGGTTAGTACATTTATTTTCATTTTTACAACTTTATGTTGAGACTTGGAGTGTTGGTTTCTACTCCATGTGAGGAGTTGTGACCATGTGAAGGAAGCCTTAGAAATCAAGAATGGAGGCTGCAGATTTAGGCTGGAGATTTTCAGCCAAGCTATCCTATTATAGGGTGGTTGTGTTGGTGGCTGCCATCAACGTCGTTGGGGGCTCGTCGACAGCTTGTCGGTAGACAAGATTCCATTTGTGTATAAATAGGGAGAGTTGGAATGCAACAAAATGTGAGGAACCAAGAGAGCAAAATGAGAGAGTGAAGAGATATTAACCCTCTGTGTGGAAGAGGGTGCTCCCTTTGTGTGAGAGGGGGAGTTGTGTGTGAGTTGAGTGAGGATGAGTGTTCCTTCTTCTCTATTGTAATCTTTTTGTAATCTCTTCATATATAGTGAAATTTGATTACTCTCCCGTGGATGTAGGCATTGGGCCGAACCATGTTAAATTTTGTGTTTTCTTTTGTGTGTATAGGTTGTTTGTGCTTGTAAGTGATTTCTGGACATTTTGGGCGGGATCCCCGATCCCATCAGGGAGAGCTTAAGACTAAACATCTGTACTGTTCTCAAGTCAAGGAAAATAAATTGGGCTCGAAAATCAGCCCATTGCGACGCAACACCTATGATTCTTAACGTTGTGACTTATGTTGGTCTTCCCCTTGAAATCACTAATTTATCTATAGGTCCTTAATTGTTTTAAGACAAAGGACAATTTCTGCAAAAATAGAGGTTAGATCCATAAGAGAACAACAAATATATAACACCACCTTTGTATAGTAGTTTGCATGGGTTCTAAATCTCTACAATCTCTTTTTACTTTCCATTTTGGGTTGATTATGTGATCTTCCATCTAACATTCCTTCCTTTCAATTGAAGTATTTCTTTCCTGTTTTTGTTGAAGTCAAAGTTCTGGTTAAAGATGTAGAAAAGATGCATATTTAGTTCATCAAACCCTATCACTTGTGGATCAAAAACCAGATGAATCCTTTACATCATGACATGGACAAGAATTGGACAGAAAACATACTAAATAAGAGGATAGCATATCAATTTATCTTAAATTGAAAAAGAAAAAAAGAAAAAAAAAATAGGAAAAGGAAAGGATAAAGCTAAACTCTACACACAATAGTTAGTTACTGAAAATTTTACCTTGAAACAAACAATAGTCAAAAGAATAAAAAAACAATGTGCAATTAGTACACATTAATGTGTGTTTGAGAGGGAAAAGATTGGGTACATGCCAAATCTTTGGCATAGTGCACAAAGTGGTTGCCCGAGACTTAAACCCATAACCTCAAGGTTATTAGGCCAAGATTTTACTATTGAACTAAATATTAAAAACTTTATGTGGGGCAAACATTTCAATTTAGTTACAAAAGGTTTATATTTGGCACTGAAACAACCAAAGGATAATTGTGGTCCCTCACAAATTTTTTGACAACCCACCTTCTAGGTTTCTCTTTTTTCACTAAATCATTGTCGTGCAACCTTCTCGTCGCCTGTCTCACTTTTGAAGTGTAACTCTCTCTAATTTTTTTATTATCAAGACTTGCTCAACATCCAAGTCCACGTGAAATAATTGACCCATCATGCTCTGACTTTTGGAAAGATAAAACACGAGTTTCAAATCCTACATGAGTGGCATATTCATCATAGAATGTTCTTGCAGCTTCTTCCGACTCAAATAACATCCCCTCTTATAGTTCTTGATTTCTATCAGATTCACATGAACTTAGTTCCCCTCCTACAGAAGTTTCTATTCTCCCAACACCATCGTCCATTTGGGTCTGCCCATCCAATGACACTCAACATTAACAGTTATGAAATCTTTACCAAAAAATGAAATGAAAAATGAAAACTATTGTACATAATGTATTTCTTTTTCTAACTGATATGATTAAAATAACAATTTGTAAATCAAGATTAAGAGAAGAGTGGCTCCTAATTTCAAATAAATATAACTGGGATATGACAACATCAATGAAAAGATAACTTTAAATAACATTAAATTATACCAGAGTTGCTTGTGTCAACCACTAGCCAGTTAATTTTGTGCAAAGCACCAAACAATTTCTCGTAAGCATCTAAACAAGCAGCAAAGACATGGAAAAACTGACCGAAAAGGGAAAATTTCCATGACGAAAAATCATAAAATGTAGAAACAATGCAATCATCTAGCACAACAGTAAAATATACTACTAAGCATTTGGCTTTGGCCTAACCATGAGTTTGTTTATGTAACTCAACATCATCAGTAGCAATGAGATAGAATTTTGAATGTAATGTGGATTAGTCACGGTACAAAGTAAGTAATCGAATTCATATAACAAATCTGAAGTTCATATATTTATACAAATCAATTAAAATTAGGTGACCAAGACCAGTGTTTACCTTAGTTTAATCCTATGTTACATGAACTCGGGTTTTAGTGTCGGGTGTGGATATGTATCTAGAGGTCAGACTCATCAAACCATAAATTCAAGGGCACATAAACTTGGCAAAAAAATGTAATGTTTTTATATTTTTAATCAAATAAGTGAAATAAAATAGTGTCATATGTAACTTACAGTATCAAAAAGACATTTATAACAATTATACAACAAACAATATGTACATTTATAATAATAGTGTTAAATTTAATTATATAAGAAGTGTCCAATGAAATGCATCCGACACATATCTCATATCCGTGTCAGAGTGTTGGGTCTCTGACATGGATATTTGATTTATTTTGAAGAGTCCGTGTAACATAGGTTTAATGTCATTTGCTGAACATATTCAGTGAACATAAAGAAATGGTTAGTGAGTGTTCTCCAAATTCTTTAATCAAATTTGTCACTGCTTTGGAATTGTTGAATTTTGTCCGAAAAAGCACAACCAAAAGAATGATGAAATAAATAAATTTGAGTTACCCATGTAACCCATCACGAAAATACAAAAAATTAAAAATTAAAAGCATTTTAGTTAATTGATTTGCTTCCAAAAAATTAAATATCAACGAAATTAAGCCAAAAGATTGTGTAAGGCTCAGTGACAGTAAAATTGTTTGTTAGCACCTTTCTATCTGTTGCTTCTCCTTAAAATAGCTCTCAGGGGTGCTTCATAAGTATATGATTCAATTCTCAAATTTTCTTAGCAACCAAACTAGATCTAAAACTAATAAAGACCAGGAACAAAGCAATTTCGCACTGCCTGAAAGAAATGCACATTTAATTTCCCATGCCCAAAGCCCTGAATTGACAAAAAGATAAAAAGTAGAACAAAATTTCTGAAAATTTAAACCAAGTGCAGATCAAACAGCTCGAATTGGTTGGATTTTAGGGTTCCAATCACAGAAATGTCGTGTTGATCTTCAAAAACAAATTGCATACATATACACACATCATGATATATATATATATACATTTAGAGAGAGAGAGAGAGAGAGAGAGTTACTGAAATCGAAGCTCTGAGTGGGTTTCGAGGGTTGATTTGGAGTTGAATTGTCGGAGCGAAGCTTTGATTTGAGTGCTGTGATGTGGGAAGATGAGATGGAAATTTGATTTGCAAAGTTTTCACGGTTTTCATTCGAAAGAGGGGACGACTTTGGAAGTTTGGAACTACACGTGCTTCCATCGTACAGCGAATAAACAGGCTACTCACCGAGAAGTTCTTTGTGGGTCACGAATTCAAGTTGAAGTGAGTGTGGAATAGGATTCAAGTTAAAGTAAGTGTGGAATAGGAGCTACGTGACATTTTAAGATTAATAAATATTTTTTTTATATAATTATTTACTAGTCTATCATTCGTACTATGCATAAGATAATTATACATATTTATATTTGTGTTAAATTTTTTTTAATACATAAATTATGTTTTTAAAGATTTTTTTTAAAAATAATTTAACAATTTTTACCACTAACCATAGTATATGGGAAAAGTTGAAAAGGGTACTGTAGTAACTATACACAGGTTGTATCTATAATTATTTGTATGAGGGAATTTTAAATGTTAATTAAGGAATTTTGACCAAATCAATAAATGCAGGCATGTGGAAAGGCATGTGGATTGAAAAAAGTTAATAAATGCTGATCATGGGATTTTGACTAAATTAATAAATGTTGAGTTTTTTTTTTTTAAATAAAAAATTAAGAAAATTCAGATTGGAATATTAGAGCTCCCACAAGCATTGGGGGTTAAAAACTCCCTTTTGCTTAATATATACTAGCATATCACCCATGCTATGTATGGATTGTGTTTACAATTATCTATATATGTGAATTGCGATTTTTAAATGTCTTTTTTTTTTTAATGTCTTCTTTTTTTCCTTTTTTATATTATATTAAAGTTTAATATTTTGATAATAATCATATGTGTTAGACTTTTCAAGAAATTATAAATGTCTTTTTTTTTTATTATATTGTATTAAAGTTTAATATTTTGATAATAATTATACGTGTTGGACTTTTCAAGAAATTTTTTTATGCTTGTTCTTAATGCATTAAAGTATTATTATGAAGGATAATAATCATATGTGTTGGGACTTTTCAAAGAATTCATATGTGTTGGATTTTAAAGAATTTTTTTTATGTTTGTTCTTAATGCATTAAAGTGTTATTATGAGGGGTAAGACTTGGGGGTTGGGAGAAGTTAATATGTTTTTTTTTTTAAATCAAAAAATCAAAAAATTTAGATTGAGAAATTGGAACTTCCACAAGGCTTGGGGTTAAAAACCCCCCTTTTACTTAATATACTAGCCTATCACCCGTGCTATGTACGGGATAATTATAGATATTTATATTTGTTTTAGATTTTTTTTAATATATAAATTATGTTTTTTAAGATTTTTTATAAAAATAATTTAACAATTTTATTACTAATCATAGTGTATGAGAAAAGTTGAAAATGGTACTGCAGTAACTATATACAGATTGTATCTATAATTATTTGTATGAGGGGATTTTAAATGTTGATAAGAGAATTTTCACCAAATCAATAAATGTAGGCATGTGGAAAGACATGTGGATTAAAAAAAGTTAATAAATGCTGATAAGAGGATTTTGACCAAATCAATAAATGCTAAGTTTTTTTTTTTAAATAAAAAATTAAAAAAATTCAGACACAGGCCTTGGGGTTAAAAATCCCCTTTTGCTTAGTATATAGTACTAGCCTATCACCCGTGCTATGCACGGGATAATTATAAATAATTATATTTATTTTAATTTTTTTTAATATATAAATTATGTTTTTTAAGATTTTTTATAAAAATAATTTAACAATCTTATCACTAACCATAGTGTATGAGAGAAGTTGAAAAGGATACTGTAATAACTATACACAGATTGTATCTATAATTATTTGTATGAGGGGATTTTAAATGCTGATCAGAGAATTTTGACCAAATCAAAAAATGCAGGCATGTGGAAAGACATGTAGATTGAAAAAAGTTAATAAATATTGATCAGGAGTTTTTGACCAAATCAATAAATGCTGAGTTTTTTTTTTTTAATAAAAAATTTAGAAAATTCATATTGGGATATTGAAGCTCCCACAGGCCTTGAGGTTAAAAATCTCCTTTTGCTTAATATATAGTATAGATATAGATAGATGTGTTAGACTTTTCAAGAAATTTTTTTATGCTTGTTCTTAATGCATTAAAGTGTTATTATGAGATATAATAATCATATGTGTTGGGACTTTTCAAGGAATTCATATGTGTTGGATTTCAAAGAATTTTTTGTATACTTGTTCTTAACGCATTAAAGTGTTATTATGAGGGTAAGACTTTGGAGAAGTTAATAAATGCTAAGATTTTTTTTTTTAAATAAAAAAATTAGAAAATTTAGATTGGGAGATTGGAGCTCTCACAAGGCTTGGGGTTAAAAACCCCCTTTTGCTTAATATATAGTATAGATAGATAGATATATATATATATATATATTATATAAGATGAGAAAAATAAAGTGCTATCTTATTATAATGGAGGAGATCTTATAAAAAAAACGTGTAGACATGAATGCCCTCCTATTTTATTGTATTTACAATTATCTATATATGTGAATTGTGATTTTTAAATTTTTTTTTTAAATGTCTTCTTTTTTTTCTTTTTTATATTATATTAAAGTTTAATATTTTGATAATAATCATATGTGTTCGATTTTTCAATGAATTAAATGTCTTTTTTTTATTATATATTATATTAAAGTTTAATATTTTGATAATAATCATATGTATTGGACTTTTCAAGAAAGTGTTATTATGAGGGATAATAATCATATGTATTGGGACTTTTCAAAGAATTTTTTTTATACTTGTTCTTAATGCATTAAA
The DNA here is from genome assembly GCA_025200525.1 of Camellia lanceoleosa. NCBI lineage: Eukaryota > Viridiplantae > Streptophyta > Magnoliopsida > Ericales > Theaceae > Camellia > Camellia lanceoleosa. The sequence continues at coordinate 133,245,576 of CM045766.1, forward strand.
GTGTTATTATGATGGTAAGATTTGGGAGTTGGAAGAAGTTAATAAATGCTAAGATTTTTTTTTTTAAATAAAAAAATCAAGAATAACACTTTAAAAAAATCTAAATTTCTTAATATATAGTATAGATAATTAAAAAAATCAATCACAAATTAAGTCAATTGATAATTAAAAAACCCAATAATTTATTTTTCAAAAACATGGTCAGTTAAAAAGATCAATTACAATTTTTTTGGGTCAAAATACAATCTAATCATCATCAATAATTGGTACATTATGTGACCCTAATGAATACAATCCATTTTGTTTTTCAAAAAGCACAGTGAGTTAAAAATCAAATCACAAATTAAGTGAATTGACAGTTTAAAAAAAACAATAATTTTTTTTCAAAAAACATAGTGGGTTAAAAAAATCAATTACAATTTTTTTTCAAAATACAATCTAATCATTATCAATAATTGGTACTTTAAAAATCAAATCAGAAAAAAAAAATCAAATCAAATCACAAATATTTTTATGTTATCTAACTACAATCATATTTTTTTTCATAAATAATTGTAAAGCAAAACCATTAAAACAGTAAATAAAAGATTAAATCACATTAAAAAAAAGAATCATTGAACAAATTACAATCATATCACATTTTTTCCATAATAAAAAATATAAATAAATGAAAAAAAGAACCATTGACTAACTACAATCACATTAAAAAAAAGACCCATTGAACTAACTACAATCACATTTTTTTTCTTTGTGAGTGTTTATGTTTATCTAACTTCAATCATATTAAAAATAAAATTAAAATAGTAAATAAAAAGATTAAATAACATTAAAAAAAAACAATTGAACTAACTACAACAATCATATTAAAAAAAAGAGTCATTGAACAAACTACAATCACATCACATTTTTCCCATAATAAAATAAATAAATAAAAAAAAGAACTATTAAACTAACTACAATCACACTAAAAAAGAAAAAGAATCATTCAACTAATTATAATCACATTTTTCTCTTTGTGAGGGTTTATATTTATCTAACTTCAATCATATTAAAAAATCAAATTATAATTTTTTATTCGCTAGATAAATCACAAATATTTTTATGCGCTATCTAACTACAATATTAAAACAGTAAACAAAAGGAAAAGTCAAGAAAGAGAAAACAAAAAGAAGACTTACTGTTTGCATACGTGGTCACTGAAGTTGAAAGTGTAGAAGTGAAAAGTCAAGAATAAGAAAACAAAAAGAAGACTCACTGTTTGCAATAGGTATATGAAAAGTTAAAAAGAGTGTATGTTGTGGAGAAGTTAAAAAGACTTGGAAGAATTTAATAAGTGCTAAGTTTTTTTTTTTATAAAAAAAATCAAAAATATTAAGAAATTAAGGTTCAGATATTGGAACTCCCACAAAACTTGTGGGTTAGAGATAGATATAAATAAATAGATAGATATAGATATTTATATTTGTTTTAAATTTTTTTTAATATACAAATTATTTATTTTGGAGAAGGTACTGCAGTAATTATGAGAGAAGTCAAAAAGTCTTGTGGGTTGAGAGAAATTAATAAATGCTAAGGTTAATTTTTTTTTTTTTAAAAAAACAAAATATTAGAAAATTAAGATTGGTATATTGAAGCTCCTACAGGCCTTAAGGGTTAAAAACCCCCTTTTGCTTAATATATAGTATAGATTCAAAAATTATTGAAGAATCAATAGTTTAAATTTGGGATATTTATATACAAGTTTCATTTTATGAACTTAGAATCCATTAAGTGTTGGATAAAATTATTTGCTCCTTCAAGTCCCACTAGTTTTTAATAGACCAATTTAGCCTTCCAAGACCTCCTCCATCGCTGCCAAATATCCATTGTTGTCTTCATTCTCTCTCTCTAACTTTTACACCCAATCCCCCAACAACAACAACAACCAAACATCCTCTTCTCTCTCATTTATTTTCTCTTTTTTTTTTTTTTTTTCAGACTCTCTCTCTCTCATATAAAAAATGGAGCTGAGCTCTCTCTAATCCTCGACGCTTCCGAAGAATTTAGAGAGAGAAGAAGAAAAATAAGGAGAAGAGAAAGAGTGGCTGCGATGGCAATGGAGAGCGGTGGTAAGACTAAGGAGGCGGTGAGGAGAGAGAGGCAGAGGGCGCTGAGAGCCATTATTGAAATTGCCAAGTGATGAAGTTGTCTGGTGGTGCTCTTTGGGCTGTAGTTTGAGGTTTGGGCTTTTTAATTTCGGTTGATCTAAGCCGGAGATATACGCAGCCTCAAAATTTGATAAAGGCCTATTTTGAAAAGAAAAAAAAAAGTCAGTTTATTAGTTTATTGATTTATTTGAATCATCAGTGTGTTTAGTTTTATAGTTTTAAAATTGAGAATATTATCAATTTAAAATTGAAAAAAAAAATGATAATATTCTCAATTTAAACACTGAAAAAAATTGAAAATTTTCTCAATTTTGGAACTGAGAATATCTAAGTTCTTACTTACAAACCAAATCTCCAGGCCCATCTCTTTGGTCAATTTAATATGTTCTGTTCTAAACCTTGAAACATATTTCAACTCAAAAAGCTTCAAATACAAATCTATTAAATGTCGAAATCAATGTATGTGTAATAGCGAATCAAACCGAGAAATTCTTTGAGATCCTTTGAAATTGCATCTTCATCCACTTCCCATAACTGATTTGATTTTGTTTTTAGTAAATAACATCAATATTGTTATATATATATATATAACTGTTTGGGTTGAATGGAAAAAATGTCTTCTTATCTATAAATAGGACTTATTGGTTCAAAAACTTTTAGACAGGACCTAAGCTATTACCAAATATGTAGATAGGACTTTTATGTAATTAATCCTTTAAATTTAGGAATAACTTGTCTCCATTTAAAATTTCAACTAATCAGACAGTTGAAATATCTGATCGGTAAGAGTTATTAAACGGAACACGTTTATCAATAAAAAATTTTAAAAAAATTAATTGAGCCAAGTTTTCATAGACTTTTACTGATAAGAAACTTCCATTTAATAATTCTTATTGGTAAAAAACCTCCTTCAATAATTCTTATCGACAAGAAATCTCAACTGTCTGATCCAATTTAACTGAAAAAAAAAACTAAATCCTTAAATTTATTTTAGTCATGAATCATACATTTTACCAATTTAATCTCTAATACATGTAACTCATTTAGGTAAATTCTAGACCCTAATTTTTTTTCAAACCAAAATGCCAAGTGTGAAGCTCTCCTCTAGGTTATAGGGACACGTTGCCTTTTCATGGGTTAAAATAATCTCACAATAAATGTCTCTTGAATTGTGTCACACGTACCAGTTATGACATATATAATATTTAATTCAGCAGTGATTTAGACCCCCTCAAATTTCAATTCCCAGCACCCCACATACACGTGGCGGGTGGTGATTGGATGAGGAGAAAAAAAAGAAAAAGAAAAAGAAAAAGAAAAAGTGACCAATCAAAAAAGAAAGGGGGTCAAAAGGGGGTGGAGAAAAGAGGGTCCCAATCTTTATTCTATTTAATTATGATATATTGTGATATGAGTTATGACTTAATTATATTGATGGTGCTACATGTACCAATTAGTGTACTAACTAGTGTACAAATATTAGTTATGATATTATTATTGATCACATTCATTAATTACATTACAAATACTAAAAACCTCTTAAATTATGTCACGTCATCAATTGGTACACTAGTTAGTACACTCATTTGTGAATATAACATTATTCTAATTATATGCCGGTGGTACTATATGCACCAATTAATGTTCACATTAGTGTACCAAATAATGTTATGTCATTATTACTGACTCTACCTATTATATAAATTACAAATACCCAAAACCTCTAAAATTATGTCACATCATCGGTTAGTATACTAGTTAGTACATTAATTGGTACCTATAGTATTATTCAATTATATACATTATAGTATTAGTTATGACTTATTATAATATTTTAATTATAATATTATTTTGATTATAATTCAAAAGTGTTTAGTTATATTTATGTGGTGTATAGTTATGATTATTTTTTTAATTAAGACTTTAATGTTGTATTTGATTCAGGATTTGGATAGAAATTTAAAAGAAAAAATGAAAAAAGTCTGTGAAATATATATAAAATATAAGTATATTTTATTCACATTTTATCTATTTTTTTTCAAATCCATAAATCAAACACAATCTAAAAAATTCAATTATAATTATTAACCCCATAAATATCGTAATTTATATATAATACATACTCTTTAATGGTTACGGGTATGCACCATAGCATAATCCTTAATTTTATTACGGTAAACTATACTATCATTTTAATTTTAGTGAAACTTCATTTTAGTTCTTATAGATTCAATAGGTTTTTCAATTTTGTTACAATGTGTTTGTTGGCTTTTTGGCTTTCGAAGGGTATTTTTGTAAATGCGAGCGTGCCAGCAAGGATCAATCAGTCTTTACAGAAATTATAATTGCCAACCAATTATCAAACGATTGTATTTTAGTTCTTCCAGTCTCAATGAAGAGGACTTTTACTGGTGGCTCGACTTAGGAGAAATTAAGCAAAATAACAGTTAAATGACGAACAATTGAAGTATTTCATTAAGATGAAAACTTACAATGATCCAAACTCAGCCTTGTAGAGGTTTACAGCAACAATCTACTTGAAACTACTCCTATGAACGAAGTGCAGTGTAGAAATTTAAAGTGCAGGAATGTAAAGAACATGTATTTAAAGTGCAGGAAATGTAAAGACTGGAAATGTAAAATTGGAAAAGAAAATATGAAGTAAATGACTGGTTTGTTGGATCTGAGTCTGGGGGCTTTTTTTTGGGGGCTTCCCTGCTATTTATACTCCTCAAGGATGACCATCGAACTGTACTTCAAACCGTCGAATTGCTCCTCCATTGCTTGATCATGCTGCTTTAGAAGTAGTTCCACTACGCCATTACTTGCAGTTGGGCTTCCCTCCTATATTTGAATTTGAATGTGAGTAACCGTTGAAGCCACGTCACCTTGTATCTCTTCGCTAATCCAATGCTACTCAGACCACGCAAGAACTAATATTAACCGCCACGTGTACGATCATGATTGAAGATTAAACATTCTTCCTGTATTGCCCTTACTTTGCCACGTGTCGAATTATAACTGACTTTTACAAAATATGTAGCCAACATTACCCCTCGCACTAATATACCCAATACTTGGTGATATTAGTGGATCAAAGCCTTTCCCGCGCTTTTTGGAACGTGCATGGAGTCTATATTCTGGAAACACAACCGTCATCCATTGATGATTACTTGCATTAATTTCGTTTCCGACCTTTGGAACATCTCCACCACCTTAGTAATCGAACGGACTAATATCTCTTTCATGACTGAACCAAACTTCTTCTCTATTGATCAAGTACATGAAGAGTCATCTGATGATGTTGTTTTCTCCTTGAAGGAAACTCCATACATTAATTAGCCACCTTCATTCCATTTCCTATATTTAAGTCATGGAGGCCTCTGCAACTTATGAATCCTTGGACCACGAACATATTGTCCTTAATCCTTTAATTCAGAAAATTGCAGATATGGATCTAGGAGATCCTTCTTCACAGTCTGCATGGGATAGAGCTGTGGCTCCTTCTACCTTCGAGGGTTCTGGGATTTCTTGCTGGTTGGAATCTGAGGCTCGTGTCTTAAGGGAGCGAATTAACCATCATTTTGTTGAGTTCACTGACCCTTTAGACTTCCTTTCTGATGTGCGAAGCTCGGTGGTTTACCCTTATGTGCCCATCGACCTCCAACGCAATTTGGAAGACAATTTACTTGTAGCACGGTACACATCCTCCATGCCTACAAGGATAGTGCTTGCCACCCGACGCCTAGAAGAGGCCTAAGGGCACAATCCATCATCTTTAGCCAATAGGGCGAAACTCTGCTATTTCGATTGGCTCGATTACATTAATGTCTTTGTTCCTTTTGCTCTCGCGCCATCTCCTGAAATGGAAGCATCCACATCTTCTTCTCCATCTCCTGAATTAGAAGCATCCACACCTTCTCTTCCACCAACTCCCTCTTGGCCAGAGAGACTGGGGCTCGCCCTTTCTGCGGATAAGGTTTTTCTTCCTTACACGCCTCCATCTTCCCCTACTCCTCGGTGGCGAAAAAAACAAGCCCGTTTTGCTTGCAGCCTTCTCTCACTTGCCTTTCGAAGTTCTGGAGGACGATGTTCCTCTCAAGAACTTTCGATGGGCTTGTGATATTCTAACTCGAGGTCAGGTCCTTAGCCCCATTGCTCAAGCAGAACTCCACACGTTTCTGGACCAACTCCCATTACCCCTTCACTGGCATCGAACTGCCATGGCAACCGCTCAATCTTTGGACCAACTCTCATCCCTTCAAGTTCATACCCAGTGCGAAGCAGAAAAACTCATCGAGGAATTCGATGACTTCCAGAATAAAGATTCTGCATACGAGGATGACATGGATATGGGCGAACTGGAGCGAGGATTGAAAGAAGCAGCATTTGAAATAAAGGCTGAAGAGCTCTTTTATCAAGTGAGAGCACATCAACTTCAGCAGCCAATCCTGGAAGAAATGGAGAATAGAATGAAGAAAGAAAAGAAATTCATCGACCATAGTTGGACAACATTTCATGATCTTGTTATTTATTCCATTCCTTATTTCTATGAGCTTGAACTTGTACCCAAAGAGGGTCATTCGATGTAATTGTTTTTTCTTTAATAAAACTAAGACTGTTTTGGCATTATTTGATTTTGCCTCCATTCATCTTCAAAAGCAATTTTAGAACTTCTCTATGAACAAACTCATCCTTCGAAACTGGACACAATTGTTAAAACACTAAGATCAGCATGAATTCTTCCAACTTTTGGAATAAAATTGACAATTTTGCTGATTTTCATTTAGAATCAGTGCTTCGAATTTAACAATCTTATCCTTCGAATATAGATCCAATCAATTCCAATAAGGATGCTGAGATGAATTTTTCAATTTATGGATTATGGTTACCAACCCTTGTTGATTTTTGTTTAGAATTGGTGTTTCGAATTTAACAATCTTTCCCCTTAAAGCCTGTTTTAATCATAACCAAAATATAGTCATGGTTAGTACTGACTAGTTTTGCAACAATCCATACTTACAACAATATGGAAACTGCTCTTGGGGTATACTATTTTAACCGAACAAACAATTCTCTGTGTATATACAAACCAACTATTGGTTTAGATGTTTCGAACAACTATTTACTTCCTTAAGGGTCCTCAAGCTTTGCCTCATGGGTATTACTTTTGTTAAGAAACCTATTACAGGTCTTTGATCTCTTCGAAGTAAACCCATCCTTGAGTATTCTTACATTTTTAAGCATGTAGTATGCTTCGAAGCCGACTTCTGTATTTCGAAGCCGTTGTTGTTTGATTTTTGGCGCCAAAATCTGGTTTTGAAGCCAAATATCTTGCTTCGAAGCTGGCATCAACATCCGAAATGTGCTCTTCCCTCCAAAAACTATCAATATTGGAAGAGACTCCTCGTATTCGTACTTTTAGTACTTAACGACTTATGGGATATATTTTCCGGACACAAAGTGTAGACGTCCCCGAACGCCCCGGGAGGGTTAAGTCCCGTTCCGTTCATATTGGGGTCACTACAGTTCAAGGACTCAAATGTCACGGTTCTTAATCTTGAACCAAAGAGTCCAAATCCGGCAAATCGTTTTGAGAAAACTGATTTTTGAAAGAAGTGCCAAACATGGACTGCTTTGCCAGATACAGAGTCGCCACCTAAATGTTTTTTAATGAAAAATTTAGGAAACCCTGACTCGGTGCCAAAGGCCATGTGTCTGTCATCACCAAAGTTGCCTCGGCTCGGGAACTTGGGTACGATTGGGGAAGGTCACTTCGTGAGCACCCCCACTCACCCGGTCAAAGACCGGCCTCTACTAACCATGATATCTGATTTTGAAAACATTGTGCGTTCTTATTCCGGTTATTAGCCTAGGTTACTATGTGATGCGCACAGCAAACAAGTATAGACCAAATCGCCTAAATTGGAATAAAACATTACATGCTTGTTTTGAAAATAATTTGCTACTCGCAAGTAGGCTAAAGTGCAGATTTTGCCACCTTTAAGTGGGCTTTAGAAAAGATGGTTTTGCCACTGTCTAGTGGGCTTAAAACTCACAGTTTTAATGCATTATCCCAATTTAAGCAACTCGACCTCCATCCCCAGGCATTCAAGCAGTTATATCACATAAGCAGCTAGCCTCATGGTAATTATGCTATTATGGCAACACTCACACGCATGCGGTATGCTAAAGCATAAAAGCTTACCTAGTACTCCAAGCCAAAACAGAAACTATTTAGTAATCAAATGCATGATCCTAGTTCATGTTAAATGGCTAATGCAACACAAGCAAGGATGCAATCTTAGACAGGCTCGGCTATCCTAAACATGGTATATGGAATGCTACAAATAACATGTATTCAATTTGGAGTTGAAGTACGATGCAGTTTGTATGATGTGCCGAGCCCGATGTATGTGAGACAAATGTATGGATGCACGCATACATAGCATAAGGTATGCTAATTTAAACATGCCCTAATCTACCATCATAAGCAGGTAAATAAAAGGGAAGAAAGACGTGGGATTGGAAGACATGCACACACCCACGCACACTTATTACAAATACGCCCTCACTCGAAGGGACCAAATAAATATACAGACCGAATAAATAATTAACTACCCTAGCCAATTAAATATTACAAACCCTTAACTAATTAGCAAATTAATTAAGTTATTTAAAGTAGTAAAATGGCCTCGGGAAGAGGGATGCACGCATGCTTGGATTGGCTTCGCCCGGAAACTCGCTGCCATTGCACTGTTGCCTCTGTTTACACTGCCCTACTCCTCTGAAAATTGCCAAAGTCCCAGGATTGCTTCTCTGAGTGCTGTGGAACACCATCGGCTAAGGGGAATGGCCACCGGCCAAGGGAAATGACCACCGGCCACAAATTAATCCATCGACCGACAATGGATGGCCGGTCGGCACTATATGCAGCCGACCGGCCAAAACTTCCTGCAAAACCTGCAATTGACAGCAGCAGAGGGCAAGCAGTGTATGGCATGGAATTTCAAGCAAATGTGTGCATGGACACACTCCCTATCATGCAATGGACTCAAGGGAGCATGGCCCTCGACCCCCGGGCCATCAATCACGCATTTCAATGCATGATGGCCCAAAAGCCAAGTTAGCAACTTTGATATCAAATGAAATGCAAGCACAAAACACATCAAAGAGCCCCAACCTCTATCATGATTAATCAAGAGGCAAGGGATGCATGCTTAATGAAATGCAACCTAGGCATAGAGGCTAAGTATGCAACATGAACATGCAAATGAACAATGTATGCTAGGCGCGCAACCTAAACATGCAACAACACACAAGGTGAGCATGCATCGACATGCAAATGATGGTCTTACACTAACTTGGACAGCTCTCTACTAGATCCAAAACAGTGGCCATAATGAGGCAAGTAAGGCAACACAATACATGGAATGCATGCACAATGCATTAACCAAACCTAAGGCACAAAAACTCTACCAAAGCATGGCAAGGGATGCAAGATGGCATACAAGCATGTGAATTTCAGCACTGGAACACGATGCCAGATGGTCCCAAAACAGGGAAATATGTCACCCAATGCATGCTATAGGCCCCGAAACCCAAGATTAGGCACATGAAATGACTTACATCCATACAAAGCATGCATAATTTGAACATGGAGTATGAAGACAGAAGCAATAAAGCCCTAAAACAAGCATTTTTACAGTTCAAAGCATGGCCAAACAGTGAGCATAGATAGGGCAAAATCAGCATGCAAAAATGGCTCCGCAAGAGGGGTAATGAGGCAAGTCACAGCTGCTGGTCTCAAACACAGGAGGCCCCTTCTACAATGTTGGAGAGGGGCCAAAAATATGATGTTTTACAGTTTATGACAAGCCCCAAAAACAGATACAAGTATGGCCAAAGCATCATGCAAAATGAGGCCACCAAGAGGGCTATAACATGAAGTATACCAAGGATGTCTCAAACAGTGGTGAGACCTCTTCAATGTTTAAGAAGGGCTCAAAATAAACCTATTCTCAGTTTACATCATGCTCCAAAACAGATTACTCATAGGCCAAAAATACTACTCAAGAAAATGGCATACAAAGGGATAATGAAGGAAGTGCAAGATGGGGGTCCCAAACAGGGTAAGACCCTTAATTAAAGATGAAATAGAGCTCAAAAAAATGACACTTTCAGTTTTGGTCGGAGCTCAAATGTGAAAGAAAATATGGCTTAGATATGAACCAAGAAAATGCTAGTTTAGGGGAAAAGTGTGCTTACCCTTGTAGACCAATAAACCAGCAGGTTTTGATCCAAGGAAATGAGCTCCTAGCCTCTGCAAATGGCCTCCAATGTACTGAAATGAAGTGTAGAGGTGTGGTGCTATGGATTGGTGAGGAAATGGCCCAAGAACAAGGGTATTTGATGGTTGAATGAGAGAGATATGGAGAGGGAGGTGAGATATATCAGATATATATCTATATATCTCTGGTTTTTTGCTCAAAAATCCAACCCACACAAAGGAAGAGGATGGATCTCTTATATAGACCAAGGAAGAGCCAAGCTTCTAAGGCAAGCTTACTAAAAGGGCTCAAGGCTTATTCAAGAAGCCAAGCAAAGGGACCAAGGCTTTTCGAGGAAGCTTGGACAGCTGGTAAGCTTCTTGAGGAAGCCAAGACAAGGGGTCAAGGCTTCCTCAAGAAGCCTTGAGCAAAGGGTGCAAAAAGAGGGGTCCAAGGCTCAAAATGGCCACACATGTGTATGGGGGGTCGGGTCTGTGCATCCCAGCTGGCACAGCTGGCATACACAATGCCTGGAAGGTGCAAAGGGGTCAAACCGGCCAGAAAAGGAGGTCATCGGCCAAAATAAATTGCCGGTCGGCACTATAAATTGCCGGTCGGCTAAATAGATTGCCGATAGGCACTATAAATTTCCGGTCGGCTAAATAGATTGCCGATAGGTGCTTCCAAGGTCAAAAAATGGCCAGTGGGTGTTCCAATTGAAGCCCCGGAAGTTAGCTTTCTAATGGCGCAAACCTTGCATTAAAATTCCTCCTATGGAAAAAGTTATGCCCTTTTTAGTGAAGCCGCGCAGACTCAATCCAACCGGGATGATGCCCAACTTCAACCAATCATACCTCCCCCACCCGGACTTGGTTTTGAGAGATTCTTGAGTGCAAAATGAAGCCCCGGAAGTCTTCTTTCCAATGGTTATGGCCTCATAGCTTAAATCCAAGTGTATAGATAGATGAGCTTGATTTAGCGAGGACTGCTCGACTCTCTTCTACCCGGATTCATGCCGAACCTCTTCTCCAACTTGTTTTCTCCCCTCTTCTCCTCTTCTCTTCAACTTCAAACCCCTAAGCAAGGTGTTTTGAAAGATTTTTCAAAGATTCCATCTCTCTTTCATTCATTTCCACTTTGTCCTTGCTCAGTTTACCGAAAAGCACAACGATGTGACAAAATCTGAAGCTTGAACATCATGAAACTTTATTTCAAAAAAGTTTTGAAAGAGAGGGTTTTAAGGTCTAAAAACCATTCAAAATAGCTTCGGTCCAAAATGGGGCGTGAAGTTGAGATTTGTCTCTCTCTTTGCCGAAGAAATTGAATCTTTCCCCTGCACACCTTTCTCCAACAAGCAAACCATCAGTAACGCCCAAGTCTTAAGAGCGGTCAAGAATGGGGTGTCTACACAAAGGTTTTTAAAACCCTTTTGTTTCGCGTTCTGGAATCACTTACGCTCTCAACGTACAAACCCTCATCAGTCTTCCAACTTCTCTCTACTCCCTTCTTCACTTTCTGAAAAAGCGTACTATCAATGGCTTCTTCTTCACCAAAAGTGCCAGTCATAGAGCGTGTGAGCTCATCTGTGGCTTTGAAAAGGCTCATTGATGCAGAATGTGAGAAGTACAAGGCTGGGGAGAAAAGCGCTATCGATGGGCGTATCTTTGTTCCTCGTCGCCATGTGCAGCAAGACTACGTGCTCGGGCCCATATTCAAGGAGATCCTTACTGAGCTCCCAGCCCTATATCCTCGTATGGAGAACCAATGTCTCCTTTATGAAGGTGGTCTCATCGAGGAACGGAGAATCAATCGCCTCACCGATCTGCCGCGGTGAGACCGGAGTGGCAAAAATGGTATGACCGGGTCATACCTGCTAGGACACTGGACCTTCAAGAGCTCTGCCTTCTCGATGCTCTTCGACTATCTAGGGTAACTATCTCAGAGGACCCTTTCCTAGTTCCTGCTGCCTTATGTTTTTGGAACCTTATCTTTAATTTCTTTCAATTTAGATGTGGGATGATGGCCTCTACTGTTCTTGACATTTGCCATCTACTAGGAGTGTCCCCTATTAGTACCCCCATTACACCAGATTTCCCTGACTTAGCAGTCTTTTTCTCCCTTTCCTCTCTTAACTCATCTTACAGTGATTTTGTTAAAGCTGAGAATAAAAGAGAGGGTCCAGTAACTGATAGGGAATTCTTTTCCTTCTTATTATATTGGCCTTTGCAAATTCCTCTTCTGCACCTCCTCCCAAAGAATCATGCCTGAATTTGCCCATCTTGCCAAAGCCTTTGTTTTGCAGAAAAGGGTAGCCTTAGCCCCATATATTCTAGGCCATGTATATAGAGTTTGTTCCCTCTTTTGTGAGAAACCCTTAGATGCTAATCAAGGGGGGCCATTCTGGATCCTTCAGCTTTGGCTTTTCGCCTATTTTACTGAATTACAATCCAAATGCCTTAAATTTTCTGGGCTACACTCTCTTACCCATGGCATAAGACTGGCCAATGCTTCACTTTATCCCTCTACTTTTGCCTTTTATTTCTCTTTCTTCCATCAACTACCAGCTGCCCTTCCTACTCACCGTTTCCGTTCCTTCGAACCCAGCATTGGTCCAACTTGGTTGAGTAATTTCCTAAGTGATGTGCTCGTGCCTCGCTTCGCCACAAGGATATATGGGCTTCCTTGATTCCTAGAGAGCTATTTATCGGGACCACGAATCCTAGAGCTTATAAATGCATAGCCGAGCCTTATTGTCTGCCTTTCAATTTGCTAGACAATTTGGCTTCACACAAGGGTCCCAATACCTTTCTCAAAGAACACCAATCTGAGCCTTACTAGGAGAGATTTGAAGGTTAGGTCGATGCTAGAAGAGGCAACCTTCAAATTTATAGATGACTTGGCCAATTTTGAGTATACTCCTTTCATTCCTCAAGGTCAGTATTGAAGAGATATCAAAGCGGTGGGCGACTAACATGGAGGTATACTTGGCCATTTCACCTCGAGAACCTGCTAATGGTATTGGCCGTGCCCAAGCCCAAAGGAGCTGAAATCATTATTTCTTCCATCGTTTCAATTGCAGTGTCTCTTACAACCCAGTCCATTCCTGCTGCCTCGACTCCTCCTAAAGCCACTCGGGCTGCTTCGAAGAAAGGTATATACCCTTGTTTTCTTTCCTTCGACCTTCTCTAGAATGCTTGTTATCTTATTCTTAATTCTCCTTCTATGAAGATGGTCAACAGCAAAAGAAGAGGAGACTCCTTGAGCTAGAAAAGGAAATATCTGAGGTTCAAGTAGAAGAAGAAAAAAAGATCAAGAGCGAGTCTCCTTGAAAAGAAGGAAAAAAGTGATTGACTTGGTTCAACAGGAGACAGCTGCTAGAGAAGTAGAAGAGGAGTTCTTTTCTAGGGAATCCGGATCTCGGACTGAAGAAATTGAGAAGGAGCCGACAATACCAATACAGAGAAGAAAGAGAAGAAAGATAACTGTCTCTCCTTCTGATTTCGTCGAAGACTCCGATTCCGAGACCATTGCCGAAGCAATAGAAAAAAGAAGGAAAGTGGTCGCCACCATCGACTTGGTTGAAGATCCCGCCCACGAAGCATTTGCTAAGGTAGAGAATAAGAGTATTCCAAGGCCATAATTGTCTTTGAGAAGGCTGAGAAGAGACGGCAGCAACAATTTCTGAGGGATGAAGCTGCTGCTGCTGACGCACTACAAAGAGAAGCTGCAAGAAGGCAATAGATTGCTGAACATTACTCCCTTCACAGCTCTCCCATCAGTGCCAGCGCTTCTGGAACAAGTAATTTCTTTCATGCCTCTATTCTTTTCTTGTCGAATCTTTAATATTGAGACTTGACATTACTTTATATTTCTCCCTTTGCAGCAACAACCATCGAGCCTATCCCTCAATTTACTTCTCTTTCGAGCCTTGCTCCTCCTTCTCCTTCCAAAGAAATTCCAACTGCTACCTCTTCTTCGAAGGCAGCTAATTTCCCAATTGAGGGTGCTGGCAGTTCTCCAACTCATAATTCATCACCTTTGCCTACTTCCAGCCCCTCCTTGCTTGATTCATTGGTGGCTAAGACCATAGAGACTGCCAAAGATGCTCCATCCATTTCTCCTATCCTTATGTAGTCTTTTGTGCCTTCCACCACAACACACTCTGCGCCTCTCATGTCTATGGATGAGGTTGATATCTTCGAAGGAAGACTAACTAGTCTCTTCGACATACCCTCTACCTCTCCAACATTGAATGTTGAAGCTGAGCCATTAGTTTTGGCTGACTCCTTGCTAGAAATTTTCGAGAGCTCTTTTTCCTCTAGCAGCAAGCCTTCTGCACCTTCGATAGACCTGGACACATGCCTGGAACTGTTGATTTCTTTTTTGAGGATCCCCTTCGAGGCTCTGCAAAGGCCTATAATCATAAATGGGTTTCTTCAGTGCTGGAAAATTGCTGAGCAGTCTGGCATGAATATTTCAAGTCATCTATCTCAGGTAACGGCTACTATCGACTTCTACCTCAGCATTTGTCATCTTTGCTAAGGTCATGGATGAGAAACTGGTTAGAGATCAGAGTTTTGTTTCCCAAGTGCACACCGAAGTGTCAAATCTGAAAGAACAACACTCCTCTGCCTCCCACTTTCGAGTCCAGCTGCTGGAAAGGAAAGCTCAGCTTGAAGAGGAGCTGTCTGCAGTGAATCAAGCCTTAGTCTGAATTGACACCAAATTGCAAATCACCAACCAAGGACTGGCTGATCGAAAAGAAGAGATGGCTATAGCTATTCAACTAGTTTCATCACTTAGCAATAGGAAATCCATTGTAAAAGAACAACTAAGACACTGTAATAATTTTTGGGCCAATTTGTGGCAAAATGTACTTAATTCTTTATGAAAGAACAAATTTTTATCTGTCATTTGAGTAATCTTATGTTCTTGTACTTAATGTTTATTTTATTCCTTGTGTTTCCCAAATGATTGGAAAATAAGGCTTTAAATATTTGCCATTAATCTTTTTGGGATGTATATACCCATTCAAATTTCTCAAATGGTATGCTCCAAAAGGTAGAACTCTATGAATTTGATATGGTCCTTCCCAGTTAGGTGACCATTTGCCAAACTTATGGCTTTTAATTCCCATTGGGAGTATTGTTTTCCATACCAAATCACCTTCATCAAAGCCAATGTGTTTGACTTTCTTATTGTAATTTTTGACTGTTTTCTTTTTTGCAAGAGAATGCTGTTTAATGCCAGAATTCTAGCTTCATCTATGCTTTCTAGTTCCAAGCACATACTCTGATGGTATTGCTCAGGATTTAGCTGGTCTTGGCATCTTACCCTCAAAGATTTAACATTAATTTTCACAGGTAACACTGCATCATGCCCATACACTAAGGCATAAGGAGTAACTCCTGTGCTTGACCTTGGGAAAGTTCTGTAAGCCCATAACACATCCAACAATAAATTATGCCAATCTCTGGGATTGTCCTCTATAACCTTTTGTATTCCTTTTTTCAAGAACTTATTGGATGATTTAGCTTGACCATTGGCTTGTGCATAATATGGGGTGGAATTAACGAGACTAATTCCAAATTCTGCCACAAAGGACTTCACCATCTTCCCATCGAACACAGTCCCATTATCCACAGTTATGGTCTGTGGGATACCAAATCTATGGATTAGATCCTTAATAAATCCAATAACCTCGATCGGTCTCTGACCTTGTATGGCTTAGCTTCGACCCACTTTGTGAAGTAATCAGTGGCCACTAAAATAAAACAATGATGCTTCGAAGAAGGTGGGTGCATTTTCCCCATCATATCCATAGCCCATTCTCTGAATGGCCAGGGCTTCACTACTGCATGTAGGTCAGTTATGGGCACATGCGTTATTGTGCTATGCTTTTGACATGCCTGGCAACCTTTTGCATACTCTATGCAGTCTTTAAGGATAGTTGGCCAATAGTAGGAATGCCTTCGAAGCAACCATCTCATCTTCACACCAGGCTGATGAGCACCACAGATGCCTTCATGAACCTCAGCCATAGTTGTTAATGCTTCTCTTGAGCCTAAACATTCCAGCAATAAGCCATCTCTTCCCCTTTTGTAGAGAGCATTACCATATATCACATATTGCATAGACTGCAATTTGATTTTCCTACTGGCCTTCGAAGATGGACCAGCCAAGTACTGCATTATTGGATGCCTCCAATCTTGTTCTTGTAAGTCATTATGATTGACTTCCAAGATCACATTCCTTCTATTTAAAGGTGGTATCAATTTCTGATATGTTGTTTGGCTTATGTCCCTTTGGGTATTATCCCTTCTCTTGAAGTTCGAAGCTTTCTGAGCCACATCATTAGCTCTATTATTCAAGAATCTTGGAACATGAGTTACATTTGCTATTTGAAATTGAGAAAGCAGATGTAATGCAACAACATAATATGGTAAAATGCTTATGCTCTGACACTTGAAAATCCCTTTCACTTGGTTAACCACCAATTGAGAATCTCCAAATATGTCAACTGCATGAACTTGTAATCCAATAAGAATTTCTAGTCCCACTATCAAGGCTTCGTATTCAGCTTGGTTATTGGAACAAGTAGCTTCATCCACTCTGAAACCATGTGTGGTTTCTACCCCTTGTGGTGATTTAATCACAATACCAATTCCAATTAAGCCATTGGCTTTCGACCCATCGAACCACATCTGCCATGGCTCAACACTGGCCATACTAAGTTCCATTATCTCTTGGCTCTCTGTTTGAGATGGATAGTCTGCCAGAAAATTGGCTAAAACTTACCCTTTTACTGCCCTTTGAGGGACATATTCTAGATGAAACTCTGATAAGGCTAGTATCTACTTGCCAATTATTCCCCTCAACATAGGTCAAGATAACATGTACTTAACCAAATCTGTGGTTGCAATTACCAAGACAGTTGTAGGTAAAAGATAGTATCTTAATTTCATTGCAGCAAAATACAAAACAAGACATAGCTTTTCAACAGCTGAATATTTACATTCACAAGAATTTAAAAACCTACTAAGGTAATAAACAGCTTGCTCCTTACCTTCTTCATTATCTTGAGTCAAGAAAGCTCCCAATGAATCTTCTGCTACAACTATGTACAATTTCAAGGGCTTATTCCCCTTTGGTGGCATCAGTACTGGAGGGTTGGCCAAGTAGGCTTTGATACCTTCGAAAGCAATTTGATGCTCTGCTGTCCACACAAATTCTTCTTCATCTTTCAGCCTTAATAAGGAAGAAAATACTTTAGTTTTCCCTGCAGTGTTAGAAATGAACCTTCGAAGAAAGTTCACCTGTCCAAGGAACCTTTGTAATTCTTTCTTACTTGATGGAGGTCTGGCTTCAATGATGGCTTTGGCTTTATTCTGGTCAATCTGTATTCCTTTCTTGTGTACCACATAGCCCAAGAAGTTTCCAGATGATACGCCAAAAGCACACTTAAGAGGATTGAGCTTCAATTTGAACTTTCTCATTCTTTCAAAGGCTGCTTCTAAATGAAACAGATGCACCTCCATGGACTGGGATTTTACTACAATGTCATCAATATAACACTCTAAATACCCTCCAATGAGGTCATGAAAGATAGTGTTCATAGCCCTCTGATATGTAGCCCCAGCATTCTTCAGACCAAATGGCATTTTAACCCATTCGAAGGTGCCAATATTCCCAGGACATCTGAATGTTGTCTTGTGGATATCCTCCTCTGCAATGCAGATTTGGTTATAACCAGAGTGTCCATCCATCATTGATAAAACTTGATGCCCTGCTGAATTGTCTACCAACAGATCCACTATAGGTATAGGGTACTCATCTTTTGAAGTTGCTAGATTTGAGTTTCTGAAATCAATGCATACCCTCATTTTACCATTCTTCTTGACTACAGGCACAATATTAGATAGCCATTCAACATACCTAGATGTCCTAATAAAGCCTGCCTTGAGTTGTCTAAGAATCTCTTCCTTGACTTTCTGAATTACTTATGGACTCATTCTTCTTGGTTTCTGCTTGTATGGCTTGAAATTAGGCTTCATAGGGAGCCTATGTTCCACTAATGACCTATCCAATCCTGGTAGTTCATTATAAGACCTTGCAAAACAATCTTTATATTTCTTTAGAACAACCAATAACTGGTCCCTGTCCAGGTCATTCAAACAAGCACTTATATAGGTGAGCTGTTGCATAGAACATTCCCCTAAATTTACTTCTTCTAAGGGGTCTTGTGTCTGAGAACTTATTAAAGCTTCTTCCTTGGTTTCTTTTACCTTCGAAGCAACCTTCTCGCTTTGTTTTGCTCCCAGGTTCTTTAGTTCGACATCTTTGCCCTCCTCCTCATAGATAAAATCTGTCCATAAGGCATCCTCTTCCTGTATCTCCTGGATTTTTGTTTCAATGTCCAATGCAGTGTTACCAAGGGTCAAAATTCTAACTTTATTCTTTGCTCTGTTTGCGACCAATTATCATGGCTTTTCTCTCTTGCTCACATGCTTGCCGGACTATTGATTTTACATCGAATGTTGAAAACTTAATTAGAGCCAAAGACTTGGCTTCTTGTTCTTCATCTCTTTGCCTACAACCAGGCATCATTGTCATCCTTAATGACAATCTCTTCATCAGCACTTTCTTGGACTAAGTGCTTCAGGTGTGTCACTTCCTCATCAGCCGTCACTTCGGCTGAGTCATCAGCTTTCCTCAGTATACTGAGTGGTGTCACTCCCTCAATATACAACTTGGCCTCTGCAAAGCCTGCACAGGCTATGAAGGGTTGAGGATCTGCATCAATTTCCTCTGTCTCTCCATTGCTTAAGGTCATCATAATTTTCTGATGCAAAGAGGAAGGCACACATTTGTTAGTGTGGATCCAATCTCTCCCAAGTAAAGCATTGTATTTAGCATTACTGTCGATTACGAAGAATGCTATCATGCAGTTCCTGGTTCCCACACTCAAGTTAATGGGTAGAATCCCCTGAGCCATCTGTTTGTCTCTAGCAAAGCCAGCGATGGTTGTGCTGGTTGGGATCAACCTAGGATTCTTTTTTCCTAGTTTCTTCAAAGAAGATTTCGATAGTAAGTTCACTGCTGCCCCATTATCTATCAGGACTCGGTTCAATTGTATCCCATCGAAGAAAGCCTTGATGTACAAAGGCTTGACATGTTGTGCCATAGAATTCGAGGGATACTCAAAAGGATACGAGAGGTTAATGTTCACCTCTTCTTCACTCTCATATTCAGTTTCCATTGGGGTAGCCATTCCAGAATCATCTTGTACCATACTTACTTGTGAGTCTTCACTAGAGACAGAAATATGATTCATATCTTGGTCATCTTGGTCCTCATCTCCAGCCTGGAACTTATGAGGCAGTATGTATACCATATTGACTGATACTGGAGGAAATGAGCCAAATTGGATGGCTGGTTGTACCTGCTTCCCCCATTGGCCACCTTGTTCAAGACTTGAAGATCCTCCATCTCGCACTCGCACTTCGTTGCTAACTGATTCCTTCGAAGGATCTTTCTTAACTGGTTTTTCAACCAAAAATGTTTGCTCAGCCATGAAGGCTTCGAACATTTCTTCCTCCACCATTTCTTTCTTTTGGCTTATGCCAATTTATTCTTCTGTCTCGCTATCACTCTCCATCAGAGCTTTCTCCAATTCTGCTAAGCTAGACTTCTCTCTGGCTTTTAGTTCAGAATGAACCTTGGCCAACTGTTCCCTGCTGCAACCCACCTTGATTTGTCGAGTTGTTTTTGGAGTGTGATCTGACTTTGGAGTCTTCTTTCCTTCTATCTGGACCAATGAAGAGCTCTCTTCATTTTCTTTCATATCTTTCTGGTACTGAGTGTACCTGCGCTGAATCTTTCTCCTTTGTGATCTCGAAATGATTGGGACCATATCTGGTTCCTTTGTCTTTGGGTGTTTAAGCAATACTCAATTGTTCGGAGCCACCAAAGGAGGCTTGACCATCCTGCCTTGGTTTCCAACATCTCTCTGGGCAGGCACTTCCCTAGGTTTGTTTTACATTACAAACTAGTCTGGAACTCTAGGTACCCACGAACTTACTGACTCATATGTTGAACTGCTTTTTTCTACCTTCGAAGCCATCTTCGAAGTTGGCTGTGAAGGTAAGTGCTTGGCTTTGATCTCATGTTTCGAGCCTGATTCAGACCTTCGATCAAGGTAGCCACTTTCTGTCCTGCGTGAGGCTGGTCTAGGGGGCCAATCTCTGAGCCTTTCTCCAGTCTTCTTTCAGAATGACTGCTCTCCATTCTGTAATAGTTAGGTGGCCTGGATTCATATAAGGGCCTCTTGCCTTTAGCATGCATTCTGTCCATTGCAGGCTCAACCACTAGTGGTCGCTGCCTATCACTAGCCGGATATGGCTTTTTGTTGTAAGCATTGGTTGATTTAGGACGTCTCTGTACATCCCTGTAATATTGCTTCCCATCAACTGGAAGCCCTTTCAACCACTTATAACTCAGTCTACACCTGGGACACATCCTTTGCATTACTACTGCCTTTAAGGAATCATCATCCAGAGATTCTTCATCAGAGTGTTCCCTCTGGTGTGAGAAATCTTGTCCAATAGCTGATGGGTTTCTGGTGCCCTTCTTGATGGTTGTCTGGTTAGCAACATGGATCTGCACATTGACTTTTTCCAATTCTGTCAAGGACAAGTTCTGGAAGTCTGACGTAATGACATTGGCTGCCACATCTCCAACTTCTGGAAATGGATTACTGTCGATCCCCATGGCCTTTTCTGTTTTGGCTAGGAACTTCAAACTTCCTTTCCGAATTTGTTCTTGGATCCTGTCTCGAAAAACAATGCAGTTTTTAGTCGAGTGAGATCAAGAGTTATGCCATTTACAATATACTTTTCCCTTAAGTTCATCTGGAGATGGCAATTTTACTCCTTTAGGTAACTTAAGGAAGTTGGCCGCAAGCAAATGATCAAAAATGTCATCTGCCTTTGTTAAATCGAAAGAATACTTTCTGTGAAAGTCTTTCTTTTTAAACTGCTGGTCAATTGTTGTATCCTTATGAATTAATGCCTCATAGATCACAGGTTCTTTGCCCACAATCTCTGCTGCATCGATCTTATAATTAGGATCTCTATAATACGTCTTGTACGATGCATTATTTCGATCTTGTTTCTCCTCTAGTAATGCTTCGTACCTAGACACCTTATAGGTTAGTTCCACTAAATCTCTGCATTCAGTTGAGTTAAACTTCTTTCGAAGCCTGAACTCTAGGCCATTTTGAGCCAATCTTACGAATTCTGGCTTTGGCAGGATGACTCTACATTTATTTCGAGCCCTTTTAAATCTAGCAATAAACTGAGTAGCCTTTTATTCAGGCCTTTGACTTAATCTAGCCAAGTCTGCCATGGAAACCTTTGGCTCCGATTGGAAGAATTGGGCATAAAATGCCTCTTCCATTTGTTGCCAATTTTGAATGGAGCCAGGTGTAAGGTTGATGTACTATACAAATGCTCCCCCAGTTAAAGAATTTAGGAATAATCTCAGTTTCATATAGTCATGATTAGTAAATTCACCGCATTGAGCAGCAAACCTAGCAATATGTTTTACTGTTGATTTATTTCCACTCCCATAGAAAAGGGTAAAATTTGGTATTCTGAACCCCCTTGGGTATTCATGTACCATGTCTACCCATTCTGGGTATGGTTTTCTGTACACAGGAGTTTGGACCCCCCGAGCCATCGGTCCACACATCTCCCTAACAATATCAGCAATTTGGTCCCTAAGGACCATATTTTGTGCCTGCTGAACCACTACTGGAGGAACAAACACAGGGTTTGGTGGACAAACTTGTGCCTGTGGTCCTCTTGGTCCATAAGGTGGTACATTTGGGACTGGTTGCCCCTGTGGTGCAGGTTGCTATTAGGGGTATGGGTAACCCCTTTGAGCCTGTCCTGGGAAAGGACCTGCGAAAGGTGCTGGAACAGGTGTTGTGTCCCTTTCATTTGTAGGAAAACCTTCCAACCCCCCGGGTATAAATTCGAATAAGGGATTATTATACCCCTTAGTGCCAGGTATGGCTTCGAACATGGGATTTGTAACCATTCTTATGCCAGTTTCTTGTACTTGACCAGATCCACCAACTTGTGTGGCTTCATTGTTGAGTACTGAGGCATTTTGGCCTGCTATAGGCCTCGAAATGGGTTCGTACCAAGACTGAGGTGATGGTCTTTCATAGTTCTGATTACTAGTTTGACCATTAGAATGTCCATTAACTTGCATAGGCAGTTTATCTCTAGCCAATCTTTGCTGAGGGACATTTAAAACTTCCTCTGTGTATCTTGTGTTTGTTGGTTAGTGGTTATTCATTCGATCCAAAAAGAATGTTGCCCACATTTCCATTGTGTTCATTAATTGCTGTCACATAGCATCTACTAGGACATCCCATGGATTTGTTGGCTGAGTAGATGGAACAGTGGATGGTCTAATTCCTTGGTTTCGTCTAATATTATGAACATATGGTTCTTGCCTCGAAGTACTGGTCTGTTTGACCATAGGTTCTGATAACATGGGAGTTTCCACAGGATGTGTTACCACATTATCCTCTGGATTAGGTATTTCTACCTCTCCTTCTACGCCTTCTTCTAAGCGTTCATTTTCTCCTTGTCTTCTTCGTCTAGCCATTTTAACAAAAGTCCCACTGGGCGTGCCAAAAATATATGTTGGCTTTTTGGCTTTCGAAGGCTATTTTTGTAAATGCGAGCGTGCCAGCAAGGATCAATCAGTCCTTACAGAAATTATAATTGCCAACCAATTATCAGACGATTGTGTTTTAGTTCTTTCAGCCTCAATGAAGGGGACTTTTACTGGTGGCTTGACTTAGGAGAAATTAAGCAAAATAACAGTTAAATGACGAACAATTGAAGTATTTCATTAAGATGAAAACTTACAATGATCCAAACTCAGCCTCATAGAGGTTTACCGCAACAATCTACTTGAAACTACTCCTATGAACGAAGTACAGTGCAGGAATTTAAAGTGCAGGAATGTAAAGAACATATATTTAAAGTGCAGGAAATGTAAAGACTGGAAATGTAAAACTGGAAAAGAAAATATGAAGTAAATGACTGGTTTGTTGGATCTGAGTCTGGGGGTTTTTTTTTGGAGGCTTCCCTGCTATTTATACTCCTCAAGGATGACCATCGAACTGCACTTCAAACCGTCGAACTGCTCCTCCGTGATTACTTGATCATGCTGCCTTAGAAGTAGTTTCACTACGCCATTACTTGCAGTTGGGCTTCCCTCCTATATTTGAATTTGAATGTGAGTAACCGTTGAAGCCACGTCACCTTGTATCTCTTCGCTGATCCAATGCTACTCAGACCACGCAAGAACCAATATTAACCGCCACGTGTACGATCATGATCGAAGATTAAACATTCTTCTTGTATTGCCCTTACTTTGCCACGTATCGAATTATAACTGGCTTTTACAAAATATGTAGCCAACAGTGTCCCTTCTATTATGTGCTGCATTGGTAACATTTTAAACGGAAAAAAATACACGCAAAGTTAGAAAAACTAAAATGAAATTAAAAACAAACTATATTGAATTATACTTTGATCTCTCTAATTTTATACATGGTATTTTGTCATTTCAAATTCTAACGATGAGTGATAGAAGGATCACATTATAATAAAATTAAAAATATAAAAATTAAATTATGAAAATTGAAATTATGAAAATTAAATTAACACTATAGGAATTAATAGTGTAATTTACCCTATTCTATATTGCATTGTGCAAAACCAATAATAAAACAACATTTCTCTACAATAAAGAAATGAGGCATATTTATAATGTTTTCACTTGTGATTTTTTGCTAAAATATAAAGGGCTCATTTGGCAACCCGGCTTTTAAGTTGTTTATTGGTTTATTAGTTTACTTAGGTTACAATATCTCTCTATTTCTTTACACATTTTTTTCATAATCACTATAAGAAAAAACACATTTGGCGACTAAATTTTTAGTCGCCAAAAGTCGGTTTTAAAGTTTCCCCGACTAAATTTTTTAGTCACCGGTTTGGTCGCTGGAAAACGGTCGGGAAAGGTATTGGCGACTAAAAGTTTTTTAGTCGCCAAAAAGCAAGTCTTTAGCGACCAAAACTTTGGTCACCAATAGTCAATTATATTTTTTTAAATTATATATTTACCGACCAATGTTTTAGTCGCCAATACTCAAGGAATCGACGACCAAACCTTTTAGTCGCCAAAAGGTCATTCGTGAAAAAAAAATAATTTTACACTCACTAACTCTTGTGAAGATTCGAACCATCAACCTCCCACACTATAAACCTTATACAAAGCACTCTTTCCACTACGCCACTATAACACCACATGATTATATATGCAACATATATTATTTATATAGTACATATACCCGTATTAATATAAATGTATATATATAAAGATAATTATTTTTTATTGAACATAATTTATGAAAAAATAAATTACTTACTAGGAAAAAAAAAAGAGACCACTTTTGGCGACTAAACATAATTTTAGTCGCCAATTCTATGCTTTTGGCTACTAATTATTTTTTAGTAGTTAAAAAATTTAATTCCCGCGCTAAAATTACCACTTTTGGCGACTAAACTTCTTTTTAGTCGCCAAAAAGCCTCACTTTTGGCTACTAAAATTTTTTTAGTCGGTAAAATCCTCACTTTTGGCGACCAAACATCTTTTTAGTCACCCAATGCCTCACTTTTGCTACTAAATTTTTTTTAGTCGCCAAAAAGCCTTACTTTTGGCTACTAAAATTTTTTTAGTCACTAAAAGCCATATATCGGCGACCAAACAAATTTTAGTCGCCAAAACCTATACTTTTGGCTACTAAATTTTTTTAGTCGCCAAAAATCCTCACTTTTGGCTACTAATACTTTTTTAGTCGTCAAAACCTATACTTTCAGCGACCAAAGGTGTATTTTTAGTCGCCAAAGATGCTTTTTCTTGTAGTGAATAAACAAACCAAAAAAAAAAAACAACTTCTTACCAAACATACTCAAAACAATCCATTACTTCTTATCAAACATACTCAAAACAATCCAAATGGATTAAGTACTCTAATTCTCTAGATTTTCTCATTAAATATAAGTTTGTTGCCTTAGTGGTACATTAAAAATTGTTTTTTAACATAAGTTTTTTGTCTTTAGCATAATTACATGATCTTTTTAGATTTATCTTTAAGACTTAAATATAGTACAAGTTGGATTTTATATGAAAAACCTTTAATTTCAATTCTTGAATAAAAAAAAAAAGAAAACTTTAATACATTACATTAAAAATTATTATTATTTTTTTATAAATTTTTTTATCTTTTGCATAATTACGTGATCTTCTTAAATTTGTAGAATATCTTTAAGACTTAAATATAGTACAAGTTGGATTTTATATAGAAAAACCTTTAATTTCAATTCTCAAATTTAAAAAAAAAAATGAAAACTTTAATACATTCGTACTAATATTTTTTATCCCCCTCAAAAAATGTAAATACATAAAATTCTACATAATCGTCTCACTATTATTACTATAAAATAATACATTAATTATTTTCAAAATATGTAGGCAAACAATTAGTAATCAATTGATCTCCAATTTGGTTGTGCAATTAATTTCTTTTTATTATTTATAAATCGTTCCTGATTACTATTCGTAAAAACAAATATAATTTCACAAGTAAATAGCCTTATGAATATATGATATTCCTATTTGTCCCTACTAATTGTTTGAGTAAAATCATGAATTCTTTGAAATACTAAAACTGATTGCACGCATATGAACAATGTAGTTATGAAATTGATTCAAGGAAATTGTAACGCCCCAAAAAAAATTCAACATGAAACCCCAAATGAAACAATATACACTATGCAATGACAATAACTCTTTCATCTTCTTATATATAATAAATGGGTTTAATACAAAAAGTTCCACATGCATTATACATTCACAACACAACAGAATATATGAATCTATAGCATGTGAAACACTTAATCTCAAAATAATAAAATGCCCTTAAGGGCTTACATCTTCCAAGGTAATAGCCCGGTTACACAAAACTGGTCTTTCGGACCCATACATGTTAGCCCTTGGCTTTACAAAAAGAAATCACAACAAAGAATAGCCATGTGCTCTATGCAATTATCCACGCCCTTAACTTGGCGAGATCACCATGTCTTTACCTGCACAAATCCCATAGGGGTGAGCACAAAGCCCAGTAGAGAAATACCAAACAAAGTATATACATTTATGTTAGATGGCCAAAATTGAATGCAAGAGCAAATGCGATGCAATACTCTTTTCAAAATATTATTCATGTCTTTCTTGAGAAACGTCATGCATTTCATTTACAATTACAATCTCGTAAATTTCCAAATTTGAAATTTTTAATCACAAGGGGCGGTAAATACGACACTAGTAATCCCTAGGCTGATGTCTGCAAGTAGACTCTACGAGTGCTACCAAACTGTCATTTTTACCAATATTAACTGGAAGGCTCGACACCTATCCGCGCGGTTTTCTGGTCTTTCATCATGGACACTCAGGCCAACTTATCAAATTCATCTACACCCCCAAACTGGACTTACCACCGTATTTACCCCATACACAATTTCATAGTTCTCATTATAATGTAATCCTTCTCAAAATAACATGATAAGAATGTGCAATAATAATGATGAATCAAATGGGAACATGATGCAATACAAATATCTCAAACATCTTTCCATTTCCAAACATTCCTACAACAAAATCAATTCACCACATTACTCATTACTTCTCCTCAACATTATTTCACCAATGGCCATGCCATCCATTCATAGCTATAGCAACATTTATTCATGCTCAATTCATAACAATTTAGCCTCTTCAAGGTCACATGCGATGCCTTCAATTGACAATTTCAACATTCACAATTTTCTCTAACCAAGGTGCACAACCACTTATTATTTCACAACAATACACTTTCAAATGTTCAACAATAATGTTAAGATAATAACTCTTTTCTCATACACTAAGTAAATTACCACTATGCTACACAAACTGATGAAAGTTTCACTCTCTAATCTTTGAAACAACAAGATATCTCTAAACATGTTTTCACCTTTCAAAATTTCCAAAAATATTTTCTAGGGTTTTAAGTCAAAAGCCAAAACAACCATTTTCCCCCTCTTGTGAGAGGGTTTTTCTCTCAAAATATCACACCTACTATTATATGAGTTAAAAGCTTCAAGAGGATAGTATAAGAAAAAAGAGAGATCAAAAATCCATTTTTGGAACCCTAGCATTTATGAGGCAAATCTAAGCATTTAATACCATTAATGGAGCCTTTAAAACCAACCAAATCTAACATAAATATATATATATATATAACTCAAGGAGATTTCCCTACCTCAAGGTTTTGATGAAAAGATGATGAAACCCTAGCTTCAATGGAGGATTCTCCAACCTCTACCACCTAAGTGAAACTCTAGCTTGATCTTGAAGATTGGAGGAGGAGGATGATGATCTAAGCCCAAATGGATAGCAAGATTTAAGAGTTTTAGAGCTTTGGTTAGGGTTTCTAGAGAGAAGGAGGAGAGAAAATGACCTATAGAGTGAGAGAAGGAAGCCCCAAAATGAGATACAACTTAGCTAAAAAGTTACAAAAACACAGATTTTTGAGTCCAGACCAACCGCACATGCGGCGCCTATCCCCGCATGTGCGGAGCGCCTCTCCTGCATGTGCGGCCCTCACCCCCGCACATGCGGGGCTCCCCTCCTGCACCACCTTCCGCACATGCCTTTTAGGCAATGTGCAGCCCCAGCTCTCCCTTGAAATTCGCACGTACGGCCTCACTCCCCACACGTGCGGCCCTTGGTTCCCAGCCTAGAATTTTCCCTCTTCAATTCTAGGCACCTTGGACCGGGCCTCAAACCCTCTGAGACAAAAGAAAATTTAACACCAAGGAGTCAAAAATCAAGATTTTGAAACGACTTATGAGCACGACATTAACACGAATGATTTAGCAAGACTTCAAGAGAGACTCGGCACCTTAACGTGACAAACTCGAGATTAAACTAGGGAAAAAGATTGAATTGCATACTAGGTCGTCACAGAAATTAATACAATTTTGTATTGAAATCTCCTATAAAGCAACCACAATTACAATACCAAATTATTATACTAAAACTAGCATCCAAATATATATATATATATATATATATCCTAAAAGAGAATTAGAGAAGAGACAGATCAAGAAAAAAAAATTAAAATAATTAATTCTAGATGTATACATATATTCATACAAGTGGTGGGTGTAAACACAATACCTTTGCAATCTTACATTTAAATTTGTTAGTGAATTTGATGGATGGGAAAGATGGGTTGAATTTAAAAATTGATAATAGTTATATACTAAATAGTTAACAACTTGGACATTCTTAGAAAGAATAAAAATAGTGGCAGAATTTCAAAATTATTATGAGTTCTCTACTTTAAAATAATAGAATAGATTTATTCAACTATAAAAATTGAACAACAAATTCTATTATATACATCCTTGAAAGGAGTGTACCATATGCATATCTAATTATGTCATTTTCTTCTTTAGTTATGATTGATTTTTTTATGTAGTTATGACATTATTTTAGTTATGACTCACAAGATATTTGGTTATGCCTTATGTGGTGTTTAGTTGTGACTTTTTTTTTTGGTCATGACTTAGAAAGTATGGAATTATGCCATTTTCTTCTTTAGTTATAAGGACATATGGTACATACCTTGTCTTTCCTAAGTTGAAAGTACATAAAAACTAGCATAACAAACTATACATAATAGTCTAAATTATTAAACAAAACTACTCAACTATGTGTTCAACCTACCATACATAAATAATTAAGAATTGAATAAATTAGACTCAAATAAAAACATTTAGATACACAATTGACAAAATGAAAATTTTCAGAACCAAAGTGACACAAAAGACATATTTTGCAACATTAACTTAGATATAGATATGGAATAGGCAGCATATAAGGTAGTCAAAGTATGCCCCCAAACTGTCAAGTCATATGATCTCTGAGGAGATAATTCCTCCCTAAATAAAAGGTTTAGTGATAGTCTAAACCTGATTGCTACATTTCTTATGCATACCATTAGCTCTAAAGAATAAAAAAATAGAAAGAAAAGAGCAAAATGAAACTTAGTGCAGAAACACTACAAAAAAAAAATGTATGATCATATGTTTTTCTCAATTAAAGTTACACAGTTGTGGTTATCATGAAATAAGTCTTAATAACATAAATTCAATACACTGTCTTAGCAAACAACAATAAAATAAAATATAAAAAATCCATAATAAACATGTTCATGTTGGCAGAGATGACAATTTTTATTTTTTTGCAATCCGAAAGAAAATAAAAATCAACGGTAATAAAAGGGATTTGCTTAATCATGACTCATGACGTGATTAGGAGCTTGGAGTACTTGAATTCTGGGTGTTTCTGGAATTGAATTTCCTTCAACTGTATGCATTTGTAGCAAAAGACCTAATAATTACAAAACAAAACGCATACCAAATGTAAGAAGGTGCAATATATTAATGAACCATATAAGTACTAAAAGTATAGGTGATTTACACTTTGCTTGTTTCCATAGAAAAATATTTTTTGTATTTGATTTAGACTTTTCCTTGGTTGGGTAAGGCCATGGTACACGTTTTTGTAGTATATATGTGATGTATTTTTGTGATATTAATGTAGTTTTTTGTATATTTATGACAATTTGTGTTTCAGAAATAAAATTACATATTTTGTGGTAATGTTATGTATTTTTGTGGTAATGTTACAACAATTTTTATTAGAAAATATTTGGATAAAAAAAGTGTAACATTATAACAAAATGTATAAGTTAATTTCTAAACGACAAATTGGCATAATTCTACTAAAAAATTATATAATATTTATCATAGAAATACATAATATTTATTACAAAAATACATAACGTGGTGCATAAAATTTATCTCCAAATATCTATCAAATCAAGGGAGAAACAAAATTTTTTTTTTGGCATCATGATGATACAGTTCGTTCTGGTGAATGGACTAGACCGATCCAAGCTCCTCAAGCCCACTGGATAACCTGCAAACAAGTCCAACGGGGAACGGGGTAGTCCCCCGGCGAACCCTCCGGTGTGCGAATTAGAAGAGAAAGTAGACAATGTAGAGAGAGAGAGAGAGAGATAGGAAAACTTAACCTTCTTCTTGTCTTCCAACTTTGCTTATATCCTTTGGTAATCATTTCACTGTCTCTGCCGTTCTGACCTTCCCGCCGAAAGCTTGTGCCGTGGTTTACCTTGTTCAGGGTGAGGGGGTGCCATTCCGGCTGAGAGGTGTTGTCGCAATAAATGCTGTGATGGGCTGCATTAATGGTGATGTGTTGTGGCAATAACTTTCAGATCTTTGTCTGCTGACGTGGCCTGTTTTGCACCTGCCACGTGTCCGAGTATCATTGGCCTTCTATGCTCAGTTGGCCTCCAGCTGTCTTGGATTTTGCTACTCGGGTTATGCAATGAGATATAAATGGTGGGCTTGGGTTTGTCCACTATGGGTTGTGGTTCTTATGGGTCTATCCATGTCACATCAAATTAAAATTTGATAAAAATTAAAAAAATAGAGTATTGAAGATGATTTTTTTTCATCAAATTTTGACGAAACGATAAATAAACATTGCAATTGAGTTGGGGGACAAACCTGGAATTTAATTGAATTGAATCGGCAAAAAAGAAAAAGAAAAACACAACTCAAATAACATGATTTGAAAACTTGAAATTTGAAATTAGTTGTGAACTTTTTTGATCCAAATCATAATTTGGAAACTTAACCAAACGCTCCCTTATCTCTGAAAACACAACTCAAAACTCGAAACTCATTTCAAAAACTAAACCAAACGGAACCGTATTTTTTTTCTGAGTATATTTAGCATGAAAATAATGGAAGTAATAAGGAAAATATAAGAAAATTCAAATTTGTTATAAAAGAAATTATTTATAATAAAAATTCTTATTTTCTTAAAAAAATTTCATCGTAATCAAATTCATACAAAAAATTTATTTTATTTTCCTTTCCTTTTCTTTTCTTTCACTTTATTTTCTATCATTTTCACTTTCTATTATTTATTTCTTTCTAATCAAACGGAGCCTAAGTAGCGTAATAATTTATTTTAAAATTGGACATTTTTAGTCCCTAAAATATATATTGTTTGTTATTTTAATCCCTTAAATTTTAATTATATCATTTTAATTATCAAAATTATCAATATAAAAAGTAAAATGATAAAATTAAACATAAAAAATAAAAATGACAAATAATGCATCCTAAAACCTCTCCTATCCTAAATCTACTCTTTTTAACTCTGAATTAAACAAACACAGCAATTCAGTTGGGAGCAAAGCTGAAAGTTAATTGAACTGTCATTCAAACTTTGAGATACATTTTTATCTTCCCTAACCCTTGCGTTTTCCACCTTCCGATTGAAATATTCTTGAAGACTGCCGTCATGAGTAATAAGATTTTGTTTTCCGATTCGGGAACAGAGCTCGACAAGAGGGATATGCTTGACGATCCAGTAGTCTTTTCCTTGGTTGGGTTTGGGTTCCATTCTATCCATGAATTCTTCTGGCATACTAACAAACTGGAGAGTTTTGCGGGCTAGGCTCAATAATTAGATATTCAAGAAGAGGCAATGCTCCTTCCTCTATTATCACCAAATTCAATCCCGTCAACCCTACCAGAGATAGTCGCTTAAGTTTTTGAAAGCTTCCGACCTCAAAATACAACTGCTCCCCATCATATGCATCCCAAAGAACAAGACGTACTAAACCAGGCAAGACTTGAAGGGCTTTTACTGTATCATTCTTGGTCATACCTGAACCCGATAGAGCTAATGTGACTAGATTTTGAAGTTTCGGGATCCAAAGGCAACTTCTCTAAACGTCCAACCAAGAAGAGACTTCGAAGATATTGAGGTGGAGATGATATATCCTGTAAATCCAGAATCTCATCATCACTTAGGGCCAATACACTCAAACGTTGAAGGTATTTCATCTTCTCAATGGCTGCACATAGAACCCTCCCATGTTCTCTTTTCAATTTCGTAATTCCCAACTTCCTTAGCTGCCTCAATTTCTCAAGCTCTTTAATTGGGCCATGATTTGTCTCCACATACCACAAACTTTGCAGCTCCTCTAAACCCCCAATCCCTCCCTGTATCTTCACTCCTACTATAAAATCCACTGCGTCATTAGTGTAGGCAAGAAGATGTCGCAACTTCATCGTGCTCATCGATATCAAATAGGAGCTCACTCACGGGGAATTTTTCAGATCCAAAGTCGTAGTTTTTGCAACTTGCCTATGGACTTTGGAATTATCTTCACTTCAGTATTCCTTATGCTTAGGTATCTCAAAAGAAATAGATTTCCACTTCTTCATCAAGTTGATCTAAATAAGCATCCTGCAGATCCAAAGACTTTCAAAAGCTTGAAATTTGCACCTAGTGTACCCAATAAGGGCTTCTTTAGCAACTCTCCTCTTGAAAAAGAAAACAGAATCTAATCGAATTTACCGATGCTTTCCATAACCTTATCCATGTTGCAATAGCGATATGCATAGATAGCCATGAAGTTGTGTCATTGAACCTTGAATTCTCTTCTTCTAAAATTTGACAAAAATGGAACTCCTCAAACATGGAGAGAATAATCTCACGCACTACATCATGTACCCGACACTCTCTAACTCTTCCGTCAGATTTTGTTGTTGACACTAGAACTAAGCGCCTATGGATCCGCTCATTCAAGTATTCTTCTGCAACTTCTTCCATTGTTTTTCCCTTCCTCTCTTCAACGAAACCCACAGCTATCCATAGCCGAATTAGTCTTCCACATTGGATAGAGTAGTCCTCTGGTATTATGCCAAGGTACAAGAAACATGACTTGAGGTGGTGAGGCAGATCATTATAACTAAATAACAAAATTTTTCTGATGCTTGTAAGATTAGGATTCCTTTCTAACTCAGTGCCCATGCTATCATAGAATTTCTGCCATTCGGATATAGCCTTGTTTTTGGTGGACAAGAGACCACCTATAGCCACAATTGCTAGAGGCAATCCTTCACATTTTCTTACAATTTCATGTGATATTTTCTCCAACTTGAGGGGACAATCACCCCCAAAGTCCAATTGGAAGGCTTTCTTGCAAAAGAGTTCCCAAGCCTTGTAGTACTTGTGCATTTTTAAGGCTTTTGGTAAATGTATTTGGAAGTCCCACATCGGTTACAAGATACATTTTTAGGTGGACAAATTTCTATATGTTTGTTGGGAGTCCCACATCGGTTGGGAGACACATTTGGAGGTGGACAAACTCCTATATATAGGTGCAAGTGCATAGGGTTAGCTTACCAACTTCTATGGTTCTTTCTTGGTTTAATTAGCCATTACGAACCGAGCTTGAGTTATAAATTTTAGTTGTGCCGAGCTGGATTTTTGGCCATAATTCCATTGGGATTTCGGCCATAGTTCCTTCGCCAAAGTTGTGTTAATTCTCGAGGGCTTTGTGGTGTGTGGTGGAGATCGAGTTCCGACTCTTTTCATCTTCTCCGTTTGAGCGGCGGATTCGAGGTAGGGATAACCTACTCCTTTTTATGAGCTTTGTCTTTAAATTTTAGCATTTTGATATGTTGGGGTTGTTGGGTAATTTTGAGAAAGTTTAGGGACTTTTGTGCAATTTTACAAAAGTTGGGGTTTTATTTATAATAAGCCTATATGCATGTTTAGCATAGAGAAATGTTAGAAATGGGAATGTATGGGATTAAAGGGTGTAGTTGGATTATTTATCGCTCACCTAGTTGAAATGTTGATTTTATATTCATTTTGTGCATTTATTTTCTGTTTAGAAATAACTGCTTTGGGTTATCGGTAGAGGATAGTCTCGATTGTTGTAGACTGTGCATGATGATTAGGCAAACTAAAACTAATCACTAGAATGTGTCATTGAGTATGACGTTTGAAAGAATACATTAACTCTATGTATTAACTGATGATGTGTACAATAAATTGTTTATATGCATTGTGTTGTGTTGGAGGAGAGAGGTGATGTACTCCACGGTTTAAGGGAAGAGAGGTGATGGACCTCTAAACCGGGTGTTGTGTGGGAGAAGAGAGGGGATGGACTCCGTAGATACAGCTCATATGCTTGTCTATTTGAAGTGTTGATATAGCTCGTATGCTCATCTTTGGAAGTGTGATATAGTTCTTATACTTATCAGATGAAGTGTTGATATAGCTCATATGCTTATCTGTTGATGTATTGATATAGCTAGTATGCTTATTTATTGTGAAATGAGGAAATGTTTAATATGAGTTACTGTCTCATATTGGTTATTTGGTCAGGTTCTGGACTATGGTTCTGAATTGAGAATTGAAAGGAAATGAAAAAAATGAAACTGTAATGTGTTACGAAAGAATGTAAAAGTGTTAACCATCTATCAAATTGTTAATCTTTTAGTCATTGTTCATAGCTGGTTTAGTGTATCTCTACTGGGCTGTTAGCTCACCCTATACGGGAATATCATTTTCAGGTACAGGTAGCATGCCACCTCCAAGGATATAGCTTGGGAGGCTAGAGGCGAATGGACCTTTTGATGTTTTGTTTTGATGTGTTACATGTGGTTTCAAGCCAAGGGCTTTATGTGTATTCGAGATAGTACTCTATTCTGTGTAACCAAGTATTGACTTGGAAAGCTGTAAGCCCGTAGGGCATTTCTTTTTATTGTTAACATGTAACACTGTTGTAAGAATTACTCTGATGAATAGAAATGGTTGGTTTATTTTATATCAATGCATGTCTAAAGTGATGGGTTGTATGTATTATTTTGAGGGCGTTACAAGCCTTCTTTTCGGATAGGGCTCCAAGCTCGTGGACCCGATCCACTGATGTTTCTTTGCAAAATGAAGCAACCTGTGCACTGCGTGTGGTGATGATTACCCTACTGCCTCTGCTATTTTTGGGTAAAGCATGTCTTATGAATCCCCAAAAGTCACTTTGCCATACATCATCAAACACAATGACGTACCTCTTTTCGTATAAATATCCTCTTAGCTTGGCAATGAGTGAATCAATTCCCTCATCAGGTACAACATCATTTCCTGATAGCTGCTTTATCATTGTTTTGAGGAGCTCCTCTGGCTTGTATGATTGAGACACAGTGATCCACGCTTTGTAGTTGAAGTGTGCAGCCACTTCTTGGCTGTCATAAACTTTCTTGGCAAGAGTGGTCTTGCCAATTCCACCCATGCCAACCACAGAGATCACAGCTCGTTGTGATTGATTTTGGTCAACCAATCTGCTTATCAGTTCATATTTGGGTGATTCAATGCCAACGACTTCGTCATCCCCTATGAAAAGGGAAGCCAGTCGAGGGTCATGCCACATGTCGTCCTTCCTGCTGCTGCTATGTTCTGAGGAAGTAGTAGTACTAAATCCATATGGACCAGCTCCTTCCTGGATCTCACAGATTGTAGTCTTGATGTCTTGGATTTGAGAAGCTATCTCCTGTCTTGACTTAAGCTTAGTGATCGTTTGAGTGACTTTACGCAAGCAGCAGAATCGTGGAGATTGTTTTGGCAAGATCAAGAGAATGTGTTCATCGATAACGTCTTGAATCCGATAAGCAACTTGCCTTACTTGTTTCAACCATATTTTTACACCTTCATCTCCAGTTTCTGCTCTTGATTCTGCATCCTTTAAGAAAGACTGTATACACTCCAATTCAGCTTTGATACTGACAATTTGCTTGCTGATACCCCTCAACAACTCTACTTCTCCGGCTAACAATGGTCCCAAATATTGAATAACAGAGCTCACTGCTGTTCCTGCCATTACTTATCCCTGCACTGAACACACCATCACAATTAGTTCCAATTATGCGTAGTGTGTGATTGTGTCCACATAGAAAGGAAATTAGATGGAGTCTGGGTCCTCTAAAGTAAATGGTGAAGTCATTTATACAGTAAAAAAATTGATTGGTCGACATTTTTATCACCATTGATATAGACACAACTATGATCGATGATAACTTGTATATATATATTTTGGTGCAAATGAGATACAAGCAAAAGAATCTGCTAATCATATCCTTTTGCAACATGTTCTCCTTCTTCACATGATGGTTTGATTCAGGTTTTGATGATTTTATGAAGCAAATTTAGGAATCCTTATTTTTTTTTTTGACAATGGTCGTTATGGCTGACAAGGAACAAGATTGTTTTCAACGATCATGAGGTTTATTGGACAAGGTTTTGGAGCAGATCAAAGTAAGGACAGCTTTGTGGGTGAAATCTAAAATCAGGAGTGATTGTTTTTCCATCGACAATTTCTCGTGTGACATCAAAGTAGTGCAAACTCTTAAATTGAAGGATATTAGAAGCATGGATTAACGATTTGCTTGGATTGCATTCATGAGCAATTCGAAGGATATTCCAAGGTCTTTTGGTGCAGTGCAAGCTCTGTGTCGACAGTACAATACAGGGAAGAGAACAATCATGTTTTACCTTCGCATTCAACATATGTGGTGAAGAGTGTACAACAGAGATATAC
Source organism: Camellia lanceoleosa (assembly GCA_025200525.1). Lineage (NCBI taxonomy): Eukaryota > Viridiplantae > Streptophyta > Magnoliopsida > Ericales > Theaceae > Camellia > Camellia lanceoleosa. The sequence continues at coordinate 133,282,673 of CM045766.1, forward strand.
TAAGAAGAGGAAAAAGAAATCACAGGAGTGCTAAGAGAGGACAATTTGCAGAGCTAAAGGTAGATAAAAGGAGGCACGAAGGGGCTTCATTAAAGGCCACTGCCACTACCGCTGCTTTATCTGTTTCCACAGAAGGCATTCTTAATCACAACAAGATTCTGCTTAATGAAGCTGAGATGGTTTGGAAAATTGGAAAGTTATTGGGAATCTGGGATTAAGCTATGTAGGAGGGGACAATGAAATTGTGAGTCCAATCCAAGTATATAAGCAGTTCATTTGTTCTTGCCTAAGATTAAAAGGGGTTTTTGATCCTATCAATGAAGCTATTATCATGGGATGTTAGAGGTCAAGTGAAGAGGGAGAAGAAAACACGGTGAGACTTAAGTGGTGGTGGTTGAAAGGAAGATCGATTTCTTGCTACCATCTATGAGACTAAGATAGAGCCTTTCAATAAAGATAGTGGCAGAGCTACTTGAGGAAGATGAGATGTACATTTTGAAGCTGAAAAATCAATTGGATTATGAAGAGGGTTTATTATGCTTCTCTGCGGGGTGTTTGAAAGCTGATCTTTTTTTGCAGATTGGGTGTTTAGAGGTTTTAGTATTGATTTGGATTGGCAGTTTTAATTGCTTTGATTTAGGAGTTCAGCTTTTTTATGTAGGACTTTTGGTGGCATCTTGCCATTTTTTAGTGTTTTTATGGCCTTTGGATATGCACTAGATTAGAGCATTTAGTATATGTCAACTTATGTACTTTTTTGCAATGATGTATTTTTGCTTGGCACTGTTATTGATATATCCTTAATGTGCTCTCTTTGTATTCATTTGTTATACATCATTGTATGTCCTTTTTGCCTATTAAAAAAAAACTAGGTTGGCACTTGTTCCAAATCCTAGTCACATGCTAAGCCAAAACCCAGCCAAAAACAGAAGATGAAAAACAAGACACCAAAACCTTCACTAACCCATCAGCACAACTTAAAAAGGCATCCACAGCAGCAAAACATAGACAAAAAACGGAACAACAGTCTTGAAGTAAAAGCTGCATCCCAGTGTCTTCCCCTTGTTGATCCTTTAATGCAAGTTCATAATGCACCTTCTCAAGTTAAGTTTGTCCCCTTCAGCAATTAGATAGTTGACTCATATTATATTCTAATTCAATCAGTTATTCATTTCTTGTGTCTGTCCTTACTTGTACTATTCTAAGGAATTCAGGGAAACCCTAATGAATTCTAAGGAATCCTAATGGATTTAGCACATACCTAGGTGAAGATTTCGGGTTTTTTTTATCCACTTCCCCTTTTACATCATAGCTCAATGCCATGGTTTGTAATTCATGTATTGTACCTCGATCCAATAGGGGTATGTCATATGTTTAAGTAGAATATTCATGTTTGTGTGTGGTTGTATAGTGGATTTAAAAAAAGCTATTCAAGATGTGAGACCCTAATCATGGAATTATTGTTGTCAATAGCTAGAATTCTCAATTATATTTATAGCAAAACGTGACGACAAAAATGTGTGTTTTGTAGAAACATTACCTGATTCCTGTGCAACTCCAAAAAATGATATGAAGTTCCAAATCATTCAGAGCAGCTTTGCCCCTTTGTCAGATTCCAGCAAATGCTTGACTATGGAGAAGGCTTTTAGATTTAGAATTGGGGTTTCAATTGAAGGTAATGCATTGTTTCAGTCGGTCCAACGAGAGAGGTAAGTGTTGTCTAATAAAGAAAATAAAATTTTAAAAAATGGCTCAAACTCATGAACTGTTTTGTTGCTTTGGCAGATTTCCCATTCTTGTACTTGTATTATTATTCTTTACTTCGCTTGCTTCTTAACTTCATACTTCACTTTTAGTTTACATAGATTGCCAATTATTCTTGTGTTGTTCCTCTTTAGATTTCTTGAAGATCAAAGTGTAAATAGAGAAACCTTCTTTTATAATTTATTCTTGGGATAATTATACGTCTGGCCCCAAAGGTATATGTTCATTACATTTTAGTTCCTAATTTTTTAATTGTTCCAGTTTAGTCTCAAAGCATGCAATTCGTTATATTTTAAAACCTGATATCATCGCTGTTCAAAGTTAGTAACGGTATGAAGGGTATTTTTAAAATTTTACATGAAGCCACAACAAAATCACGATAACCAAATACAAATATGGTCTCAAAGTAAGCATTTTATAACATTTTAGTTCCTAAACTATGTATTTTGTTTTATTTTAGCTTCCAAATATATACTTTCTTACATTTTCATCATCGAACTTTTATTTTTGTTGATTTTTTAAATTACAAATCTTAATACTAAAATATAAAATAACTCATATTTTAAAGACCACTTGTATAATTAACCTTAATTTATTCTTTGTATTATTATCCTGCTTCCTTTGTGTCTAATTATCAACAAACATAAATAGAGAAACCTTCCTTGTACTTGTGGCTAGTGAACTTCTTATATTCTTATGGGAATCCAAATATTTCTTTTGCGTTTTCATGGAGAGGACATTATAACATTCTTCTATGAACACATAGAAGCAAGCATTTATTCTTGTACTGTTCCTCTTCAGTATTCTTGAAGATCAAATAGTAAAATAGAGAAAGCTTCCTTCATAATGATTTATTCTTTGAATTGTTGCTAAGTTGTTTTCAGCTTCCCAGCATCTTCTTAATTTATCAACAAACGCTAATGCTTTGTTTGGTTCACTAAATAAAATGCATGTCCATTCCATTATAATGTTTATTCTAACGTTTGATTCACTAAAAAATGATTAAAAATATAACACAAACGAAATTATCATTAATTACTACAACAGAATACTCATCCCACTACATTTCAATTTCATTCTAATTAACCAAACACTCCATAATAGTAATAGAGAAACTTTCCTTTTGCGTGTGAGTTGTGGCTAACAAAAAACTTCTCATATTCTTTTCTTGAAACTATGTTTTGAGTTTGATGGAGGGGGCAGTAACCATTCTTCAATGGGGGGTATTATATGGGTGGATGTAGACAGAATTTTAGTTCAGTAACCAAAAGTTTAGATTGCATTGTTTTTTCCCCTTAGATTAGGTTGTTGGGATGGGATGTAGATTTAGTTTATGATTTAAGGTCCCAAAATATTTAATTTCAACTTAGGGATTTTTCCAGTATAAAATCCTTACAGAAATGATCGATTTGGGATTAATGATTTAGTTAGAAGCAAAAATCTAGTGATATTATTTGTTCTGTATTTTGTGGAGGTCCCATCTCATCTAAATCATCATGTACTAAAAATCAAACACTAAAGAAGCCCGTTCAATTTTATTTTTAAAGTATTCTTTATTGTTCTAAATTGTTGAACAAATCCGTGAGGAGAAATGAATAATGCCAAAGCTATAAGCAAAGTTGCTGACAACGGTTTCTGAGATGGACAGTGGACATTGATGAATGTTGTGACAGAGATATAGAGCTTTGGTAAAGCAAAGTTGGATGTTATCCGAAGAAACGTTTTCTTTCTTTTTGATCAATAATACTAAGATGATTGCAAATTTCAAACCCAAAAACCATGCTTAAGATTTTTGCTCCAAAAATCAATTAGAAGTTACTAAATAATGTTCATCTATGACATTAAAAATATTCTAGGAGAAGTCTTTCATCAAGTGAGCAGTTGACTAGCATGAAAATTAATTTTAAAGCTAGTACTTTTATGTAAATGAACCCTGAAATATACACCTTGCAATTTGGTTAGAATCAACACCCAGATTCCCTTTCGAATGTAGTTTATTATCATTCCATTAAATTTGAAACTGAATTTTTTTACTCAAATTGAATACTTTAAGAATGACATAGCCAAAATAAAATTTTTAAAGACAAAGTGATACAGAATACATACTTTAGCTTCCTTTGTGTCTTAGTATCAACAAACACTAATGGAGAAACCTTCCTTGTGCTTGTGGCTAACAAACTTCTTATATTCTTAAGGGAATCCATATATGTCTTTTGAGTTTTCATGGAGGGGACATTATATCATTCTTCTATGAATACATAGAAGCAAGCATTTATTCTTTGTATTCTTTCTAAGTTGTATTCAGCTTCCTTGCGTCATCTTAATTATCAACAAATACTACTACTCTGTTTGGTTCATTAAAACAGAATATAAAGATTATTCCATTATAGTGTTTATTTTCACATTTGATTCACTAAAAAATGATGAAAAATAAATGTATAATAAATAGAATCATCATTTATCATTATAAGGGAATACTCATTCCACTAAATTTCTATTTCATTCCAATTAACCTAACACTCCATAATAGTTTTTTCTTGGCTAACAAACTTCTTATGTTCTTTTTATTGAAACCATGTCTTTGAGTTTGATGGAGGGGCAAGTAACCATTCTTCTGATGGAGTGGATTATATATATGGGTGGATGGAGACAGAATTTTGATCTTACCTAGAAATTTAGAACTATATATGAATGTAATGGTACTTGAAAATTGAACGAAACAGAGTGATAATTTAACTGAAAATATATATAGTTCCACATAAGATAAACATAAAAACCGGAAAGGAAAAAAGAGATGATGCATAGAGGAGAACACATGAGGCGATAGGTTTCAACTTAATCGAATCAATTACACTCCTAACAAACACTACTTTGAAGTATAATCAGGGCATACAATAATGCTACTTGCACCAAAATAGATCACTGAACTGAACCCAGAATTTTATGTGGCCTAAAATATCAGAGGAGGTAGTTGCATCATTCATGTGCTGAGTATAATAAAAACACATTGTTACCATCACTGCGATTTTCAATCACCAAAATCACCAATATAAAGGAAAATGTCTCTGTCTATAGATGCTAATTAAGATTTTAGTGTCGCTCTCCCCTTTCACAACAGCATGAAAATTAATTAATTTTAAATTTCTGAAATACACACCTTGCAATTTGGTTGGAATCAACACTGAGATTCACTTTTGGATGTATTTTAATATCATTCCATTAAATTTGAAACTGATGAATAAATTTGGGGTTTGGTTATGGTGTGCAACTTACACCTTACACCTTATTCTTTACACTTACACCTTATACTTATACCTTTTATACCTTACACCTTACACCTTTTGTGTAAGTGGCACATGGTGTGCAACTCACTTACACCTTACACCTTACATTTACACCTTACACTTACACCTTACACCTTACACCTTACACTTACACCTTTTGTATAAGTGGCACATGGTGTGCAACCCACTTACACCTTTTGTGGGTTGCACACCTAAGAAAACTCCTAAATTTGACTCAAATTGAAACTTTAGGAACGAAATTGACAAAATAAATTTTTTGAAGACCAAGTGACACAAAATACATACTTTGGAGACCATAGATATAATTTATTCAGCATCAACATAGATTTAGATATAGATATGAATAAATAAAGAGATGGAATAGGCAAGGCATGAGGTGGCCAAAGTATGCCCGAACTGCCGAGTCATATGATATCTGGGAAATAATTCTTCCCTAAAAATACAGTAGTCAATAAAAGTTCAGTGATAACCTAAACCTGGTTACTACATTCTTATGCAAAAACATTGGCTCTATATTACATACTGAAGAATAAAAAAAATAGAAAGAAAAGAACAAAAACAAAATGTAGATTAGAGATACAACAAGAAGGAATGTATGATCATAAGTTTGTCTAAATTAAAGTTACGTAGTTGTTGTTATCATGAAATAAGTCTTGATGACAGACATCCAACACACTGTCTTAGCAAACAACAATAAATAATAATAATAATAAAAAAAAACCATAATAAACATGTCCATGTTGACAGAGATGACACTTTTTGTCTGTTTGTTTTTGTTTTTTGCAATCCAAAAGGAAATAAAAATCAACGATAATAGAAAAGAGTTTGCTTAATCATAAGGTGATTGGCAGCTTGGAGTATTCGAATTGTGGTTGCCTCTGCAATTGAATTTCCTTCCACGATTAGTGTCGGCAGCAAAAGACCTAAAAATTACAAACATATTATAAATGTAAGGAGGTAAATCAATGAACAATATGAGTATTAAATGTACAGGTTGAAAATTCTAGAAACCTCCTAAATGTTGATTTGTGATTATGTATATAACAATCCTAATCAAACAATCAAACAATTAAGACAAAGAGACCCAAAGATTTTACGTGGAAAAACCACAATTGAACACCTTCAATTGTGATAAAAAAACTACGGGCAACAGCCACAAGAACAATCCACTAAGAAGATTTAAAGGAATTACACAGGTATATTCTCAATTATCTAGCGAATCCACAACGCCTAATTGAATCAATCTCTATGTGCCTCTTCCAACCCCATCTTCACCACGGAATTGTCTTTCTGATGAGCCACTCCAGAATCCACCGAAGCTTCAGGCTCGAATTCTTCAGAATCCACCGAAGAACAACTCTCTCTTTTGTATAAAAAAAACAAAACCTTTGATGTACTCTCTTTTAAACCATGAGTTGAATACTCAATAAAAACATCAAAGAAAACTTACAAAATATCCCCAGATATAAACCTTAAGAACCAAAAAGAAGATCTGGAAGAATTAAAGGAGTAGTTTAGTTTTGGGAGAAAACCAACTACTTATAGAAAACCAAAAGTAATCCCAGTTTCAGAAGAAAACCAACTCCTTAACAAGTCTGGAAATTTGTGTTCGCGCGATCCGCTCGAGCGTGGGACTTCCCGTTCGAGCGGAAACTTCAAATTCCGTGATTTCATATAGGCTCCATGCTCGAGCGTCCGTTTCCCCGATCGAGCGGGGAATCACACCATCCAGCACTTTTTCAAGCATAGCAGAGATACTGTGAGCTCGCAAACCCCGCTCGAGCGTCACTTTCCCCGCTCGAGCGGGAAGACCAAAATTGGAAGAAAATGACAGGCAACTTTGAATGCATTTTTGCATTTTGCTTCGGCCCGCGAGTTGACCGGGCAGCTCGACCCCCGTAATAATCAGCGAAGTGACAATCTTGAAAGCATTAACATCACAAACTTCTCTGCAAGGCTCGATTCTGGTTGGATTCGCATCTAATAAACTCATAGCCTCACTGAAATAAAAATGCGAATAAAATTACAACTCAAAGGAGTTTTGTCAAACGGGGTTGCCAATAATAAAAACCTAACAATCTCCTCCTTTGGCAATGCTGTGACAAAACACACCTAACAAATGAAATCCTAATCACCCCAACCCATTACAGCCAACAAACGCAAACTTCTTTCTCAAAGTCATGATCTGCAAAACAACTATCAGTGTCATAATCTCCAAAACAACTATTAGTCCCACAAGAGTATATGAAAAAGCAATGGACATATGACACGATTATCTTGAAACATGAGATGGAAAACATGAATAGATGAAAACTAAGACTCATGAACAACAACTCTCACACAACAAAAGCAAGATCATAAACCACACAAACAATGATATGACGATGTAAATATCAAGAATATGCAAGAAGGAAATAATTTGCAAACAGTGCACAGAAACATGCAAAACAACTATCGCCAATTTCCTTACCAAACAAATCAAAGTGTTCATGCTAAACAACTCTTGCAATGAAAAACCAAACTCCCTTACAAAGCCAAATCAAAATGAACCAAACTCCCCCTCACTAAAAGCAACCACAAACACTGAAAACAGTGAACAAGAAGAAAAAAAACAAAATATAATATGGTGGAGTAAGTAAGGAATTTCAGATTTGTACCTTAAAACACACAAGATTATCCAAGAAGCACAATTACTAGTAAACACAATGTGCACAGTCTGTAGAAGATTCCTCATGCAAGAAAGTAATGCATTATGTGAAAAGTATAAATCCCATGATAAAAGTGTGTGTGTGACTCTTGGAGTTCGACAAACACTAGATTCAAATCCTAGTAGTGATATGAAAGCTGGACCTCTGACAAGAGAATCTAAGCACAACTAAGGAAAGTCAAACCACTAGGAATCAAGGGGTATTTGTTGAGTAATAGCGGAGGCTCCCCCTCAATCAATGAATCCCTTTTTTTTTTCACTTTTTTTTTCTTTTTCTTTCTTTTGCACATTTGTTTTTTGTTTCTTTCTTTTGCACATTTATTGGTAGCTGATACGCTCAAGAGTATGGAAACCGAACCAGAGAAGTATGGATATAATAAGGATGGCCTGGTTGGTGACTCTGAGGTAGCCTTTTCCTTATGCCTAGACTACAAAGAACAGAGGGGAAAGCCATGGAGATGCAAAAAGATGGAAGATGGTTAAGAGACTCAACATCACCCAAGATATGCTAGTATCGGTCAATTCCTTTAGAAAAAAGATATCATGCCAGAAGTCCATAGAAAAAAAATAATCACTAAGGCGGAAGACTCCGATATTTGCTAATTCAAGAGTGTGTACAGAATGAGACATACTAATCAAAGAACACACACTCCAAAATGAGTAATGACCACAGAAAGCACACACATGGTAACATGTAATGGATATTCTCATCAATTCCAATATGCACCAAGGACCACTCAAAAATTTCAAGCTTGCAAAACCATACTAAGAAAATTTTTTTGGATTTTTTTTTTTTTTTTAATCAAAGTAAGATAAAAAAACAAACATGCACACATTTTTTTTCATTAAAAAAAAAACACACAGAGACCCAAAAAACTAAACAGAGTAAATACATTAACACAAGTCAAGTTTTTTCACCCAAATCTTTTTGGTCTTAACAAAATCAGGTCTAGTGGACTTGGTAAGAGTCGTGGTGTTGTGAACACCCTCATGAATCTTGGTATTCCGTCTAGACATGTAAGTCGAAATTCTACCCTTTAGAGGCACTCTCCCATGCAATTTATAACAATAAGGGCGAATATGACCATGCATACTACAATGATGACAAATAAAAACAGGGTGTACCTTCTTTTCTTTTACCTTACCAACTCTAGGGAGTTTGAGAAGTCTTTCCTCTTGTTGAATCTTTTGTTCTCCCTTTCTTTGAGTTCTTGTATCATGAGATGTGGAAGCACTCTGTTTTTGCTCTTTCTTATCTCCAAAGCCAATGCCACTCTTGTCTGAATAGATTTGTTGAGACCCAATGATATCCTCCAAAGTCTTTGATCCTTTGTTCCAAAGACCAATGGTAACCATGGCACACTTGAGCTCTTCCTCTTTCTTGATCATTAGTTCTTCCAAGGCAACTTGTGACATCTCGAGAGATTCAATCTTTTCTTCATACATGGCATGAGTTTCCTATAGCTCATCCCTCTCTGTCTCGCAAGTCAATAGTTTTGCACAAAGAACTTGTTGATCATCAGCTATCTTGATGGCATTGATCCTAGCCTCGAAAATCTCCTCCTTAAGTTTGACATTCTCACTTTCACATGCTTTGAGTTTCTTTTTGAGTTTGTCATTCAATTTGAATAAATTAAGAGACTCCTTATATAGCTTTTCATAGGCTTGCTCAAGCTCTTCATGATCACTCTCTGAGGATTCATCATCAGTGGTATTCTCAACTGATGTCTTCAAAGACTCTGTTTGTCCTTCAATTTTGGAAGCCTCCATGAAAGCAAGGAATTGCTTATGTCCTTTTTCGCCTTGATCTTTATCGTCACTTTCGTCTTCATCAGATTCTGATTCATCATCCCAAGTGACAGTGAGGGCTTTCTTTTTCTTCAAACGAGTAGGGCATTTTTGAGCAAAGTGGCCAAAACCTTGGCATTTATAGCATTGGACTCTTTCAGAGTTCCCTTGTATCTTTCCTTTCTCCTTCTTGGCTATAGAATTAATTTTGAGTTTATCTTTGCCTTTAAATTTATGAGCATGAGTAGAGTCCAAAAGATTAGGATTCGTTTTCAAAAAAGATTTTTTAAATTGTTTAACAAAAGCATCCATAATCTTGGAGTCTATCTCACAGTCCTCATCAGAATCCTCCACCACTTTATGAGCACTACTAAAAGCAACATCTTTTTGTTTCTTTTTGAAATTTCTATGTGCCTCATAAGTTTGGAGATTTCCAACCAACTGATCTAGCTTGAGGTTGTCAGCATCTTGAGCCTCCTCAATGGCTGTAACTTTTGGTTGGAACCGATCGGGTAAGGACCTCAAAATTTTTCCTACAATCTTGGATTCCGGTATTTTTTTCACCTAAATTGAAGCTGGAATTTACAATGTCACTCAATTTCGCATAAAATTCATCAAAGGTCTCACTATCTTTCATAAAAAGGTTTTCGAAATTAGATGTGAGCCTTTGAAGTTTTGAGCGTTTAACCGAAGGAGTGCCCTCATGAATAGTTTGTAAGATATCCCAAGCCTCTTTTGCGACTTCACAATTGCAAATACGACTAACCTCTTCAGGTGTGACAGCGCAAAAGAGAGAATTGATAGCTTTACTATTCCAGCTACTATTTTGGTAATCGGTTGTGTCCCACTTATCAATTGGTTTGGGGAAAGTTACTCCATCAACAGTAATTGTTGGTTCAGTCCACTCATTCATGACGGATTGTCAAACTTTTTCATCAATAGATTTTAAAAAAGATCTCATCCGAGCTTTCCAAAACGAATAATTTGATCCGTCAAGTAGGGGTGGTCGAACCATAGAATTTCCCTCACGAATTGAATCCATTATCACAAATCAAACAAGATCTCGTTCTAAAAGAATTTTTTTTAAAAAAAAATAGAGCGTTCTAAAAGAATTTTTTTTAAAAAAAATAGAACGACCTGCTCTGATACCAATTGAAAAATCTAGAAACCTCCTAGATGTTGATTTGGGATTATGTATCAATTTTAAGCAGAATATAACAATCCCAATCAAACAATCAAACAATTAAGACAAAGAGACACAAAGATTTTACGTGAAAAAACCACAATTGGACACCTTCAATTGTGATAAAAAACCAGGGGCAATAGCCACAAGAACAATCCATTAAGAAGATTTAAAAGAATTACACAGGTATACTCTCAATTATCTAGCGAATCCACAACGCCTAATTGAACCAACCTCTATGTGCCTCTTCCAACCCCATCTTCACCACAGAATTGTCTTTCTGATGAGCCACTCCAGAATCCACCGAAGCTTCAGGCTCGAATTCTTCAGAATCCACCGAAGAACAATTCTCTCTTTTGTATAAAAAAACAAAACCTTTGATGTACTCTCTTTTAAACCATGAGTTGAATACTCAATAAAAACATCAAAGAAAACTTACAAAATATCCCCAGATATAAACCTTAAGAACCAAAAAGAAGATCTGGAGGAATTAGAGGAGTAGTTTAGTTTTGGGAGAAAACCAACTACTCATAGAAAACCAAAAGTAATCCCAGTTTCAGAAGAAAACCAACTCCTTAACAAGTTTGGAAATCTGTGTTCACGCGATCCGCTCGAGCGTGAGACTTCCCGCTCGAGCGGAAACTTCAAATTCCGTGATTTCATACAGGCTCCATGCTCGAGCGTTCGTTTCCCCAATCGAGCGGGGAATCACACCATCCAGCACTTTTTCAAGCATAGCAGAGATACTGTGAGCTCGCAAACCCCGCTCGAGCGTCACTTTCCCTGCTCGAGCGGGAAGACCAAAATTGGAAGAAAATGACAGGCAACTTTGAATGCATTTTTGCATTTTGCTTCGGCCTGCGAGTTGACCGGGTAGCTCGACTCCCGTAATAATCAGCGAAGTGGCAATCTTGAAAGTATTAACATCACAAACTTCTCTGCAAGGCTCGATTTTGGTTGGATTCGCATCTAATAAACTCATAGCCTCACTGATATAAAAACGCGAATAAAATTACAATTCAAAGAAGTTTTGTCAAACAGGGTTGCCAATAATAAAAACCTAACACAGGTGATTCAGACTTATTTTGTTTTGATAAAAAACAAAATATTTTTTGTGATTCTAACCTTAAAAACGATGGTATGTTAATAGTAGTTTTGATAGTGGCGTAGGCAAGGTTTTGAAAAGCGGTTGTGGTCCGTAGTAATGTTCTGATGACGTGTATGATTGCGGGATGTAAAGACCGTAGCGTAATGGTTCTTGATATAAGGCGTGCTTTTTTTTTTTTTTTCCGCACAATTTGGAAAAAACTTATCGATACACATATAAATTTTTTTTTTTCAGAATCACGTTTATTGGAGTTTAAATAAATTTTGATCAATTTTTGTTAATTTTTAAGTATGATCCAATATATTTTATATTTTCAAATCACTGTAAAAAGAGTTTTTTACATTTTATTTCAATAGTTAATGATTTTAAGAATAATCGATTTTAAATGTCTACAAATTATTTTTTATCAATATCAGAACTAACTGAATAAAAAAGATTCACAATTATTAAAAAAAAGAACTATAAAATAAAAATTATGCCATAAATTAAAAAAAATTATAAAGAAAAAAAATTCATATATGATTTTTTCTTTGGGCTTGGATCACTTGAATATTTGTTCTTTTTTTTGTAAGTTTTTTTTTTTATTTTTTGAGAAAAGGAAGCTATTAAAAATATTGTAAAATGGTGTAATGGTGTCTAATAGACCATTACGGTACCGCTACGGCTATTACGTAACATCGAAACGATCATTACACATGTAAATTTCCGTCACATTGTTATAACGGCCGTAACGGGTGGCAGTAATCATAATAACTGTTACGTAACGGTTGCGGCCGCTTTTTAAAACCTTAATATTGTGTTTGGTTGGAAGATTTGAGGAGGGATTTGAAAAGGGAAATAAAAAAAATATGTGAAATGTGAATAAAATATATCTAAATTTCACATAATTTCACATACCTTTTTCCTTTTCCTTTTTAAATTCCTCTCTAAATTGTCCAACTAAACACAATGTAAGTGTAGGTGGTGGGAAAGTGGGCGGAGGTGTAGTGGTGGCGATGACAGTAATAGAAGTAGTGATAGTGATAATGTGGATAATAAGTAGTGATAAAGTTGGTCAAACTTTCTGTAAAATAAAATCTCAATAAAGACGTTTTTATATTTTAATAATACTAATTAAATTTTGTGTAATCAAGAGAGTTTTTTATGGGTTCTTAGTCCAAACGTTTTATTACAAAGCCTTTGATAAGATGTATGTTTTTAGTATCTATGATTGAAGATTTTTAACAATGATCTTGTTGCTGATATCAAAGACAAGAAAGACAAGAAGGAGTATTTATTTATTTATTTATTTTAAATTTAAATGAGGAGTACAACTTTTTAGATTTTAAATAAAGTTTGTTAAAACTTAGAAAAATTCTATGTACACATTCTCTCAAAAAGATGTGTATTATATGCATCATGTCATGTATTTTTATACTGTTTGTTACGTATTTTTGTGGTAAATGTTATATATTGTTTTGATAGTGTTACAATAATTTTTGCTTCAAAAATGAAATTATGCATATTATAATAATGTTATATTTTTTTATTCAAAATTTTTTTAACCACAAAATGCATAATATTAACACAAAATGTGTAACTTGATTTTTGAATCATAAATTATTGTAATTTTATCAGAAAAATACGTAACATTTGCTACAAAAATACGTAACAAAGGTGTATGTCATACACACTTTTTGAGGAGTATGTTACATAGCACCATCCTAAAACTTAATATTGTATTTGGTTCCTTAAAATGAGATGTGATGAAAAGAAATAATTGTTCCATAGGTTCTCCTTACGGAGTATATCTTTTTAGTGTTTTTTTTTTTCCCCTTTATATAAAATGGTCCAAATTTCGAACCAAAAATCATTTTTTTAGTGGTTTTTTTAAGTATTTTTTTGATTTTTTTATGAGATGAAAAAAGAGTTAAAGAGAATGACTTTTTTTTAGTTATATCAAAAGTTGTGAATTGTTATTTTTTTAGCAATTTATTAAATTTTTGACTTTTTAAAAAAAAATTAACTTTTTTTATTGATGTTTCGACTAATAAAATAGTCAAAAAATAAAATTGCCAGATGGGCTCTTAATCAAATATATCTATGACATTAAATTAAAGGGAAAATTAAACAAACAAAAATTCAAAATTTAATCATTGTAACCAAATAAATTTTTTAGTTTTAATTTTATCAGTTTAAACTCTAAACTTGTTAAACAAGGAGGCTATTTTCATTAAGTAAAACTGAAAGAAAAACGATATGTTAGTCATTAAACTCAAAATGTCAAAATATATTTTTTTCCGTTGATTTTAATTATTAAAATACTATTTTTTTTTCTCGTTTTTACTTAATTGAAATAGACAGATGATTTATATTGAAAGTAAATTAAAAATTTATGATTGAAATTGATAAAATTAAAAATCAGTATTTATTTGATTACAAGGGTAAAAATGATTTTTATTTTTATTTTTATAATTTTCCCTAAATTAAAATATGTTAAGAGAAAGAAACATTTCATCAAGTGAGTTATTGAGGGCAAGTTTGAGAGGTAGTTAAAAGTCATTGTCTCTACTTTTCTATTTATAAAAAATTAAAAAATTAACTAAAATAATTAGTTTTCAAAATAATCTTAAGGTTAAGTTTGATTAGGATGAAATGGTGAAAAATTAAGTTACTGAATAGAAAAAAAAATATTTTTTTTCCTGAGTTTGTTTACCATGAAAGGAACAAAGAAAATATAAGAAAATTAAATTTATTATAAAAGTAGTTATTTATAATAAATTTTTTTATTTTCTTGTAAAATTTTCATTCTAATCAAATTCATACAAAAAATTTATTTTATTTTATTTTCCTTTTCTTTTTTTTGCTTTCACTTCAATTTCTGTCATTTTTACTTTCTATCAAACAGAGCCATGATAATTTATTTTAAAACGTGGTGCTTTATATAAATTTACTGAATAAAAGATATTTTTAGTCCCTAAAATATACATTATATATAATTTTAATCCCTTAAATTTTAATTTTATCATTTTAATTATTAAAATAAAAATAAAATGATAAAATTACTAGGATAAAAAATTAAAATGACGTCTCCTATCCTCTATCTACTCTTTTTAACTCTGAAATAAACAAACACAGCAATTCAGTTACGCTGTGTTTGGTTTGAGGATTTGAGGAGGGATTTGGAAAGGGAAAGGGAAAAGTTAGGTGAAATGTGAATAAAATATACTTACATTTCCCCTAGTTTCACACACCTTTTCCCTTTTCCTTTCCAAATCTCTCCCCAAATCTCCTAACCAAACACAGCATTAGGGGCAAACCTGAAGTTAATTGAATTGACATTCAACTTTGAGATTCGTTCCCTAACCCTTGCGTTTATCACCTTCCAATTGAAATATTCTTCAAGACTGCCGATGTAAGTAAGAGAAATTTGTTCTTCGTTTCGGCACCAGAGCTCGACACAAGGGATATGCTCGACGATCCAGTAGTCTTTTCCTCGGTTGGGTTTCGGTTCCATTCTATCTATGAATTCTTCTGCCATACCAACAAACTCAAGAGTTTTGAGGTTTCTGAGGTGGTGGATGCCAGATGGTACCTCCTTTAGGTGTGGGCTACGCCCAATTGAAAGCACTTCAAGAAGAGGCAATGCTCCTTCCTCTATTATCACCGAATTCAATCGCTTCCACGCTTCCAGAGTTAGTTCCTTAAGTTTTTGAAACCTTCCGACCTCAAAATACAACTTCCCCCATCATATGCATCCCAAAGAACAAGATGTACTAAACTAGGCAAGACTTGAAGAGCTTTTCTTGGATCATTCTTGGTCAAACTGAACCCACCAGAGATAATCCGACTAGATTTTGAAGTTTAGGGATCGATCAGGGCAACTTCTCTAAACGTCCGATCAACTCGAGACGTTGAAGATATTGAGGTGGAGATGATGATGATATATCTTGTAAATCCAGAATCTCATTTTTACTTTTGACCCCTACACTCAAACGTTGAAGGTATTTCATCTTCTCAATGGTGCACATAGAGCCCTCCCATGTTCTCTTTCCAATTTCCTAATTCCCAACTTCCTTAGTTGCCTCAATTTCTCAAGCTCTTTAATTAGGCCATCATTTGTCTCCACATACCACAAACTTTGCAGCTTCTCTAAACCCCAATCCTCCTGTACCTTCACTCCTACTTCGTCACCGGCAAGGGTCCAGATGTATGAGAATAGGCAAGAAGATGTCGTAACTTATGGAGCCTCTTGATATCAAATGGGAGCTCTCTCACAAAGGAATATTTCATATCCAAAGTCTGTAGGTTTTGCAACTTGCCTATGGACTTTGGAATTATCCACACATTTGTTCTCCCTATGCTTAGGTATCTCAAAAGAAATAGATTTCCCACTTCCTCATGAAGTTGATCCAAAGGAGCATCCTCAAGATCCAGTGTTTTCAAAAGCTTGAAATTTGCAACTAGTATACCCAATAAGGACTTCTTTGGCAGCTCTCCCCTTTGAAAAGAAAAAGAATCTAACTGGTGATTGACTAATGCTTTTCATAACCTTATCCATGTTGCAATAACGCATATGCATAGATAGCCGGCGAGTTGTGGCATTGAAACTTGAATTCTCTTTTTCCAAGATTTGACACAAACTAAACTTGTCACGACCCCATTCCGCCCCTAGAAGAACGGTGCCATGATGGCCAGTAATTCAGGATTACCAAAGGCCACATACAAGAATTCACACACAAATCAGAGTAAATATATGGGGCTTACAAGCGCGGAAGCAATCAAACAAAAGCAAGGTAGTCCATAAGAGCAGTGCTTAAGTTAAATGAAAGGACATACATCCCATAATAGTTTTAATACAAAATAATGTAGTACAAAAATTACATCCTGACAAAAAGGCTTCTCGGCCATTAATACAAAATACAATAAACAACCAAGAAGCATGATCTTCAAGATGTTGTAAACACAAGTCCAAAACGCATCGGCAAAACACATCAGAGAAACACCTCGGCAAAATACAACTAGGCGTCACCGCCGTCCTGCTCATCACCTACATATATATAGAGAGGGTGAGCTTGGATACTCAGTGAATGGCATAAATAATAAAGGGTTTACATGAATGACATCCGAGGTCTTTTAAAACAATTAAAACATAGGACAAATCAAGTTCATCCGTCCAATCTTTCAAGCTTCAAGGGATGTTTACTAACATCAATATAGTACAAGCGATGACATCTCGGACAAAACAAGCCCACGCGGTAAAACCGTCAGTGGCAAGGCAAGGCAAGACAAGACAAGAGAGATCTCTAAACAAGGGTGTCGTTGCATTATAGTCCCCGAACACTAAGGACTTGTGCTACAAATGCTTATAGTCCCCTAGCACGTACGGACTGGTGCCACAAATGCTTAAAGTCCCCTGGCACGTACGGACTCTTCGAGAATGTCATCAAAACAAGGCATCAAGCTTGGTATACAAAATAGGGATAAACATTCATGCTTACAAATACTTTCCAAAACGAAGCAAAACAAGGCTTTTATCAAAACACTATAACATAGCTTTATTAAAATGCCACTCACATAGTTCTTCGAACGTCGGCGTCAAGGCAAGTCCAAGTCCTACAAACACATGGCAAGTCTATTGAATGCACTTTTAAACAAGCTTCACATGCACACAATGATCTCAGCATTCTTCTAGACTAAGTCAAATCAAAACAAACATTGTTTCCCACTTCGGAGGGACATGCTGGGCACCAACCAGGCCTTGGCCGAGGTCCCACACTTCTCGCCGAGGTGTGGTCCCGAGGGCCACTTTCAAAGAGATGGAGCCGGGGAAAAATCTGGGTTTTCCCCTCTGCTCAAGAACATGAAGAACATGAACATGAAGATCAAGAAGGAGATGAATGCAAGGATCATAACTTATGATTATAAGACCTAAGATTTCATGCTATGAGTTTAAAACCATGGATCTGGGTACCCATTCAAGAAGGTCTTACAAAAACAAACACAAATGCATGCAACTTGTTGCAAACTCTCGAATCAAATGAGGCTTTTCACAAGAACTCAAGAATACCAACTTTCTCTTTCGAAAACCAACTTGGAATCGATGCATGGCATGCAAAACATAATCAATCATGCAATGTAGCTAGATGATTAATAGAAACAACAAGAGTTAATCAAGATTCTAACCTCAATACTCGAATCTAACGGATCAAACACCAAGGATCAAGCTTGCTATCTACTTTCTCACTCTAGAACTCTTCCTAGAGCTTCTCTCTCCTCAAGAACGAGATATGATACAAATGATACATTTCTAAGCTTGCCGGCTGATTTAACCTTCTGTTCGGACACGTGGCGCTACCGGGTTGGCTTAACTCAAAAAGGTGACTGATGGAAAAGACAGGACTCTGACAAAGCGTGTTCAACAAGCTGGGCGGCAAGGGACTCCGGCGAGTAATGACATCGGCCAATGACAAGACCTCGGCAAGCAAAGGACAATGACTTCGGCTAATGATCTCGGCTAGGAAGGACAACACCCAACTAAGCTGTGCCACACCTTGGCCTAGATGTACCACACCTCGGTCTAGGTTGTACCACTTCCAGGACAAGATCACTTGGGTTAGATAACATCTCGGCCTAGATAATACACACCTCGGCCTCGGCGATACACACCTCGGCCCAGATGATAATCATTTCGGCCAATATGCCAGGGTGAAAATGAAAGTCAACTGTGTGGTTCCAAAATAGTTCTAAGTGCGGAAGGGTTCAAAGATAATTAGGCTTTGGGTGACATCTCGGCAAACATGCCGGGTTAAAGGTGGAGGTCGGCTAAGGTTCCAAAACTGTTCTTAAATGCAAGGCTCAAAGGTAAACTATGCTAAGCTGACCTCGGCTACACTCTAGGCAAGGTGCGAATTCAAGCAAGTATCAAATAGACAAAGCAAAGCAAAACAAGATAATAGACTACAACCTCGGCAGGGCAAAATCATACAAAAGAACAATGCATGCAAGCAAGACTAATTCAAAGTGAGGGTTGTTACAAAACTCCTTGGACATTGAGAGAATAATCTCACGTACTACATCATGTACCTGACACCGTCCAACTCTTCCATCAAATTTTGTTTTTGACACTAGAACTAAGCGCCTATGGATCAGCTCAGTCAAGTATTCTTCTGCAACTTCTTCCAATGTTTTTCCGTTCTGCTCTTCGACAAAACCCTCAGCTGTCCATAGCCAAATTAGTCTCTCAGCTTTGATAGAGTAGTCTTCTGGCATTATGCCAAAGTACAAGAAACAAGATTTGAGGTGGTGAGGCAGATCATTATAACTGAACAACAAAATTTTGCTAATGCTTTTAAGATCAGGATTCCTTTCCAACTCAGAGTTCATGCTACCATAGAATTTTTGCCATTCAGATATACCCTTGTTTTTGGTGGACAAGAGACCACCTATAGCTGCAATTGCAAGTGGCAAACCTTGACACTTTCTAACAATTGCATGTGATACTTCCTCCAACTCAGGGGGACAATGACCCTCATAGTCCAATTGGAAGGCTTTCTTGCAAAAGAGTTCCCAAGCCTTCTCTTCGGATAGGGCTTCAAGCTCATGGACATGATCCACTGAAGTTTCTTTGCAAAATGTAGCAACCTGTTCACTGCGTGTGGTGATGATTACCCGACTGCCTTCACTATTTTTGGGTAAAGCATGTCTTATGGATCCCCAAAAATCAGTTTCCCATACATCATCAAACACAATGACATACCTCTTTTCGGATAAATATCCTCTTAACTTGTCAATGAGTGAATCAATTCCCTCATCAGGTAGAGGTAGAACATCGTTTCCTGATAGTCCCTTTATCATTGTCTTAAGGAGCTCCTCTGGCTTGTATGATTGAGAGACAGTGATCCACACTTTGCAATTGAAGTGTGCAACCACTTCTTGGCTGTCATAAACTTTCTTGGCAAGAGTGGTCTTGCCAATTCCACCCATGCCAACCACCGAGATCACTGCTCGTTGTGATTGATTTTGGTCAACCAATCTGCTAAGCAGTTCATATTTGGCAGATTCAATGCCAACGACTTCGTCATCCCCTATGAAAAGGGAAGCCAGTCGAGGGTCACGCCACATGTTGTCATTGGTGATGCTGCTAGTCCTGGTGCTGCTATGTTCTGAGGAAGTACTAGTACTGAATCCATATCGATCAGCTCCTTCCTTGATCTCACGAATTGTAGTCTTGATGTCTTGGATTTGAGAAGCTATCTCATGTCGTGGCTTTAGCTTAGTGATCGTTCGAGTAACTTTACGCAAGGAACTGAATAGTCCAGGTTGTTCGGGCAAGACCAAGAGAATGTGTTCATCAATAACATCTTGTATCCGATAAGCAACTTGCCTTACTTGTTTCACCCATATTTTCACACCTTTATCTCCCATTTCTGCTCTTGCTTCTGCATCTTCTAAGAAAGAGTGTATGCGCTCCAATTCAGCTTTGATCCGGATAATTTCCTTGCGGACACCCTTTAACAACTCTACTTCTCCGGCTAACAATGGTCCCAAATGTTGAATAATTGAGATCACTACTCTTTCTGCCATTACTTCTCCTTGCACTAAACTGAACACACCATCACGATTAGGCAGTTACATACGGCAATTTGGACATGAAAAAATGTGGCACACTGTCACACAGGTGTTCACATCAAGTGAATTCTGCAGTGAGTGCAAATGGATTACGTTTAAATTTTTGGATAGTATGATGATTGAGGAAAACTAATAACAGCTTTCGGCAGTTTGATAAATGAAAAAATATAGGTATATATATTTACCAGATTGGATGTGACGCTTGATAGAAAGGGCAATATTGAAAAATGATATAAAATTTGATAATGTTTACACCAACTCAGCTGTATGTTTTATTTAATAGAATAAATAAATACAAATAGCTTTCTGTTTCAAGCTCCATTCAGAAGTCTAATAGCTAGCATTCTGTTTCAAGTGTTTGAAAAGAGGAATTGCAGTTTCATTTCAGTTGGGAATGGCAGAGTAACTAGGTTCTGGTTGGACGAATGGATGGGCGATGCACCATTAAAAGAGCTGTACAGTAGGGCTCTATTGTCTGTTCCTTAATAAGTTTAGTGTTTGACTTTTCATCTCTTGTTTATGGAGTTTCACTCAAGTTATTATAGGGATTTTTCACTTTGGTGGTGACTCATGAGGACAAACTTAACTGGGATTTTCATTGTAGTGAGGAGTGCTTGGTCAAATATTAAGGCTTAAGAAAAAGAATTTGTCATTGTGGTAGAGACATAGTTTCTTCTGTGTGGTGTGGTGTAGTGTGGTGCCGTGTGGTGCAGCTCCTTTCAAAGTTCATATTTTTGTTTAAACTCAAGATTTTAGCTTTGCATATTTGGATTATCCTTCCAATGACGGTGTTGTGGACAGTTTGGAAGGTTCGGAATGATTTTGAGTCTTTAATAACATGAAGCCAGATTGGAACCAAGTGGTTGATATTGTTAAATTTAGTACTGCTCTGTGGGTGAAGGGGAAATTAGATGTTTCGGAAAATTCAGTTAACAATTTTATTTTTCCATTTAGATGGGGTAAAGAGCTGGAAGTGCAGGAAACTAAGGCGTCAAGGCTTCGGCTAAGCAGATTGGACCAGCTGTGCATTGCCTTCATTCACTCTGTTCGCTCTTTGGGTTTGATGGTGTGCGTCTGAATAGGTGTTGCTGCTGTTTTTGTATTTTGTTTTTTGGGTTGGTTTTGTTGTGTTTGGTTTATCTAAGTTTGTTAACTTAGACCTGTTTGTTTGTGATTCTGTCTTGCAGCTTGAGATTTGCTTTTGGTTTGTGCCAACCTTGTTTGGGATAGGCCCTTTAGCATTGAAGCTGTTTTGGTTTTTTTATTTTACTGTACATAAAAATTTATTTCTTTTGCCAATCACAAAAAATAATAATAATAATAATAATATTAAAAATAAAAAAATAAAAAATAGAGAAGAAAAGAAGATATATAGATATAGATATATGCTTAAGTAGAATCTTGAGTGATTTGCGTTGTGGATTTAGGAAAAGCTGTTCAACATGTGTGAGAGAGATGGAGACCCCATCATGAAAATATTGTTGTCATGGTTATCATATTGGGTTTATTGTGTGGTGTATTATTACAAGTGATGAAAATCGTTCAAATGTAATTATGACAAATAAGATAGTAAACCCAATGTCATACATCAAAAAGTGATGTGAAATGTTTGTAGAGAAATATACTAGTAGATTGATGTGCAACTCCAAGAAAAAATGATGTGAAGATCTAAACATGTGATGTGTTATTACTGTAAGGAAAATAGATGAAACGATGAGATTCATTCAACCAATTTAATCATAACAAAAAAGATGAGAAATATGTGTTTGTAGAAACATATACCTGCAGATTATACAAAAATCTTGGGAACTGCTTTTGTTGCTTTGTTAGATTTCAGCCAAAGCTCTCTCTACTGTGTAGAAAGACTTCTTGAGGTATACAGTTTTGGGTCTTGATCCTGACTGATATCATGTTGCCTTTCTCTCTGATCCATCCCTGAGAATACAACCTCCCTCAGCAGAAGCCAAGCCTAAAATCAGCCCAGTGGCTCGTTTTTTTAAATCAATGGGGAAGAGTCCAAGCAAGTTCCAAGTGGTTGTCGAGCATCTTCAAGCACAATTTCTGAAACACATTTTGGCTTCGCGTGGTTCTGACTTCTTGGTTAAATAAAAATATATTATAAATCACGTTACTGGAGAAAATTTTGAATTCATTTGGCAAACTTACTTTTCATTAAAAGATAATTTTAATCACTCTAAAAAATCATAAATGTAAAAAAAGACAAGATTGTGTCAAACAAACAAACTTTTTTTTAACATTAACTTGGAAATGTATTAGATAAAAATTAATTAAGTCAATTTGATAATTACAATTTGTATCAATTAAAAATTTAAGTGACTATCAAATTGTAGACTAAGAATTAAAAAAAAATAATATGATATTTACTTATAAGAGAGAACAAAATAACTTAAGATTCAACATTGAATATTAAAACACTGAACATCTTGAGATTCACAAAGTCCTAAATTTAATATGAATATTCAACATCATAGGCCTCAAGATTCACAAGTCTTTTTAGTCATCTTTAAATAAACATGCCAATTTAACAAGACCCACTAGATCAACATATTTCATGTCCAGAGCTTGATCTTTGGCCACGGTTGGACCAGTTTGCCAGGTTTGTAACTCTGTCAAATGATCCAAGCCCCGGGTACAACATTGAGCAAACATGCAATTGGCAATGAGTTTCCTTAACCTATATCAGTAAGTAAATTGACACAGAGCCGAAACATTACTTTAAATTCTTACCAATCCAATAATTAGTTTAAAGTCATACCAATCCAAGACTCTAAACTCATTTGAGTCACTTTCAAATAAATATGTCAATCCAATGAGACACAGTACATTAGCATATTTCATTTCAACAACTTGATTTTGGCCACTGTTTAACAAACAAGTTTTAAATGAACAAGATAAAAAGTAATCAAGATTATAAATATACAAATATAATTGGTACTAATGGAGTAAATTGTTCTCCAATCAACGTTATACTTTCTTTTTTCTCTACTAATGTCTAAAAAGGAAAAACTACTCAACTCCTAGGAAACACACATATTTACTATTTCACCAATTGAACACAAAACTTGTCTCGTAGTGAGAGCTCACAACAGATCTTCATCAATCTTTGCTACTTGGCAAATTACCCCCTCCTTGTTGCCTTCCAATAACCACCCCATATTTGCATGCCCTGAGAATATAATAAATCTTTTTTAGCCAAAATAGTATGATGTAAAATATATATAAATAAATGAAGATAAATGACAAACAACCAAGCCAATTGAAAACCAAAACTAGAATAACAAATTCTTCTATCAGCATTCTTAAACTCAGTTGTCATTAAAATCAGTAATTACCCTAGACCATTTAAAATCAGAAAATTGTGAATAATTAGTTGTTACTTATAATTTATTAATTCAACAATTAAGGCCTTGGAGATTCACCATTTTCTGTTTGTGAGCTGTCACTTTTTTATTCTTGAGAAGCATCACAATTGTTCTCAATTGATGGCCTTAATTAAGTGAATGCAATGTAATATTCGTTACAATGCTCTATGTAATTGAATTTATGACAACAACTACAATCAAATTATAAATCCCAACCCAACTTACAAATACATTAATAAATATCTTTAATAGAGAAAATAAGCAACTCAATTAATGTCAAAACATATTGTTGGCCGTATGTATATTCAACTATTGTTGACATATTCATGTTTTCTATGAAGCAAATCATAAAATCTCTGAGTGAAGATGAGAAACTACACTCACCTGAGTCATCTTCAGATAAATATGCCAATCCAACGAGTCACACCAGATCAGCAAATTTCATGTCAAGAACTTGATCTTTGGCCCCTGTTTGACAGATATGTTTTAGTCGAGCAAGATAACAGTACTCGAGATTATATATATAATTGTTACTAATGGTGTAATTTGTCTCCACTAATGTCTTTCAAGGAAAAACTATTCAACTTCTTAGAAACACATTTTAGTATTTCACCAATAGAACACAACTTGTCTCATAGTGAGAGCTCACAATAGATCTTCATCAATCTCTCTTGGATATATTGCTTTGCTACCTGGCAAATTACTCCCTCCTTGTTGCCAATAACCACCCCATATTTGCTTGCCCTGAGAATAGAATAAATCTTTTTAGCCAAAATAATGATGTAAACATATTATCAATAAATAAATATAAAAGATGAACAACCAAACAAATTGAAAACCAAAACTAGAATTACAAATTCTTGCATCCATATTCTCAAACTCAGTTGTCATTAAAATCAGAAATTACTCTAGACCATTTGTTAATGTAAGCAAGCCAAATTTTTTGGTATATAGGGTCAACAGGATAGGATTATTAGTAAGGCTCACACATGCCAAACGTCTTGAGCCTACAGAAGCCCACTAAACAACTAATTTGCATTACATGACCATGTTGGGTATACCTCCTTATTGGAGTGTGGGACCCAATTGGTTTTGGAAAAAGAGTTTAATTTGACTTGGTTTAGGTATAATATATTTTTATATATTATATTTGTGGAGGCCCAATCCAATTTGGATACAATTAGGGTTTGATTACAAAACCCTAGATTCACAATACATAATCATTGATGTTGTTTTTCCCAAGAAAAAAAGGGGCGGCTGCTATAGACACAAACTTTGATCATTTGGTGACTTTGGTTTTGGTGGATGAGCAGCAGGTTTACATCATATTTGGTGGAATCAAATTGGGTTGGTTGGTGAAGCTGATTTGGTCTATTATTTTGGGTCTTCTACAACTCTGATTCTGAAGATTTTGGTTCATCTATTTGGTGAGGTCTTTCCTCTTGTTTCTTTGTGATTATTGGAATTCACCTAAGGGTGGTTTTGTGAGACCATTAGTGTCTCGTTTGTAATCGTTTGAAACCTTTTGGTTGATAGTGGAATCGGATTTCGATCCCGTGGACGTACCTTACATTGAGGGAACCACGTAAAAATTCTTGTGTTGCCTTTGATTTAATTTTTTCGCATTAATTTTTATTCCCATTGATTGATTTACTTGTGGGAAATCATCGATTTTTCCTAACAACTGGTATCAGAGCTTACGGTTTATTTGGGTTTATTTATTTGTGTAAATCAATGGAGGGGAATGTGGGTTGCATGTCTAGCTTCAATGGAAGTAATTGGGTAACTTGGAAAACTAAAATGGAGGACCTATTATTTTGTAAAGACTTGTATGGACCCATTGAGGGTGATAGTGGCAAACCTGCTGATATGAAAGATGATGAGTGGAAGAGGCTTAATCGAAAAGCCGTTGGTGTTATCCGTCAATGGATTGATGATAAGGTGTGTTTCATCATGTTGCTCTTGAAACTTCAAAGACATGATTTATGGAAAAAATTAGAGAGTCTTTATGATAGAAAATCAGCCACAAATAAAGCCTTTCTGTTTCGTAAGTTGGTTAATTTAAAATATAAAGAGGGCAGCCCTATTCCGGAACATCTGAATGAAATAAAAAGTATTGTTAACCAACTTGCTTCTATGAAAATTATTTTTGATGATGAGTTGCAGGCTTTGATGCTACTTAGTTCCTTACCCAAAAGTTGGGAGACTTTGGTTGTGACAGTTAGTAATTCAGCACCCGATGGAGTTGTCACAATGGGCCAAGTCACTAGTAGCTTATTGAATGAAGAAACTAGAAGAAAATCAGCCGATTCCTCTCATTCGGAAGCATTTGTTGTGAGAGGCCGAAGCAAAACAAGGGGGAGGAGTAAGACTCCTCATGGTCGTGATCAAAGCCGTGACAAGTCAAGAGATGTTTCTTTTTCAAAGAAAGACGTTGAGTGTTATTATTGCCATGAGAAAGGGCACATGAAGCGGGAATGCCGAAAGCTCAAGAACAAGGAGAAAAGGCGTGACAAAAGTGTGGATAAGAAGCAAGAAGACACAACGGCAAGCATTACCGATGATCTCATGGTCGTTTGTGAAGATGATTGTATCAATTTTGTGGGCCAAGAGAGCAGTTGGGTGATTGATTCTGGTGCTTCTTTTCATGTGACTTCTCGAGTTGATTTCTTCACTGCCTACACAGCAGAAGATTATGGTTCTGTTCGAATGGGTAATGAAGGTTTGTCCAAGATTATCGGCATGGGTGATGTTTGCTTGGAAACAAATTTGGGCTGCAAGTTGTTGCTTAAAGATGTGAGGCATGTTCCCGACATTCGCTTTAATTTGATCTCTACTGGGAAGCTAGATGATGAAGGCTTCAACAACAAATTTGGTGATGGAATATGGAAGCTTACAAAGGGTTCTTTGGTGGTGGCTAAGTGCAAGAAGACTCATACACTTTATTCGATGCAAGGAAAAAGTTGTAAAGGTGTTGTCAATGCACTTGAAGATGATACTTCTACCGAATTGTGGCACAAGCGGCTTGGCTATATGAGTGAAAAGGGGCTGCAAGTTTTGTTCAAGAAAGAGCTTCTACCCGGTTTGAAAGGTACTATAATAACCCCGACCCTGATTAGTGCTAATTGGGACTTAATTATGTCTAATAATAATTGAGGGAAAAATCTGGAATTTATTTGCATGTGCATTGCATGACTTACGTGTTTTTATCTGTTCGGTGTCGGAATATCCGTTCGTGTTTTAGACTTTAAACTACAAATTGGAAGCCTTATCGGCACCCGATTCTGAAATTGATTAGTGTTTTGAACTCGTTAGATTTTATGTAAATTTATGGTAGGTTCAATTAAAACTCAATTTGGAATGTTTAAATCAGATTAAATAACATTTTAATAATGAATCTAGTGTAATTACCATTATGCCATTGTTAGTGGGTCCTGTAGGCAACTTGTTTTGAGCTCCTTACACTTAAACAAAACATTCTTCTCAGCCAATTCCTTGCTCTAAACCGATTGAGGGAGAGAGAGTAGGAAAAACTTGAGTTCAATAAGTTCTAGCTTGGAATTGGAGGAAATTGTAGGCAACTTGGAAGAATTAAGCCCCTAGGCTTGGAATTGAAGGTTTAAGGTAGGAATTTATCCTCTCATTCATATAATTGAACTAGCTCTTGCATATTTCTTGGCCTATTGAAGATTAGAGTCTAGATTTAGCTTGAAATTGTTGAATTGGGTAGTGTAACATACATGCATGTACACATTCATGGAAATTGAAGTTGTTGGGTGTCAAATTTCTACATGCATGTGCATATTTTTGCTAAAGTCTATGAATTCATCAAAATTCTGAGTTTAATGTTACTTTGGATCATGTTTTGAAGGTTTGAAATGCACTTGAATTCATGCATGTTTGTTTAAACTTGGTTCTTGAAAATTTATGGAAATGGTGCTCAAATTGACTTACTCTTGGCCCTTGAATTTACAAATTGGCTTTTGAAACTTGATATACTATGAGTTTAAAGTGTTTTTCCAGATTTTGGGCCCAAGAGGTTGAGTTTTGGGTTGTAGAATGCTTGGTTCTAACTTGGGAGACAAATCTGGAAATTCCAGATTTGGCTTCCTCGCTCGAGCAAGCCCTTTGATTTTGCAAGCTCGCTCGAGTGAGCATCGAGCGACCATCGCGCGGAAAAAATCAGCATCCAAGATTTTTCTTGTTTCATCGACCGCCGGCGAAGGAAGTCTCGCCGAGCCTTTTGATTTTGGAAGCTCGCTCGAGCGAAGGAAGGCTCGCTCGAGCGAGGCTCCTATTTTTAGCAACTTTTGAAAAATGTTTTCTAAGGCCATTTTGCACCCTCATTCCATCCTAGGCATTCCTAAGCCATGATTAAGACTCCATACTAAGGTTAAGGGGTTAGGTACACACTTAGAATCGTTGATGTAAGTTTGGTACAATTGGAGTGCATGTTTCAAAGTGTGTACCCGTGATGTGTTATGTAGGTCACGTGCCGCAAGCTGTTGACCCTTTGACTTCGCTTCACTGTAATAACGCCCATCGTGAGTAATAACTTTGTAAAGTTATGTTCAATGTTATGTATTTTCGATACTATGATACTAAATGATTGATTCTTGAAAAGCTATGATATGTTGAAATGAATGAATGAATGTCCGATTTTGAAAAGTATTTGTAGCACCCTTAGTCCCTATGGCCCTGCCTGGCCCTGGCCTCGCCCTGAAACAATACCGTGGCCTATGGCCCTCGCCCGGGGGAAACAATACCGTGGCCCATGGCCCTCGCCCGGGGGAAACAATACCGTGGCCTATGGCCCTTGCCTGGGGGAAACAATACCATGGCTACTTGCGCGCAAGATATGGACCTTTATGGTTGTTGGTACCAACTTTGTTGTGGTCTTCGGACCTACTTGTTGTGGTCTTTGGACCTACTTGATCGGATAGCTAATGGGTGTACCACATATGATCTTATGCAAAATCTGAGTATGAATATGAAAACAAGTATGTATCAGATCATTTCTGATTTGAAATCTGAAAATGCATAAGACTCTATTTCTGATAAGATTGTGTTTCTGATATGGACTTTGATTTCTAACTCTGTGATGGACATCATTCATTAAAATCTTTATTCTGTTATTATTCACTGGGCTTTCGCTCACAGTTTATTATATATATGTAGGTGAGCCGGCACAAGACCCTGGCCAGAGTTGATGGCCCTCTATTTTTGTTTTTGGTTAGCCACCTGTTGCGCCTCCCGAGGAGGTTCCGCCTGAAGCCTAACACCGTGGCAGTTTTGTACTTCATGCTAGTCAGTGGTAGTGTTTTTGTAAAGTCGGATCTTGGGACGTACTTATGTAAATATTCTGTACATATTGGTGTACTTTGACTGGCATGCTATGTATATAAATAAGTTTTAAAATTTTCTGTCCCATGTATGTCATCACAGCTCATTGGACCTTGTTTATTTTACATTATTGCTTCCGCAGCCCCTTAATATTTGTTAATGTCTTCAGAGGCCGTAGGTAATCCACGGATTACTGGCCGGTTACGTCGCTAAACCTATAGGGGCGGGTTTGGTTCGTGATAGGTACACATCTTAAAACTTGTATTCATTGTTTGGCGGGTAAACAACATAGAGTTTCTTTTCATAAAAATGTTGCTTCTAGAAAAGAAAAGGTTTTGGAGTTAATTCATTCGGATGTTTGTGGTCCTTTAAAAGTTAGAACACATAGTGGTGCACTTTATTTTGTTACTTTCATTGATGATTATTCAAGGAAAGTTTGGATTTTTCTACTAAAAACTAAAGATCAAGTTTTAGAAGTATTTAAGCATTTTCAGGCCATGGTTGAAAGAGAAACATGACAGAAATTGAAGTGCATCCGATCAGATAATGGTGGTGAATACATTGGGCCATTTGATGAGTATTGTCGTAACCAAGGTATTCGGCACCAAAAGACAGTTAAGAAGACTCCTCAACAAAATGGCGTTGCCGAGAGGATGAATCGCACCATTGTGGAAAGAACAAGGTGTTTGCTTTCACAAGCTAAATTGCCAAGATCCTTTTGGGATGAGGCAATGAGTACAGCGGTTGACGTGATCAATTTGTCTCCTTGCTATCCTTTGAATGGTGATGTTCCTGAAAGAGTTTGGACTGGTAAAGATGTGTCTTATGAGCACTTGAGAGTGTTTGGTTACCGAGCTTTTGTTCACATTCCAAAGGATGAGAGGTCCAAGCTTGATAGTAAGTCAAGACAATGTATTTTTCTTGGCTATAGGAGTGATGAATTCGGGTATAGATTATGGGATCCGGTCGATAAGAAAGTCATTCGAAGCCGTGATGTTGTGTTTCTTGAAGACCAAACAATTGAAGACTTTGGTAAAGGTGATCAACCGGAGCCAAAAACTAGTGATCTCATTGACATGGATCCATCTCCTTCATCTTCAGTTGATGATGAAAATGGGGGAGATGTGCAGCCACCTATTGAAGATGTGGAAGATGATGCTAATCCTAATGAAGTTGAGCCAGAAATTGAGGAAGAGCATCCAACTTAAGAACTTCCACCCCAACTTGAGTTAAGAAAATCTACAAGGGACCGACAACCTTCAAGAAAGTATCCTCCCAATGAATTTGTGTTGATTTCTGATCAAGGGGAGCCTGAGAGCTACCAAGAAGCAATTGAGCATGCAAAGAAAGATGATTGGAAAAAGGCCATGGAAGAGGAGATGAATTCCTTGCTTGAAAACCAGACTTATGATTTAGTGAAGTTGCCTAAAGGGAGGAAAATTCTGAAAAATAAGTGGGTTTTCAAATTGAAGAATGATAGGAAGAATCTAAGGTACAAAGCACGTCTTGTTGTGAAAGGCTTTGGGCAAAAGAAAGGCATTGACTTTGATGAGATTTTCTCGCCGGTTGTGAAGATGTCTTCTATTCGGGTTGTACTTGGCATGGTTGCAAGTATGAACCTTGAAGTTGAACAACTTGATGTGAAGACCGCATTTCTTCATGGTGATCTTGAAGAAGAAATTTACATGGAGCAACCGGAAGGTTTTGTAGAGAAAGGGAAAGAGAAATTTGTTTGCAAATTGAAGAAAAGTTTGTATGGCCTCAAGCAAGCCCATGACAATGGTACAAAAATTTGACTCTTTCATGATGAATAATGGTTTTTCTAAAACCACGGACCATTGTGTTTGTGAAAAATTTCCCGGATGGCAAATTTATTATTCTTTTGCTTTATGTTGATGACATGTTAATTGTGGGTCAAGATTCTACCATGATTAACAGGTTGAAATTGGAGTTGAGCAAGTCCTTTGCTATGAAAGATTTGGGACCGGCAAAGCAAATACTTGGTCTGAAAATTGTTCGTGATCGCAAAGAGGGGCTGATTTGGTTGTCTCAAGAAAGCTACATTGAGAAAGTTCTTGAGAGGTTCAACATGAATAAAGCAAAGCCGGTTGGTTGTCCACTTGCAGGTCACTTCAAGCTTAGTTCGAATCAATGTCCTACAAGTGAGAAAGACAAAGAAGAGATGTTGAAAGTTCCTTATGCTTCAGTAGTTGGTTCTTTGATGTACGCCATGGTTTGTACAAGGCCGGATATTGCTCACACCGTTGGTGTAGTGAGTCGGTTTCTATCTAATCCGGGTAAAAAACATTGGGCAGCGGTAAAATGGATTCTAAGGTATCTTCGAGGGACTTCAAAGGTGTGTTTGTGTTTTGGAGATGGTAAGCCGATACTTGATGGGTTCACAGATTCTGACATGGCTGGTGATGTTGATTCTAGGAAATCTACTTCGGGGTATTTGATGACTTTTGCAGGGGGAGCTGTGGCATGGCAATCTAAATTACAAAAATGTGTTGCTCTCAACTACCGTGAATTTATTGCCATTACGTAAGCTTGCAAAGAAGAGTTATGGTTGAAGAAATTTTTGCAAGAGTTGGGTTTAAAGCAAGAAAAGTATGTGCTTTATTGTGATAGTCAAAGTGCTATTCACTTGAGTAAAAATTCTACCTTTCATTCGAGATCGAAAAACATTGATGTGAGATACCATTGGATTCGTGATGTGTTAGACTCGAAATTGTTACAACTCGAAAAGGTTCACACAGATGATAATATCTCGGATATGTTGACAAAGACTTTGTCGAGGGACAAATATTTAAAGTATCAAACTTTGGCAGGTATGGTTGATGTCTCCACCTAAGTCGGTAGGGGGAGAATTGTTGGGTATACCTCCTTATTGGAGTGTGGGACCCAATTGGTTTTGGAAAAAGAGTTTAATTTGACTTGGTTTAGGTATAATATATTTTTATATATTATATTTGTGGAGGCCCAATCCAATTTGGATACAATTAGGGTTTGATTACAAAACCCTAGATTCACAATACATAATCATTGATGTTATTTTTCCCAAGAAAAAAAGGGGCGGCTGCTATAGACACAAACTTTGATTATTTGGTGACTTTGGTTTTGGTGGATGAGCAGCAGGTTTACATCATATTTGGTGGAATCAAATTGGGTTGGTTGGTGAAGCTGATTTGGTCTATTATTTTGGGTCTTCTACAACTCTGATTCTGAAGATTTTGGTTCATCTATTTGGTGAGGTCTTTCCTCTTGTTTATTTGTGATTATTGGAATTCACCTAAGGGTGGTTTTGTGAGACCATTAGTGTCTCGTTTGTAATCGTTTGAAACCTTTTGGTTGATAGTGGAATCGGATTTCGATCTCGTGGACGTACCTCACATTGAGGGAACCACGTAAAAATTCTTGTGTTGCCTTTGATTTAATTTTTTCGCATTAATTTTTATTCCCATTGATTGATTTACTTGTGGGGAATCATCGATTTTCCCTAACAGACCGAAATATCCAAAGCCACGTGCCAATGAATTTCCTTTTATTCCGAAACCCATTGGGAAATGCCTAAACTGATATCCCACAAGGTTACATAATAATACATTCTATGATTGTTTGAAATGAAGAGTCACCACTTGATTTGAAGAAATAAGAAACCATATCCACAAAATGACTGCACGCAATACCTAGTCCCGTCATCACTAGAGAACCCAGTTCAGGGCTAAGATACAAGATGGGAAAGACTTACCCGGCCATCTTGCCCAACCAAGCAGTTGTGACCTCTCTACTCATTACTCGTAAGTTCATGGTTTAAATTTAAAGTAGGAAACAAACAGGATAAGAATAGTAGAAAAATAGAGCAAGGAAAGAAAACAGCTAAATAACAAGAAAAATAAAATTGGACCTACTTGCCTAATTCCAAGTTGAGGAAGAATGGACGTTGTATAACTACTACTATATATGAAAAAACAACTTATTCCTCTTAGAATTAGTTTTATCAAAAAAATTCTCGACATTCAACTACTTTCTCATTTTAATTTCTGGCTTTTGCACTTTGATGGGTCTCCAAAAACCTTTCGATGAGTACTGAATACTGATACATAGAAACACATTTCTTTAAAAAAAAAACAATGTTGTATATAACTACATAAATGGCCTGAAACGCTCGCTTAACTCCCAAACCT
This sequence comes from Camellia lanceoleosa, assembly GCA_025200525.1. Classification (NCBI taxonomy): domain Eukaryota; kingdom Viridiplantae; phylum Streptophyta; class Magnoliopsida; order Ericales; family Theaceae; genus Camellia; species Camellia lanceoleosa. Next base: position 133,316,051 of record CM045766.1, read on the forward strand.
CCTAACATGAAAACCCAAGCACTTCAGAACGTGAAATCCCAACCCTGCTCTTGCCTAGTTCCCAAAATTCATGCTTTTACAAGGCATTGTCTGCTTACAATCTGATAAACAATGCAAGAAGCTGATTTTAGGAGCTTCTATTTCCACATAATTCACACATCAATTTTCTTTCAGAAATCAATTTCTAAACAAAAATACATGGTTCTGAACCATGTATTTTGTTCAGAAGTTAATATCCGAATCAAAATAGTGCACCACTTAGAAAAAGTAGTGTGTGGAAATAGAAGCTCTCCAATGGGCAGAAGCTTGCCCGGTTGGATTCAAGCCTCCATATCTGGTTTAAAGCATATAAATACAAAGTTGGCTCCACAAAGTAAAAATAACTAAATATTTCCAATCCGCAATTGATTTTCACTACAGAGGAACTTCCATGCAGATAGGTAGAGAAACCAAATTGCCTTAAAATATTAAATTGGCAATGGATTGTCCACAGCTTGACAGTTTTATCATTTGTTGAAGGGCCTCATACCTTCTATAAAATTAGGAAGCAACTAATCCATGATCTTGCCAAAAAAAGATGGGAAAAGAATAGAAAACACATACCTTGAAACATGTAGGTAATTAGACACTTTTTTCCATGAGACCATTTGAAGATTCCTTTTTCTCTCTCTCCAGATTGCCAGTACTTCATCAGTTCTGAACCGCTGTGTGAATGTTGAATCCTCTAGCAGAGTTGACATCCCATTAGCATAAGCTAAGAGACCAGTATACACAATCATTGCCCCATTGTCAACACAGTACATGTCATCAGTTGTGAACAAGCTTCCACCCGTCGGAGCACATGATTCTCATCATCTCTTGCAAGGGCTCACTGCAGCCCGCACCACCAACAATGAGAACATCTTTCTTGTCAGTGTGTGCCATTGCCCGTTCTATAATCTCCACAAGCATCGGAAACACACTTTCCTTAAAAAATTTAAATTGTACGCAAAAATTAAGCCACAATTAGATCATGTAAATATTCAACTAACACTTGCAATGTACAAGAATCAGCCATACCAAATCACCAACTATATAACTTTTTTTTTTTTGTTGGCACTAGGGTGTCCGGATCAAAGCCTGACTAATCCCAAAGGGTGCATACGCCCTCAGTAAAGAGTTTTTCGCAAGTGCACCACAGTCAATTCAAGGGTTTTCCCCTAGTTCGATAGCCCCAAGAAATTGTTAGCACCTAAGAGGTTTCGATCCTTGAACCTTAGAGGGAGCATAGTCCCAAGGCCCAAGGCCTTGCCACTAGGCCAACTCCTTGGGCTTTACCAACTACATAACTTTTTATTACCACAAAATATGTATTTTTATTAAATATTGGAAGCATTTCAAATGATTACCTGAAGGGAATAACACAAATCTGCAGGGGTGCATTCATTATTTTTTATCTTTTCCTCAGCAATAGCTTCAAGATAACTCGATATTCCACTAAAAGAAACATCCATTCCTTTGACAACATAGGGAAGGTCTATAAACTTTTCTCCTTTCTTTGCAAGCTGATGAAGAAGGGAAAAAATAAAAAAAGGCAAGTCAAGCATAAAGCATTTCTTTATTGCATCATTTCAAGAACATTCTGTTTGCGAAAAAATAGCACATAACGGCATGATAAAAAAACAACGCCCAATTAGTACACATTAATGTGTGTTTGGGAGGGGAAAGATTGAGCACACACCTAACTTTTGGCATAAAGCACAAAGTGATGGCCCCAAGACTTAAACTCATAACCTCAAGGTTATTAGGCCAAGTCTTAACCATTGAACCAATGGTTACATAACGGCATGATCAGCAACTAAATTCTATCTTAAAAAAAAATTAGAATATCTCCAGAATGAAAAATAAGTATAATATAGCAAACCAAAGTCCCGGAGAGAATCTTCATAAATGAGAAGTGATGAAATGTGTAATGAATCTCAAAGACATAATGTAAAGTTACCCAAAAAATCTAAAATTACACATCAATCATGTAATATCAATGCGTTGTTAAAATATAGAAAAACATAAACAAAGATATGAAGATATAATAAAAGACGGTAATTAAACATATTTTAAAAAAATGATAATAAGAACTAATCAAATAAGATGAAAGTAGATTAAATATATTGGAGAAAGATAAATCTCACAACATCAAAAAACCACAGATAAAGCTTCTATTAGCTTTATTGAACAAGAACTTAAAATAACTTGAACCTTGCACTAAATTCACCAATATCTACTGCTCACTAACCAAACTCAAAATAGAAAAAGAAGCACAAAAGTTGTGAATTGTATATAAAAAAATATAATAACAGAACTCAACCCAACAAAGCCTGCATCCTAGCCATTTAAGGTATGTTTCATCTTTAGCCTTCATTCAACTCCATCTAGAGGCATAACCTCTCATAAATCCTTGGCAACTATTTCTTTCCCATGGCCCAGCTGATGTTCATTTTGGCCTCCCTTCCTCTTATACTTTAGCAACTTACATTTAATTCTTTCTTTGGGAGGAGTGGCAGAAAACTGAGAGGAAGGATGATGTATCAAAGAAAGAAAAGAAAGGGATGGAAAGGAAAGGAAAAATCACCTCACACTTTATCTGTCTTATTAAACAGGAAGGAAAGAAAAAGAAATCAAAACTACTAACTGCTTATTTAATCCTTTACAAATGAAGAGAAGGGTGTTACATAGCTGACTACAATGGCCTAGGCCTCACAACCACCAAATTCCCACCTTCAACAGAGTTCATAAGGAAGTAAACAACGCCCAATTAGTATACCTTAATGTGTGTTTTTAGTTCATAAGGTAGTAAATAATAAAATTTCTTCTTTAAAGATTAAGAAAACATCAGAGTCTTAAAGCCTCATTTGCTGTCTTTGTGCATCTTTTGACTTTTGAGAAGGCAGGGGGGAGAGGATACCAAAATCGAGCTATTCAACATTAAAAGATCAGAAACTGGCAAGCCATAACCAACACTTTTCCCAGTACAATGCAGGCTAGTCAAATAACATCAGAAGGTGGTCTCGTACAAGTATTGATCTCAAACACAATGCAAAACTGATTCATAGGAAGAAATAAAGTTTTCTCAAACAATCGATAGAGAACAGATCAATAAAAAAAAATCTGCAAACTTCTATAGTTAAACAAGCAAAACGCCAAATAGCAACTCATACCCCCCCTCTTTCTCAATTTTGAAGACATTTCAACACAATAACCTATTAAAGATATGACTATTAGGTCATGTTTGATTCACAAGATTAATAGTGAAGTATTAATAATCCTATTAAATTAGTGTGGTATTCACTATCCAATTGGATTAATATCCATTGGATTAATAATCCCACCCCTACCCCATTACTAATAATCCTACAAATTTGTTGGATTAATTATCTATTGGATTAATAATCCTAAACCAAAATGTTAAAACAAACATAGGATAATTGGACTCACGGATTAATAATCTCAATCTCATGCTTTAATCTACCTAATCAAGCATGCCCTTAATGGACAGTCTCTGCGTCAATTTACCACTGATATAGGTTAAGGAAACTTGCTTCCAATTGCATACCTGCTCAATTTTGTACCAGGGTTTGGATCATTCAACAGAGTTATCATCTTCTTCATCTTTAAGAATAATATTTGTCCCCAGAGATGATTCCAAATCTAACTTTTTCAATTAGATTAAGAATTATTTACTGTGTTGGGTTTTAATTTTTTGGATTTAATTTTTTAAAAATTGAGTTTTTTTTAAAGTGAATATTTTTTAAATTTTAAGTAGTTTTCACTTAGATATATTTAAAAAGTAAAATATTTATAAACAAAAATAGTTTAAAAAATCAATAAATATCCAAGAATATAAAAATGTACTAAATTTTCGTATTTTTTTATATTTTTTATATTTAGACCTCATTTGGGAACATGCTAATTTAGTAACTTTTTGGCTATTTGGCTAAAAAGATAGGTAAAAAAAACTTGTATGTTTGAGATGACTTTTTGGCTAATTACGAAAAGATGTGCAAAAAGTAGAGAGAAAAGAGAATTTTTGACTTTTTGGTATGAGTGGTTGGCTTTTTGGCTAATTTAGTAACTTTTTGGCTAATTGGCTAATTTAGTCAGTCCCCAATTAGTGAATTTTTAAAGATTTTTTTCACAAATATTATATTTTTTAAGTGTCTTTATGTTAGATGTATCTAAAAATTTAGTAAAAACAAAAAAATATAAAAACAAAAAATTTTAATTTTTTGAAAAATGAATCCTTAACAACTAAATCAAACAAGCTGATTTAATTTCTTGTCCTCTTCTAATTAAAGACCGTTGTTCATCTACTTCGTACATGGTAAATTGCAACGGCTAAAGAAAACTTATCCGCCACTTTTTATTTTTATTTTTATTATCTAATTTGTAAACAAGCTAATTTTAAAAGGAAAATGATTTGTAAAATAGAATTTTTATAAATAAAGCCCATCTAGAATAATGTGGCAATGACATTTTTATAATTATGAGCCACGGGTGCTTCGGCTTGGAAAAAAAAAATGAGAAAAAGAATAGAAAAGTCCCATTCTAAACAAAAATAATTAACCAAAAACAGCAAATTAAATATTAAAAGAGAATTTAAGGGCGAAATCAGTTCAATCCAAATGCTACTTCATTCCCACCTGATGGAAGGTTTCGGTTTTCATTATTCCCACCTAATTTGATTGATTTGGTCTGGTTGTTTTTCCCAGTAGACAATGAAAACTATTTCAACTATTGTTACAACCTTACCACAAAACAAAACAACTATCAATAGTTGTATCAAAACAAAACATGAACCACATCTAAAAACAATGATGCACTGATTTTTGCTTAATACATGCTTATGTGGACAAGTCTGCGTAAATTTTAGGGAAAAAATTGCGCTCAGGGTTTCAAAAAATTAAGGCTTTTCTAAAAATTTTTTATTGATTTTCTAAAATTGAGTATTTTATTTTTTGTTTTTAGTGAATTTTTTTTAGAGAAAATTAGTCTAACATTCCTCTCTAATTTTGGATAGTAGAAGAGGTCCACAATTTTTTTTTTTTTTTTTTTTTGGTGTTAGATAAGGTCTCTCACATCTTTTACTTATATTTTATTCAAAAAAAATACCAACTTTACCCTCATTCTTCCCTCTTCTCTCTCTACATATTTGGGTCTCTCTTCTCTCTCTCATCCATCTCCTTGATCTCTCTCTTCCCAAACTCTAAAACCCAAATCCACCATCTCCTCACTCTCTCACACAACCACCGCCACCTCCGCCTCCTTCCACTTCGACAGCCGCTTCATTACTACCGTTGGCTCCTATTCCGGCATCATCTTTCCATTTATCTTCTCTATTTTCTTTCTTTATAGATTTGGATCTCTTCACCACCTCACAATCTTCTCTTCCCATACCTTAGCACCCAAATCCACCATCTCCTTATTCTTCGACACCGCCACCTCCAACTCCTTTCATTTCAACGATTGTTTCATTACCGCTGGTCTTGTCTATGTCTTCAATGCCAAGTTCCGAACCCCCTTCGCTGCCTTTGCTTCCACGTCCGCCCCGTTGACCTTATCCATTACCATGAGGATGGATTCCTGATATATTTGTTGAAGAACAAATAGTGAGTGATCCTAGACAACAATAAACTCATAGATCTTGAGGAATTTGAAGGACCTGTTGAAATTTCTCTAAATCTATACCATAGAAATTTCACTAGACCTATACCAGGTAATTTTCTCTGGACCTATATCAGAGAATTTGGAGGACCAGCTGAAATTTCTCTAGACCTATACTAGAGAATTTGGAGGACCTACTGAAATTTCTCTGGACCTATACCAAAGAATTTGGAGGACTTGCTGAAATTTCTCTAGACTTGTACCACAAAAATTTATTCGTGAAGAGAAATTTTTTTAAAATTTCACTGGATTTATACCAAAGAAATTTCACTTGAACCTATATCTGGAATTTCTCTGTAATATTGATCTTTTTTGGCCATCACACACTTGCAATATGAAATTTCACTAGACCTATATCTGAATATTATCTGTCATGTTGATTTTCTTTGAATTTTCTTTACAAATGTAGTCAGAGAAATTTCCTTGTATGTTGATTTTTACTAACACATTTGATTTTTCTTTGAAATTTCTCTACAAATATAGTAAGAGAAATTGACTTGCATGTTGATTTTCTCTATACATTTGATTTTCTTTGAAATTTCTCTGCAAATGTAGTCAGAGAAATTTACTTGCATGTTGATTTTCTCTAACACATTTTATTTTCTCTGAAATTTCTATGTAAATGTATTCAGAGAAATTTACTTTCATGTTGATTTTTAGCTCAATAAAATTTAGTCTATTTTTTTTTTCCTGAATTTCATATTCATCATCAATCTTGTTTGATAGATCTCAACAAGGGCATTCCAAAAATATAATTTTTGTTTAAAATGGACATCTAAATAAAAAATTATTGAATTTTTAAGTTTTGAAAATTTTCAAAAAGTGAAAGACGTTTTAATATAAAATGCAAGGATATTTTGGTCCAATAATTTTGGAGAGAAGATGCGCATGTTTTTGAGGGATCTGAGGTAGTATAAAAGTTTGGAACGTCCTTTATCTCCTAAAATTGCAATATTAGGGACCTTAAAAAAAAAAAAAACCCATTTTTTTTAATATTTAGTAATTTTTTTAGTTTTTAGATATGCCTACCTAAAATATAAAATAAATAAAATATTTGTGATAAAATATTTTTAAAAATTAATAAATACATGAAAATAAACTGAATTTATATATAGGGAAAATTAGTGAAACATCCCACTCCAATTTTGTGTAGTAGGAGAGGTCCAAGATTTTTTTTAATTATTATTAGCTAAGGTCCCTCAATATTTTCACAGAGAAAATTCGATTCAGAGAAATTTTGTCTAACTTAGAGAAATTTCTCTAAGTCGGGATGAAATTTCTTTAAGTCAAGCAAAATTTCTTTGAGTCGAATTTTCTCTATAGAAATGTTGAGGGACCTTAACTACTATGAAAATATTATATATCTTTTATTGTATAAAATCTTAATATGAGGGACCTTAAAAAGAATTCCTCTTATAAATATATATATTTAGTGAATTTATTAAAAATTTTGTTTCACAATATTGTACATTTTAAGTACATATATTAGGTGCATGTAAAAAATTTGCTTCAAATATTAAAAACATTTACTAAAAATAAAAAAATATGAATTTTTTTTTTTAGAAAATCAATCAACACCAAACATGGTGGTTTTTCAAGAAATTAGACTTAAAAAAATTATGGGTTTCTTTCACGTAGCAAAAGAGAGGCTCGAAAGAGGGAGGGAGCAATGCGAGGTGATGACTGACGCGTGGACGACTAAAATTAACTCTCAGTAATATGTAATGACAGCTGGGAATCTGGGATTGAAAGAGTTATTAAACTGGTTCAGTTTAGCCCCTTCCGGTTTGAATTTTACAGAACTAAAAAATGAACACAAAAAAACATGGTTTTATTTTTAAAATTTTTCTAAAAAAATAAAAATTAATTTGACAAAAATAAATATTAAATATATTTTTAAATTTAAAAAATTATTTTCTCTTTAAAAAAATAAAATAAAAATGACGACATTGTAGGCATACAGTTGGCTCTTCTACCATTAATCATGTCTTTTTGCACCCTCCTCCAATGAGTTGTCAAGTTCAATCAAGATGGATGGTTGTCTCCGGGCAATCCAATGATCGAGCAAAAACTAATTTCTTAAGAAAAAAAGGTTTGAATAAATTTATCTTCATTCTTACAACTTAGTATATTGAGACTTGGGAGAGACTAAACAAACATCTGTACTGTTCTCAAGTCTAAGGAAAATAAATTGGGCTCGAAAATCAGCCCATTGCGACACAACGCCTATGATTCTTAAGGTGTGACTTACGTTGGTCTTCCCCTTGAAATCACTGATTTATCTATAGGTCCTCAAATGTTTTAAGACAAAGGACAATTCCTACAAAAATAGAGTCCAGATCCAATAAGAGAACAACAAATATATAACATGAACTTTGTATAGTAGTTTGCATGGGTTCTAAATCTCTTTTTCCTTCACATTTTAGGTTTGATTATGTGATCTTCCATCCAACATTCCTTTCTTTCAATTGAAGTATTTGTTTCCTATTTTTGTAAAAGTCAAAGTTCTGGTTAAAGATGTAGAAAATATGCATTATTTTAGTGCATCAAACCCTATCATATGTGGACCAAAAACAAGATGAATTTTTTACATCATGACATGGACAAGAATTGGACAGAAAACAAACTAAATAATAGGATAGCATATTAGTTTATCAAAAATTGAAAAAGAACAAAAAAAGAACATTAAAAAAAAAGGAAAGGATAAAGCTAAACTCTACACACAATAATTAATCACAGAAAAATTTACCTTGAAATAAAAAATAATCAAAAGAATGCATATTAAAAACTTTTATGTGTGGCAAACATTTCTATGTAGTTACACAAGGTGTTGAAAACTCACATGAGTTGGTCGTCTATTTGGCAATGAAACAATTAGAGGATGATTGTGGTCCCTCACAAATTTTCTGACAACCCACCTTCCAGGTTTCTCTCTTTTCACTGAAATCATTGCCGTACAACATTCTCGTTGCCTGTCTCGCTTTTGAAGTGTAACTCTCTCTGATTTTTTATTATCAGGACTTGCTCAACATCCAAGTCCACGTGAAATAACTAACCCATCATGCTCTGACTTTCAGGAAGATAAAACACGAGTTACAAATCCTACATGAGTGGCATATTCATCATAGAATGTTCTTTGCAGCTTCTTCTGACTCAAATAGCATCCCCTCTTATGGTTCTTGATTTCTATCAGATCCACATGAACTTAGTTCCCCTCCTACAGAAGTTTCTATCCTCCTAGCACCATGGTCCATTTGGGTCTGCCTATCCACAACACTCAACATTAACAGCTATGAAATCTTTACCAAAAAAGAAAATGAAAAATGGAAACTATTGTACAGAACGTACTATTTTTTTAACTGATTCGATTGAAATAACAATTTGTAAATCAAGATTAAGAGAAGAGTGGCTTCTAATTTTAGATAAATGTAACTGGGAGACGACAACATCATTGAAAAGATAGCTATAAATAACATTAAATTATACCAGAGTTGCCCGTGACAACCACTAGCCAGTTAATCTTGTGCAAACCACCAAACAATTTCTCATAAGCATGTAAACAAGCAGCAAAGACAGGCAAAAGCTGACTGACAGGGGAAAATTTCCATGATGAAAAATCATAAAATGTAAAAACAATGCAATCATCTAGCACAACAATAAATACTAAGCATTTGGCTTTGGCCTAACAATGAGTTTGTTTATATAACTCAACATCATCAATAGCAACTAGATAGAATTTTGAATGTAATGTGGATTAGTCAAGGTACAAAGTAAGTAATCGAATAAATATAACAATGTGAAGATCATATAGTTATATAAATCAATTAAAATTAGGTCACCAAGACCATTACCTTGTTTAATCCCATTTACTGAACATATTCCATCAACATAAAGAAATGGTTAGTTAGTGTCATTGCAATGCATTGTTTCCCAAATCCTTTAATCAAATTTGGTACTGCTTCAGAATTGTTGAGTTTTGTCCCAAAAAGTACAACCAAAAGAACAATGAAATAAACAAATTCGAGTTACCCATGTAACCCATCATGAAATACTAAAAAAAGAAAAAAAAAGAAAAAAAGAAAAAAAGAGGAGCATTTTAATTTATTGATTTATTTTGCTACCAAAAAAATAAATATCAAACAAATTAAGCCAAAAGGTTGTGTAAGGCTCAGTGACAGTAAAATTGTTTGTTCGCACCTATTTATCTGTTGCTTCTACATAAAAATAATCTAAGGGGTGCTGCATAAGTATATGATTCAAAACTAACATTTTCTTAGCAACCAAACTAGATCTAAAACTAAAAAAGACCAAGAACAAAGCAATCGGCGCACTGCCTGAAAGAAAAGCACAGTTAATTTCCCATGCCCAAAGCCCAGAATTGACAAAATAAAAATAAAAAGTTCATCAAAATTTCTGAAAATTTAAACCAAATGCAGAACAAACAGCTCGAATTGGTTGAATTCTAGGGTTTGAATGACAGAAATGTCGTCTAGATCTTCAAAAACAAATTGCACACATATACACATCATATATAGAGGCTTTTCCCATATTAAGCCAATTTATCATCTTAATTCCCAAACTAGGCTAAAGCGCTATTACAAATCATGCTTTCACTATTTGGGGCCGAAAATTTGATGAATAGTGAAAGCGCTGTTACAAACCACGCTTTTAATTAAGAAAGCGTGGTTCCAAACCATGCTTTTAACATAAATTTTTTTTCCTGAAGAAAACGTGGTTCCAAACCACGCTTTCACTGTGCATGTCTTTTTTCTGAAGAAAGCGTGGTTCTAAACCAAGCTTTCATTGTGCATATTGTTTAAAATATTTTGCTGAAGAAAACGTGGTTTGGAATCACACTTTCATTGTTCACTACAAGAAGCGTGGATTGAAACCACGCTTTCACTGTTCACTACTATAAGCGTGGATTGAAATCACGCTTTCACTGTTCATTTAAATTTTTTTTATTAAATTTTTTTTTAATTTTTTTTTTTCTGTTGTCATTGTTTTTGTGATAATGTAATTCATTAAATTTTTTTTTTCTTTTTTCTTTGTTTTGGGTTAGAAGGTGTAATTCAGAAATTTTTTTTTGTCTTTACTAAAGCCGTTTTCATGTAATTTTTTTTTGTTTTTTGTTTTGGGTTAGAAGGTGATAATGTAATTCATAAATTTTTTTTTGCTTTACTAAAGGCGTTTTCATGTTAAATTTTAATTTTTTTTCTTTTGTCTTTGTTTTGGGTTAGAAGGTGTTATTCAGAAATTTATTTTAGCTTTACTAAAGCCGTTTTCATTTAAATATATATATTTTTTATTTTGTCTTTGTTTTGGGTTAGAAGGTGATAATGTAATTCAGAAAACTGGTTTAGTAAAACCGTTTTCTAGCCGTTTTCATTAAAAAAAAAAAAAAAATTTCCTTTTGTCTTTGTTTTGGGGTAGAAGGTGATATACATGCTTTACAGTCCGAAGCACACCCACACAGTGTGCAGTTCGACGAACAACGACAAAGGGTGAGACGCGAAGAGCACCGCGGAGTAGGCCAAAAAAATGAAGGCCACTGCGAGAGCTGCAGCAAGAAGGAATAAGAGAAAGATCTCAAATTTTGGTGATGTGTTTTTTATATACGAATGGTACTTTTTCCGTTCTTTGCTATGTAATGTAACTTGTATGTAAATTGAATTCTGATTACGAACAGGAACTTATGTAATGTAAATATTGAGTTGGAGTTGATGTTATTGTGATTCAATTGGTTTCGCTTATTTCATAAGACTGATCTTGTGCAATGAATGAATGAATGTAAAGGTTATTTGTTTTATTCAATTGGTAGTGTAGTTTTTTGTAAGAATGAGAACGTTATTTGTTATATTCAATGAATAATGGTTACATTATTGGGTTCTCACGATTGAGAAGATGAACAAGTTAAGAGAATGTGTATTTCTCCTAAAATAAATTTTGTCAACATTTTTGTAATAAAACTTAATACATAATATACGAAGTCACTAATTTACTAAATACTCATACATGCATGAAAACAACATAACTGAAGATGCAAATGTATGAGTTTTGATTACATAGGTAAATGGAGACATAAGTCTCCCACAAAAATACATTCTGGACACCATGAACTGAACACACAATACATACATCCTAGACACCCTGAACTGAACACACAATACATAAACATAATAGTTAGACAGACAAATATTAGGCAGACAATCTAACAAACTCATTACGGAAACACTTAGTCAAACACAGACATTACATATTAATGCATGACCTAATATTGCCGAAGTGTAGACATTAACACCTAATTCGCGCTTAAATCGGCAGGTGGCTCAGAGTCTGAATAATCCGAAAGCTCAGCGTCAGAGACAAGTTCAGGATCCTTCATGATACCCTTGATAGCCGCAACATTTGGTTATGTTCTGTTCTTCTGGACATCCTTCTTAACTATGTATAGCTGCATATCGCGGGCTAACCTACGGCGCATTTGAGAAATCTCACGTTGTAGTCTTTCACATAGTCGATCAACATTATCAGGATCTTCCTTTTGGATCTCAACAGAACGTGCTTTTGGCACCTTCAGTCGATTTTCCTGACATAATCTTTCCATTTGCACTCGCTTTATAAATAGTGCGGGCCACTTTAGAAGTCTAGCATCTGCTAAACCATATCCTGTTTGATTATCTGATGGATCCATACATGAACCTCCTTGAACTGGATAATACTTGGGCATCAAAAAATGTCGCTTCCCAAACCTATCACGATAACCATAAGCATAATCTAAAACAAGTATTCCCACTCCCTCCCATGAATCGTCTTCAGCATCGCTACGTCCCCTTCCCCCTCCTCGTCGTGAATTGTCACCCCTTTGCAAGTTCCTACCACCTCTACGATTCCCACTCCCTCCCATGAATCGTGTAGCCATGCTAATTTTTTAAAACAAATGAATGATAATTTCCTAGGGCGTAATGAGTTGTAAGGTTGTGTCTTCACCTTTAGTCGTTTATATAGTTGGTCATGAATGGCTTTAGAAAGATGCCTCTGCACGACAATCCCACATATACAAACAAGGTATGAGTTGTCACTAGAATGAAAAAACAGAGAAAAGCAAATACTGTGTACCAAGTCACGTGACTTGACAATCCATCTGCATATACCGACAAAATAAGGGCATGCTCACTGTAAGGTAAATCAGTGAATTCACTGTTGCCATGTGACTTTCTGAATTGACAATCCCACATATATCAATAAGAGATGAGTTGTCACTGTAATAAAAAAATCGAGCAAAAAATCGAGAAAACCAAAGCCTATGCACCAAGTCACATGACTTGACAATCCATCTGCATATACGGACAAAATAAGGGCATGCTCACTGTAAGGTAAATCAGTGAATTCACTATTGTCATGTGACTTTCTGAATTGAGAATCTCACATATATCAATAAGAGATGAGTTGTCACTGTAATAAAAAAATCGAGCAAAAAATCGAGAAAACCAAAGCCTGTGCACCAAGTCACATGACTTGACAATCTATCTGCATATACGGACAAAATAAGGGCATGCTCACTGTAAGGTAAATCAGTGAATGAACTGTTGCCATGTGACTTTCTGAATTGTCACTGTAATAAAAAAGGAAGCTTATGTAGGCAATGTTGTGTTTCACTCAGCTATGCATCATTCGTTGTTACGACCAACTATTTGTATTTCATTGAAAAGTATGACTATTTGAATTTTTGTTGTCATTTGGAAGTGTTGTTCTCTTTGGGTATAAATCCGAAAAATATCAAATCAGCCTTATTAGAACTGGTTACAAGTCTAGTTTCTTACATTTTTGGCCTTGCGTTGATTGCTATTCTATATTAAGAGAATCGTCAATTTCTTTAAAAAGGTGCAGAAAACAATATGTTTGGGTATAATTAATTGTAAATAGTGATTTTCACAAGCAAATCAAGTAAAACCAATTGGGTTTTAAACTTAGTCCCCCAACTGGACCAACCACTTGGCTTTGAGCTTGTTTGTCCAGCCCCCGAAGTTTAGTTTTCTGTCAACCCCCCATTCCTTACCAGAGTCATCATTTTGATTGGACTTCCAGGAATTGGAAGGCGACTCTTTCTCCTTTCCTGATGGAGATTGAAATTCTTTACGTAGAGGATCCCTATTTCACGAGCCCCAGTTAAGGGAAGTTTTTCATCGAGCTACCTGTTATGTTTTATGTGTTGTTGAAGGCGGTAATTCGTTTGTCTGAACTTTATTAGTCCCCTAACTAGACCAACCACTTGGCTTTGAGCTTGTTTGTCCAGCCCCCGAAGTTTAGTTTTTTGTCAACCCCCCATTTCTTACCAGAGTCATCATTTTGACTGGACTTCCAGGAATTGGAAGGCGACTCTTTCTTCTTTCCTGATGGAGATTGAAATTCTTTACGTAGAGGATCCCTATTTCACGAGCCCCAGTTAAGGGAAGCTTTTCACCGAGCTACATTGCTTTTATGTGTTTTAAGTATTCACATAATTCAACATACATTAATCCATTCATTAATCCAGAACATTCATTAACTCATTGCAATTCAATAAAGAAAGTCATGAACTAATAAATGTGTAGTTATAAATGTAGTTATTTCATAAACTTCAGGTTCATAAAACAAATACTTGAAATACATCCATAGAATAGATGAACAACAACATTGTCTTACACTTCAATAACGAAGATACGACACAACATACAAACATATATGAAAGATAAAGGTGTTTGATTTCTCATTCCTCATCTGACATGTAGTAGTCAGAGAGATATTTTTCATTGTTTAAGACATTATTTCGCTCAATCACTATCAAATCTCTGTTGCTTGCTTCTGCCATTTCGGTGGCTAGTTGAAGCATGAAATGTCGACATCTCTGCATCAACATTCTGTTGTTCTCCTTCTTAATTCTGCTAACTGCTTTTTCATAGTCACTGACATTTCGTCTAGCCATGGTCAATGAACGACGATGAGGTACCGGTGCCCCAAAGTTACATAGATCATTAAACAATCCTTCTTGCTCCGTTACCCTGAACGCCCATTCTGCTTGGATACCAGCATAATAATCCTTCGGACTCGAGTACTTTTCGCTCTTGTAGTCATAAGTAAATGGAGGTAGCAGCCACACTTTCAGATTTCTTTGCCAGCGTGAACTTACTGCACCTCTTGAAGACATTGTTCATAAAATAAACAAACAAATAATAATAGTAATTGTAGATATATTACTATTGTTATGACTTGAACAAAAATCATACTGGGGGTATCGCTATTTATAGACATCATAGTGGGGGTCAACTAGAGATGATCTAGTGACGATAATGCATGCTGGGGCACTATGAAAGAAGTGATACCCGTGATATTATTTTATGTTATTCATTTCATGCAATCCTAAGTACCCGTGACTTTGTGTACCTGTGATGTAGTCACGGACGTGGTTGTTAGATAAAATCATAATTGTAGGCCAGAGGATCACAATGCAATCCCTTCATATTTGAGCAGTGAGTTGTCAAATAAAACAAAATGCAGTGAGTTATCATATCGCCACATGAAACTATTTTTTCATGCTTACTTTTTTAATACAGTAAGTAGTCACTTGGAATTGACGATTTCAGTACAAATTGGTGTTTTCAAAAAATTATAAATGAAATCATAAAATGAAACAGCGGCTTTAATTTTCTTTGTTTTAAAGTAATATTGTTCATAAACAACTATGAAACAGAGTACAAGTAAATACACAACCGTCCAACTCACTTTGACCTACAAAACTATCGTTGTTTTTTTCACCAAAATAATAAAATGGTCACTTGATATGTAAACATGATTGGAACTTTGCAGTCTATATTTTATCTTATTTTCACTTAATGAACTTCACAGTCATCCCATTTTCTCCTCTTTGCATTTTCTGCTTCTTTTTATATTCGGTAAATTACACTTCACTCCTTCAGTCCATCACATAATTGTTTATCAACACTATTGTCATGTGGTCGTATTAATGTGACTTAGATGAATTCTAAAATGTGAGGAAAAAACAAAGCATTTAAGTTGCGCTGCACAAAGTCACATGCATCACGTAATGTGAGGAAAAAAGTCACAAAGTATACAAGCATGGCAAAGTCAGAAAGTCACATGCATTACTGCATCACTGCATAAAATGACATGCATCACTGCATCACTGCACAAAGTCACATGCATCACTGTATCACTGCACAAAGTCACATGCATCACTGCATCGCTGCACAAAGTGTAGCAATCCCGGTTTCAATCCTTCTTTTATGTTTAGCCACTTCGATTGGGACGGTCGGGGGTCCAGGCGGCGCCCTTGGCGAATCAAGCGGCTGTCGGGTCGAGCCGGTCACTCGCAGTTCCAAGGCGGCTCGACTCGCCAGCGCGCCACCTTGCAACCCTTGATGATGGTGCCTCGACCCCGACCAAGGGCGCCCTCGACCCGACCGCGTCGGTCGAAGTGGCTAAACATAAAAGAAGGATTAAAACCGGGATTGCTACAACCTCCCCACCTTAGGAAATTTCGTCCCCGAAATTAAGTGCAAGTTTTTGAAAAACAAGTTTTTCTCCGTTTTTAAACAATGTTACATTTCAACATTTAATAACTCGACCCATTACCGGTCATTCCATCTCTTGTCAAGAGGCACTTTATAACAAATACATTTTAACATGCATTCCCTTTCCATTTCAACCATTTCCAACATACATGGTTCACAATTTATATCATATTCCAACTTCATGATATATCTCCAGTTCTACAATATCGCCAACATATACAATGTTACATTAAACTTCCATTTTGAGACAAGTTTTAAAATACTTCCATTAAACGAAAACATACACCATGTTTTACAACCTAAGATACATTCAATACTCTTAAGGTCCAATAATACAGCAAAACATACAATACATGCTTAAACATCTACAAATAGGTCCGGATATTTCTCTCGGACCTCCAACTCACGTTCCCAAGTGGCTTCCTCCACTCCGTGATGTTTCCACAAAACCTTTACCAAGGGAATGGTCTTGCCACGCAGGACTTGATCCCGCCTATCCAAGACCCGAACCGGTCTCTCTTCATACGAGGCATTCTCATCTACCTCTAAGTTGGTCCAATCCAATACATGTGATGGATCCGGCTCATACTTCCGAAGCATACTCACATGAAATACGTCATGAACTCCGGACAACTGCGGCGGCAAAGCCAAACGATAGGCAACCTCGCCAATCCTCTCAAGGATCTCAAAAGGACCAATAAACCGAGGGGATAACTTCCCACTCTTCCCAAACCTCATCAATCCCCGCCTAGGTGATATCTTTAGAAAGACATGATCACCCATCTCAAACACCAAAAGTCTCCTCCTATGGTCAGCATATGACTTCTGACAACTCTGGGCTGTAACAAGTCTCCTACGGATAAGCTCAACCTTCTCCGTTGTTTCCTTCACCAATTCCGGACCCAACAAAGGTGCATCACCCACCTCGGCCCAACAAACTGGAGACCTACACGGTCGGCCATACAAGGCCTCAAACGGTGCCATACCGATGCTAGACTGGAAACTGTTGTTGTAGGCAAACTCCACCAATGGCAAGTGCCTCTCCCACATCCCACTAAAGTCAAGGACACAACCCCGAAGCATATCCTCAAGGATCTGAATAGTACACTCGGACCGCCTGGTCACCGAGGATGGTAAGTCAGATTAAAGGTCAACTTAGTGCCCAAGGCACTCTGCAAACTCTGCCACAACCTAGCAGTAAAACGAGGATCTCTATCTGAGACGATCGTCACTGGGACTCTGTGCAACCTCACTGTGTCCCGAATATACAAGTCGGCAAGATGATCTACTGAATCTCTCACACGCATAAGAATGAAGTGCGTCGCCTTAGTCAACCGGTCTACAACCACCCAAATAGCATCACTACCCCGCTGAGTCCTCGGAAGACCTACAACGAAGTCCATAGTGACATGCTCCCACTTCCACTCGGCAATAGGCAAGGGTTGCAACAAACCCGCTGGCCTCTGATGCTCGGCCTTCACTTGCTGACAAGTAAGACACTTAGACACGAAAACTGCCACATCTCTCTTCATACCCCGCCACCAAAACTGGCGACCCAAATCCCGATACATCTTGGTGCCTCCCGGATGCACCGCAAGGCGCGAATGGTGAAACTCTCGGAGTACCTCCTCTCGGCAAGACTCCGGCACAAACAGACGGTCTCGGTATCTCACACTCAGGTCGGGATACACCGTCAAACCCTTCTCAACTTTTCCACTGGAGATCTTCTCTCGGAGGGATTCTACCTCAAGGTCACCGCTCTGTGCTTCTAACACTCGAGTCACAATTGTAGGCTGCGCAACAACAGAAAACAAGGTCGCAGCCTCAACAAATTCGTCCAGATGCAAACCAAACTCGCCAAGTGCCCCCAACATCTCCCACTCCCGGATGGCTACACAAGCAACATCACTAATGGATTTTCTGCTAAGGGCATCGGCCACAACATTGGCCTTTCCCGGATGATAATGCAACTCGAAGTCGTAGTCCTCAATAAACTCTATCCACCTCCTCTGCCTCAAGTTCAAGTCTTTCTGTGTAAACAGATATTTCAGACTCTTATGATCCGAGAACACCTCGAATCTCTCACCATAAAGGTAGTGCCTCCAGATTTTCAAGGCGAAGATCACTGCTGCTAACTCTAGGTCATGTGTAGGGTAATTCTTCTCGTGTATTTTCAATTGACGTGAGCCATAAGCTACCACTTTCCCCTCTTGCATCAACACACAACCCAAACCTTCTCGTGAGGCATCACAATAAACCGCATAACTCAACCCTCTCTCCGGAATAATCAAAACCGGAGAGGTGGTCAATCTAACCTTCAACTCTTGGAACGACTTTTCACAAGTCTCACTCCATACAAATTGGACTCCCTTCCGAGTCAGTCTAGTCAACGGTAAAGCTAATCTGGAGAAATCCTTCACAAACCGGCGGTAATACCCAACTAATCCCAGAAAACTGCGGATCTCAAACACACTCTTAGGCTGTGCCCAATCCTGCACTGCCTCAGTCTTGGATGTATCAACAGACACCCCTTTCCCGGATACCACATGGCCTAAGAACTTGACTTCCCCAAGCCAGAACTCACACTTCCCAAACTTGGCATACAGCCTATGGGCTCTAAGTAACTTAAGCACCACTCTCAAGTGTTCCTCCTGCTCCTCCTCTGAAGGTGAATAGATCAGAATGTCGTCCACGAAAACGACCACAAAACGGTCTAAGAATTCCCAGAAGATTCGGTTCATCAAGTCCATAAAGACTGCCGGTGCATTGGTAAGTCCAAATGGCATCACCAGAAACTCATAATGGCCATACCACGTATGGAATGCCGTCTTCGGAATATCCTCTTCCCTGACCCTCAACAGGTGGTAACCCGATCTCAAGTCTATCTTAGAGAAACAACGGGAACCCTTTAACTGATCAAACAAATCATCTATACGGGGCATAGGATACTTATTCTTAACCGTAGCCCGATTCAACTTCCGGTAGTCGATACACAATCTGAAGGCACCATCTTTCTTTTTAGCAAAGAGGGCCGGTGCTCCCCACGGCGAAACACTAGGGCGAATGAAGCCCTTATCTAGCAATTCCTGGAGCTGAACTTTCAACTCAACCAACTCTGCTGGAGCAAAACGGTAAGGTGCCATAGAAATCGGTGCCGTGCCAGGCACCAGATCAATAGAGAACTCAGTCTCTCGGTGAGGTGGCAAATCAACGAGGTCGTCGGGAAAGACATCCAAATACTCACAAACTACCCTCGGTAATACAATTTGAGTCTCATCACACTCGCCACTCTCAAAGCTAGCAAGTAGACCACTAAGCTCACTCCACCCTCGCAGATCATACCCCGGTGGCAAAACACTACCAACCCGGTCCCCCAAGAAATGAAAACACTCTCCGCTCACGGTACAACAAGTGACCCTCTAGTGGTAGCAATCAATAACTGCCCGGTATGACGATGACCAGTCCATACCTAAAATAACATCAAAGCCCTTCATGGGCATAACTTCAAAAGGAAACGGAAGCCTATGATCGGCGACCTCTATATCACAACCTCTACATCCGTGTTTCAAAATCAACTCACCCCCGATAGGTGACACAGCACAAATAGGAGATGCCAATAGTGCTAACTCCAACTCCAACATAGATGCAAATGCAGCAGATACAAAAGAATGAGATGCACCCGTATCAATCAACACACTAGCAACCGAATTGCAAAACAGAAAGGTACCTCTCACAACTGACGGAGCAGTGACAAGATCCTGCGCGGTAACAGCATACATGCGCCCTGTAGGCCCCTGATTCACCTACTCACCCGTCGGAGCAAACGACTGTTGCACAGATTGGGATGATAAAGCTCCCAGATTGGCCCTCGAGGCCTGCACAGACTGAGCTGGTTGATAACTCTGCGTGTGCCTAGAACCAGACGCCCCTGAAGTGGCATTCAACTGTGGGCAAAACCTCTTCAGTGCCAGTGCCGCCCACACCGATAACAAGACAAAGGCCGCTCGCCCGACTCGCCCCGAGGTCTGGCTGAAGAAGAAGCAGCTCGCTGACCTCCTCCCTTCTGTGGGCAAATCGAAGATTTGTGACCCAGCTGGCTACATGCAAAACAAGTCAAGCCTCCCTGACTACCTCTCCCAGAGCCTGCACTCGGTACCAGAAAAGTCGATCTAGCCAAACCACCCTGAGACTGCTGAGGGTTAAAACCCCTCTGTCTCCTGCCATCACCCAGGCCCTCTTGGCTCCTCTTGGAACCTTGCTGCTTCTCATCATCCTCCTCCTGCATCATAATCTCTATATGAGCAGCCGCATCCACCAGATGTCTATACTCTCGAATGAGAGATCCACCAACCTTCAACTTGAGGCCACGCCTTAACTTCTGCTCAAACTCATAGCAACGGCGTTCTTCGGATGCCACCAGTTCAGGTGCAAACCTGGACAAGCTAGTAAAAGTAGCTTCAAACTCGGCCACAGACATACCCTGCTGTTTAAGCCGGCTAAACTGATCCCTCAGCTTCTCTCTAGCAGCTGAAGATAAGAACCTCTCCTAGAAAGCCTCTACAAAAGCCTCCCATGCACCACCAACACGGACCTTCAGATTTCCACCATTGACCAAGATCTCCTTCACCGAAGGATGCCAAGGTCACCTTCAGTGCTCCGTCCTCAATGCCAAACATCTCGAACGTCTTACTCATTTGTTCCAACCACTCATCTGCCTTAAGTGGTTCCTTTGGGTCCCTAATAAACTCGTCCGGATTAGACCGGAAGAACTCCCTCTTTAAGAAAGAAGGTCCTGCCTCTGCAACCTGATTTTCAGCTCTGAGAATACCCAAAGCTCCTGCTATCTCTCTGGCCAAGGCACCCATAGCCTGCTGACCCGCTGGCTTGACCACATTGGCCTGGCTAACTCCCTCCTATACTGCCGGAATCTCATCTGGTATAGGCACCTCCTGCCTCCTAGGCCTACCACGCCGACCACCTTTTCCTCGTCCTGACATCCTAATAAAGGAAACGAAAAACATTAGCACATTCACAAATGTGTCGAAACTAAACACTCGCGTCCTAATGCATGGACAACTTTAATTCATTCCACGTAAGCATATAAACACATAAACACTTACGATTTTCCTTTCCAGATAATGATAGTCCCGAGGCGTTACTAGAGTTCCGGTTAGAAACAGCATTGATCAAGTGCTTTTCTAACAAGACTCACAGAAACCCAAGGATCCAATCAACATCCTAGAAATTAAATCCCATACCCACATAATCACATAAACATGTTATCATGTAAGCATATAACAGTACAGCTAAGTCTCTATCAAACGAGACGAACCCATTGTGATACTAATCACTTCCTACATACCCAAAGTATTCAAACCCGGTACGCTCTGATACCAAGTTGTAACGCCCCGAAATATTGCAATAAAGACAACTCATATGCGGAATAAATATAAAAAAAAACAACATAAGTTCATATATCAGAGTTCACTGTTTAGCAAACAATTAAATGCCATATAGGCTTCCATCTTTCCAAGACATTGCTTGGTTACACAAATAGAGTCTCGCTCATTACATATTAAGCCCTTGGCTTTACAAATAACACTTATGCACACATAAAGCATAATAAGGAAACTCTTGCTTCCCGATGGTCCATCCATACCATTGCCTTGGAGGTAACATCTCACCTGCACCTGAAAATGATATTCCCGTATAGGGTGAGCTAACAGCCTAGTAGAAATACACTAAACCAGCTATGAACAATGACTAAAAGATTAGTATTTGATAGATGGTCAACACTGATACATCCACTTATATCACATTACAGTTTTATGACATACAAGTCCATATTACTTTTCATTTTCCATTTCTTACTCATTTCTCAACTCATAACCATGGCTCAGAATCTGGCCAAGCAACTTATGTGAGGCAGTAACTCATATTAGACATTTTCCCATTTCACAACAGATAAGCATATTAGCTATATCAACATATCAACAGATAAGTACAAGAGCTATATCACACTTCCAAAGATAAGCATATGAGCTGTATCAACATATCAATAGATAA
This sequence comes from Camellia lanceoleosa, assembly GCA_025200525.1. Lineage (NCBI taxonomy): Eukaryota > Viridiplantae > Streptophyta > Magnoliopsida > Ericales > Theaceae > Camellia > Camellia lanceoleosa. Next base: position 133,338,385 of record CM045766.1, read on the forward strand.
GCATATGAGCTGTATCTACGGAGTCCATCCCCTATCTTGTCCCAAACAACATCCGGTTTAGAGGTCCATCCCCTATCTTCCCCTAAACCGTAGAGTACATCCCCTATCTCCTCCAACACAACTCATTGCATATAAACAATTATTATACACATCATCAATCAATACATAAAGTTGATGTATTCTTTCAACCGTCATACTCAATGACACATTCCATTGATTAGTTTTCGTTTGCCTAATCATCATGCATTGTCTACAACAATCAAGACTATCCTCCACCGATAGCCCAAAGCAGTTATTTCTAAACAGAAAATAAATGCACCAAATGGATATAAAATCAACATTTCAACTAGGTGAGCAGTAAATTGTCCCACTACATCCTTTAGCCCCGTATACCCCCAATTCCAACAATTTCAATTTCCTTTCTCATTTCTCGAATTAATTTCTCAAATTAATTTATCAATGTAATTAAGGCATTATTCCCATAAATTACATAACAACCCTAAGGTTATATTTTCATCAATGTTTCAACATTAACCCATTTCTCCAAGCCAAACATGTATATAAGTTTTATATATTTAAAACCCCAACTTTTGTAAAATTTCACAAAGGCCCAAACTTTTTGAAAATTACACAGCAACTTCCAACATATCAAAATACCAAAATTTAAAGACAAAGCTCATAAGGAGGAGTAGGATATCCCTACCTCAAATTCGGAGCTCAAATGGAGAAGATGAAAAGAGTTGAAACTCGATCTCCACCACACACCACAAAGCCCTCGAGAAATTACACAACTTTGGCGAAGGAACTATGGCCAAAATCCCAATGGAACTATGGCCAAAATCCAGCTCGGCACAACTAAAATTTATAACTCGAGCTCGGCTCGTAATGGCTCATTAAACCAAGAAAGAACCATAGAAGCTGATAAGCTAACCCTCAGCACTTGCACTTATATAGAAGTTTGTCCACCTTAAAATGTATCTTGTAATCGATGTGGGACTTCCAACAAGCACACCAAACGACGTCGTTTGGCACAACACTTTTGTCCACTCTTTGAGTCCCACATCGCTGAGAGAGGAAACATTTTTGTGTCCAAATGCTTATAAAGTGGTGAATTGCGGACATAGATCAAGTAACTTCGAATGCATTATGAATTTTTGTTTTGAGGGGCGCTGCCCCTCAACCCCGCCAGGGCGCCTTGAACCATGTGAGCCGGTCGGTCACTTTCGACCCCGCCAGTTTGCGCCTGTGAAGGGCGCCCTGACCCCCATGAGCGCTACCCTTGACTCCCGACCAAGGGGTGCTGCCCCCTGGACCCCCGACCGTCCCAGTCGAAGTGGCTAAACATAAAAGAAGAATTGAAACCGGGATTGCTACACTGATGCATAGTTGTTTACAATAATTTCATACATACAGCTACCATGTGTATATATGGTACAAATATCGCATCATACCACAACAAAAGTTTTACAGCTATTTCGAGCGATATCATTATGAGATATACGGTGGTTGATCTATATTCAGCAATGGGTCGCTATTGGGTTGCAGATGGAGATGAATTTTAATACCCATTAAATCCAAATTTGCGTTACTCACGTGCCACCGTCAATACCATGAGAGCTGAGTGGGAATTTTGCATAACTCGAGCAAACTTTCTCGTTGAGTTATGTCGTGAAGTTAATATTAAATTTCCTCGCCGGTTAGCCATGCATATGCCAACTGACACTCCATAATTGTTGCAAAGGGCATTGCATCGTATCTGCGACGAAGTTAATCGCATGACCCAACGTTTGCAAAGGTCCTCACTAATGAAGACCACAAATGAGCGTACCGAAGATGGGTTAATGGATGATGCACACCAGTACTTCGCCTGGAGCATGGATGTTATGTATGAATCTGATATTGAGATGTTAGATGATGATGATAATGAATAAAATTGTTTGGATGAATGACCAAACCATTTATGTTGTAATGGATTTGTAATGCTTATCCACGACTTATCAATGAAGGGAGATATTTCAATTGTTTTTGAAGAGTTCTTGTAATTCTACAAATAACAAATGCCTTTGTTTTCTCTCCGTTATTGTTATTTTGAAGAACGCTTTGAATACCAGCCACTCCATGCACTCACTCTACGCACTCACTCTTCTCTTCTCTTCTCTCTCTCTCTCTCTGTCTCTCTCTGACACACAAACACTCATCCCACACACACACACCAAACCCCACACACACACGGGGCTTTTCCCATATTAAGCCAATTTACTATCTTAATTCCCAAACTAAGCCTAGTTAGATGTATCTAAAAAGTAAAAAATTTGTGAAAAAATATTTTAAACAATTAATAAATACATAAAAATATAAAAAATGTACTGAATTTTTTTTTTTTTTTTTTTTTGTATTTTTAGTATTTTTTCAGCAAAATGTACTCAAAAAAATATGCACAGTGAAAGTGCACTAAAAAAATGTACTCAAAAAATATTTTTTCAGCAAAATGTACGCTTTTAAAATGTACTAAAAAATTTTAAAAGTGTAAATTTTTTGAGTACATTTTGTTGAAAAACTTAATATTTTTCTAAAAAAATACTAAAAATAAAAAAATATTTTTTCAGTACATTTTTTGTATTTTTATGTATTTATTAATTTTTTAAAATATTTTTTCACAATTTTTTTACTTTTTAAATACAAATAACTAAGGTGCATCTAAAAAAGTAAGAAAAAAAATGTTTAAAAATTTAAAAATATTCACTAAAAAAAAGTACAACATAATTGATGTTATTTGGTTATTAATTTTTTCAGTACATTTTGCTGAAAAAATTAATATTTTGCCGAAAAAATACTAAAAATACAAAAATATTTTTTTCAGTACATTTTTTATATTTTTATGTATTTATTAATTTTTTAAAATATTTTTTCACAAATTTTTTACTTTTTAGATACATCTAACTAAGGTGCATCTAAAAAAGTAAAAAAAAAATGTTTAAAATTTTAAAAATATGCACTAAAAACAAAAAAAAAATATGAAAAATCAAAAAACTCAGTTTTCAAATAACTAAATCCAAAAAGCTCAAACCAAATACACTGAATACTTTTTAAACAATTATGTTGACATTTTAAAAAAATTGTATTTTATAGAAAAAAAATTTAGTTAACCAAACAAACGTTTTACTTTTTTTTGATAAAAAAATTACATAATAAATATATAAAGTATAGATTGAAAAAAAAAAAAAGAGTTGAATTTAATTTGAAAGGTAGCAACGGTTTGGAGTTGGTATGGATTGAACCCGCGCCTCTGCTTGGCAGAGGCAAATGAACTACAATTTGGGCTACAGAGAACTCAAGTCTTGCTTTGATCACATTTTAATATATATTAAAAGTTTTCTTAAGGAAACAATTATACACAGTGAAAGCGTAGTTTGGAATCACGTTTTCTTCAGAAAACAAAATTTAATTATAAGCACAGTAAAAGCGTGGTTTGAAACCATGTTTTCTGTAGAAAACAAATTTTACTTAAAAGCGTGCTTTCTAACCACATTTTTTGAAAAAAAAAAATTTATGTTAAGATAGTAAAAAAATTTCCTTCCAAATTAGGCCTAGTTTGGGAATTAAGATAGTAAATTGGCTTAATATGGGAAAAGCCCCCACATACACACCAAACCAATATAATTTTTAATATATATAAATTTTATTTTATAAAATGAAGACCAATATTAAATATATATATATATATATATAATAAAATTTATAATAGCAAATAATAATCAACTATATGAAATTAAGACCAATATTTTCAAATAATTTTTTTCCCAATTCATTTTTTTGTCTATTCATTTATTTTTCAATTAATCTTTTATTTCAATTAAATATTTTTCAATTTTTTTTTCAATTATAATATGTGTGATCCCATTGTTATAAATAATAAAAATAAATATAAATATTTTACACCTGAACAAATATATTTTTTATTTTATGTTTTTATGGGTTTTTAAACATTTTGTTTAAACCAAACGCGTTTATAATTTATGTTTTTCTAAAAATAAACAAAAACCAGTTTTTAATTTTTTTGTAAACATAAACCAAAAAAGTAAACGTTACCAAACGCTACCTTATTTATTTTTATTTTAGGGTTTAGGATTTATAGTTTAATTCTTAAAATTTATTTGAACTTCAATTTTATAAATGGTTGTCTCAATTTGTTCGATAATTTTTTTGGTTTATAAATGGTTGTCTCAATTTGTAAATTTGAGGAAAAAATGTAAATTACTATAAATAATGCAGAGACTACGGAGAATGAGAGAGAGGTAGAGATGTGAAAGAGATTTGTGTGATTCATCAAAATAAGTAAGAATAAAAAATTGTGAAATTATAATTTCGAATAAATAAGTATGACACATTTACATCATCTGTACAAGTTTGATTTACAAAAACTATAACAATTACTACAAATAAAAAAAACTATACAGTCTATATCACCCCCGCTAATGCCCTAACCTGCCCCTAGTCCCACAACCCCAACCGTGGACCTCCTTCATCGGTCTCTGTAGAGACTCTCTCGAATATCGCACTCCTCCGTGCATGTGGCCTCCACCGACCTGTGGAGCTGTGAGTGTGACCCCGATCTGTCTGCTCAAGATCGGATATCGCTTGAGTCGTGAAACTCCCTCATCTGATGCAACTGTATCATGATCTGCAGCTGGACCTCGACCTCTGCCTTTGCTCGTACCCCGATCTCGGTCGCGACGTCTTTCACGACCATAACCTCGGCCTCTCCCTCGTGCTCTGGGGGGGGCTCAATATGGGCCTTATCCTCAACGTGGGAGATGTCAGTGAGAACTGCATCATGTGTACTCATGGGCGCGGTCGAAGTAGTCCCCAGAAAAGCAGGTGGTAACTGGGTGGGTGGGGTAACAACGTCATGCATGTATCGGGGCGGTGTCCAATCAGGGTCAGCATGCTGGGTAGGATGTACATGTGGGGAATCTGGAGAAATGTATGGGGTATCATGCGGTGGGGTGACTGAAGTCCAAGGACCTGCTGTGGCTGGCGCTGAAGTGGAAGGCACTGACGTGGACGGGACTGATGTGTCTGGAGCAGCTGCTACACTGTGTACATCGTAGTGGCCAAAATGCAGACGATCTACCCAATGGGCATGCTGGATCCCCTCGTACAATAACTCTCGAATCTCTGCAAGGGCCTGAAGACCAAGCTGTCTATCACGTCTGAAAAGGGCGTCCTCAGCCAAGTGATATGACCTCTCAGCTCGAACCACCTGAACAAAAAATCAGACATATTAGGCTATAGTTGACTGAAAGTAAATAAATTATGATATTAACAATTATCTGACACATATTATGATACTCACCAATGCCTCGAGAGAAGGCCCAACTCCCTGATATCCGGACTCAGACAGGTGGCTCGGATTACTGACTAGTAGGTGTGTATGTCGCCGATACCACAACATGTAAGGGTCAGGAGAGGGGAGGATGCCATCGCTCCAGTCAGCCTGTACAATACTGTCGCGACGGGCATCCCACAGCTGTATGTATCGCATATGATACACACTCTAGTCAGTGCCGACTCGGCTACGTCTATCAGTCGCATGCAACCGCCACTCGGTGTCGCACCGATCCGGTACGGACTGGACTCGACCAAACTGTCGAAGGACACGTTAGGGAGATACCACTCAACCACGTCAAAACAAATGAGTGGCACTCTCGCCATCCATATCTCCTCACCTAGTCGACAATAGTCTGGGAGCGTATCGAGGATCCCAGCATAAGGCTGCCAGATAAACTACAATAACGACAAGTCTATTAAAAATCGCTCATGAACTTATACACTCCATATGACAATTAAAATTTAGGTATTTAAATTTCATACCTCGCCCTCTATCATTCGATCAAGCTGGTCTCTATACACGACGACTACGTGGGTCGCTACGACCTCGTGGCCCATGTCAACCCTCCACCGGCTACCTCGAGGTCCGGCTAGCAACTGCATGTCTCCCTGGCTGATGGGAACCTCACCAGGAGCAACCAGTTGCCGCCTAGACGGGGCAATGCAAATCAATCTCTCCCACACCCAAATCTGCAATAGTTTGAACGCAATTACAATACTGATATATGCTGTACAATATGAATTGACATGTAATAAAATTGTTACTAACCTGTAGCAAGACAAGGGGTCCTCCGATCTTCGACCCACCGAGCCGCCGACATAGCATCCTATACAAGCATACCAAAAGCGGCGCCTACTATCTTGGCTAATCACGCCAATGTCTCTAACAAGGGCAAGTACATCACTTGAGTAGGTTCTCGTGACTTATCAGGAGAAGTACCCCAATAAGCCACATAATATATGTTCGGCATCTGCATTTAACTCATCTCGAGCATGATCCGAAGATGGCCTCAAATCGCTGACCACCTCACCTCACTCTACCCGTCAGAAGTCACAGTGTAGGTAGTACTCCCAATAGCTCAGCACATAGGGCTATCCACTGGTCCCTCGTCAATGGTGGGTCAGGTCTAGTAACTGCTCGCCCATCAATCCGTAGACCATATAGGACAGATACGTCCTGCAATGTGACGGTGGCCTCCCCGGTCGGGAAATGAAATGTATGAGTCTCTATGCGCCACCTCTCGACGAGAGCAGTGATGAGTGGGTGGTCCAGTCTAATATGGCCTAAACGATAGACACCATAGAATCCCGCACGTAGTAGACACTGCAAGACTCTATGGTCCAATGGACGCTCCCACAGGCCGGAATCTCCCCGCCGGCATGTCATCACGGTGAGTGCCTCGTCCTGCATAACAAAATGAGTAGTTTAAATTATAGCATTATCACGTAATATAAAACAAAATGCAGGGTATTTTCATTGTAAGCGTAAAGTCCAACAAATGTTATTGCATATCGGGTCCTCCCATATACTGTCAGCCCGATGTGGATGACTAAAAAGTGGGACTTCATCAGGTAGATGTGCCATGAAGCCTGTACAGTTGAAAAACAAATACATTTAAAAAAACTGTATTGGTGAGCATGTAATTTAACTATAACAATTAAACACAAATTATTCCATACATGACGACTTGAAAAACAAATGTGGTCGATTATTTTAAAATTATCAATTTGTGTGCCACTAACATGGAAGCAATTCACTAAAATCTAAATTTATCAATTTATGTGCCATTAAATATGATAAGCAATTCAACAGAACATGTGGATAGTTTTCGTACATAAATATTTGCGAAAAAATTGAATGAGAACTTTTTTTTCAATAAGAGGTTGCTAATTACATTTATGGCATATTTGACAAAACTTCATTATTGATTTTGTAATGGTAAAAGTTCCAATAAAGTATAAAATTTGTAAATTACGTAGATCTGATTTATAAATTGTAAATGTAAAAAATGCTTGCAGCAGTCGAAGTATTAAAATCTTAAAATGGTAGAAGAACTATGTGATTTTCACTAAAATTTTGTAATAGACATTTTCAATCAAGTAGAGAATAAAAAACATAGGCCTATGTGGTATAGTTCAATGTTTTTGCATACATATTTAGTTTAATTTATTTGTTTAGTATGTTAGTTGTATATGTTGTCAAGGAAATCAAACAATTACAATATATAAAGAATTACAAAATAGAAATGATCTATTACAAATAAAAAATGATCTATTTAAATGTACGACCCCGTTTACAAATAATGAATTACAAAATAAAGAATTAAATGATCTATTACAAATAAAGAATTAAAAAATGATCTATTACAATATGTAAGTATTACATAGTCTTCATCAACCAAGTCGCGCCGGACATGTTCGCCTATCATGACCTATTTGCTGGCACTCACTGCAACGAGCGGTCAAACGCCTATCTGATACATCCATCTCATTCGGAATACGAGACATAGATGTACGACCCCGTTTTACTTCTCGCAGACGAAGCACATTAGACATTAAGGTCCACTGCAGATCATCTCAATAATCTTGATGCGGTATTGGATTGAATTTAGTTTCCCAAACCCTCATGTATACAGGAAGCCTATATACTAGATCAACGTACTCGAATGGATTGTCACCGCATTCAGACATTACAGCGAGCATATGGGAACATGGATAGTGTCGTATCTCATATTTCCCACAACTGCACGTGGGTTGATTCATCCGCACAATTTGTGTATTGCGACCTCGTCCATGGCGAAAAGATGTTTGCACCTCAAATATGCAGCGTGGCCTATCAGAAAATTGTAATATAAACTAATCAAGTTCATATTTTTAGGTGTACTTAACTTCACAACATAATAACAACAATTTAGTTTATATTACAAACTAACCTGTCATACAATATCAACTTGAAAGTATTTGCCCTTGCGATACGATCCTCAATAGTTTTTTGTATCTCTCTAGGGTATTGGAACTCATTTCGTACATCTATTTCAGCTTGAGCTCCCATCTCTTCAAAATATTTTACGAGCCGCCGAAATGTAAATTCAACCATAGCTGATATAGGTAAGTTCCTTGCACCTTTCAAGACGCTATTGAAGCACTCTGCATCATTGCTGGTCAATACCCCCCACCGATATCCACCGTCATACGAAATGGCCCACTCCACAGGATTTATCTTGTGAACCCAATTGATGGTATGTTGGTCAATAGCCTGTATCTGTTGTAAGTAACCATTACACTTTCGTCGTTGATGAGCACTCCCTGCTTTCCATAGAAGTTGTTTCAGCTCCTTATTTTTGAACCTAGTGTTAAAGTTACTACAAACATGTCGAAGGCAGTGATGATGATATCCAACAAATTAAAGCGAGGGATTCAGCCAATGCCGCCTCACAGCAGCTAAAATACTCTTAGCTCGATCAGATATCAAAGTCACTCCCTGTCGGTCCATGACAATATGTTCCTTGATATTTGAAATGACGAATGACCAAGACTCCAAACTCTCCCTGTCAACAACAGCGAATGCAAGCGGTAATACTTTGCCATTGGCAGTGACAATCGTTGCTACAAGCAAGATACCAGTGTATTTCCCGTTTAAGAATGTACCATCTATGGTTATAACAGGCCTACAATATCTGAATCCATCGATGACGAGTTTGAAAGACCAGAAAACAAAGTGGAAGATGGGCATAATGGTTGTACCTCCAGTATATCTATGCTTCCATTGCACGATGGTGCCAGGATTAGATATTTGTAATGCATGCATGAATTTAGGCAACATCCTATATGATTCATCCCAATCCCCGAATACCATTCTAATTGCCTTTGCCCTTGCATGCCATGCCTTCTTGTATGATATACTATAGTTCATGGTCTTTTTGATATCTTCGATGACATTCTTCATTGGCATATCAGGTTCATTCTGCATACGACAATACGTATGAGTCAGATTATTTTGGTGTGAACACTATAAACAAACAAATATGTATATATATGTAAACATTTATTTTGTATACTCACCGCAACTTGTCCCAAAAGATGAGAAGCAATGTAACTGGAGCTAATATTAGTGTGGTCCATGTTCATTCATGGGTATAAACAATGGTGAGGACTCCTATACTGCTTTATTTCAAAAAGACCATGTATCCTACTAAGAGATGCACGCAACCACCATCTGCAATCGTGCTTGCAAGCACACACCCAAACGTCTCGCTTGGAGGTTACGACTTTATACTCTCGATTATTTGTTGCATGGTACAATTTCACAAAGATGTACGAAGTTGCTTCTATCAACGAAAACCATCCCTTTGTCCAACTCGATTTTCAAAGATTCGATTCGGTTACGGGGAACGACATCGCGGTTACTAATGTCAAAATCACCACCCATGTGAATGTTTTCATAGAAAGGGATTTCAGGTCTAGGTGGAATGGGGGATTTTGAATATCAACGGGAGCGTCGGCATCATCTTCTTCATCATCATCATCATCTGATCCACCCAATAAATTTTCTTCATCACACATTTTATTCTCATCATTGTCTAGGGCAACATCAGGACCGTACATGTCACTGTTAGCAAATTGCACAGAATTAACCGTTTTAGCCATATTACTAGCAACTTCAACTAAAGTGGTATGATGGCTGTAGGTGGGCACATCTTCGGTGTTATTGTGAAATTCAGTCTCATATCCACCACGTGAACTTGATTCTCCACCATGGCCATGAAATGTCTGTTGTGTGTAGCCCGCTGCATAACATTCATTTGATTCATACATAGGAGACTGAAACGCTGTCGTGTCAATCCCATGTGTCAGCAATGTAGTGAACGGATGAGAATCCATCTATGTCATATTCAGGAGATTGTGTACAACCTCTTTCTCAATGTACACTTCCAAACAATTTGGTGGTTAGAAACTTCCACCAATACTTAATACGGTGTTCAGCGCCTCATCGTCATTGATCGGTAATATTTTGTATTTGCTGGTTGCTTGCCACTGGCGATAAGGATAGCTACATTTGAAGATCAATCGGACTGTTTCCCCGTAACTTGCCACCTTTGACATAAACATCTCTTTCAAATTGCTAAAAGTGGAGCCAAGTTGCACCCCATATATCCCTTTAGGCTCAGCATCATATGACACACCTTCATCGGGATCCCGAATTATGTTTCCCCTCCAGTAGAAGATAATTAGAACAGTTGCCATATACTTGCTTCAATGAAACAATAAACATTAAAATATCAACAATATACATATATGGAATTCTACTTGTAAAATAATTATATGAACTTTAAATCATTTAATTCGAATTACTTGTCTATGGAACTCCTATGTTCTGCTTTTTCCATTATTTATTACGATTAACATCAAGCTATTGCACACGGTAAATGTAAATTTTTCTTTTTCCATGTTTCTTCTTCTTTGTTTTGATAACATTTCAGTGTTGATTTGATTTTTGTAAATTAACTTGCTTTTATTTTTATGTTCGTTATTTGAATTTATTTAGGCGAACACTTGGTGAAAGGAAGTTGTGGGAGTGAAGAGACAATTTATATTTTCCTATAAGTCACATTTATATCATAAGTGACATTTCCCTATAAAAATCAACCCTTCCATTTTTTGTCAATTTATATTTTCCAGGGTTGAAGGAACTGTAGAGGTGAAACATTACTTCAATTTATATTTTGTCAGCTGTATATTTGTGTCTCAATTTGTTTATTAGTGTTTATTTTCTCATTTTTTTCTCACTTATTTTTATTCGTATAAAACAACAGTTGAGATTTCATCTCTACGTGGAGTTTTTATTTACTTCCTATGTGGAGACTCTTATCTTTTCTACGTGAAGGTTCTTTGTTGTCATTGCTCTCTTGTCTTAATTAAAAAAAAACATCAAAACGACTATACTTCTTGTCTTAATTCTTTGTTGTCATTGGTTTTTTTTATTCTCATTCTTTTTAAGGTTGGATATGCTTTGTTCATATGATCCTTTTTTGAATTCATACACATGTATACATGTCCTATACAAAAATGTTTATTGAATTAGTGGCGAAAAATAAATTTTGAATCACATAGCAGCAATAACTTCAGATTTTGAATAAGTCTAAGAATAAAAAAATGGTTCTAAAACTGTACACAAAATGTATATAGATGGATAAAATTTTTAAAAATAGTAACAAACTCTATAAAATTTTATGCGTATATATGTATTTTTATTCAATTTTATGATCAATTTTGTTTGTTTATATCAAAACTACAAGATTTTTAGCTAGTGACCCATTTTGATTTACAAGATCTATAAAGGGACAATTCCAAAGATTACAGTCATGGCAGAGTTTAGAGGAAGATCAGATATATGCATGCGAATTATTAAGTATTTAAAGAGGTGTGTTTAGTTTGTGTTTATAGAGTGTTTTTGAGATAAAAAGTATGCGGTCTTATTTAGTTTGCTTTCTTTCAGAAATGGTTGTGGAAATTTGTTTTGGGGAGAGAGTTTTACAAAAAGTGATTGATTTGATGTGTATGACAGAGAAAGTTATTTTGGAAAGTAGGTAACCAAACAAAATTTTGAGATTTTATTTGGAAAAATTTGTTTGGTTTGACTACTCTTGAAAATTTGTTTGTAGAGAAATTTTCCCAATATTTTATATGAAAAACAAACCAAACAAGCCATTATTTCTATGATTTGAATCCATAACACTTGAATTATAATAGATTTATTTTATTTTATATTATTATCAGCATAATAAAACAACCTTACCATTGTGGCAAGGGCCTCCCTCCCTCAATATGATCAATTTTTAAAAGGCATTCACTGAAAATAAAAAAATAAAAAAATAATAATAATGACTCTACACAACCGTTAATTTAGGCAATGATTTAATCGTATGCATGTAAGCGGGACCAATTTTAAAAACACTTATTTTGTTTTCTTTTCATAAATCTTGATCTATTTTTTAGTATTTTGATAAGGTAGACAGATATATCACACATTTAAAAAACACTTCATTCTATCAAGTATTTTTCTTATTCAGTGAGACTGGACAAAATTGGACAAATCATACAAACATCTTAAATCATAGTGTAAGTTTTGTAGATAATTAAATATTTGTTCCATTGAGTTGAAAGAACTCGATTGATTTGGACAATATAAAATAGAGGTTTCAAATATTGTTATTAATTTTTTAAAACTGGTGATCCAATTTTTCAGATTTATGGACAATTACAGATAAGTTAATTTGATTTGCTCAAACTTGTGCCATTAGGGACCTTAATGACAAAGTTATTTCCTATATGAAATAATAACCCTCGTCCACTTTTTAGAGGTTATAGAGGCTTTGTTATGAAATTCAAACAAAAAACTCATTTTGGCTCATTCTGAAAAGTAAGAAAAAAATTTAATTTATTTACTCTTCTTTTTTTTTTCCCTCTTAAACATAAAAAATAAAAAAAATAAAAAAATTAGAGAGATAATTTATAATGGCCAAAAATTAGCGAAAAAATTTAAGTTGGTGGTTAAATCTATGTAGTAAATTTTGGATAGTTATCCATGTGAATCTATCGGGCCATCCGTAGCAATTATTTGGTATTATGAAACACAGGCTTACCCATCAAAGTGCCATTTTTTTTTTTTTTTGTCCTTCTTACCTAGGAAATTGCTATGGACTATTAATTAGAATATTTTAAGACTCTTTTCATGCATATATTATAACTAGTGTAATAATCACTTCTAATTATATAAATCAAAATAAAAATTATTAAAACATAATGTTCAGATTTTCGTTTTCAATGGTGGTGGACAGTCACAAAACGAAAGTGGAGATAAGTCCCTTCGTTCAATACTCATTTCAAAAACTTTTTCAAATTTTCTTAAGTTTTGTGAGGAAATTTTAATTTCGACTATAATGCTATTATATGTATTACAAATTCAGCTCATTAAATTTTTTAAAATTTCTATGACAAGATTATAAAATTAAATGTTAGTATTTTATGATGAAATATCTTCAAATTATTCTAATATCAAAGTTAATATTTTTTAGAAAACTTATTAATTTTATTGAATGTATATTAAAAATAATACATGATATAGCGGTTTGGTTTGATTTTTAAAATTATTTTCTGATTTTTTTAAAAAAATATAAATAAATTTGACAAAAATAAATTGTTTGGTTTGATTTTCCAAATGGTTGTGGAAGAATGTGGCACCTCCCAAAATTAAATTTTTTTAGTTGGTTAGCTTGGAAGGGCAGAGTGCAATCCGGCTTACATACAATTTACAAGTGCTTATGTGCTTATATGCAGACACCTGCAATAAGCTATGTCCTAAAGTATGGATTTAGATAGTTAACAACTAAGTGGAAACCTTTAGCGAAACCCAAATGAAAATAAATCCTAAGAATTTTTAATCATATTTTGGGTGCCTGACCCCAAATACAGTGAAATAAACCAAACGAAACTAAACCAAACAAAGTTTTATGTCCCAATCAAGTGAGCTATGATACGTGAATCCTTTTTTCGTCATTTCATACTATTAAAAGCTATATGCTCGGTTAAATTAAATAAATTCATTTAATTTTTTTACTATCACATCCCAAGTCAATTTACGTCTTCCCCTAACATTTCCTTTTACGGTGATCCTATCACATTATTCTCTACCATTTCATGAGCTTGTTGTTTCTTAATTGTCCAATATTATGTGAACTGCAAAGTATCACTGGTCTTACAATTGTTTTATAAATTAACAACGTCAATTTTGTTAGCATCATTGATCACATAATATGCCAAAGGCACTCCACTTGAACCTACTTTGATTCTATTACAGGTGGGAATTTCTAACATAACATGAATCGTACACAAAGTTAGCGGTTAGGGTTGAACATTTTCAACACAACCACAAATATGACACTATATAATAACTTGATAAATAAATAGAGTTATGTCAAAGCTGCATAATATGAAATTGACACTGATAACCTATTTAATAGATAATTAGTTACAAATTTTAATGTTATTTTCATTAAAGGATGTCAGAAATGTTTAAATCTCATATGTAACCTACACAATTAAATAAAGAAAATACATAAAATAGTATTTTCAGGTTAATATAGTCATTTTGTCTTTTATTTGAGAGAACATGATCTTTTCATTTATTATTTTGAAGTCAATAAAAATATATTTTTTTTGAATAAAATAGAGCCAAAATTAAATATATATATATATTATAATTTCATTTAGTAGAGATTAGTTTCATGAAATTTAACTTATGAAAAACTGTTAATCTTTCTATACACTTAGTATTTTTAATTGAAATTCATATTATATTTTTAATTGACATGTCTGTCTAACTGTTATGTTTATGTATTGTGTGTTTAGTTCAGGGTGTCTAGGATGTATGTATTGTGTGTTCAGTTCATGGTGTCCAGAATGTATTTTTGTGGGAGACTTATGTATGTACTATCTATGTAACTGAAAACTGTTACATTTGCAACTTCAATTATAGGTGTTTGCAATTTCAATATAAACTGTTACAATATGAATTGGCTTAATATGGGAAAAGCCTCTCTATATGTGTTTGCAATTTCAATTTATAACTGAAATTCATATACACCTATGAATTTATAACTGAAGTTGCAATTTATAAATTCATTGGCTTAATTCATAAATTCAATATTAAGCCACTTAAACACCTATAAATTCATTGGAATTCATTGGCTTAATTCAGTTATAAATTGCACCTTAAACACCTATATGAATTTATTATGAATTTAATAAATTTTAATTCATTTAATTAGAAGTCACCTATATGAATTTATTATGAATTTTAATTCATTTAATTAGAAGTCACCTATATGAATTTTAATTCATAAACACCTATAAATTCATTGGCTTAATTCATAAATTCAATTTATAAATGACGTTGCAATTTATAAATTCATTGGCTTAAATTCATAGGTGTTTAAGTTGCAATTTATAATTGAGTTGCAACTTCATATTAAGCCAGTTTATAGGTGTTTGCAATTTCAATATAAACTGTTATAGGTGTTTGCAACTTCAGTTATAAATTCATATTTTTTGAAACTGTTACATTTATCTTTCCATACACTTAGCATTATTGTAACATTTTTTTAATTGAAATTCATATTATATTTGTCATTTTAATCAATAGATAGGTTGGTTTATTCACAATTCAAAATTCCAAACCCTAATTTCAAAAAATATAGACATTTTGATTCACAAGCATAATTTCAAAATTCCAATTTCTGATTTCAAATTTCAAAATATAGACATTTCATAATTCCAATTCAATAAATATAGGTTAGTTTATTCACAAGCATAATTTCTGATTTCTGATTCACAAGCAAAATTCCAAACCCTAATTCCAAACCCTGATTTCTTATTTCAAAAAACTCCAATGAGAGTTTAGGAAGGCACATCATAAATTCCAAACCCTAATTTCAAACCCTGATTTCTGATTTCAAAAAATTCCAAACCCTAATTTGTGATTTCAAACCCTAACATTCACATTTTCACAAACACACATTCACATTTTCAACCACACATTCACATTTTCTGTCACGCCCCAAAATTTGAGACAAAAAAGTATATATAAAGTACAACTCAAACAAGAGAGATAACCACAATATTTTAATATACACATACAAGCAGAGTTATACATAGATAGCTGATTTGAGTTTCACTAGAGGTTTACAACATTATCAAACCAAAAGGTAAAAGAAGAGAGAACACAAAAACAAACTACTAGTCCAAATTTTCAAGTGAACCACAGCTCTAAAACTTCATTATGATTGTCTTCGGGATAACCTTCCCCGTCGTAAGCTGCTTCTTCACCTGGCATGACACGCCATGAGCTTGGAATGCCCAGTAAAAATACACACACCCCCCCATATCTTCTATCAATCAATCAACCATACACAAAACAATTCAAGTAACACAACATACTTACAATAAGGTTTTATGAATTAGTAGTTAGACTAGGCATCTAGAACCCTCCAAAGAGATTCTTCTACCCAACCAAGGATTGAACACCGGACTATTCAGAACTCCCCCTTTTGCTGCTTTGCAGACCTTACCACCTATGCCTACCTTCCGATTATTTACCTGTCAGTGGCATTGATGGACCTCAAAAGGGACGGCCAACAAGTGGGCTCGCTTACACCCAAATCGTGCCTCGGGGTCGCTTACACCCTGCACATACCATACCAAAGGGCTCGCTTACACCCTGAAACCACCGCATAGAGTCTGAATACATCCGGGTCAACCTAGGGGCTCGTTTAAACTGCTTATGCAAGACTTAACTCATTTGGTATTAATCCCATCATAATTCATGTCATGCACATATATAAAATTGTTCTAAAACACCAAGATGAACGTCACCCATTACCAACCCCTTATCATTTCCTGTTTAGTAGATCTTTTGCTAAGTAAGTTAGTCACATTCGGTGATTCGGTCATATAAAAGAGTATGAGAAAAACATACGAGAGGAAATATAGTCCATGATCATCATACATAAGTATAGTAAGGCAAGAAACAACATTAAAATTGCTTTGAAACATTTAGAGACAAATAACATAATAGAACACATTTTCCAGCACTGTTCGGTTCGGCAGGGCTAACAAGAACGCTTTGGTAAAAATACTTCTAGGTCAAATTAGGGGCTGAAATTGCACAGAAACAATATTCAATCTGTCTAGTTTCAGTTCCAATTTTCAGAAGTTGCACAGCCCCTCCACAAATTCATCTACAAACTATATCTGAAAACCTGTCCAGATTTGTCACCCTTTGGGGAAACTAACTTTTCTCTCAATCTACCCGATGGTTTTCACTCAAATAAAATCTGTTGGAAAGAGAACTCAGAGTTCTAAATTTTGACAGAAGAACCAACACGAGATGATTTTTCTAGAATTTTATAAAATTGCTAAAAGTGGACTGTTTTTCAGAGATTCAGGACCAGATTTTTCAACAAATTATCCAAGCCCTAAAAACACACAATTAGGAGCTAATAAAATTGTCACAAGCTCTAAACACATAAAATATCCTACAATAAATTCAGATTTGAGAATTAGATACATTTGATATTTCTTTTAAATTAGAGAAGTTGCAGCAGTGCCTAATTTCACAAATTTGCAAGACAATGACACTACATCATACCCACACCTTCACACACACCAAAAACCCTATCTACCATTAATTTGTAACACAAGAGGCATACTAGATAATAGAATGAGATGATGAAAGGGTTGGAGAAAATAGGGAGAGGTATGTTCTTACCTTCAAGAATTCCTTCTTTTTCTCTTCTTTTTTTTTTTTCTTCTTCTTCTTTCTCCTCTACTTCCCTTGAGCCAACTCTCCCTCTCTCACCCTCTCCTTGGGCTGTTGAAAAACATGGGAGTGGATTTGGCCAAGCTCTTAATTTATAGAGTATAAGGGTAGCTTAATGGCTAAGGGAACTAAATATCTAGATATTTGTTTTTTTTATTTTATTATTATTTTTTTTTTTGTTTGATGTTATCCATTCACCTTTTCCACCAACATATTATATATATATATATATTTAAACTATGTATATATTCAAATAAACAATAGTATTCTATTCAAATAAATAATAATTGAAAGAACAACAAAAACAAAAAAATAGAAATAAAAATAAAATGAGTGAGTTAATTTAGAAATTATGAGGTAAAATAAATAAAACCAAGTTTTAGGATAGTTCCAATCATAAAGTGGTGTTCTATGATTTAATTATTGTAACACACAGAGAAATTATTCTTTACTTGGGCCCTTACGTAGACTTTTACGGATCTAGGGCTAAAATGCTATTAACCTAAGGCTCAGGGTTTCAAGTGTAACTACAAAAAATTAGGGTCTCTACATTTTCACAAACACAATAAATAAATACATAAAATTCAAATGAGACAGAGAGAGCTAGATGCCATACCATGGAGAGAGAGAGAGAGAGCAGAGACAGAGACAAAGAGGGAGAGAAGAGAGAGTCTAAGAGCAGAGGGAGAGCGAGAGCGATAGTGAGAGTCTGAGAGCAGAGGGAGATCGAGAGCGAGAGTGAGAGAGTCTGAGAGCAGAGGGAGATCGAGCAACGTAAGTGTAAAAAACGTGATTGCAAATGAGAGGGCTTGGGTGTTTTATATAAGTTTTAAAAGCGTGGTTTCAATCCACGCTTTCATTTATCAACAGTGAAAGCATTATTCCAAATCACGTTTTCTTAACAAAAAACAATGCACAATGAAAGCGTGATTCCAAATCACGTTTTCTTCAAAAAAAAAAAATTTAAACAATATGTACAGTGAAAGCGTAGTTCAGAAAACATAAAACGACATACACGGTGAAAACGTGGTTTTCAGAAAAAAAATTTATGTTAAAAGCATGATTTGTAACCACGCTTTCTTAATTAAAAGCGTGGTTTCTAATAGCGCTTTCACTAGTTATCAAATTTTCGGTCCCAAACAGTGAAAGCGTGATTTGTAATAGCGCTTTAGCCTAGTTTGGAAATTCCGTCCAAACTAGGCGTAGTTTGGGAATTAAGAAGATAAATTGGCTTAATATGGGAAAAGACTCTCATATATATACATTTAGAGAGAGAGGGAGAGAAAGATAGTTACTAAAATCGAAGCTTGGGTTTTGAGGGTTGATTTGGAGTTGAATTGTCGCTGTGAAGCTTTGAGAGTTAAAATTGAGTGGTAAGATGATTTTTGATGCAAGAGGGGAGGGACGACTTGGAAGTATGGAACTATACGTGTCTCCGTCGTATGGTCAAATAAAATGCAAATTCTGACGTCCTCTCTCGGGCGAAAAATGATTCCGAACACTAATTTTAGTACTTTAATAGAGTATTAATGACATGATAACGAGAAAAAAAATATATAAAAAAAAAAATTCAAGTCTAAAATATCAAATCAGAGTGGGTAGAGTCTACTGTCAACTCATTAGAGTTAACTTTAGAAGTCAAAAAATTAAAGTTTCAAAACATTTTTCCTCTAAGGTATTAGGGACACGTGTTGTCTTTCCATAGGTTAAACCCTTGATCACACCAGAAATGTCTTTCATTTTTCAAAGACTAATTCTGCAAATACTGATAAATAGGTAAAATAAATAGGAATGAATAGTGTAAAATAACAAATAGAATTATAATGTTGCTCTAATAGTTAAATTATTATTTTTTAGTTGAGCAAATTACACTAACGGTCTCTATAATTTGGGTCTTGTGTCACTTTGATTCTTGATTTTTTAATTGTGACACATGTGATCCTGAATTTTGAATCTTATTCTAAATAAGGATAATTGAAGATATTATTGCTCAATTTAAGGGTAAAGTTGTCAATTTAATAAAATATAAACTAATTTGACAAAAACAAATGTCAAAAAAATATTTTTTAATGTTTTATTTTTATTTCTATCTACTAAAGATAAATTATGTAAAATTGATAAATCTTTTAAATATTTTTTTACCAAATTAATTTTAATTATATGTTTGGATGATGATCATGTAATGGGTGGTTGTTTTATTTTTATTAAATTAGTTTCTATTTTTTCAAAAGTCAAATATGATGACAAATTTGATATTATTATTAAACCAATCTATTAAATAAAAAAATCTAAAATTAAAAACATTTCATATATTAAATATCTATATAATAAGGCACAAAGGTTTTTGAAAATATGTTAGACACAATTGTCCTACTAGGACATTTCAATGGTCCTGATTCATTTCTATATTTAAATAGACAGCTAAGATGAAAACCTTATCTCTCACCTGAATTTCCTGCCCAAGAGCCACAAACTTTGCAACCACCCATCTTTATCTCACCTTTTCACATTTTAAATTGCAAAACACACCCATCCACTCCCTACAAAAAAGAGACCCACGCTCATTGAACTCTCTCACCTCACCCTTTTACATTTTAAATTTCAAAACACACCCATCCACTCCCTACAAAAAAAAGACCCATGCTTATCGAACTCTCTCTATAAACTCTCCTCTTTTTTTTCTTTTAGTCTCACTCACAATTTTTAAATTTCAAAACACCCACGCTAATCCAACTCTCTCCCCTACTACTACTCTGCATCAATCAAATCTTCTAATTTTGTTTCTCTTTTTCAAATTCATATACCTTTTTTTCTTCTTTTTTGTGTGGTGGTTGGTGAGATTGGCAGTGTTATTGCGGAATTATGTCTATGTGATTACTGTTAATGAAGGTTAGACAATTTAAAGATCTGAGGTTTTTTTTTTTTTTCCAAAGAGAGACAAAGTGCAAATCTATGCATACAAGTTATGTGGCTGAGATGTTTTAGAATATTTGATCTTCATAAAATGGGTTTTGATTTTTGTTTGATTTATGAAATGGATTTAATTCCTTAATGGAAAATGAGTGTTGATTTTTTATGATTTTGAAAAAGTTTTTGAAATGGGTGTTGAAAATATATTTGTTTGGTCTAATTTTTCAGAAATTATTTTGAGATTGGTTTTCGTTTGTTATTACTCAACTTTTTTTTTCTCCATATTTTAGTCTTTTTTTTTGTACATTTAAAAAAAGTAAAGTACGAAAAAAAATTCATTAAAAAAAACAAAAATCCAAATGAAAATGCACAGATTTTTGTTTGAATTTTTTTTGTTGTCAGAATTTTTTAATATTTTAGTCAATTTGTTTTACTTTTCAAATATATTTAGATTAGGTGCATTTAAAAAGTACAAAAAAATGAGTAAAATACCAACAAAAAAAAATCATGTACCTTTTTTTTTTTCTTTTCTTTTTTGTGTGGTGGTTGGTGAGATTGGTAGTGTTGTTGTGGAAATATGTCCATGTGATTACTGTTAATGAAGGTTAGACAATTTAAAGATCTGAGTTTGTTTCGCATTTTTTTTTCTTTCTTTTTTTCAGAGAGAGACAAAGTGCAAATCTTTGCATACAAGTTATGTGACTGAGATGTTTTAGAATATTTGATCTTCATAAAATGGGTTTTGATTTTAGTTTGATTTATGAAATAAATTTAATTCCTTAATAGAAAATGAGTGTTCATTTTTTATCATTTTGAAAAAGTTTTTGAAATGGGTGTTGAAAATATATTTGTTTGGTCTAATTTTTCAGAAATTATTTTGAGACTGGTTTTCGTTTGTTATTTCTCAACTTTTTTTTCCCCTCCATATTTTAGTCATTTTTTTTGTACATTTTAGATATATCAAAATTAGATGCATTTAAAAAGTAAAATACGAAAAAAATTTATTAAAAAAAACAAAAATCTAAATAAAAATGCACAGATTTTTGTTTGAATTTTTTTTATTGTTAGAATTTTTTAATATTTTAGTCAATTTGTTTTACTTTTCAAATATATTTAGATTAGGTGCATTTAAAAAGTACAAAAAAATGAGTAAAATAAAAAAAATCCAATAAAATAAATGAAAATACCTTTAAAACAATTTTTGAAAAATCAAACCAAACAATTTATTTTTGTCAAATTTATTTCTATTTTTTCAAAAAAATAAAAAATAATTTAAAAAATCAAATCAAACCGCTATATCATGTATTATTTTTAATATAAATTCAATAAAATTAATAATTTTTATAAAAAATATTAACTTTCATATTAGAATAATTTGAAGACATTTCATCATAAAATACTAACATTTAATTTTATAATTTTTTAATAAAAATTTAATGAGCTAAATTTTTAATACATATAATAGCATTATAGTAGAAATTAAAATTTCCTCACAAAACTTAAGTAAATTTGAAAAAGTTTTTGAAATGGGTGTTAGACTAAGGGACTCATCGCCACTTCCGCTCTGTGACTGTCCACCACCATTGAAAAGGAAAATCTTAACATTATGTTTTAATAATTTTATTTTGATTTATATTTTAATCTCATTATTAATTGCACAGTGCCTTTAGGCACGGGCATACACTAGTATTGATTACAAATTAAAAGCCTAACAGTCACCCATTACATGATTATCATCCAAACATATAATAAAAATTAATTTGATAAAATAAATAAATAAATGTCTAAAAGATTAATCAATTTTACATAATTTTATTTTGGTGGGTAGAAATTATTTTTAAAAATTCAAGAATATTTTTTTGACATTTATTTTTGTCAAATTAGTTTATATTTTATCAAATTGACGGCTTTGTCCTTAAAATTGAGCAATGGTATCTTCAATTGTCCTTATTTGAAGCAAGATTCAAAATTTAGCGTCAAATGTGTCACAATTGAAAAGTTATGGACCAAAGTGACACAAGCCCCAAACTATAGGGACTGTTAGTGTAATTCACCCTTTTTAGTTTAACTAACTTTCGGGTAGTTGTCCGAGTGGTTGTTCGGCCTATCATCCAAATTGGCAACTTTAACAAACATTCGGTGGTCGTTCGGGTGGTTGTCTGGACGGTCATTCAAAATTTATTGTCTCTGTTTTTATTTGATGTGTTGGCAACTTTAACTATGTGTGAAATTTGTGCCAAATTTGACACAAGTGATAGCAATTCTTATTTTTAGCAGTTCCAATAGTAGACCATTAAAGCACTACATTTTTCTACACCTACTATAGTTTGCCTTTAGCATCATCCCATTTAATAAATCGTTAGAGATGCTCTATCAATCGTACTAAAAATATAAATGGTCAAATGTGATTAATTGTCAAAAAAATAATAATTTTTAAACCTCCAATAATATTTGGACATGGATACTTTTAGTAGAATTGTTAGTAAGATTTTAAATAGATGTAACATTTCTCTTCTTGAAAAATGTCTCTATATGCCCTAACTACTAAGTTTGTAGTATTTAGTAAGGTGGGCGTCGATCCGCCCAACCCACTCTGTCCGACCTTATTTTATAGGGTTTAGAAATGTTATTTTAGCCCAAAGGGCCGAGTACAGCCATCATTTTCAGTCCGATATATTAATGGGCTGAATCTGGGATTTATAATTTCAAACCAGCCTGACCCGACCTGGTTTGGTGTAGATACCCATTTTTTACGAACCCTAAGACTTCAGGCGCTTGTAAGCTTCTCGATGATGAAATGGTAATTATTTCATCACTAGAAATGCTTAAGGTTGTTATGAGCTGTTGTGTTACCCTGTTTTTAATCAAAAGCATATTTTTATAAAAATGATCATTTTACCCCTGAACTCATTTTAGCCAAAACCGAACTTTTTGGTTCCACTTAGAGAAAAAAGTCTGATTGAGTTTGAATTGATGAATATTTTCAAAACCATTGATCTATTTTGCGTAAAAAGTCAATTTGAAGCCAAACGGACCTACTTAAGTCATGAGAGGGTCCAAAGGCATGAAATCACATACCTGTGCATGCATGAATGGCACACATACACATAGGTCATGCAGCTGTACAATCCACCGACACCCAATTTTGTTTTGAAAGCGGATGTTGGTGCATTTTCTTCAGGAGGCGCAAGGGGAATGCGATGGGGCAACTATAGGACGACCTAGGGTGTTCCCCAAGTGTCCTACTTGCCTATAAATACAACCCCTCATCCCCTCTTTGAAGAGATCCAAGTTTTGAGCAATTTTGAGTGAGTTTTAAGAGAAAAAGACTTGCCTCCTTCTACCCTAAACCCTAGAATCCAAAAATACAAATCCTATAGCAGCTTTAGCAACTAAAAGTGTATTCAGGGTTTGAGAAACTTGAATCGAATCAGCACCAAAGCTTAAGGGAAGCTTGCAAGTAAGGAAACTAGACTTTTCTCCACATTTTCTTCGGTTTGTGATCAAAACCAGCGAGTAAGTCCTCTTTTCTTTATATTTCAGTAGCTTCTAGTCTATTTTTCATTATATAATCATGTTAGGGTGTTAGTTTAGCTTAAAGTATCATGTAAGTTAATTAACTTGCATATTTTTCGTTTTATTTTGCATGTTTTGTTTAAGTAAACAGGCATGTTAGGGTTAGTGTAATCATGTAATCATCTTGTATGTGGTCCGGTTTGAGCCTCATTGTATAGTAGTTAGTGTTGTTTATGTGATAGTTGTTTTATTTGCATAAAATCATGTTAGTACTTTTAAATTGGGCTTAGATTGCATATTATATGTATAGTAGCATGTTTAGGTCATATAGACTTTATTTAATTCATGTTTTGCATGTTCGACGCTTGGTAGTGGAATTTGGTGAGTTTTCTTACTCTTCATAGCTTATTGCTTGTTTTGGTACATTGTTTTTCAATAATCCAAAGTTATACATTTTTTCATACAAAATTGATTGTTTTTGGATGTTTTCATAAATATTGCTTAGTTTGGGTTGAGTTTATGGCCGTGCTATGTTAAAAATCATTTTTTGTTGAAAAATCTTTATTTTATAATAATATGGCTTTATTCTTTTAAATCCAAGTTAGGGGATATTTATTTGTTCAAATCATTTAGTTTTAGGATTATAAAGGTTTTAGGGTTTAATAATGAATTTTGTGAAATAATTAATCATTAAATCTCATAGAATAAAATATTAGTAGAGGCTAATCACTTGATTGGGCGAAAGTCATTCAAAGACCTTCTCTTTTCGTACCTTAGTTCCTAAACATTGATTACTTACTTGGGATGGATCAGGTATTTTGCTTAGTTTTTGTAACACCTGCCTCTCACCTACTTGTTACTTTTATGGTTAAGTTTAATTATGTCTTTATCTGTGTTTTATATACTTATTTGTGTGCGTCATGTCAGTTAACAGATATGCTCTTTTATGAAAAAGACTTGTCTGACTCGTTAAATCGTAAGGTTACGTAGTAACTAGTGGACTAGGTGATGAGTGCCTAATTCACCATAATTAGAAAAGGAAGGGTTCAGTTAACAATTGATGGGTGTATTGCTAATGTAATTAAAATAATTAAGTAAATTAGAAATAGGTGTTCAGACCTTTATATATATGTGTGTGTGTGTGTGTGTGTGTTGAACTCAAGGAAGGGGAGAGAAAAGAGAGTGAGAGAGAGTTCTAGGGAACAAGAAGAGAAGTGAAGGAGGTAAAGGAGATCATGAGGCAACTTGACTAAAATAGCTCCTGGAGGTACAAATTCTTTCTAACCTCTTGCATAAGAACTAATTTCCACCTTGAATTCATAGAATATAAGGAGAAATGAGAGGCTTAGGTAGAATATTGTGTTACAAACCCTAATAAAAGGAATTCTTCAAATCTTGATATAAATAAAGCTCATCTATTGGACCTTGCTTGATTTAAGTTAGATGTCCATAATGTTGTTGAAACATAGAGTTTCCATCTAAATTTGAAGTTGTTGATGAGATTGTAGAACTTAAGTTCGAATTTGAAGCCTATTCATGAGTTGAACTTGGAAATTGTTTGTACACCATGTTTGTTAAGTTTTGGCCTTTAATTTGAGTGAATTTGAGTTTGATTTTTGGTGGGTTGAAGTTCCAAAAACAGGGCAAAAACTCAGTTCTGGAACACCCAGAACCGCACGTGCGACAAGGGAGCCTGCATGTGCGGGAGTGCATTGGTGCACGTGCGGCGGGTAGGCCCGCACGGGCGGAGAACAGGGGAGAATTGGTGAGCATTCTGCTTAAAAAGCACCTCATGGCGCACATGCGGCGCATATGCGGAGAAGGTCCCGCACATGCGGCGAAGGAGCTCCGCACGTGCGGCTAGTAAACTAGGTTATGGAATTAACTAATAGGGTGTTTGGTGAATTAAGTGAATGACGCTTGTATTTGTCTGTGTAGGTCAAACGCCTCATTCCAATCACCTGCAACACGGAACTGACTGTGAGTAACACTGCTGTAAAAATATATTTGATTTAGATTATCTTTTCTCTGCTTCAACTTATGCATTACCCCGATATGTTTCTTACGTGGATGAATGATAACTCTATCTCAGTTTCATTATTTACTATGATGACCCTGGCCCCTCTTCATATGAGTACAGTTATGTCAGTTCCATTTTATGGAACTTCTGATTAATATGGCAGTAGCTATCATGTCTGATCTTCGATCTTCATGACCACCTATTCGGTCTTCCTGACCACCTGTCCGGTCCTCATGACCATCTGTTTGGTCTTCCAGACCGCCTGTATTTACTGCTTTTGACTTTACTACGCGAAATATTATGCTTCTCAAATGCTGTATGAACCCGCTCAGTTTATGTTTTATTTTATGTTGTAATTGTCATTCAAAATCTCTTTATTCAGTTGTTATTCACAGGGCCCTAGTTCATATTTTGGCATATCATATAGGCGATCCAACTCCGGAAAGGACGTAGTGGCGACGATCTTGCTCTGGTTTTGTCAAGCTCACCACCGTGCCTCACCGTGAGGTTCTCATCTAATAGAGTTTTGAAGTGGCCAGTGTCCACCCTTTTGTAACTCACTCATGTGTTTTGTTTTGGTTGGTTGTCACTGGCATTATAATTGTTGTTGATGGAAGTAACTTTTCCCCCTTTTGATTGTCTTTTAGACAAACTTGTAATAGCGCATTGTGTTATTGCATGTATATATGTGTATATATATAGCGATGTCCTTTGTCTCATGTAAATTCACAGCTCATTGGACGTTTTGTTTTCTTGCATACGAGCTTCCGCTAGCCCCGTTTATTTGCTTTGTTCAGTTAGGCCTTCGATAATCGTGGATTACTGGCCGGTTACGGCACTAAACCTATAAGGGCAGGTTTGGGTCGTGACAGTTTTCATTATTAAAGATTTCTTAATTCCCTATAAAAATTAAGTGGCGACTCTATCAATATAGGAAAGCGAGTTGGTACAACATAGTGTGGAAACGTGCCTTATACCCAAAAAGGTACGGCGTCCACACCTGAACGCTATTAAATTAATTATTGAAATATATATTTTTTGTTGAGATCTAGACTTTATCTTTGTTAATTTTATTGAAACTCACATTTGTGGTGATGACATATATTATTGTTGTTGATAATATAATTTTTTTTGACTTTTTATATGACTTCTTAAAATTATATAAGTTCTGTTGGTATAACATCATATTTAAGAATATATCACTACTATTTTTTAAAAAATAAGTATGATAAAATTATATAACTAAAATCAATATATAATTTTTTTTCTTCATATATGATCTATAATAAAGGCTCCAACATTAGACACAAAATTCTTCAATTTATAATAATGTCAATATAATTTGTAATTGAATTTAATTATTGCGGGCCGCACTTTTTTCCGCGCCCCCTTTCGGAAGGTTTGAAAAGAAAAGGCCTCACAGTTCGGACTCTCGCGGTTTTGAATCTAATCTCACAAGTGCAATGTGAAACTGATAAACACCGAAGAGTCCAAATCCGACAAATCGTTTTGGAAAATCGATTTTAAATCAAATAATGTCAAAATTGGATTGCTTTGCCAGATATAGAGTCGCCACTTAAATATTTTATTTTAGGAAAAATTTAGGAAACTCTGACTCGTGCTGAAGGCCACGTGTCCGTCATCACCAAAGTTGCCTCGGCTAGGGAACTTAGGTACGAGAGGGAAAGGTCATGAATTGAGCACCCCTGCTCGCCCGATCAAAGATCGGCCTCTACTAATCATGATATGAGTTTTTATAAACATTATGCATTCTTATTCCAGTTATTAAACTAGCTTTACTATGTGATGCGCACAAGCAAGTATAGATTAGTTTGCAAGACTTGGAACAATTCAACTCATGTTTGTTAGTGAAAATGGTTTGAATTTACCACCTTAAGTGGGCTTAAAGTTTGCGGATTTGCCACCAAACATAGTGGGCTTCAAACATGACTCAACAAAGTGGGCTTAAAACGCGCATTTGTTGAATCATTCCAATTCAAACAACAAGCCTTCATCCATAGGTATTCAAGCAGTTTAGCATTTAAGCACATAGCCTCATGGCAAATATGCTAATCATGGCAACATTCACACTCATGCAAATATGCTAAAGCGAAAAAAACTCACCTAGTACTCCAAGTTAGGAAGATATGAGTTAGAAAGTAATGCATGATTCCTAACTATACAAGATGTCTAATGCAACACATGCAATATGCAATTAATAGGCTCGGCTACTAATATGGAATATGAATCGATTTGAACAACATGCGATTAAACACATTTTCAAATAAGATATTGAAATGGCAATGCAGTTTGAATGATGCACCGAGCCTCGGTGCATGCAAGACAAGATGAGTGGATGCAAGAATAAGGTATGCTAATTGAAACGTGCCCCTAATATAACCATCAAAAGCGATTAAATAAAAGGGAGAAAAATATGGGGTTGGAAAACATATACACACGCGTACACTTATTACAACATTACGCCCTCGCGAAGGAGGGTCCGAATGAAAAAGAACTAACTAGCTATGCTAATTAAGCTAACTAATTATTACAAAACTCGAAACTAATTAACTATTCTAGTTAACTAATTATTACAAACCGAAATCGAATAACTAGTTAAACTAACTAATTATTTACAACTCTTAATTAGCTACAACTAATTAATTGCAACATATATTTGATCTATTGCTAACTTAAACTAATTAGCTAATCCCGGGAAGCGAAGGATGCATGCATGCTCGATTTTTCACCCGAAAAGCCACTGCCTTGCTGCTGAAAGCCTCTATTTGCACATATGAACACTAACAAAGTTGCACACTTCCAGAACACCTCTGCTCCATCTTACCAATACACTGTGCAAATTTCATTGGTGAAAGGGGGCCGGTCGGCTACCAAAGGGGGCCGGTCGACCACTGGTGATGGCTGTCGGCCACTGCTGGTTTGAACTTCCTTGTTGCAACAAAGAGCAAAACAGTGTATTTCTCAAGGGTTGTTTGCACACTTTGCCTCTTCTTTTCATGGGGAAATCAAAGGAGAGACAAGCTTTGGTTCACAAACCATCAATCAAGCAATTTCATTGCATGATGGCTTGTGAAACCAATTGTGCAAGTTCAATAAATACGCAACAAGACCAAAATGTCCATCACCCTATCATGCATGATCAAGGGCAATGGAGACCAAATAAAATGGCACATTTCATCACTTTTGAGTATGAAATGTTCCATTTTCCTTGTGTTCAAATTAACGTCCAATTTGAACACATGCAATGCAACACAAAGATGTTTATCTTGCCTCTTTTACTTACCAATTTTGTTTACTCATTTTAATTACCAAATAATTCATTAATCCATTAAGTCCATTGGTGAGTGTCCTCTAATGGAATGAGGGCTCAAACCACAAGTTGCTTTGGGCATGAAAGAGACATTACACTGTTGGTAATGAACCCCCTAAGGGATTAAACCATTAGGTGTATCACCTCCATTTCACACTTAGGCAAACAAGTGGTTTGAAACCACTTTCAAAGCAAAACCAAAAAGTGAAGAAATGAGGGAGATTGCAGAGATTATGAAGTGCTGGAAATGAATGATAAAAGCACTAAAACATGCAACCAACTCAAGCCAATGATAGTTAAAGCCTTAAAATACTAAGCTAGTGAAGGAATTAACACTACAACTATGCCATACGAGGCTCAAATGAAACAAATAACCAAAAATAGAGGCAAAACAACCCTAAATATAGTCTAAAACATGCTGGAATTAAGCTAAGTTAAGCTAGAAAAATATCCTAACATATGAAACTAACTAGGCATGCAAACAAGACACAAGGAGGAGAGGCTAACCCCTCCAATTTTGAACCTCAAAACAAGTTTTTTGCCACTGAAAAACCTTTGAAATTCAGTAGTTAAAAGGCCTAAAAAAGTTGATTTGAAAGTGATGAAAAAAGGCACAAAAGCTTTACAAACTAATAAGCAATAAGGGTGAACTACTCCCTAACGAAAAAAGAGGCCCAAACCAGCACTTTTAGGTCACAAAAACAGAGTTTTTTTTCAGCTCAAAACCATCCCCAAAATAGTAAGAAAAGTTGGTAAAACAAGTTTGCAAAACAAAGTAAACAAGGCAAGTAAATTACCTCTTGAAGCAAAGAGCAATTCTAGGCACAAAACCAAGCTAAAACCACCTTCAAGAGCTCCAAGAAGACCCCAAGTAACCTCAACTCAGAGGTAAGAGGATTTGATTTAGGATGTGTATGCAAATGTGTAGAGAAAACAAGCACTTAGGTACAAAATTGTATGAGAGAGAGAGAGAGAGAGAGAGAGAGAGAGAGAGATTTTTGCTCTGAATTTTCTAACCCTCAAAAATGGGGGAGGAACCCCCCTATATATAGAAAAACATGCCTTGAGCTTAGAAACATCCCACCATACACGTGTAGGGAGATGCAACTCAATGTGCTAATATAGCGATCCCGGTATTCCCTTTACTGTTCAGTTGTATTCCGGACTCGGTTCCGTGGAGTTGGTAGTTGTGTCTACCTTGTTGTCGTCCTTTAATTCCATTTGATTGAGTTTTAGGATGTGTTGGGCATGTTTCGAGCAGGTGGGTTGAGCCTTGGTCTAAAATCTTATTGCCAGGTTTTTGATCTTTCCGCTCGAGCGGGTCGTATAGCGCTCGAGTAGAGATTGCACACTCCCAGTATTTTCGTGCTCTGCAAAACTTCTGCAGGGGTGATTTCTACGCTCGAGCGGATTTCCTGTGCTCGAGCGGGTCGCGCTCGAGCGGGATTGTTGACGCTCGAGCGGGTAGTACATTTTTGGTGTAAGTTCTGGGAGGGAGAAATCTACGCTCGAGCGGACTGGTTTTCACGCTCGAGCGGATGTACTTTATTCTTGTGTCTTGGAGCTCGAGCAGGCTTTCTTGCACTCGAGCGTGTCCAGATTTTTGTGTTTGACGCTCGAGCGTCCTGTTCTCCGCTCGAGCGGGAGTGTTGTATATCAGAAAGCAGTTAGGCATTTTTGAATCACTTTTACATTCTCTCTCTCTCTCTTACTTTCCCAAAATCGATTTTTGAGAGCCTCTCTCTCTCTAGAAACTCCCTTCTCTCTAGGGTTTGATCTAGTTAGAGTGCTTCTCTTTCCTTTGACCTTTGTAAAAGTTGTGTTGATCGTTGAGGGCTTCGTTTTGATCCGTGGATCTTGGAGTTTGGAGCATTTTGGTTTTCTTTATCTTCTTCCCTTGGGCTCCGAATTTGAGGTAGGGATTCCTACTCACTCTTATGGGTTTTGACCTAGATATTGAGTTTGTTGTATAAATGGTTTTGGGTTTTGGAAACTAAGGTTTCAAAGGTATAATCTTGAAAAGAGGGTTTTGTTTATTTTGGACCATAAATACATGTTTGGGGCTTCAAAATGAGCATATTGAAGCTGTTGGTAATATATGGACTCTTGGAGTCAATATTGGGAATAAGGAGGAAAATGCCATGTTTGGGTATTTTTGGGTCATTAGTGTAATTAATGACATTTATTGAGAAAGTATGGAAGTGAGTTGAATATAATGAAATTGACTCATTATAAGATGGATTAGTGATGTTCGGTTTATTAAGATGGAAATGCGGATATTTTATCTGTTGATGCTTTTATTATCTGTTTAGAAATAATTACTTTGGGCTACCGGTGGAGGGTAGTTATCATTGTTGTAGACAATGCATGCCGATTAGGCAAACTAAAACTAATCAATTGGATGTGTCATAGAATATGACGGTTGAAAGAATACATTGAATTTATGTATTGATTGATTACGTATATGACCTATGTGTATATACAATGTGTTGTGTGGGAGAAGATAGGGGATGTACTCCACGGTTTAGGGGAAGATAGGGGATGGACCTCTAAACCGGATGTTGTTTGGGAGAAGATAGGGGATGGACTCCGTTGATATAGCTCATATGCTTATCAGTTTATGTATTGATATAGCTCATAAGCTTATCTATGGAAGTGTTGATATAGCTCATATGCTTATCTGTTGAAGTGTAGATACAACTCATATGCTTATCTGTTGAATTATTGATATAGCTCATATGCTTATCAGTTTATGTGTTGATATAGCTCATAAGCTTATCTATGGAAGTATTGATATAGCTCATATGCTTATCTGTTGAAGTGTGGATACAGCTCATATGCTTATCTGTTGAATTGTTGATATAGTTTATATGCTTATCTATCGAGGTGTTGATACAGCTAGCATGCTTATCTATTGTATGATGGGAAATTTTTAATATGAGTCATTGTCTCATTTAAATTGTTGGCCAGGTTCTGAGCCGTAGTTGTGAATTGTGAATCTGATAAGAAATGGATAATGAAATGAAACGTGGACATATGTGTCAAGTAATGAAAGTGGTACATGAATTGGTTTATGTGAGTCAAACATTTATCAATTGCTAATGTCTTAGTTACTGCTCATATTGTGTTTAGCATATCTCTACTGGGCGTTGGCTCACCCTATATGGGACATCATTTTCAGGTACAGGTAGCATGCCACCTCCAAGGACATAGCTTGGATGGTTTTGGGAGTTGAAGACTCTTTTTGATTATTCTGTTTGTATTACATGTATTACAAGCCAAGGGCTTATTTTGTATAGAGTTAGTACTCTCCTTTTTGTAACCAAGTGTTGACTTGGAAAGCTGTAAGCCTTTAGGGCATTTGCTTTTGTTGTTAACATGTAATACTGTTGTAAGAATTACTTTGATCAATAGAAAGGTGTTGATTTCTCATATATCATTGCATGTCTAAAATGATGGATTTTATGTATTATTTTGAGGGCGTTACAGCTAACAGCTGGCATAGCTGTCAACAAATATCTCGAAATATCTGGAAAAAGAGACTGGTGGCCGACCGGCCACACCAATGGCCGACAAGCACAAGCCATGGCCGACAGCCTCTGGTGGTGGCCGACAGGTCACCATAAGTTCCAAGCACCAAGTTTTGTTCCAAAACAAGGCACAGAAAGGACAAGGTCCAAAGGCTCAAAGACAGGGCATTCTGCCGAGGACTTCGGGCGCTCAAAACGAACACATGCAACCACAATCATCAAATGCACAAGTGATGACGTTCAAGTCTTGAGGACGGTCAAAAATGAGGTGTCTACAATTATGGAATGTATTAATTTTTTTTTAACATATAGCCCAATAGGTAAATTTTGGATTTATAATTATTTTTGGGGTTGGACTTGGGCAGATGTAGAGGCCTAATGTTAGAGCTGGGCTGAGTTTGGACAAACACAAATATCTTTTATTATGTAGTGCCGACCTAGTCTGTACTTGACCCGGCCCGACGAATGCCCGCCAGTATTTAATTATGATTTATTGTAGTGTTAGTTATGACTTGATTATACACATTGTGATCTTACTTATTATAATGTTTGTTATGATATTAATTTGATAATGATTCAAAACATCTTTAATTACAGTTATGGGTTATGACTATATTTTTTAGTTACTCGAGACGATTGAGTTATGACATTTATGACTATTAACCTCACAAATGTCATAACTTGCATATGGTACATACTGGTGTACCATAGCATAATCCCTTTAATTAGGGTATTATTATGGTACAAATCCTCAAATATATGTACCATATGTGAGAGAATAATTTGCGAGGCCAAATTGGGCCGAGCTAGGTAGAAATGGTTTCAAGGCTTAGGCCGCATGATAGGCCAAGCTATGACTTGTGAGAGAGCTTGATTTGAACTATACAGAGGCCAAACCAGTCAAAAAGGTTTGACTGGACTACCAAATGCCCATATTCTTGGACCTAGCTACTTCATAATAGCAGTCAACGCCTTGACCAAGCTACATGGAAGGCGGTCAAATGGAATTGATGAACAAACTTTGACCAAGCTAGGGGAGAGCCGCGCAACGTCAACATGGCGGCACACCACGTTGACCCTGTACAGTGCTGTGTGTTGCACGGCTAAGTCAGTGGTAGACAGAGCAAAGCTAGCTCGGCTGATCGGCAG
This sequence comes from Camellia lanceoleosa, assembly GCA_025200525.1. NCBI lineage: Eukaryota > Viridiplantae > Streptophyta > Magnoliopsida > Ericales > Theaceae > Camellia > Camellia lanceoleosa. Next base: position 133,372,608 of record CM045766.1, read on the forward strand.
GAAGCCGAGCAAAGAGTTATGCCATTTCACTTTGCTTGCAGTGAGGAGGGTGTTAAAGGATAAACATTATCCTTTAGGAATATGATTCCTAGGAGGATTCTATAAATGAGAGTTAGAGTCCTATTAAGATTGTGCCATGCGAAACTTACAAAACCTCAAACCAAATCCAAAATGCAATTCTTACTCTCAAATTCACAAAGCTTTTGCTTCCTTAGTCTACTTGGTAACTCAGGCATCGGAGGGGTTTCTTGCACACACCTATGGGCTAGCTCACATTTGTAATTTTAGGTGTTGCGATGACATTTGGAGGAGCGCAAGCTTGATCAACAAGATTATACGAGTGAAGATTATTTCATGCTCGTACAATATGCAAGTTATGAAATTTGTGAATTTGATTCTTACCACTGTCATAACTCAATCACATGGAGTCGTAACTAAAGAAAGAAAAAATAAATAAATAAATTATAACCAAACACCGTTGTATAATAAAAAATCTCTTAGGTCACAATCAAAATATTGTCATGATCAACATCACAATGAACTATAATTAACACAACAATAAGTCATTACCAATTGGTACGTATAGCTTTATTGAAACTTGATTACTACATTTCTTATGCATAATATTAGCTCTAAAGAATAAAAAAACAAAAACAAAAAAACAAAAATGGAACTTAGAGCAGATATACAACGAGAAAGAATGTATGATCATATGTTTGTCTCGATTAAAGTTACATAGTTGTGGTTATCATGAAATACGTCTTAATAACATAAATCCAATACACTGTCCTAGCAAACAACAATAATAAATAAAATAAAATAACACAAAAAAAACATGTCCATATTGGCAGATGACACTTTTTATTTATTTTTTTTGCAGTCCAAAAAAAATAAATAAAAATCAACGGTAATAGAAAGGGATTTTCGTATTCCTGAGGTGATTACCAGCTTCGAGTACTTGAATTATGGGTGTCTCTGCATATAAATTTCCTCTAACTGTATGTGTTTGCAAGAAAATACCTAATAATTATAGAATGCATAAATGTAAGGAGAAGCAGCATATCAATGTGAACAATATAAAGCTATGTTTGGGGAGTTGATTTGGCCTATTTTGGCAACGAGAAAAAAAGTCAATTTATTGACTCATTTATTTATTTGGATCACATCACCTCTCTATTTTCTTTGCACGTTTTTTCGAAAAAAGCTAATAAGTTAAAAAAAAGCCACTTTCCAAAATAGGCAAATAAGCATAAAAAGACAAAATAGACTAAATAAGTTAATAAGACAAAATATCATATTTAAACTATAATTATTTTATCTTTTTTTTTCTCTTTTTTTTTTCCCCTCTCTCTCTCACAACTATCACATCCAAACCAAAAAAAGCTAAAAATTCTTTCTAAACATTAGCTAAAAAACCAGGCTAAATTAAGTCTTCTCAAATGAAGGTTAAGTATTAAAAGTGTAAGTGATTTATATTTTGTTTGTTTCGATAGAAAAATATTTTTTGTATTTGATTCCGACCCTAAAAGTGATGGTGTGTTAGTAGTTGTAATAGTAGTGGTCTAATTGATGGGAGAGTGAGAGTAGTGGTGGTGGCAAACCTTAGGAATAATGATACATTAGAGTAGCTCCAATTCGTAACTTTTATTTTTGTCAAATTTAAATTTGATAAAAAAAAGTGTTCAAAAACTATGGAAAATGTTTGGGATCCCCACATAGGAGGACCCCCACGACCCCCACTGATGTATTGACTATTGACGTGTTTGAATTTTTTTTTTCTATCTCTAACAGTGACATGAATGGTCCAGATCATTTTGGGAGTTGTGTTTTATGAGAGTCTATCATTACTGAAAAATTATAATCAATCTATTTATCAAATGTTGGGTAATGCTATGGTACACATTTTTATAGTATATGTTATATATTTTTGTGATATATGTTACGTAATTCTTTGATAAAATTATGATAATTTGTAATTCAAAAAATAAAATTATATATTTTGTAATAATGTTATGTATTTTTGTTATAATATTAATAATTTTTTTGTGATAATAAATACTTTAATAAAAAAATATGTAATATTATCACAAAATGTATAAGTTCATTTATAAATTACAAATTGACGTAATTTTATCAAAAAATTACGTAATATTTATCACAAAACTATATAACATATATCACAAAAATACATAATATACACCACAAAAGTACATAAAATGGTGCATAGAATTTCCCTCCAAATGTTCATCAAATTAAGGGAGAAACATTTTTTGTATCAAAATTGAGAATTTATCAAATTAAAATTTGATAAAAATTTAAAAAAATGGGGGATTAGAGATAGATTTTTTTTTTTCAACACTGGTTGGTGGCCCAAAAAATATGGTTCGAATGGCTCGAAACACCAAAAACGACGTCGTTTTGAGTGTAAAACGACATCGTTATGACACATTCGCGCCATTCGAGCCACAAAAATTCGGGCTACCAAACATTATTATTATTATTTTTTTCCAATCAAATTTTTGACAAAACGATAAATTGGGGACAAACCTGGAATTGAATTGCATTGAATTGGCATTCAACTCTGAGATTCGTTTTCAGCTTCTGTGACCCTTTTGATTTGCCACCTTCTCATCGAAATATTCTTGAAGATTGCAGATTTGGTAATTTCCAATGTTTTCGAACTGGGAACAGATTGATACATGAGGTATACGCTCAATGATCCAGCAGTCTTTGCCTTGATTGGGTTGCATTCTAATACGCAAGAAGATGTTGCAACTTACTGAGCCTACTAATATCAAATGGGAGCTCTCTTACAAGGGAATCTTTCAGATCCAAAGTCTCTAGGTTGTGTAACTTACCTATGGACTTTGGAATTATTTTCACTTCTGTACTCCTTATGCTGAGGTATCTCAAAAGAAATAGATTTCCCACTTCTTTATGAAGTTGATCCAAAGGAGTATACTGAAGATCCAGCACTTCCAAAAGCTTGAAATTTGCAGCTAGTGTACCCAGTATGGGCTTCTTTGGCAGCTCTCCCTCTTGAAAAAGAAAAACAGAATGAACTGGGGATTTACCACTGCTTTCAATAACCTTATCCATGTTGCAATAACGCGTATACATAGATAGCCAGCGAGTTGTGTCAGTGAAACTTGAATTCTCTTCTAAAATTTGACAAAAACGGAACTCCTCAAACATGGAGAGAATAATCTCACGCACTACATCATGTACCTGACACTCTCTAACTCTTCCGTCAGATTTTGTTGTTGACACTAGAACTAAGCGTCTATGGATCAGCTCATTCAAGTATTCTTCTGCAACTTCTTCCATTGTTTTTCCCTTCTTCTCTTCAACGAAACCCTCAGCTATTCATACCCGAATTAGTCTTCCACATTGGATAGAGTAGTCCTCTGGTATTATGCCAAAGAACAAGAAACATGACTTGAGGTGGTGAGGCAGATCATTATAACTAAATAACAAAATTTTTCTGATGCTTGTAAGATTAGGATTCCTTTCTAACACAGTGCCCATGCTATCATAGAGTTTCTGCCATTCGGATATAGCCTTGCTTTTGGTGGACAAGAGACCACCAATAGCCACAATTGCAAGAGGCAATCCTTGACATTTTCTTACAAGTTCATGTGATATTTTCTCCAACTCAAGGGGACAATGACCCCCAAAGTCCAATTGGAAGGCTTTCTTGCAAAAGAGTTCCCAAGCCTTCTCTTCGGATAGGGCTCCAAGCTCATGGACTCCACTGATGTTTCTTTGCAAAATGCAGCAACCTGTTCACTGCGTGTGGTGATGATTACCCTACTGCCTTTGCTATTTTTGGGTAAAGCATGTCTTATGAATCCCCAAAAGTCACTTTGCCATACATCATCAAAGACAATGACGTACCTCTTTTTGTATAAATATCCTCTTAGCTTGGCAATGAGTGAATCAATTCCCTCATCAGGTAGAACATTGTTTCCTGATAGCTGCTTTATCATTGTTTTGAGGAGCTCCTTTGGCTTGTATGATTGAGACACAGTGATCCACGCTTTGTAGTTGAAGTGTGCAGCCACTTCTTGGCTGTCATAAACTTTCTTGGCAAGAGTGGTCTTGCCAATCCACCCATGCCAACCACATAGATCACAGCTCGTTGTGATTGATTTTGGTCAACCAATCTGCTTATCAGTTCATATTTGGGTGATTCAATGCCAATGACTTCGTCATCCCCTATGAAAAGGGAAGCCAGTCGAGGGTCACACCACATGTTGTCCTTCCCCCTGCTGCTGCTATGTTCTGAGGAAGTAGTAGTACTGAATCTATATGGACCAGCTCCTTCCTGGATCTCACTGATTGTAGTCTTGATGTCTTGGATTTGAGAAGCTATCTCATGTCTTGACTTCAGCTTAGTGATCGTTCGAGTGCCTTTACGCAAGCAACTGAATCGTGGAGATTGTTTTGGAGAAATCAAGAGAATGTGTTCATCGATAACGTCTTGTATCCGATAAGCAACTTGCCTTACTTGTTTCACCCATATTTTCACACCTTCATCTCCAGTTTCTGCTCTTGATTCTGCATCTTTTAAGAAAGACTATACGCTCCAATTCAGCTTTGATACTGACAATTTGCTTGCTGACACCCCTCAACACCTCTACTTCTCCGGCTAACAATGGTCCCAAATATTGAATAACAGAGCTCACTGCTGTTTCTGCCACTACTTATCCCACACTGAACACAACATCACGATTAGTTCCGATTATGCGTAGTGTGTGATTGTGTCCACATAGAAAGGAAATTAGATGGAGTCTGGGTCCTCTAAAGTAAATGGTGAAGTCATTTATAAAGTAAAAAAATGATTGGTCAACATTTTTATCGCCATTGATGTAGACACAACTATGATCAATGATAACATGTATGTATATATATATATATTTTGGTGTAAATGAGATACAAGCAAAAGAATATGCTAATCATATCCTTTTGCAACATGTTCTTCTTCACATGATGGTTTGATTCAGGTTTTGATGATTTTATGAAGCAATTTTAGGAATCATTATTTTTTTGTGACAATGGTCGTTATGGCTGACAAGGAACAAGATTGTTTTCAAGGATCATGAGGTTTATTGGACAAGGTTTTGGAGCTGATCAAAGTAAGGACAGCTTTGTAGGTGAAATCTAAAATCAGGAGTGATTGTTTTTCCATCGACAATTTCTTGTGTGACTTCGAAGTAGTGCAAACTCTTGAATTGAAGGATTTTAGAAGCATGGATTAACCATTTGCTTGGATTGCATTCATGATCAATTCGAAGGATATTCCAAGGTCTTTTGGTGCAGTGCAAGCTCTGTGTCGACAGTACAATACAGGGAATCCTGTTTTACCTTCGCATTCAACATATGTGGTGAAGAGCGTACAACAGAGATATACTAAGAAGAGGAAAAAGAAATCACAGGAGTGCTAAGAGAGGACAATTTGCAGAGCTAAAGGTAGATAAAGAGGAGGTATGCAAAGGGGCTTCATTAAGGGCCACTGTCACTACTGCTGCTTTATCTGTTTCCACAGAAGGCATTCTTAATCGCAACAAGATTCTGCTAAATGAGGCTGAGATGGTTTGGAAAATTGGAAAGTTACTGGGAATCTGGGATTAAGCTATGTAGGAGGGGACAATGAAATTGTGAGTCCAATCCAAGTATATAAGCAGTTCATTTGTTCTTGCCTAAGATTAAAAGGGGTTTTTGATTCTATCAATGAAGCTATTATCATGAAATGTCAGAGGTCAAGTGAAGAGGGAGAAGAAAACAACGGTGAGACTTAAGTGGTGGTGGCTGAAAGGAAGATCAATTTCTTGCTACCATCTATGAGACTAAGATGGAACATTTCAATAAAGATAGTGGCAGAGCTACTTGAGGAAGATGAGATGTACATTTTGAAGCTGAAAAATCAATTGGATTATGAAGAGGGTTTAGTATGTTACTCTGCTTTTTGGGGTGTTTGAAAGCTGGTCTTTTTTTGCAGATTGGGTGTTTAGAGGTTTTAGTATTGATTTGGATTGGCAGTTTTAATTGCTTTGATTTAGAAGTTCAGCATTTTTATGTAGGAGTTTCGGTGGCATCTTGCCATTTTTTTTTAGTGTTTTTATGGCCTTTGGATATGCACTAGATTAGAGCATTTAGTATATGTCAACTTATATACATTTTTGCAGTGATGTATTTTTCCTTGGCCCTGTTATTGATATGTCCTTATCTCTATGTATTCATTTCTTATACATCATTGTATGTCCTTTTTGCCTATTAAATAAAAACTAGGTTGGCACTTGTTCCAAAGCCTAATCACATGCTAAGCCAAAAACAGAAGATGAAAAACAAGACGCCAAAACCTTCACTAACCCATCAGCACAACTTAAAAAGGCATCCACAGCAGCAAAACAAAGACAAAAAACAGAACAACAGTCTTGAAGTAAAAGCTGCATCAGTGTCTTCCCCTTGTTGATCCTTTGATATAAGCTCATAATGCACCTTCTCAAGTTAAGTTTGTCCCCTCCAGCGATTAGATAGTTGACTCATATTATATTCTAATTCAATCAGTTATTCATTTCTTGTCTCTGTGCTTACTTGTACTATAAATATTCTAAGGAATTCAGGGAAACCCTATGAATTCTAAGGAATCCTAATGGATTTAGCACATACCTAGGTGAAGATTTCGGGTTTTTTTTTTTATCCACTTCCCCTTTTACATCATAGCTCAATGCCATGGTTTGTAATTCATGTATTGTACCTCGATCCAATAGGGGTATGTCATATGTTTTAAGTAGAATATTCATGTTTGTGTGTGAATTGTCTAGCAGATTTAAAAAAAGCTATTCAAGATGTGAGATCCTAATCATGGAATTATTGTTGTCAATAGCTAGAATTCTCAATTATATTTATAGCAAAAAAAGTGACTGACAAAAATGTGTGTTTTGTAGAAACATTACCTGATTCCTGTGCAACTCCAAAAAATGATATGAAGTTCCAAATCCTTTGGAGCAGTTTTGTTCCTTTGTCAGATTCCAGCAAATGCTTGACTATGGAGAAGGCCTTTAGATTTATAATTGGGGTTTCAATTGAAGGTAATGCATTGTTTCAGTCAGTCCAAAGAGAGAGGTAACTGTTGTCCAATAAAGAAAATAAAATTTTAAAAAATGGCTCAAACTCATGAACTGTTTTATTGCTTTGGCAGATTTCCCATTCTTGTACTTGTGGTATTATTATTCTTTACTTAGCTTGCTTCTTAACTTTATACTTCACTTTGTTCCTTGTTTAGTTTACATGGATTGCCATTTATTCTTGTGTTGTTCCTCTTTGGATTCCTTGAAGATCGAAGTGTAAATAGAGAAACCTTCTTTTATAATTTATTCTTGAGATAATTATACATCTGGCCCCCAAGGTATATGTTCATTACATTTTAGTCCCTAATTTTTTTAATTGTTCCAGTTTAGTTTAGTCTCAAAGCATGCAATTCGTTATACTTTAAAACCTGATATCATCGCCGTTTAAAATCAGTAACGGTATGAAGGGTATTTTTAAAATTTGACATGAAGCCATAACAAAATCACAATAACCAAATACAAATATGGTCTCAAAGTAGGCACTTTATAACATTTTAGTTCCTAAACTATATATTTTGTTTTATTTTAGCTTCCAAATATGTACTTTCTTACATTTTCGCCATCGAACTTTTATTTTTGTTGATTTTTTAAATTACAAATCTGAATACTAAAATATAAAGTAACGCATATTTTAAAGACCACTTGTATAATTAACCTTTATTCTTTGTATTGTTATCCCGCTTCCTTTGTGTCTAATTATCAACAAACACAAATAGAGAAACCTTCCTTGTACTTGTGGCTAGTAAACTTCTTATATTCTTATGGGAATCCATATATTTCTTTTGCGTTTTCATGGAGGGGACATTATAACATTCTTCTATGAACACATACTAGCAAGCATTTATTCTTGTACTGTTACTCTTCAGTGTTCTCAAAGATCAAATAGTAAAATAGCGAAAGCTTCCTTCATAATGATTTATTCTTTGTATTGTTTCTAAGTTGTTTTCAGCTTCCCAGCATCTTCTTAATTTATCAACAAACGCTAATGCTTTGTTTGGTTCACTAAATAAAATGCAATGATCATTCCATTATAATATTTATTCTGACATTTGATTCACTAAAAAATGATTAAAAATATAACACAAATGAAATTATCATTAATTACTACAACAGAATACTCATCCCACTATATTTCTATTTCATTCTAATTAACCAAACACTCCATAATAGTAACAGAGACACTTTCCTTTTGCGTGTGAGTTGTGGCTAACAAAAAACTTCTTATATTCTTTTCTTGAAACCATGTTTTGAGTTTGATGGAGGGGACAGTAACCATTCTTCAATGGAGGGTATTATATGGGTGGATGGAGACAAAATTTTAGTTCAGTAACCATAAGTTTAGATTGCATTGTTTTTTCCCCTTAGATTAGGTTGTTGGGATGAGATGTAGATTTAGTTTATGATTTAAGGTCCCAAAATATTTAATTTCAAATAAGAGATTTTTCCAGTATAAAATCCTTACAGAAATGATCAATTTGGGATTGATGCAGATTTAGTTAGAAGCAAAAATCTAGTGATATTATTTGTTCTGTATTTTGTGGAGGTCCCATCTCATCTAATTCATCATGTACTAAAAATCAAACACTAAAGAAGCCCGTTCAGTTTTATCTTTAAAATATTCTTTATTGTTCTAAATTGTTGAACAAATCTGTGAAGAGAAATGAATAATGCCGAAGCTATAATCAAAGTTGCTGACAACGGTTTCTGAGATGGACTGTGGATATTGATGAAGGTTGTGACTGAGATATAGAGCTCTGGTAAAGCAGAGTTGGATGTTATCCGAAGAAATGTTTTCTTTCTTTTTGATCAATAATACTAAGATGATTGCAAATTTCAAGCCCAAAAACCATGCTTAAGATTTTTGCTCTGAAAATCAATTAAAAGTTACTAAATATTTTTCATCTATGACATTAAAAATATTCTAGGACAAGTCTTTCATCAAGTGAGAAGTTGAGTAGCATGAAAATTAATTTTAAAGCTAGTACTTTTATGTAAATGAACTCTGAAATATACACATTGCAATTTGGTTAGAATCAACACCGAGATTCACTTTCGAATGTATTTGATTATCATTCCATAAAATTTGAAACTGAATTTTTTTACTCAAATTGAATACTTTAGGAATGACATTGCCAAAACAAAGGTAACGTTTGGTAGAGTTTTAGAATTATGATTCGAGAATAGAGTTGTATTTTGAGTTTGTGAGTTTTAGAATTATGATTCGAGTGTGGAAAATTTGTTTGGTTATGAGTTTTGAAAAGAGTTTTGAATTGAGTTTGGAATTTTTGATTTGACATATGATATTTGATTCAAAAACTTATGACTCATAACGAAACACACAATCCAAAATTCTATTCAAAACTCATAAAAAATTTTAAAAAATTCCGAAAATATTTTTTATTTAAAATATAAAAAATAATAGGTGCCAATTGTTCAAAAAAAAAAAAAAAAATAGCACTGTTTCGGTCGACCGGCCGGATGTCAGAGAGGACAACCGACTAGCCAAATTTCAAAATTCAAAACCCTGCCTAAAACGAGTTTTTAAAAGTGGGTATGAAATTAATTTTTGAAAATTATATCCAAACACCACACTCAAATATGGGTGTGGAGTCATGATTAGAACTCCACACCAAACACAAACAAAGTGATACATACTTTAGCTTCCTTTGTGTCTTATTATCAACAAACACAAATGGAGAAACCTTCCTTGTGCTTATGGCTAACAAACTTCTTATATTCTTAAGGGAATCCATATATGTCTTTTTGAGTTTTCACGGAGGCGACGTTATATCATTCTCCTATGAAAACATAGAAGCAAGCATTTATTCATTGTATTCTTTCTAAGTTGTATTCAGCTTCCTTGCGTCATCTTAATTATCAACAAATACTAATACTTTGTTTGGTTCATTAAAACAGAATATAATGATTATTCCATTATAGTGTTTATTTTCACATTTGATTCACTAAAAAATGATGAAAAATAAATGTATAATAAATAGAATTATCATTCATCATTATAAGGGAATACTCATTCCATTAAATTTCTATTTCATTCCAATTAACCTAACACTCCATAATAGTTTTTTCTTGGCTAACAAACTTCTTATGTTCTTTTTATTGAAACCATGTCTTTGAGTTTGATGGAGGGGCAAGTAATCATTCTTCTGATGGAGTGGATTATATATATGGGTGGATGGAGGCAAAATTTTGATATTACCTAGAAATTTAGAACTATCTATGAATGTAAAGGTACTTGAAAATTGAATGAGACAGTGTGATAATTTAAATAAAAATATATAGTTCCACATAACATAAACATAAAAACCGGAAAGAAAAAAAGAGATAATGCATAGAGGAGAAAACATGAGGCGATAGGTTTCAACTTAATCAAATCAATTACACTCCTAACAAACACTACTTTGAAGTATAATCAGGGCATACAATAATGCTACTTGCACCAAAATAGATCACTGGACTGAACACAGAATTTTATGTGGCCTAAAACTTTAGAGGAGGTAGTTGCATCATTCATATGCTGGGTATAATAAACAGCACTGTTACCATCACTGCAAATTTCCATCACCGAAATCACCAATATAAAGCAAAATGTCTGTATCTATAGATGCTATTTAAAATTTCGGTGTCGCTCATTTCTCCCCTTTCACAACAGCATGAAAATTAATTTTAAATTTTAAAGCTGGTACTTTTACATAAATGAACTCTGAAATACACACCTTACAATTTGGTTGGAATCAACTCTGAGATTCACTTTTGGATGTATTTTAATATCATTCCATTTCTTGGAATAAAAAGATCTTTGGAAACATTTTTAAAAGGAAAAGGTGTTTACTTTCATGGATTGAGGGAATCCAAAAATCTCTAGCTAACCACTTCTCCCACAATCTGTTTCTTCTCGAAAAAGATTAATTTGCCAATATAACAAAACCCTCTTTCAAGAGGAGATTCTTTGGTTTAAAAAATCTAGAGTTAATTGGATTACTCAGGTGAAAGAAACACCGGATATTTTCATATATCTACAATCACTAAAAGAAAAAAAATTAAGGATGGACTCTTTGTGTAATGACAATGGGGATTGGCTGATTGATTCACAAGCGGTTAAACATCATATTCAAGATTATTTTAGCGGTAGTTTCAACCAGAACCTGTCATCAAGCTTAACCACTGGTGCAATATAGCCTACCACAGTTTATCTCATGAGGAGAATTGCAGGATTTCTAGAGGGATCACAAGCATTGAGGTATGGGAAGCAGTCAAAAACATTAATGCTTTTAAAGCACCCGGGAGGGATGGATTCCAAGCAATATTCTACCACAAGTTTTGGGATGTTATTGGCGAAGATGTGTGTGCTTTCATTGAGAAGTGCTACCGCGAGAAGCATGTCCCCCATGAGGTAAATAGAACCCTCATAGCTCTCATACCAAAGATTGAAAACCCAGAAACCATCAAACAATTCCGCCCTATTAGCCTTTGTAATGTCTCCTATAAAATCCTTACTAAACTCCTTGTCAATAGAATTAGACCTCTCCTTCCTGACCTCATCAGCCCCAATCAAAGCAGTTTTATTCCTGGGCGCTCAACCCATGACAATATCATCATTACTCAAGAGTTTATCCACACGTTGCACCACATGAAAGGAAAGGTTAGAGGTCTCATCATTAAGTTGGATCTTGAGAAAGCTTATGATAAGATCTCATGGGACTTCTTGAGAGAAACCCTTTGTGAGTTCAATATGAATAACCATTGGGTGGATCTAATCATGTCTTGTATCTCTTCAGTCAACTTCTCACTATTGTGGAATGGTGAAACCATGGAGGAATTTACACCTGGTAGAGGCTTGAGACAGGGTGACCCACTCTCTCCCTATTTATTTGTCTTGTGCATGGAACGGCTTTCTAATATGTCGAGAACAAACTTTGGAAGGGCATTAAAGCAGCCAGAAGGGGACCGTCTATATCTCATCTTTTCTTTGCGGATGACCTCCTCCTATTTGCGCAAGCAGATCGAGGCAACTGTGAAACTGTCATGAATATAATCAATGAGTTCTGCCAATTATCAGGACAGATAGTTAACCTACAAAAATAAAAAATGTTCATATCGCCTAATGTAGAAAGCAGGAATGCCAGAGAATTGAGCAACTATTGTGGCATAGCTCTCACGCAGAATTTGGGAAAATATTTAGGTGTCCCTCTTCTTCACAGTAGAGTCAATAGACACATATACAATAACATATTGGAGAAAATCTAGCAGAAACTCTCCAACTGGAAAGCTAATACCTTATCCCTTCCTGGTAGAACAACCATTGTTCAGTCTGTATCTTCCTCAATCCCCGCTTACATCATGCAAACAGCCAAGCTTCCCCAAAGTGTATGCAAGCATATTGACAAGCTCAATAGAAACTTTTTGTGGGGAGATCAGAATAATAGGAAAAGAGTCCATCTGGTCAGCTAGAAACAGGTTTGTAAGAATAAACAAGAAGGAGGCCTTGGGCTCAAAAGAGCTGAGGATCAGAACATCGCTCTGTTAGCAAAACTGGGATGGAAACTGATCAGTGAGAAAGAATCAATCTGGACAACAGTTTTGAAAGGCAAGTATCTCCAAAAAGAAGCTCTCTTTGACTGGCCTACTAATCAAGCTGCTTCCCACACTTGGAGGAGCATTATCAAGACCAGAGATCTTCTCACCAGGGGAGTCAGGTGGACAGTGGGTGATGGTAAGAACATATCATTCTGGAATGACAACTGGTGTGGAGAAGGCACCATTGCAGCACAATGCCCTGGAGATCACTCTTTAAACAACATGAAGGTAGCTGATATCATACAGGAGGATGGTTCCCGAAGCTTGAAGAAATTGCAGATTTTATTCCACAATCAGTCTGTCAGAACATCCTACAAATCCATCTACCACAATTTGTAACTGTAACTGACAATCCACACTGGAAAGGGGCACCCACAGGAAACTTCTCAGTCAGTGCAGCTTACAACCTTTTAACCAAAACTGATGAGAGCAATAACATGGTTAGTTGGAACTGGATATGGTAGCTGAAGATACCTCAAAAATTAAAAGGTTTTTGCTGGTTGCTATTCCAAAACCATCTATTAACAAATCAACAACGATGCATCAGAGGTTTAACTACAGATGATAGCTGTCCTAGATGTAAATTAGCTACTGAAGATCTTAACCACCTCCTCAAAGAGTGCCCCAAAGCTAGGGAATTTTGGCATACTATAAGAGACTCCAGATGGTTAGAGGTTTGTGAGAGACAATGTCACGCCCCAAGCTCCGTGACAACGCCGCACACTCATAAAAGTGAGCATGCAAGGCTAAGAATCCAATCACATAACCCACAATGTAAAATACTCAAAATAAATCCTTAAATTGTCATAATGCTAAAATCCACAAAAATTGATTATTCTTATCGTATGAAATTATCCACCAAGTCCACTAACAAAATCCATTAACAAAACAATAATCCAAGTACTTAAATCATAGTTCTACTCTTGGCACATTATGATAATTTTCCACCAAGTCCACTATTAAAATCCATTAACAAAATAATAATCCAAGTACTTAATCCATAGCCCTACTCTCGGCATTCCCATATGTAAAAATCCCGCGCAGCTCTACTCTTCAGAATCTGAAAAAAATAAGGGTAAGCTAGACAGCCTAGTAAATAACCAACCATCACTGCCAGCTGGATCAAGTATATCAAAAAGAAGTAAATAAATAGATAGTAGATAACCAATAAATATAATTTTTGATACAAATCAATAAATGACACGATTATTTGTAAGATGGATTCATAGCTGAAAATAAACAGTGTAGCAATACATTTTAATTAAAAGTCAATGGGGTAACTCGATGAAATTTCGTTATCCAAAATTTATAGATCGATATTCAGATGGTTCAATGATCGATTCACAAAACCCAAGTCTTAATGACTACGGTCACTTAGCCCGTGACAAGGCCCAGAACCACACCTAGGCCGGTGGTAAAGCCCCAAAAGAAACTAGTTTCTGTGCCAATAAATAACCCCCATTGGCTAGGGTCCAAATCATAGTCAGACTAGAGTGATGTTCAAAATTCAAACAATACACAACTTTTAAATAAAATATTTGATATTTTCGGAATAAACACTGGGTACAATTTTCAGAATAATTTCACAAAATATTCAAATAACTTTCATAATAATATTCGATGTTGTTTTATACTTAACCCATATTTTATTTTGAGAGAACAGGAAAGCTATGAATAAATATTTATGATTTTAAACGGTTCGATAGGAATAAAAATAAACCAACAGTGATAGAGGGTTACTTACCTCGAAAGCTTAGAAATAACACTCTAACACCAACTCCACCACTTCAATCACACAAACCTAATAAATACAACCTGAAATAAATTAATATTTTTTTACATGTTACATACACCCACAAAAGCCCCACTATATTAGATTAATGTATTGCTTTAATATCCAAGAGATCAAACCATTCAACCCAACTTTAAAACCAAACACACCCTTACCCATGATACAAAACTCCATTATTTCTATTACCCACCCAAAGTTACACTTACACATTGCACCCAATTCTCAAAACCTAAGTAGGTACCTATAGATCTTCCAAATCCCCTTAATGCATTGATTGTTAAATTCCTCAACATAAACTTAATAATTAACAGTAAAGACAGATTTTACCTTAACCAATGGGTGTCCCAAAATCACCAACGTGCTGCCTCCAATCCCTATTGTAGCCTCACTTGAACCTCTCTTCTCTTCTCTTTTTCTTTTACCTTCTCAAACCCTAGCACTATGGAGCAATTCACAGCCTCTGTTTTGTTTGTTTTCCAAGACTTAAAGCCATAATAAGTGGGCTTATTAACCTAATTTCTCAAAGTTACAAAATTACCCATCTAAGTAATAGGAAATATAATGCCATCTCATAACTAATTTTTTGATATTAATAAATGACCCATATAAATTAATTTAATTACTAATCTATCCAATAAAATAATCCTACATACAACTTGGGTTTTACAAACAACCTCTGGACCACTGGCTTCAACTAAATCTAAAGAGCAAGGAAAAGGAGACCTATCACATCCCTTGGGGCATTGTGTTCTTGTACACCATTTGGGCAATCTGGAAGGACAGAAATAATGTTGTATTCAGACAAGAGGAAGGGAATGTCCAGGAAGCTATCAGATACATTCAACACCAAGCTACAGAGACCTATGAAGCCTTCCAAGCTGACCACTTTACTGGACAACCTCTAAATCACGTAACTAATTGGGTTTTGCCTTTTGCAGGAAAAATCAAACTCAACACTGACGGGTGTTCAAAAGGCAATCTAGGACCAGCTGGGTATGGTGGCCTTTTCCAGGATGAAAGAGGAGCTTGGCTACATGGCTATCATGGAAAACTGGAGGCAGCAACTAGCATGGAGGCTGAACTTTGGGCAGTTTACAGAGGCCTCACCATAATGCTTGAGAAGGGTATGAAGGACATATGCATTGAAACAGATTTAGAACAAGTTGTCAATCTCATCAAGGATGCATCATCTCAACACTCTCAGCACAGGGCCCTGCTTGAAGATGCTAAATTCCTAATGAAAAGATGCAATTGCACCATAGCTCATATTTTCAGAGAAGGCAACAAAAGTGCAGATGGCTTGGCAAACATGGGTGTGAACCACCAGGACTCTTTTGTTTTTCTTAATGATCCCCCCACTGAGATTGCAAATCTGCTTGTTGCAGACATTATTGGGTCTTCTTCTACTGTCTAAGGTAGCTTTGCCTAGTACTCTGTTCTTTTCTTTCTGTTCCCTTTCTTATGAATCAAAAAAAAATACCATTCCATTAAATTTGAAACTGAATAAGTTTGACTCAAATTGAAAACTTTAGGAACAAAATTGACAAAATAAAATTTTGAAGACCAAGTGACACATAATACATACTTTAGAGACCATAGAGATAATTTATTCAGCATCAACATAGATTTAGATATAGATATGAATATAAAGAGATGGAATAGGCAACGCATGAGGTGGCCAAAGTATGCCCCAACTGCCAAGTCATATGATATCTGGGAAATAATTCTTCCCTGAAAATACAGTAGTCAATAAAGGTTCAGTGATAACCTAAACCTGGTTACTACATTCTTATGCAAAACATTAGCTCTATATTACATACTGAAGAATAAAAAAAATAGACAGAAAAGAACAAAAACAAAATTTAGATTAGAGATACAACAAGAAGGAATGTATGATCATAAGTTTGTCTAAATTAAAGTTACGTAGTTGTTGTTATCATGAAATAAGTCTTGATGACAGAAATCCAATACACTGTTTTAGCAAACAACAATAAAAAATTTAAAAAAAAAAACCGTAATAAACATGTCCATGTTGGCAGAGATGACACTTTTTGTTTGTTTGTTTTTTTTTTTTTTTGCAGTCCAAAAGGAAATAAAAATCAACGATAATAGAAAAGAGTTTGTTTAATCATAAGGTGATTGGCAGCTTGGAGTATTTGAATTGTGGTTGCCTCCGCAATTGAATTTCCTTCCACAATTAGTGTCGGCAGCAAAAGACCTAACAATTACAAACATATTCTAAATGTAAGGAGGTGCAACATATCAATGAACAATATGAGTATTAAATGTACAGGTGATTTAGACTTATTTTGTTTTGATAAATTTTGTTTTTTATTTTTATTTTTTATTCTGACCTTAAAAATGATGGTGTGTTAGTTGTTTTGATAGTGGTGTAGGTGGTGGGAAAGTGAGCGGAGGTGTAGTGGTGGGGTGGACGATAACAGAAGTAGTGATAGTGTGGATAGTAAGTAGTGATAAGGTTGGTCAAACTTTCAATAAGGCCTAAAATAAAATGTATATCATATGTAGACATCCCCTCAAAAGATGTATATCATATGCACCATGTCATGTATTTTTTATACGGTTTGTTACGTATTTTTGTGGTAAATTTTATATATTGTTTTGATAGTGTTACAATAATTTTTGCTTCAAAAATGAAATTACACATATTGTAATAATGTTATTTTTTTCGGAAAATTTACCTATAAACCTATCTTGAGGAATGATAATCCATTTAGTCCCAAGATTTTCTTATAGATCAATTAATCCCATTGATTTTGAAAATTAGATTTACGGTTATATCCTTATTTCTATTATGTTTTCTTTTCTTTTTTCTTTTGTGCTAGAAAAGTAAGGTACACAATCTATAAGAATTAAATTTGGGATTAATTTTTATATGAGAATCTTTTTATTTGGAAAACATTTCAAAATGAGTATAAAAATGACTTAAAATATGAGATCTTTCAAACCTTCCAAAAGGATGTGAGATTCTTCAAACATTTCAAAAGGGGTACAAAAACTCTTTAGTAAGTTTTGGGCAAATGTATAATTTTAAACTGTAATACTTCAATGTAACACTCTAATGCAACACTTCAAAAAAAATCTTTAGCGTACTTTTCTCAAGCGTAACACTCCAATATAACACTAAAAAAAACTTCTTGGTGTAACACTCCAATGTAATATACACAAAAATTTCTTAGTGTTCCCAAACGTAACATTCTAATGTAACCCTCCAAAAAAAGGATATGGGGGAGTACAAAAATTCGTTAATAAGTTTTGGATAAATGTATAATTTTCAAACTGTGAGTGTTACGTTTAGAAAAAGTACATTAAATAGTTTTTTAGTATTTTTTTTATGTGTTACATTGAAGTGTGTTACATTAGAGTGTTACATTTGGGATTACATTGATTGGAGTGTTACATTTGGAAAAAGTACACTAAGAAGTTTTTTGTGTGTTATATTGGAGTGTTACATTTAGGAAAAATACACTAAGGAGTTTTTTTAGAGTGTTACGTTTAGGAAAAAAGTACACTAAGGAGTTTTTTTTTTTTTTTTTTTTTTGGAGTGTAACGTTGTTACATTTAGAAAAAAGTACACTAATAGAAATTTTTTTGGAATGTTACGTTGTTATGTTTAGGAAAAGTACACTAACGAATTTTTTAGTGTGTTATATTGAAGTGTTATGTTATTAGAGTATTACATTAGAGAGTTACGTTTTTTTTCGTAATGTAGGATTTGTTCCATGAGAAGGGAAAGTTCAAAACCTTTATAGTGCGGATTGCCCAAATGTGTAATTTTATATTTAGAAAAGCCCACTTTTATCCTTAAAAAATTAAACTTAAATATGTAAGTAACTACCCTTTTATGTAATTTTCACTTTAATAAGACCTTTGGGTTCATAAGAAAAAAATGAGGACTAAACAGTTTACAAGATCACATTTTGATATTCAAAATTTTTTTAACCACAAAATGCATAATATTACCACAAAATGTGTAACTTGATTTTTGAATCATAAATTATCGTAACTCTATCAGAAAAATACATAACATTTGCTACAAAAATACGTACCAAAGGTGTATGTGGTACACAACTTTTGAGGGGTATATTACCATAGCACTACCCTAAAACTTAATATTGTATTTGGTTCCCTAAGGAAAATGTTTGGGACCCTCTTTGGGGATGATCCCTATATCTCTAAAGTGATCCTAACCCTCTATATATGTATGAGACCCACTCATGTATGTGTAGAGTCCACATCATAAATAGTCTAAATTTGTGGGAGTCTTGTAGGGGTGAGAGTCTCAATCACTACTCGGTTCCTAAAATGAGAGGTGATGAAAAAAAAAAAAAAATTATTCCATAGGTTCTCCTTAAGGAGTATATCTTCTTAGTGTTTTTTTTTTTCCTTTATATAAAATGGTCAAAATTTCGAACCCAGAAATAATTTTTTAATGGTTTTTTTAGTATTTTTTTGATTTTTTTTATGAGATGAAAAAAGTTAGTGAGAATGAATTTTTTTTTTTTTAAAGTTATGAATTATTGTTTCTTTTAGCGATTTATTAAATTTTTAATAACTTTTTAATTTTTATTGATGTTTTGACTAATAAAATAGTCAAAAAAAATAAAATTGCCAGATGGCCTCTAAATCAAATATGCCTATGACATTAAATTAAAGGGAAAATTACCAACAAAAAAATAAAAATTCAAAATTTGATCATTGTAACCAAATATTTTTTTAATTTTATCAATTTAAACCCTAAACTTGTTAAACAATGAGACTATTTTCGTTAAGTAAAACTGAAAGAAAATTATGATGCGTTAGTCATTAAACTTAATGTAGGTGTACACAAAATGTCAAAATATATATATTTTCGTTGATTTTAATTATTAAAATACTATTTTTTATCTCATTTTTACTTAACTGAAATAGACAAATGATTTATATTGAAAGTAAATTAAAAATTAAAAATTTAAATTAATAATTAAAAATCAATATTTATTTGATTACAAGGGTAACATTGATTTTTTATTTTTATTTTTATAATTTTCCCTAAATTAAAATATGCTAATAGAAAGAAACATTTCATCAAGTGAGTGATTGAAGGCAAGTTTGAGAAGTAGTTAAAATAGTCAAAAGTCCCTATAAAAAAAGTTATTTTCTCTACTTTTCTGTTTATAAACAATTAAAAATTAACTAAAATAATTAGTTCTCAAAATAATATGATGAAATGGTGAAAAATTAAGGTAATAAATAGAAACTATATGTATATATATATATATGTTTTCTGAGTTTGTTTAACATGAAAGTAATAAAGAAAATATAAGAAAATTTAGATTTGTTATAAAAGTAGTTATTTATAATAAAAATTCCTATTTTCTTGTAAAATTTTCATTCTAATCAAATTCATACAAAAAATTTATTTTATTTAATTTTTGTCTTCTTTTCTTTCACCTCTCTTTCGTCATTTTCATTATTCATAATTTATTTCTTTTTAATCAAATGGAGTCATGATAATGTATTTTAAAACATAATGCTTTATATAAATCTACTAAATAAAAGTTATTTTTAATCTCTAAAATATACATTAATTATTATTTTAATTCCTTAAATTTTAATTTTATCATTTTATTTAATAATTAAAATAATAAAATTTCAACATAAAAAATTAAAATGACAAATAACGCATACTAAAAACTCTCCTATCCACAAACACAGCAATTCAGTTGGGGGCAAACCTGAAAGTCAATTGAATTGGCATTCAACTTTGAGATTCATTCCCTCACCCTTGCGCTTTCCACCTTCCGATTGAAATATTGTTGAAGAGTGCCGAGTTGAGTAATAGAAAGTTGTTTTCCGATTCGGGACCAGAGCTCGACACGAGGGATATGCTCGACGATCCAGTAGTCTTTTCCTTGGTTGGGTTTGGGTTCCATTCTATCTATAAATTCTTCTGGCATACCAACAAACCCAAGAGTTTTGAGGTTTGTGAGGTGGTGGATGCCAGATGGTACCTCCTTTAGTTGCGGGCTAGGCTCAATCGTTAGATCTTCAAGAAGAGGCAATGCTCCTTCCTTTATTATCACCGAATTCAATCCCTTGAACCCTACGAGACGTAGTTGCTTAAGTTTTTGAAAACTTCCTGCCTCAAAATATAATTGCTCCGCATCATATGCATCCCAAAGAACAAGACGTACTAAACTAGGTAAGACTTGAAGAGCTTTTAGTGGATCATTCTCAGTCAAATCTGAACAAAATAGATATAATGTGACTAGATTTTGAAGTTTCGGGATCCAGTCGGGCAACTTCTCTAAACGTCCAACCAACTCGAGATGTCGAAGATATTGGGGCGGAGATGATATATACTGTAAATCCAGAATCTCATCATCATTTGAGGCCAATACTTTCAAATGTTGAAGGTATTTCATCTTCTCAATGGCTGCACATAGAGCCCTTCCATGTTCTCTTTCCAATTTCGTAATTCCCAACTTCCTTAGCTGCTTCAATTTCTCAAGCTCTTTAATTAGGCCATGATTTGTCTCCACATACCACAAATTTTGCAGCTCCTCTAAACCCCCAATCCCTTCCTGTATCTTCACTCCTACCATCTCATCCACTAAGTATTTAGATTCAACGTTATGAGAATAGGCAAGAAGATGTCGCAACTTACGGAGCCTACTGATATCAAATGGGAGCTCTCTCACAGGGGAATGTTTCAGATCCAAAGTCTGTAGGTTGTGCAACTTACCTATGGACTTTGGAATTATCTTCACATTTGTTCCCCTTATGCTTAGGTATCTCAAAAGAAATAGATTTCCCACTTCTTCATCGAGTTGATCCAAAGGAGCATCCTCAAGATCCAGCACTTTCAAAAGCTTGAATTTTGCAGCTACTGTACCCAATAAGGGCTTCTTTGGCAGCTCTCCCTCTTGAAAAAGAAAAACAGAACGAACTGGGGATTTACCAATGCTTTCCATAACCGCATCCATGTTGCAATAACGCATATGCATGGATAACCGGCGAGTTGTGCCATTGAAACTTGAATTCTCTTTTTCCAAAATTTGACACAAACTAAACTCCTTGGACATTGAGAGAATAACCTCACGCACTACATCATGTACCCGACACTCTCTAACTCTTCCATCAGATTTTGTTGTTAACACATGAACTAAGCGTCTATGGATCAGCTCAGTCAAGTATTCTTCTGCAACTTCTTCTAATGTTTTTCCATTCTGCTTTTCAATGAAACCCTCAGCTATCCATAGCCGAATTAGTCTTCCACAACGGATAGAGTAGTCCTCTGGCATTATGCCAAAATACAAGAAACAAGATTTGAGGTGGTGAGGCAGATCATTATAACTGAACAACAAAATTTTGCTAATGCTTTTAAGATCAGGATTCCTTTCCAACTCAGAGTGCATGCTACGATAGAATTTTTGCCATTCGGATATACCCTTGTTTTTGGTGGACAAGAGACCACCTATAGCTGCAATTGCAAGTGGCAAACCTTGACACTTTCTAACAATTGCATGTGATACTTCCTCCAACTCAAGGGGACAATGACCCCCAAAGTCCAATTGGAAGGCTTTCTTGCAAAAGAGTTCCCAAGCCTTCTCTTCGGATAGGGCTCCAAGCTCGTGGACATGATCCACTGAAGTTTCTTTGCAAAATGCAGCAACCTTGTCACTGCGTGTGGTGATGATTACCCTACTGCCTTTGCTGTTTTTGGGTAATGCATGTCTTATGGATTCCCAAAAGTCATGTCGCCATACATCATCAAACACAATGATGTACTTCTTTTCATATAAATATTTGCTTAGCTTGGCAATAAGTAAATCAATTCCCTCATCAGGTAGAGGTAGAACATTGTTTCCTGATAGTTCCTTTATCATTGCTTTGAGGAGCTCCTCTAGATTGTATGATTGAGAGACGGTGATCCACGCTTTGTAGTTGAAGTGTGCAGCCACTTCTTGGCTGTCATAAACTTTCTTGGCAAGAGTGGTCTTGCCAATTCCACCCATGCCAACCACCGAGATCACTGCTCGTTGCAATTGATTTTGGTCAACCAATCTGCTTATCAGTTCATATTTGGGAGATTCAATGCCAACAACTTCGTCATCCCCTATGAAAAGGGAAGCCAGTCGAGGGCCACGCCACATGTCATCCTTGCTGGTGTTTGTGCTTCTATGTTCTGAAGAAGTACTAGTACTGAATCTATATCGATCAGCTCCTTCCTTGATCTCACAGATTGTAGTCTTGATATCTTGGATCTGAGAAGCTATCTGATGTCGTGACTTCAGCTTAGTGATCGTTTGAGTGACTTTACGCAAGCAACTGCATCGTGGAAATTGTTTTGGCAAGACCAAGAGAATGTGTTCATCAATAACGTCTTGTATCCGATAAGAAACTTCCCTTACTTGTTTCACCCATGTCTTCACACCTTTATCTCCCGTTTCTGCTCTTAATTCTGCATCTTCTAAAAAAGATTGTATGCGCTCCAATTCAGCTTTGATGCTGACAATTTCCTTGCGGACACCCTTCAACGACTTTACTTCATCGGCTAACAATGGGGCCAAATATTGAATAACAGAGCTCACTGCTATTAGTGCCATTACTTATCCCTGCACTGATCACACCATCACAATTAGTTCCAATTATGCGTAGTGTGTGATTGTGTCCACATAGAAAGGAAATCAGATGGAGTCTGGGTCCTCTAAACTAAATGGTAAAGTAATTTATAAAGTAACAAAATTGATTAGTCAACCTTTTTATCGCCATTGATGTAGACACAACTATGATTGATGATAACATATATATATATATATATTTCGGTGTAATAGGATACAAGCAAAAGAATCTGTTAATCATATCCTTTTGCAACATGTTCTCGTTCTTCACATGATGGTTGGATTCAGGTTTTGATGATTTTATGAAGCAAATTTGGGAATCATTATTTTTTTTGTGACAATGTGGTCGTTATTATGACTGACAAGGAACAAGATTGTTTTCAAGGATCATGAGGTTTATTGGACAAGGATTTGGAGCTGATCAAAGTAAGGACAGCTTTTTGGGTGAAATCCAAAATCCGAAGTGATTATTTTTCCTTCGACAATTTCTTGTGTGACATCGAAGTAGTAAAAACTCACAAATTGAAGGATATTAGAAGCAAGGATTAACTATTTGCTTGGATTGCATTCATGAGTAATTCCAAGGATATTCAAAGGTCTTCTGGTGTAGTGCAAGCTCTGTTTTCTCCGTGCTGATTTTGTGATTTTTAATTTTTTCCTCTACTTCTTTTTATTGGCTCCTTGCCAACTTCTCTGTGCTTGTTGCTGGGTGGGTTTTCCTCCTTGGTCCACCCTCGGCTGCTCTTGTACTTTCCCCCTTTATCTATATTATCTTGTCTTTGCCCGGCAAAAAAAATAAAATAACACTCTTCAATGAAGTTGAAGAATAAAAATGATGAGTGGTGCAGTTGAAGAGAGGTGGATTACTTACTGTTTTTGTTGACAACACAACCTACATGATGGAATTACAAAACAATGGTTGAAAGGAATTTCTAGTCGATTGGGGAAAGTCTATATATGATATATGTATTTGTTCAAATGAAAAGAAGTGTATGATTTTGTAATGCTATATTACAAAATTAAATGGGGCATGCATGGCTGCTGAATAGAGAAAACTACCGATTGTTACGTTGGCAGACTTTATGAAAAATGGGAGAAAGGTTGAATCTATTCATTCAAAGCAGACAAGGAGAGATGCATGTTAGCTCCATGAAGGCTATTCTAATGTAATGTGCTAGGAGGAAAGTCAATTCCACAAAATATATGGGATATTGAATCAAGGCGCTGTTGCTTTGGCTCTGTGTCGACAGTACAATACAGAGAAGATAACAATCCTGTTTTACCTTTGCATTCAACGTATGTAGTGAAGAGTGTTACAACAGAGATGTACTAAGAAGAGGAAAAAGAAATCACAGGAGTGCTGAAGAGAGGACAATTGGCAGAGCCAATGGTAGATAAAGAGGAGGTACACAAAGGGGCTTCATTAAGGGCCACTGCCACTACCACTACCACAGCTTTATCTGTTTCTACAGCGCAACAAGATTCTGCTAAATGGAGCTAAGATGGTTTGGAAAATTGGAAAGTTATTGGGAATCTGGGATTATGCTGTGTGGGAGGGGACAATGAAATTTTGAGTCCAATCCATGTTATGGAGGAAGAGAATGACAGGTAACTTGATCGGTATAGCAAGAACAAATACCCAAGTATATAAGCAGTTCATTTGTTCTTGCCTAAGGTTAAAAGGGGTTTTTTATTCTATCAATGAAGCTATTATCATCGAATGCCATTGGTCAAGTGAAGAGGGAGAAGAAAACAACGGCGAGTCTTAAGTGGTGGTGGAAGAAAGGAAGATCGATTTCTTGCTACCATCTATGAGACTATGATGGAGCCTTTCAATAAAGATAGTGGCAGAGCTACTTGAGGAAGATGAGATGTACATTTTGAAGCTGAAAAATCAATTGGATTATGAAGAGGGTTTAGTATGTTACTCTGCTTTTTGGGGTGTTTGAGAGCTGGTCTTTTTTTAAAGATTGGGGGTTTAGAAGTTTTTGTATTGATTTGGACAATGTTTTAAAAACTGGACCGGTGGGTGAACTGGAAAAGGGATCGGGTGGACGGGTCACTGGTTCAACCGTGAGATTGAACCGGAATCGAACTGTGACGTCATAAATATATTAAAATTATATTTAAATAAAAATATAAGTAATAAAATTATAAATTAAAAATATTAAATTATCTTAAATATTTCTTCTAAAAAATATAATAATATTTTTTAAAATATTATTAATTTTAATTTTGGAGGAGGAAATCAAATATTCAATATTGCCTCTATATGATTTTAATTCAAATAATTTGATTAAAAGAAGAGCAAAAATTTTGGAAGGATATCAAAATTTCAAGTCTCCCTCCAATAAATTTAATTGAATCCCACATGGATTTCTTGAGTTTTTTTTGGAAGAATTTTTTTTCTTATAAATAGGTAGAGACTTGCATAATAATTTCAAGCTCCCAATGGGATCCCTCACAAGAGGAGACCTTTGAAAGAGAGTTTTCAATTAAAACTTTATATATATATATATAATGAGAAAGAAAGAAAGAATAAAAAAAAGTTAGAAAATATCAAAAAAAATTCAAAATTTTCAATTTCATCGAACCGCCGATTTTCCTAAATCTCTCTAAATATGTTGGTTTTTGGCTTCGAATGGTTTAGAAGGTATATCTGGACCGGAATTCCGACCGGTCGACGGTTCAACTGGTCAAACTGGCCGGTCCGGTTTGGTTTTTAAAACCATGGATTTGGATTGGCAGTTTTAATTGCTTTGATTTAGGAGTTCAGCTTTTTTTTATTTAGGAGTTTCGGTGTCAGCTTGTCATTTTCTTTAGTGTTTTTATGGCCTTTGGATATGCAGTCATTTAGAGCATTTAGTATATGTCAACTTAGTTCGGATATACTTTTTTGGCAATGATGTATTTTTCCTTGGCCCTTTTATTGATATATCCTTTATGTGCTCTCTTTGTATTCATTTGTTATGCATCATTGTATGCCCTTTTTGCCTATAAAAAGAACTAAGTTGGCTCGTGTTCCAAAGCCTAATCATATGCTAAGCCAAAACCCAGCCAAAAACAAAAGACGAAAAACAAGACACCAAAACCTTCACTGACCCATCAGCACAACTTAAAAAGGCACCCACAGCAGCAAAACAAAGACAAAAAACAGAACAACAGTCTTGAAGTAAAAGCTGTATCACAGTGTCTTCCCCTTGTTGATCCTTTAATGCAAGCTCATAATGCACCTTTCCCAAGTAAAGTTTGTCCCCTCCAGCGATTAGATAGTTGACTCATATTAGATTCTAATTCGATCAGTTATTCCTTTCTTGTTTCTGCGCTTACTTGTACTATAAATATTGATGTACACCCTACGGGCTAAGGGATTCAAGGAAACACTAGTGAATTCTAAGGAATCCTAGTGGATTTAGGGCATACCAATGTGATGATTTCGGGTTTTTTTTTATCTGCTTCCCCTTAACATCATACCTCAATGCCATGGTTTGTAATTCATGTGTTTTACCTCAATCCGATATGGGTATGCCATATGTTTAAGTAGAATATTCATGTTTGTGTGTGATTGTATAGTGGATTTAGAAAAAAACCACTCAAGATGCGAGACCCTAGTTATGGAAATATTGTTGTCAATAGCTAGAATTCTCAAATATATTTATAGCAAAAAAAGTGACAACAAAGATGTGTGTTTTGTAGAAACATTACCTGATTCCTGTGCAACTCCAAGAAATGATATGAAGTTCCAAATCCTTCGGAGCAGCTTTGTCACTTTGTCAGATTGCAGGAAAAGCTTGACTATGGAGAAAGGCTTTTAGACTTAGAATTGGGGTTTCAATTGAAGGTAATGTAGTGTTTCATTCAGTCCAAAGAGAGAGGTAAGTGTTGTCTGACAAAGAAAATAAAATTTTAAAAAATGGCTCAAACTCATGAACTGCTTTGTTGCTTTGGAAGATTTCCCATTCTTGTACTTGTGGTATTATTATTCTTTACTTAGCTTGCTTCTGACTTTATACTTCACTTTGTTCCTTACTTGTTTAGTTTACATGGATTGCCATTTATTCTTGTATTATTCCTCTTTAGATTTCTTGAAGATCAAAGTGCAAATAGAGAAACCATCTTCTATTATTTATTCTTGGGTTAATTATACATCTTCCCCAAAAAGTATATGTCCATTACATTTTAGTGCCTATCTTTTTAATTGTTCCAGTTTGGTCCTCAAAGTGTGCAATTCGTTACACTTTAAAACCTGATATCATCACTGTTCAAAATCAGTGATGGAATGAAGGATATTTTTCAATTTTTACATGAAGTGATAACAAAATCAAAATGACCAAATACAAATATGGTCTCAAAGTAAGCACTTCATAACATTTTAGCTCCTAAACTATATATATATATATATATTTATTTTAGCTTCCAAATATGTACTTTCTTACATTTTTGTCATTGAACTTTTATTTTTGTTGATTTTTTTAATTAAAAATTGAATACTAAAATATAAAAGAATGCACATTTTAAAGACCACTTGTATAATTAACCCTTTATTGTTTGTATTGTTGTCCCGCTTCCTTCGTGTCTTATTATCAACAAACACTAACAGAGAAACCTTCCTTGTGCTTAGCAAACTTCTTATATTCTTATGGGAACCCATATATTTCTTTTGAGTTTTCATGGAGGGGACATTATAACATTCTTCTATGAACACATAGAAGCAAGCACTTATTCTTGTACTGTTCTTCAGTGTTCTTGAAGATCAAAAAGTAAAATTGAGAAAGCTTCCTTCATAATGATTTATTCTTTGTATTGTTTCTAAGTTGTTTTCAGCTTCCCAGCATCGTCTTAATTTATCAACAAACGCTAATGCTTTGTTTGGTTCACTAAAATAGAATGCAACGATCATTCCATTATAATGTATTCTGACGTTTGATTCACTAAAAAATGATTAAAAATATATCACAAATGAAATCATCATTAATTACTATAACAGAATACTCATCCCACTATATTTCCATTTCATTCTAATTAACAAAACACTCCATAATAGTAATAGAGAAAATTTCCTTTTGCTTGAGAGTTGTGGCTAACAAAAAAACTTCTTATATTCTTTTCTTGGAACCATGTTTTGAGTTTGATGGTGGGACAGTGACCATTCTTCAATGGAGGGTATTATATGGGTGGAAGGAGACAGAATTTTAGTTCACTAACCAAAAGTTTAGATTGCGTTGTTTTTTCCCCTTAGATTAGGTTGTTGGGATGGGATGTAGATTTAGTTTATGATTTAAGGTCCCCAAATATTTAATTTCAACTTAGGGATTTTTCCAGTATAAAATCCTTACAGAGGTGACCAATTTGGGATTGATGTAGATTTAGTTAGAAGCAAAAATCTAGTGATATTATTTGTTCTGCATTTTGTGGAGGTCCCGTCTCATCTAAATCATGTACTAAAAATCAAACACTATAAACAAGCCTATTTAGTTTTATTTTTAAAATATTCTTTATTGTTCTAAATTGTTGAACGAATCCGTGAGGAGAAATGAATGATGCTGAAGCTGCAATCAAAGTTGCTGACGCCAGTTTCTAAGAGGGACAGTGGACATTGATGAACGTTGTGACAAAGGTATAGAGCTCTGGTAAAGCAGAGCTGGATATTATCCAAATAAATGTTTCTTTCTTTTTGATCAATAATACTAAGATGATTGCAAATTTCAAACCCAAAATCCATGCTTAAAGAGAACAACAAATATATAACATGAACTTCGTATAGTAGTTTGCATGGGTTCTAAATCTCTACAATCTCTTTTTACTTTCCATTTTAGGTTGATTATGTGATCTTCCATCTAACATTCCTTCCTTTTAATTGAAGTATTTCTTTCCTGTTTTTGTAAAAGTCAAAGTTCTGGTTAAAGATGTAGAAAAGATGCATATTTAGCGCATCAAACCCCATCACTTGTGGACCCAAAACCAGATGAATCCTTTACATCACGGCATGGACAAGAATTGGACAGAAAACAAACTAAATAATAGGATAGCATATCAATTTATCTTAAATTGAAAAAGCAAAAAAGGAGAAAAAAAAAAAAAAAAAAGGGGGAAAGAAAGGAAAGCATAAAGCTATAAACTCTACACACAATAATTAGTCACTGAAAATTTTACCTAGAAACAAACAATAGTCAAAAGAATAACTCTCTCTAATCATTGTCGTACAACCTTCTAGGTTTCTCTTTCTTCACTAAAATCATTGTTGTACAACCTTCTTGTAGCCTGTCTCACTTTTGAAGTGTAATTATCTCTAATTTTTTATTATCAGGACTCGCTTGACATCCAAGTCCACGTGAAATAATTGACCTATCACGCTTTGACTTTTGGGAAAATAAAACACGAGTTTCAAATCCTACATGAGTGGCATATTCATCATAGAATGTTCTTGCAGCTTCTTTTGACTCAAATAGCATCCCCTCTTATGGTTCTTGATTTCTATCAGATTCACATGAATTAGTTTCCCTCCTACAGAAGTTTCTATTCTCCCAGCACCATTGTCCGTTTGGGTCTGCCCATCCAATGACACTCAACAACATTAACAGTTATGAACTCTTTACCAAAAAGGAAATGAAAAATGAAACTATTGTACATAATGTAATTTTTTTAACTGATATGATCAAAATAACAATTTGTAAATCGAGATTAAGAGAAGAGTGGCTCCTAATTTCAGATAAATAGAACTGGGATACGAAAACATCAATGAAAAAATAACTATAAATAACATTAAATTATACTAGAGTTTTATGTGTCAACCACTAGCCAGTTAATTTTGTGCAAAGCATCAAACAATTTCTCATAAGCATCTAAACAAGCAGCAAAGACATGCAAAAACTAACAGAAAAGGGAAAATTTCCATGACAAAAAATCATAAAATGTAGAAACAATGCAATCATCTAGCACAATAGTAAATACTAAGCATTTGGTTTTGGCCTAACCATTAGGAACATCAACGGGCCGGGGCGGGGTTGGGGATCACACTCCTCGTCCTTGATCCTCGATCCCCGATTGTGAAAATCTCCCCGTTCCCGGCCCCGATCCCCGACGAGGAACCTACCACCGTTCCTGTTCCCGCTCTTTAACGGGGATCGGGTTTCCTCGACCCCGAAAATTTCTCGGCCCAAATCTGTTTCAACAACACCATCAACAGCATCATCTTCATCAACAACACCATCATCATCATCATCCCCAATTGTTTCATTTTCAACATCAACATATCAACAAAATCATCAACAGATCCACTACCAAAAATAAAAATAAAAATGGACAGATACACACAAACATACACAAACAGATCTGAGATCTGTGTATCTGTGTCATAGAGAGAGAGAGAGAGAGTGTGTGTGTGTGTGTGGACAATCAGCATCATCAATAGATCCACTACCACAAAAAAAAAAAAAAAAATTGATAGATACTCACACATACATGTATACATGCATACACAAATAGATATGAGATTTGTGTATCTGTGTCACAAAGAGAGAGAGAGTTGATGATCGGCGGCGATGGACTATGTAGGAGATCGAAGGAGGCGATGGTAGATGGAGAAGGATGATCGCCGTTGCGGACAGTGGCGATGGATGACGGAGGAGGACGATCAGAGGCGATAGGTGACTATGACTGCGATGACGGAGACGATGGACGACGGAGGAAGACGATCAACATCACGGACAGTGGTGGTGGCGTTGAGGAGGAAAAGAGGTGCGAGAGTGAGAGAGAGAGAGAGAGAGAGAGTAGAGGGAAAAGAGAAAGAGAGAGACATAAAGAGACAGATAAGAAGACATGAGTGAGTGAGATGAGCATCTGGGTTTGGTTTATATATATATATATATAGAAGGGTAAACTATTAATTTCATTACGGGGACAAACGGGGACGCATACGGGGTTAGGACACTTATATTCATCCCCGGCTCGAAACTGATTGGGGGTTGATTTTTGAATACGATCCCCGCCCCGTTGGGGATTTTTTTCGGGAAAAAACTACTCAAATTGGGGTTGAGGGGTCGGGTCCCCGTCGAGCTGGGTTCAAATTGCCATCCCTACTAACCATGAGTTTGTTTATATAACTCAACATCATCAGTAACAATGTGATAGAATTTTGAATGTAATGTGGATTAGTCACGGTACAAAATAAGTAATCGAATTCATATAATAAATCTGAAGTTCATATATTTATACAAATCAATTAAAATTAGGTCACCAAGACCAATGCTTACCTTAGTTTAATCCTATGTTACATGAACTTGGGTATCAATGTCGGGTGTGGGTATCAGTGTCGAGTGTAGGTATTTAGAGGTTGAACTCATCAATCCATAAATTCAAGGGTACGGAGACTTGGTAAAAAAATGTAATATTTTTATATTTTTAATCAAGTGAAATAAAATGGTGTTATATGTAACTTACAATATCAAAAGTGTTGTACAAATTGTGTAATTAAATAAAATAGACAAATAGATTCATATGAAATGAAATTGATTTACAGGAAAAGAAATCATACAGCTTTATGAACAGAAATACATATAACAAAATAAGGAATAGAAATGCAAACCGAAGCTTGTGTGATACCACAGTCTCCTTAAAACAGATTAGCCGCCTCATCGTGGGCGCTAGAGGTATGTCGACTTTTGTCTCCTAGGATATGACGATTTAGACCGGCTAACGCAGAAGCACCTTCTGATAGCTTTGGCGAACCGAAAATGGCAACACTCTCTCTCACACAGGAAGAATATATTATAGGAGGAGACTGGCTTGACTATAATATAAGAGCAAAAATTATGTACCAAAACCAAAGGAGATGGGTCTCTTTTTATGCACCATGGGGGAAAGAGGAGGAGCCTCTAGCCATGAAGGCTGTAACGCCCCAAATTTCTAACCCAAATGATAATACAATAATCATGGCTCTTTCAAGGAAAACCGAATATAAATCTCCAAATTTACATTACATGATACAATAGTTCTTCATGCAACAATACATTAATCCAACAACAAGTAAATAAACAAATAAATACCCCCAAGGGTTTACAAGTTTCCAAGGCTTGAGCTTGGTTACACAAAACGGTTATTCAAACCCACACACATACAGCCCTTGGCTTACACACAGAGTCACAGTAAAATGAGAGTCTCGTACTCTCAACACACATTTCCTCACCTTTAGTTAGACGACATCATCACATCTTTTCCTGCACAAAAATCCCGTAGGGTGAGCATAAAGCTCAGTAGGAAATCCTTAACAAAGTATATACATTTTATACAAGTCTCAAGAGATGAAATGCACATGCCATGCTATGCCCTTTTTGAAGATAAATCACATTTTCATCTTTTAAAAACCATCATGCTTAATGATGTCATGCAATTTCAATTGTTCAAAACTTAATAATTTATTTCAAGGGCGGTAAATACAACTCTGGTAATCCCTAGGTCAGTGTCTATAAGTAGACTATACAAGTACTACCAATTTGTCATTTTTACCAGCATTGACCGGAAGGCTCGACACCTATAATCTGTCATTTTTACCAGTATTAACTGGAAGGCTTGACAGCTATTCAATTTCATCTACACCACTTGTCAAGACTTATCACCGTATTTACCCCAAAACCAATTTATGGAAACTTATTTCTCTGCATTCTTTTCTCAATGCAAGTTTTCAAATCAACTTTCAAAGTTTAATGTAAT
This sequence comes from Camellia lanceoleosa, assembly GCA_025200525.1. NCBI lineage: Eukaryota > Viridiplantae > Streptophyta > Magnoliopsida > Ericales > Theaceae > Camellia > Camellia lanceoleosa. The sequence continues at coordinate 133,405,463 of CM045766.1, forward strand.
CAAATGAATTGATATGCCAATAACACAAGATGAATATAAATACTTTTATTCAAATTCATCATCCAAGGAATAACACAATTCCCTCTTCTCAAGTATCCTCAACAATTAGTCATTTCAAAACTATTTTAACGTTTTGAACAATAATTTTCAAAATGAACAACAATTCTCATATTCCCTGAAATTCATCATTTATATAAATATAAATAAGAAAATTTCCAAACATCCATTTATTTTGACACACAAAATAAATATAATAATATCATTCATGGATTTTCAGTCTCCTTTAAAAAAAATCCCCAAATTCTAGGTTTTCTCACCAAAACTATACAACTCAAATCTTTTGAAAAAAAACTTTCCAAAATCATCTTTTCTTCAATCAACGAAGATTAAAACCCATAAGATTATTTTAAAAGAATAAGAGACAAACCCACTTTCAAAATCACTCAATTTCTTGAATCAACAATCAATTGTCAAAGCTATCGAAAGATGATTTCAAAAATCATATAGATCTTGCAAAAATATATATATATATATAACTCTAAGAAAATCCCTACCTCAAGTTTTGAAAAAGAAATGAGATGAAACCCCCAAAATCAACGGTATCGAAACTCGATCTTCACCGCACACAACGAAGCACTTGAGAAGTTAACCAACTTTGATGAAGAACCTATGGCAGAACTCTAATGAATCTTGAGAAATCAAGGCTTTGATCTAATTTGGCATAGGGAAATGTAGAGAGAAGGGAGAGGAAAGGGTTTTTAGAGAGAGAGAGATATATACAAAAGTGATACGAAATATCAGATTCACGAATTGATATAACATGTTTCGCTCGAGCGTCAAATACGCTTTCCCAGTACTTTTGCAGACAGGTCAAACTTCTGAAACCAAACATTCTCCGCTCGAGCGGACAAGCAACTTCTAATGCATTTTATATTTTTGTTTCGGGGGTGCTGCCCTTCAACCCCGCCAGGGCGCTGCCCTAGGACCCGCCAAGGGGCGTTGCCCCCTGGACTCCCGCGAGCTGACCGGGCAGCTCGATCCCGACATACTCAGTGAAGTGGCAAAACTGGGATCACTACAAAGGCTAGCAACCTATAGCGATCCCGGTTTTCCTTTTCTTTATTTGTTGTATCCGGACTTAGGTTCCGTGGAGCTGGTTGTTGAGTATATGTCGTTTGCATCCTTTACTCTTTATATTTGAGTCTTGGGTTGTGTTGGGAAGATTTGGAGCAGGTTGGTTGAACTTAGGAACCAAGTCTAGTTGCCCAGATTTTGGCTTGTCCGCTCGAGCGGGGAGTTAGGCGCTCGAGCGGGGAACCTGTCTGCAAAAGTGCTGAGAGTGTGCATCTGACGCCGCGAATTGGCCGCCGGCGAGAATTGTGAGTGCCGCCGGCGGGCAATGGAGTTAAAGTCTGTTTTTGGCTTTTCAAATCACTTTTTCACATTCTCTTCTCTCTCTTACTTTTCCAAAAACACCATTGTTGAGCTCCTCTCTCTAGATCCTTGCCTTCTCTCTAGGGATTGATCTAGTAAGAGTTGTTTCCTCACCTTTGGCCTTTACAAAAAAGTTGTTGATCGTCGAGGGCTATCTTTTGATCCGAGAAATTTGTGATTCAGAGCATTTTCGTTTTCATCATCTTCTTCGTTGAGTATCAACTTTTGAGGTAGGGATTCCTACTCACTCTTATGGTCTTTGACATAGATTTTTGGTCATTTTGATAAAGTGTTGAAGTTGGTTGATTTTGGGACTTAGGGTTTCAAAATGGTATAAAAGAGGGTTTGTTATTTTGGTCCTTAAACTTGTATTTTGGGTCTCAAAATGATGATCTGGGAGTTGGTTGGTGATATTTGAACCTATGGGTTAATATTGGAAAATGTGGTAGAAAACCCTAATTTGTTGTATAAATTAATTAGTATAATCAATTTGGAAAAGTTGTGGATTCATGGAATTGAGTTGGAAATAATGAAATTGACTCATTATAATGTGAGATGGTGGAGTCGGATTTATTAATCGCCCACTTTTGAAAATGTCGATGTTTTATCTGTAGAGCTTTATTATCTGTTTAGAAATAATTGCTTGGGCTACCGGTGGAGGGTAGTTTTGATTGTTGTAGACAATGCATGAGGATTAGGTAACTAAATCTAATCAATTGGTTAAGTCATAGAGTATGATGGATAAAAGAATACATTAACGTTATGTATTGATTGAATATGTATATGACTTGGTGTATATATATATGTTGTGTTGTGTGGGAGGAGATAGGGGACGTACTCCATGGTTTAGGGGAAGATAGGGGATGGACCTCTAAACTGGATGTTGTTTGGGGAGAAGATAGGGGATGGACTCCACTGATACAGCTCATATGCTTGTCAGTTAATGAAATGTTGATATAGCTCCTATGCTTATCTATGGAAGTATTGATACAGCTAATATGCTTATCTGTTGAAGTGTGGATACAACTTGTAGGCTTATCTGTTGAGATGTTGATATAACTTATATGTTTATCAGTTAATGAAATGTTGATAAAGCTTGTATGCTTATCTATTGTGAAATGAGAAACGTTTAATATGAACTATTAATTCGTTTAGAGTATGTGGCCAGGTTCTGAGACACGGTTATGAATTGGTTAATGGTTATGAAATAGGGAATGAAATGGAACATGAAAATAGTGGTCATGTAATGGAAATGGTGTAAGATTTGATTCATGGGAACTAAACATTTATCAATTGCTAATGTCTTAGTTATTGCCCATACTGTGTTTAGCATATTTCTACTGGGCGTTGGCTCACCCTATACGGGACATCATTTTCAGGTACAGGTAGCATACCGCCTCCAAGGACATAGCTTGGATAATGAAGAGAGTTGAAGACTCTTGTGATTCTTTTGTTTGTATTACATGTATGTTAAGCCAAGGGCTTCTTTTGTGTTGAGTTAGTACTCTTCTTTTGTGGAACCAAGTATTGACTTGGAAAGCTGTAAGCCCTTAGGGCATTCCCTTCTGTTGTTAACATATAATACTGTTGTAAGAACTACTCTGATGGATAGAAAATGGTTGGTTTATTTTATATCAACGCATGTCTAAAGTGATGGGTTTTATGTATTATTTAGAGGGCGTTACACAACCAATGCCCATTACTTCTACAAAAACTGCTGGAGTAATGGACCAAAACTGATGGGACAATTATATGAGATATATATTCAGTATACACAAATGTGTATATCTCAGCAGACTTGGCTCAAAAAGTTTAGGTTGGTAGACTACTAACCCGGCCCAAACCTAACCCAAGCCTTAAACCCACGGACCCAGACCGGGGACCTAGACTGAGCAGGCAGGCAGCGAGTGCACGTGGCAATTTTTCCATAACCAATTTGGACCATAGTCTTGGCCCAAGTCCATCCTTGAAGCATCCATAACTTCCTTCCTTCGGAAAATTTAGATGCCCCAAAGAGCTCATGCCCTTATCAAAATCTTGAGATTTAAATACCCATCAAAACTTTCCTCTACAATCAATGTAAGATTGATAGTTATACACAATTCCCAATACCTCATTCATGAGGCCATCTTTATGAGGCAATTTCTCATTCAATTCTCAATGGTTTTTGGTCATTCTTTTTGTGGTGTAAAGACCTTATTATAAAGAATCTAAACCCATTTAATCCCACCTCAACCAATGTTTGGGACCTACTTTAATTTCACATTAAAGTTACCAAAAAGACATTTATAGCAATTATACAACAAACAATATGTACATATATAATAATAGTGTTAAATAAAATTATATAAGAAGTGTCCAATGAAATGCATCCAACACATATCTCATACCCGTGTTCGAGTGTCAAGTATCCGACACAAGTATTTGATTTATTTTGAAAAGTTCGTGTAACATAGGTTTAATCTCATTTACTGAACATATTCATTCAATATAAAGATATGGTTGGTTTGTAACGCCCTCAAAATAATACATATAAACTCACATTCTTGACATACATAGACGTAAGAGAATAAAACATATTTCTATTTATCAGAGTATTCATTACAGAAGTATTACATGTTGATAACAAAAGTAAATGCCGTATGGGCTTACAACTTTCCAAGCCAACACTTAGTTACAAAAAGAGAATACTAACTCTTACACATTAAGCCCTCGGCTTGAATTTACATGTAATACCAAAATAACAAAACAACCAAAAGAGTCTTCAACTTCCAAAACCTTCCAAGCTATGTCCTTGGAGGTGGCATGTCACCTGAACCTGAAAATGATGTCCCATATAGGATGAGCCAATACCTAGTAGAGATATACTAAACCAAGTATGAGAAATAACTAAAACATTAGCATTTGATAGATGGCTAGCACTTATAAACCAACTTATATCACAATACAGTTCCATGACAATTATGTCCATGTTTCATTCCACTTTCCTTTACTTATCCAAATCAATTCATAAACATGGCTCAGAACCTAGCCAAACAATTAAATGAGACTACATCCCATATTAAAACACTTTTCTTTATTTACAATTCAAATGAGTCTACAACTCATATTAAAACACTTCCACACTTCAATTAATACACATATTTGATGTATTAATACTTCAATTTAATACACATATTTGCTGTATTAATGGAGTCCATCCCCTATCTCCCCTCAAACCATGGAGTACATCTCCTATTTCCTCCCAAACAATATACATGTACAATGTATTTAAACAGTTATCATATACAATGATCAATCAATACACATATTTGCTGTATTATTCCAACCGTCATATTCAATGGCATAACACGTTTGATTAGTTTCAGTTTTCCCTAATCAACATACAGTGTCTACAACAATCAAGACTATCCTCCACCGATAGTCCAAAGCAGTTATCTCTAAACAGATAATAAATTTATTAATAGATAAAAATCAACATATTCATAGGTGAGTGATTAAATTATCCAACTACACCATTTACTTCCATAATTTCTCAATTTCATTATCCTCAACTCAATTTCACATTTCCCCAAATTAATTATTCAAATTAATTATTCAAAGTAATTAGGGCATTTTTCCCTTATTCACAAGATTGCCTCCAAGGCTCATATTTCACTCATAATTCATAAACAACTCCCAATTTCAAGTCTTTAACACATGTTTGACTCAAACATGAAGAACCCCTCTTTTATAAATTACAAATCAAACCCTAACTTTTTCAAAATTACCAAACAACACCAACTAATCAAAATGACTAAAATTTATGTCAAGGCTCATAGATTAGAGTAGGTTATCCCTACCTTGAAATGAAGAGACCAAATGGAGAAGATGAAGAAAACCCAAAGTGCTCAAAATCCACAACTTTTCAGATTAAAATGAAGCCTTCGCGACCCTCTATCTTTCTTACAAAGAGATTAGGGTAGAAACACTCTAAAAGTAGACGAAACCCTAGAGAGAAGGTATGTGTAGAGAGAGAGGGAGCCGGATCTAGGGTTTGAACCAAAAGAGGTGGAGAAAAAGTGAAGAAAAAGCTGCTGTTACGGACTGAAATATACGAGGCTCGCTCGAGCGAAGAAGTGGTCGCTCGAGTGACCAAACACGAAGGACCCTAGCTCGAGCGTAGAAAGCCTCGCTTGAGCCAACAATTCGAAGCTTCAGGTCTGCAACCCAGACGCACGTTCGAGTGCAAGAATGCTCGCTCGAGCGAAGAAAACCAAAACATACAGCTCGCTCGCTCGAGCCAAGAAATGCAACTCTCAGGTCCAGAACTGGACGCAGACGCACGCTCGAGCGCAAGACTTCTCGCTCGAGCCACCAGACACATCACCCAACTCTCATTCGAGCGAAGGAATCCCGGCTCGAGCAAAGGAACAAAAACAATGAGCTCGCTCGAGCGACAAAAGCCTCGCTCGAGCGTAGAACCAAAATTTTGGGCAGCAACCATTGGTTTAAACTCTCTACCAACGTGCCCAATACATCCTAAAACTCATATACAAAGAATTGAAGGACGGAAACAAGATATATACGACAACCAACACCACGGAACCTAAGTCCGAAATACTAGGCATAAAGGGGAAACCCGGGATCACTATATGGTTAGTGTCATTGCAATGCATTTTTCTCCAAATTCTTTAATCAAATTTGTCACTGCTTTGGAGTTGTTGAATTTTGTCCCAAAAAGCACAACCGAAAGAATGCTGAAATAAACAAATTTGAGTTACCCATGTAACCCATCATGAAAATACCAAAAAATTAAAAATTAAAAGCATTTTAATTAATTGATTTGCTTCCACAAAATTAAATATCAACGAAATTAAGCCAAAAAGGTTGTGTAAGGCTCAATGACAGTAAAATTGTTTGTTAGCACCTTTCTATCTGTTGCTTCTACTTAAAAATAATCTCAGGGGTGCTTCATAAGTATGTGATTCAAAATTCACATTTTCTTAGCAACCAAACTAGATCTAAAACTAATAAAGACCAAGAACAAAGCAATTTCACACTGCCTGAAAGAAATGCACAGTTAATTTCGCATGCCCAAAGCCCTAAATTGACAAAAAAAAAAGTAGAACAAAGTTTTTGAAATTTAAACCAAATGTAGATCAAACAGCTCGAATTGGTCGAATTTTAGGGTTCGAATCACAGAAATGTCGTGTTGATCTTCAAAAACAAATTGCATACATATACACACATCATGATATATATATACACACATTTAGAGCCAGAGAGAGTGTGTTACTGAAATCGAAGCTCTGAGACTTAAATTCGAGCGGTGTGATGTGAGATGAGATGGATATTTGATTTGCAAAGTTTTCACGGTTTTCATTCGAAAGAGGGGACGACTTGGAAGTTTGGAACTACACGTGCCTCATCGTACGATGAAATAAACAGACTACACACACCCATAATTATTTACCCACAATTTATTCCAAAATCAATAGGTTAAATTTATTTCAGTAATAAATTTTGTATTTTATTAATTTAATTTCTACTACATATATTCATTTTATGTAAATTATGGACCCTAACTTTTTGCAAAATAAAATGTGAAGTGTGAAGTCCTCCTCAAGGTTATAAGGACACTTGTTGCCTTTTCATAGTTTAAAACCTTAAACACATGAGAAATGTCACTTGAATTGTACCATATGTCCTAGTTACGATATTTATAGTATTTAGGTGTTTTGAAAAGATAGTAAAAAATTGACTTTTTGACTTTTTTGTGTAAAAAAAGTAGAGAGGTGATGTAATTTAAAAAAACTAAAAAGCCAAAAAGTCAAATTTTTACCAAGTTATGATATATTGTGATATTAATTATGACTTAATTATAACTTGGTTATACACATTATGGTATTAGTTATGACTTATTATAATATTAGTTATGACATTATTTTGATTATGATTCGAAAGTTATTTAGTTATATTTATGCGGTGTTTGGTTTTAATTTTTTTTTAATTAAGACTTTAATGTTATGTTTGATTCATGGATTTGGATAGAAATATAAAAGGAAAAATAAAAAAAAAAAATTTGTGTGAAATGTGTACGAAATATAAGTATATTTCATTCATATTTTATCTTATTTTTTTTTCAAATTCTTACTCAAATCCATAAACTAAACACAACCTAAAAAATTCAATTATAACATTTATGATTATTAACCCCATAAATGTCATAATTTATATATAATACATACTCTTTAAGGGTAAAGGGTATGCACCATAGCATAATCATCTGTTCTATTATGGTAAACTACACTATCCTTTTAATTTTAGTGAAACTTCACTTTGGTTCTTATAGATTCAATTTGTTTTTTCAATTTTGTTGCAATATAGTCCCTCTATCATGCCCTGCGTTGTTATCATTTTGAACGGAAAAAAATCATATGCAAAGTTAGAGAAACTAAAGTGAAATTAAAAACAAACTATATTGAATTCCACTTTGGCCTTTCTAATTTTACATATGGCATTTTTCCGTTCCAAATTCTAACAATGAGTGACAAAAAGATTACATTGTAATAAAATTTAAACTATAAAAATCAAATTATTCAAATTGATATTACGAAAATTAAATTAACACTATAAGAATTAATAGTGTAATTTACCCCATTCTATATTGCATTGTGCAGAACCAATAATAAAACTTCATTTCTCCAAAATAAAGAAATGATGAATTTTCACAACTTTTTCACTTGTCATGATTTTCCACTAAAATGTAAAGGACTCATTTGGCAACCCGACTTATAAGCTATTTATTAGTTTATTTAGGCCATAACATCTTTTTATTTTTTTACACGTTTTTCATAATAAGCAAAAAAATCAACTTATAAATCATAATCAAAACAATCCAAATTTTGATCCAAATGGCTTAAGTACTCTAATTATCTAGTTTTTCTCATTAAATATAAGTTTTGTTGCCTTTATTGGTGTTACATTAAATTTTTTTTTTTTTTTTTTTTTTTAAGGTGAATTGCACTAACGGTCTTTATAGTTTGGCGTTTGTGTCACTTTGACCAATGATTTTTCAATTGTGATATATTTGACCATTAATTTTGAATCTTATTCTAAATAAGGACAATTGAAGATACCATTGCTCAATTTCAAGGGTAAAGTCGTCAATTTGATAAAATATAAACTAGTTTAACAAAAATAAATATCAAAATTTTATTTGTAAATTTTTAAAAATTATTTATACTCACTAAAGATAAAATTATATCAAATTGATAAATCTTTTATTTATTTATTTATTTATTTATTTATTTTTACCAAATTAATTTTTAGTATATATTTAGATGATGATCATGTAATAGGTGGTTATTTTTATTTTCATTAAATTAGTTTCTATTTTTCTAAAAGTCAAATATGACGACAACTTTAATACTATTATTAAACCTATAGCGATCCCGGGTTTAACCCTTGGTGTACAGTGATTCGGACTTATGTCCGTGGGTGTTAGGGGTTGTTTGAACCTTGGTTGCGTCCTTTTAGACTTTGTATTTGGGTTATAGGACGTGTTGGGCGGGTTCGTTTTGGCTTGGTTGTGTTTGGAGCTAAGTGTTGGTGCCCAGAATTTTGCTCCTTCGCTCGAGCGAGTATTTGGTCGCTCGAGCGAGCGTGGTTTCTTGTGTCTGGTGGGTCGAGCCAGGGTGGCGTCGCTTCGGCGAGCAGCTGCGTCTAAAATCGAACTGAGAGCTTTGTTTCTTCGCTCGAGCGAGCTGTCCGTCGCTTCGGCGTGCGTCTAGTGCAGATTGCAACTGAAGGCTTGCATTCTTGGCTCGGCGAGCTTTTCTTCGCTCGGCGAGCTCTAGTCGATGGTTGGCTCGGCGAGATTTCTTAGCTCGGCGAGGAGCTTTGGCGGTGTTGGGTGTTTTACGTATGCAGTCGCTCGGCGGCCGGTCTTCCTTCAGCGAGCTGGTGTATATCGATGGCGGCGGAGGAGAACTTCACTTTTTCTTCTTCTTTCATTTTGGAACCTTAGCAGCCGACTCCCTCTCTCTCTAAACATATATTCTCTCTAGGATTTCATCTCTCTTTAGTGTGGATCTAACCTAAGTCCTTTGTTAATAAGATAGAGGATGGTGAGATCTTCGTTTTAATCTGAAAAAGTTGGGATTTGGAGCACTTTGGGTTTTGGTCTTCATCTCCGTTTGGGCTCGAATTTCGAGGTAGGGATATCCTACTCCTTCTTATGGTCTTTGTCTTTAAATTTTAGCATTTTGATATGTTGGGGGTTGTTGGGTAATTTTGAGAAAGTTTAGGGGCTTTTGTGCGATTTTACAAAAGTTGGGGTTTTGTTTAGAAATGAGCTTTGTATGCATGTTAGGCATAGGAAAGGGAGTAAATGACGGATTGTAAATGAAAATGGAGCCTTAGGGTTGTTTTGTGAATTATGGTAATTTGCCCTAATTGGTTTAATTAATTAATGTATATAATTAATTAAAGAGAATGAGAATTGGATTGAATATGTGGAAATTGAGAATGTACGGGGTTAAAGGGTGTAGTTGAATCGTGTATTACTCACTGATTGAAATATGGTTATATTATCCATTTGTGCATTTATTTCTGTTTAAAAATAATCTGCTTTGGCTCTAGGTGGAGGTAGTGTTGATTGTTGTAGACAATGCATCTTGATTAGGCCAACTAAACCTAATCAGTGGAAATGTCATAGAGTATGACGAGTGATCGAATACATTAACTTTATGTATTGATTGAATCGTATGTGGTTATGTGTTTATATGCATTGTTTGTGTTTGTGTATGGGAGGAGATAGGGGATGTACTCCACGGTTTAGGGGAAGATGGGGGATGTACCTCTAAACCGGTTAATCTGATGGCTAGGGGAAGATGGGGGATGTACCTCTAGGCCATTGAAAAATATTGGATATAGCTCATATGCTTGTCCATGGAAAATATTGGATGTAGCTCATATGCTTGTCCATGGAAAATATTGGATGTAGCTTATATGCTTGTCCATGGAGAAATATTGGAAATAGCTCATATGCTCTTCCATGGAGATGTGTTGGAGTGTTGTTTGTTGATATGATATAGCACTAAAATGTATATCATTATTGTTTTGGGAAGTACGGAAGTGTATGGATTGGTTTGATATAGCACTAAAATGTATATCGTTATCAAAATGTTTCTATGTGAAGTTGATACAACACCAACATGTGTGTCATAAGTAAAGAATGAAAGTGGTTTATGTGTTAGTGATATAACGCGAAAAGGTTTTGGCCAGGATACTGAGCCAGGTTTTCAAACTCTTGTTGAGAAAGAAGTGGAAAGTGAATTGGTACTTAAGCTGGGTTGTCTTGAAATGGTAAAAGAATGTAAGTGTTGTCTCAGAATGTATAAGTGTAGGCCATCTGTTGATTGCTAATGTTTTAGGCATTGTTCATAGTTGGTTTAGTGTATTTCTACTGGGCTGTGGCTCACCCTATATGGGACACCATTTTCAGTCAGAGCATGCCACCTCCAAGGATATCGCTTGAGAGGCTAGAGGCGAGATGATTGTGGTTTTGATGTATTTTGTTTTAATTACATGTAATTTCAAGCCAAGGGCTTTTCATGTATTTGAGTTAGTACTCTTACATTTGTAACCAAGTGTTAGCTTGGAAAGATGTAAGCCCATGGGCGTTTAATTCTGATTAACATGTAAAGATGTTTATCCCTTGTAGCAATGTATGTATGAATGGATGGGTTTTACATTTATTATTTTGGGGCGTTACAACTTGGTATCGAGCGTCTGGGGTTTGAATACTTTAGTGCGTGGGAAGTGATTAGGATCACAATGGGTTTGTCTCGCTTGTTAGAGACTTAGATGTAATGTTATGTGCCTGTCTGATAACATGTTTATGTGGCTATTTGGGTATGGGATTTGGTTTCTAGGATATTGATTGGATCCTTGGGTTTCTGGGAGTCCTGTTGGAAAGGCACCTGATCAATGCCGTTTCTAACTGGAACTCTAGTAACGCCTTGGGACTATCATTATCCGGAAATGAAATTCGTAAGTGCTTATATGTTTATGTGCTTACGTGGAGTGAATTACATTCGTCCATGCATTAGGACGCGAATGTTTAGTTTCGGCGCATTTATGAATGTGCTAATACCTTTGTTATCTTTTACTAGGATGCCTAGGCGAGGCAGTTGTGATTTCCCTCCTTCCGCTCGGGAAGAGCTGCGGAAACAATTTGTGGCGTTACGCCAAGGTACTACACCTTTGGCGCGATTTGAAGATGGTTTGCTAACTGCCGAGGTTTACTCGAGTTGGTTGAGACGGAAGAGTTGCGTTGTGCGGAGTTTGAGAGTAAGTTGTGTGATGATATCCGGGTGAGGATTGCGGGATCCTGGCATAGGAGTTATAGTGTGCTTGTTGGGGCGGCTGCCCATGTAGAGGCTGCGGTGTTAGCAATGGGGCAGAGTGGGGAGGAAGCCATTTTGGCGACTCCGGTGACTCGGGGTGTTGGTAGGCCTTTGAAGAAGCGGAGGGTTGGACTGCGGCAGGAAGGATGGGCTAGAACTACTCTTCGATGTGATTTGGGTTAGAACAAGCGAACCGAGGAGTGTTATTTGTTTGAGATGTGGTCGGGGCCACAAGGTTTGATTTGCCTGAGAGGAGGGGGCAAGGTTAGCGATCAACTAGTAGTTGTACCATCGAGGATTGTCTAATCGGTAGGGTTTACGCTTGTTGAAAGTTGATGGGGAGGCAATTGTTGGAGCCTTCGTCAGCTCAGACTTCGAATCAGGCTCGTACCCGGGAGCCGTTTACTTGTTGGGTGTGTAAGCAGCCGGGCCATCTTCGACGTTTTTGTACTCGGCAGGGGGCTTCTTTAGGGACCTTGCAGCCTAGTCAGGCTCAGTTTCTTTCGACTAAGCGATGATCGTTTTGAGGACTAGCGGGCGATTCGAGGGCCTCGGGAGAGTCGAGTTTCAAGTTCGGTTAGGGAGGTTGAAAGTTGTTCTCGGTGTGGCGGAGGGCACGTTGGTAGTACTGTCCGTGGCACTGTAAACTTCGTAGGTTATCTTGTGTTTGGAGATGACCAATTTTGTCGGTCGGCGAGGGGCGATAGTGGTGGTATCTGGGGATTGGTTACATTTGGTGATCCGTTTTGTAATCCGTGGTTTATCGTTTTGTAATCTTTGGAGGTTTGTTGTATAACCCAAGTGGTTGGGAATGTTGAAACACTTGAACTATTTGTTTAACTATATGTATGTATGCTCTGTTTGTTGATTTCCTGAATTTGGATGCATGTGAGCGTGTATTAGCTCTAGAGTGTTATTAATGTAACGAGTTGGGGTGAGACCGAAAGGGTGGGTAGTTAATACATTTCCTTGCGAGGAAACTGATTTGGGCAAAGTAGGGGCTAAGGAGCCATGTTTTCAAAAGTTGTGAACCACTGAGGGGTGTGTGTGTTAGTCAAGGCCTTTGGTGGGGCGAGAGCTGTTTCACTTGCCAAGTGTGTAACCCATTTATGATTTTGTCGGGGTTGGATCGGTACCTTCGTGGCGGTTAACATTACGAGATTGTAGGTACACTAGTATGGTTGTTTTGGTGAGGGATGTTAGTCCTGTATTCAATGGTAGGCTGTTATGCTAGGAGTGGTATGTGGTGAGTAGGCTGGTGCTATGTGTTGGGCGATGGGAAATAAGAGTTTCCTAAGTTCTTTATGTGAATCAAGGGTGATAGATTTGTACCTTAGTTTTGACCAAGTCGGGAGGTATTGTTAGAAGGATTGATTGGGTGTATAACTTGTCGTTGAGGTGTGACGTGGATAGAGTCCGCAGTGGTGTGAGATTGGCGGAACCAGGTATGTCTTAATGACGAAGGGGGTGAGGACTTGTACTCCTCGAGAGGTTAGAATGGTGAATAGTGAAAGCGAGTTGGCGTATGTTAAGGCTGGGTTAGTCCATGGTGGTTGTCGAGGCGATAGCATTGGCTAGTGGTTTGTACGGAGATTGGGTGTCGGGGTTGTACTCTCGAGGTGGAGGTGAGACCTCTAAATGAGGGAGCTTTGCGGTGTGATGCATGATGATGAGTGGTCGATATGTTGTGTTTGGGTGGATAAATCTAGAAAGGAGTTGGACATAGGTGTCCGTCGTCCGGTCGGATAGTGGTAACACAAGTGTGATAAGGTTGTGAAGAGTGATTGAGACACTCGGTCGAGAATCGATTCGGTTTGTTTGGTTTCTACTTGTGTGTGGCGAGGCACGAGGTGTGCTATTATCCGTTGGGATGTTACGTGGTTGGAACTTCGGTGTTAGGGAGTCTCTCTCTGTGAATGTGTTGTTGGGAATATCGCGTCATTAGTGAATTGGCCTTATTATGACTTGCTTGGAGTGTCAAGTGTTGGACACGGTTAGCATATGGTTAGCGATGCGTGGTGTAGAGGGCGTTTGAGCATTGTAGTGATAGTATGTGCATTACTATTGTTGTTGATCTTGGGTCTATGTGATTAGACCTTTCCATTTGTTGAGGTGTTGTGAAACACGATTGGGGTGCTTGAAACCCTTTGGGGTGGGAGAGGAATCTCTGGAGCCATTATGGGCATTTCGTATATATTATATCTTTAATGTGGTGTGCATATTATAGATACTGTGGTTTATGGTCATACCGTGGGTTATACCATGAGAATGTACTTGGATTTAGCATCGTATATGTTAAATGTGTGGTAGAAATGCATGTTATAGATGCGTGTGGTGGCATATATATATATATATATGTGATTTGTCTCTTGAATAGGGACGGGGTAACGATGAGTGGGCACGATGGGCTTCATCGAGATGAGAATGATTGGGTTGTGAAGCATCATGTTTTTGAAAAATGTCTACAAAACTTTGGAAATTCGCATGGGGCGTGCAAAAACTAGATTTCAAATTTCTTTTTATAAATTTCAAAGTTTGGTTATTTTTAGAAAATGCTTTTTGAACGAGAGAAATTTTTATGTGCTCGGATAAACCGATATGTTAATTGTTCCATTGATATTGTGGTTGTTGAGTTGTTGAGTAGTGACTTAGCCGAGAGCTAGTCGGTTGTTTTAGTGGTTTATCTCGGAAGAGATTGGGTTTTGTTGAAGTTTCGTATCTTGGGGTGTTGTCTTGTTGGGGCATGTGTCCTCGTTTAGTCCTTTTCTAGTGTGAGGCGAATAGAACTTGATTGAGGATTGATTTCTTCGTATTGAGGGTTGGTAGTCGGTTGGCCTTCGTGTTGGCGTGACCTTAATTTGAGGACGAAATTCTTTAAGGGAGGTTATAGCGATCCGGGTTTAACCCTTGGTGTCTGATGATTCGGACTTATGTCCGTGGGTGTTAGGGTTGTTTGAACCTTGGTTGCGTCCTTTTAGACTTTGTATTTGGGTTATAGGGCGTGTTGGGCGGGTTCGTTTTGGCTTGGTTGTGTTTGGAGCTAAGTGTTGGTGCGAAATTTTGCTCCTTCGCTCGGCGAGTATTTGGTCGCCGAGCGGCGTAATTTCTTAATGCAGTGGGTCGAGCGAGTGGCGTCGCTTCGGCGGCGATGCGTCTAAAATCGAACTGAGCTTTGTTTCTTCGCTCGGCGGTGTCCGTCGCTTCGGCGTCGTCTAATTGCGATTACAACTTTGAAGGCTTACATTCTTGGCTCGGCGAGCTTTTCTTCGCTCGGCGAGCTTCAGTCGATGGTTGGCTCGGCGAGATTTCTTAGCTCGGCGAGGGCTTTGAGGCGGTGTTGGGTGTTTTACGTAATGCAGTCGCTCGGCGGCCGGGTCTTCCTTCAGCGAGCACGGTGTATATCGATGGCGGCGGGGAGAACTTCACTTTTCTTCTTCTTTCATTTTGGAACCTTAGCAGCCGACTCCCTCTCTCTCTAAACATATATTCTCTCTAGGATTTCATCTCTCTTTAGTGTGGATCTAACCTAAGTCCTTTGTTAATAAGATAGAGGGTGGTGAGATCTTCGTTTTAATCTGAAAAAGTTGGGATTTGGAGCACTTTGGGTTTTGGTCTTCATCTCCGTTTGGGCTCGAATTTCGAGGTAGGGATATCCTACTCCTTCTTATGGTCTTTGTCTTTAAATTTTAGCATTTGGATATGTTGGGGGTTGTTGCGTAATTTTTGAGAAACTTTGGGGCCTTTTGTGCAATTTTATAAAAGTTGGGGTTTTGTTTAGAAATGAGCTTTGTATGCATGTTTGGCATAGGAAAGGGAGTAAATGACGGATTGTAAATGAAAATGGAGCCTTAGGGTTGTTTTGTGAATTATGGTAATTTGCCTAATTGGTTTAATTAATTAATGTATATAATTAATTAAAGAGAATGAGAATTGGATTGAATATGTGGAAATTGAGAATGTACGGGGTTAAAGGGTGTAGTTGAATCGTGTATTACTCACGATTGAAATATGGTTATATTATCCATTTGTGCATTTATTTCTGTTTAAAAATAAGCTTTGGCTCTGGGTGGAGGTAGTGTTGATTGTTGTAGACAATGCATCTTGATTAGGCCAACTAAACCTAATCAGTGGAAATGTCATAGAGTATGACAGTGATCGAATACATTAACTTTATGTATTGATTGAATCGTATGTGGTTATGTGTTTATATGCATTGTTTGTGTTTGTGTATGGGAGGAGATAGGGGATGTACTCACGGTTTAGGGAAGATGGGGATGTACCTCTAAACAGGTTAATCGATGGCTAGGGAAGATGGGGATGTACCTCTAGGCCATTGAAAAATATTGGATATAGCTCATATGCTTGTCCATGGAAAATATTGGATGTAGCTCATATGCTTGTCCATGGAAAATATTGGATGTAGCTTATATGCTTGTCCATGGAGAAATATTGGAAATAGCTCATATGCTCTTCCATGGAGATGTGTTGGAGTGTTGTTTGTTGATATGATATAGCACTAAAATGTATATCATTATTGTTTTGGGAAATGCGGAAGTGTATGGATTGGTTTGATATAGCACTAAAATGTATATCGTTATCAAAATGTTTCTATGTGAAGTTGATACAACACCAACATGTGTGTCATAAGTAAAGAATGAAAGTGGTTTATGTGTTAGTGATATAACGCGAAAAGGTTTTGGCGAGGATCTTGAGCGGGTTTTCAAACTCTTGTTGAGAAAGAAGTGGAAAGTGAATTGGTACTTAAATTTGGGTTGTCTTGAAATGGTAAAAGAATGTAAGTGTTGTCTCGGAATGTATAAGTGTAGGCCATCTGTTGATTGCTAATGTTTTAGGCATTGTTCATAGTTGGTTTAGTGTATTTCTCTTTGGTGTGGCTCACCCTATATGGGACACCATTTTCAGTCTGAGGAGCATGCCACCTCCAAGGATATCGCTTGAGAGGCTAGAGGCAGATGATTGTGGTTTTATTGTATTTTGTTTTAATTACATGTAATTTCAAGCCAAGGGCTTTTCATGTATTTGAGTTAGTACTCTTCTGTTTGTAACCAAGTGTTAGCTTGGAAAGATGTAAGCCCATGGGCGTTTAATTCTGATGATTAACATGTAAAGATGTTTATCCTTGTAGCAATGTATGTATGAATGGATGGGTTTTACATTATTATTTTGGGGCGTTACAACTTGGTATCGAGGCGTCTGGGGTTTGAATACTTTAGTGCGTGGGAAGTGATTAGGATCACAATGGGTTCGCCTCGCTTGATAGAGACTTAGTGTAATGTTATGTGCCTGGCTGATAACATGTTTATGTGGCTATTTGGGTATGGGATTTGGTTTCTAGGATATTGATTGGATCCTTGGGTTTCTGGGAGTCCTGTTGGAAAGGCACCTGATCAATGCCGTTTCTAACTGGAACTCTAATGCGCCTTGGGACTATCATTATCAGGAAATGAAATTAAGTGCTTATATGTTTATGTGCTTACGTGGAGTGAATTACATTCGTCCATGCATTAGGGCCTTGAATGTTTAGTTTGGCGCATTTATGAATGTGCTAATACCTTTGTTATCTTTTACTAGGATGCCTAGGCGGCGATTGTGATTTCCCTCCTGCTCGGGAAGAGCTGCGGAAACAATTTGTGGCGTTACGAGGTACTACACCTTTGGCGATTTGAGAGATGGTTTGCTAACACGTCGAGGTTTACTCGAGTTGGTTGAGAGCGGAAGAGTTGCGTTGTGCGGAGTTTGAGAGTAAGTTGTGTGATGATATCCGGGTGAGGATTGCGGGATCTGGCATAGGAGTTATAGTGTGCTTGTTGGTAATTTGCCCATGTAGAGCTGCGGTGTTAGCAATGGGGCGAGTGGGGAGGAAGCCATTTTGGCGACTCCGGTGACTCGAGGTGTTGGTAGGCCTTTGAAGAAGCGAGAGGGTTCGGAACTGCGGCGGGAAGGATGGGCTAGAACTACTCTTCCGATGTGTGGTTGGGTTGAGCAAGCGAACAGGGAGTGTTATTTGTTTGAGATGTGGTCTGCGGGGCCACAAGGTTTGATTTGCCACGAGAGGAGGGCAAGGTTAGCGATCAACTAGTAGTTGTACCATCAGGATTGTCTAATCGGTAGGGTTTTACGCTTGAAAGTTCGATGGGAGGCAATTGTTGGAGCCTTCGTCGGCTCGGACTTGAATCGGGCTCGTGCAGAGCCGTTTACTTGTTGGGTGTGTAGCGGTAAGCCATCTTCGGCGTTTTGTACTCGGCGAGGGGCTTCTTTAGGGACCTTACAGCCTAGTCGAGCTCGATTTCTTCGACTAAGCGGCGATGTCGTTTTGAGGACTAGCGAGCGGTCCAGGGCCTCGGGAGTCGAGTTTCAAGTTCGGTTAGGAGGTTGAAAGTTGTTCTCGGTGTGGCGGAGGGGGCACGTTGGTAGTACTGTCCGTGGCACATAAACTCGTAGGTTATCTTGTGTTTGGAGATGACCAATTTTGTCGGTCAATGAGGGCGATAGTGGTGGTATCTGGGGATTGGTTACATTTTGGTGATCCGTTTTGTAATCCGTGGTTTATTGTTTTGTAATCTTTGGAGGTTTGTTGTATAACCCAAGTGGTTGGGAATGTTGAAACACTTGAACTATTTGTTTAACTATATGTATGTATGCTCTGTTTGTTGATTTCCTGAATTTGGATGCATGTGAGCGTGTATTAGCTCTAGAGTGTTATTAATGTAACGAGTTGGGGTGAGACCGAAAGGGTGGGTAGTTAATACATTTCCTGCAGGAAACTGATTTGGGCAAAGTAGGGGCTAAGGAGCCATGTTTTCAAAAGTTGTGAACCAAGGGGTGTGTGTGTTAGTCAAAACCTTTGGTGGGGCGGAACATTTCACTTGCCAAGTGTGTAACCCATTTATGATTTTGTCGGGGTTGGATCGGTACCTTCGTGGCGGTTAACATTACGAGATTGTAGGTACACTAGTATGGTTGTTTTGAGTGAGGGATGTTAGTCCTGTATTCAATGGTAATTTGTTATGCTAGGAGTGGTATGTGGTGAGTATTTGGTGCTATGTGTTGGGCGATGGGAAATAAGAGTTTCCTAAGTTCTTTATGTGAATCAAGGGTGATAGATTTGTACCTTAGTTTTGACCAAGTCGGGAGGTATTGTTAGAAGGATTGATTGGGTGTATAACCCGTCGTTGAGGTGTGACCGTGGATAGAGTCACGATGGTGTGAGATTGGCGGACCAGGTATGTCTTAATGACGAAGGGGGGTGAGGACTTGTACTCCTCGAGAGGTTAGAATGGTGAATAGTGAAAGCCGAGTTGGCGGCGTATGTTAAAATTTGGGTTAGTCCATGGTGGTTGTCGGGCGATAGCATTGGCTAGTGGTTTGGCACGGAGATTGGGTGTCGGGGTTGTACTCTCGAGGTGGAGGGTGAGACCTCTAAATGAGGAGCTTTGCGGTGTGATGCATGATGATGAGTGGTCGATATGTTGTGTTTGGGTGGATAAATCTAGAAAGGAGTTGGACATAGGTGTCGTCGTCCGAGTCGGATAGTGGTAACACAAGTGGTAGGTTGTGAAGAGTGATTGAGACACTCGGTCGAGAATCGATTCGGTTTGTTTGGTTTCTACTTGTGTGTGGCGAGGCACGAGGTGTGTGCTATTATCCGTTGGGATGTTACGTGGTTGGAACTTCCGGTGTTAGGGAGTCTCTCTCTGTGAATGTGTTGTTGGGAATATCGCGTCATTAGTGAATTGGCCTTATTATGACTTGCTTGGAGTGTCAAGTGTTGGACAGGTTAGCATATGGTTAGCGATCGTGGTGTAGAGGGCGTTTGAGCATTTGTAGTGATAGTATGTGCATTACTATTGTTGTTGATCTTGGGTCTATGTGATTAGACCTTTCCATTTGTTGAGGTGTTGTGAAACACGATTGGGGTATGAAAGCCTTTGGGGTGGGAGAGGAATCTCTGGAGCCATTATGGGCATTCGTATATATTATATCTTTAATGTGGTGTGCATATTATAGGTATTGTGGTTTATGGTCATCTTGTGGGTTATACCATGAGAATGTAATTGGATTTAGCATCGTATATGTTAAATGTGTGGTAGAAATGCATGTTATAGATCGTGTGGTGGCATATATATATATATATATATATGTGATTTGTCTCTTGAATAGGGGCGGGGTAACGATGAGTGGGCACGATGGGCTAAATCGATGAGAATGATTGGGTTGTGGCGGCATCATGTTTTTGAAAAATGTCTACAAAACTTTGGAAATTCGCATGGGGCGTGCAAAAACTAGATTTCAAATTTCTTTTTATAAATTTCAAAGTTTGGTTATTTTTAGAAAATGCTTTTTGAACGGAGAAATTTTTATGTGCTCGAGATAAACCGATATGTTAATTGTTCCATTGATATTGTGGTTGTTGAGTTGTTGAGTAGTGACTTAGCCGAGAGCTAGTCGGTTGTTTTAGTGGTTTATCTCGGAAGAGATTGGGTTTTGTTGAAGTTTCAGTATCTTGGGGTGTTGTCTTCTGTTGGGGCATGTGTCCTCGTTTAGTCCTTTTCTAGTGTGAGGTCGAATAGAACTTGATTGAGGATTGATTTCTTCGTATTGAGGGTTGGTAGTCGGTTGGCCTTCGTGTTGGCGTGACCTTAATTTGAGGCGAAATTCTTTAAGGAGGTTATAGCGATCCGGGTTTAACCCTTGGTCTGATGATTCGGACTTATGTCGTGGGTGTTAGGGTTGTTTGAACCTTGGTTGCGTCCTTTTAGACTTTGTATTTGGGTTATAGGGCGTGTTGGGCGGGTTCGTTTGGCTTGGTTGTGTTTGGAGCTAAGTGTTGGTGCGAAATTTTGCTCCTTCGCTCGGCAGTATTTGGTCGCTTCGGCGGCGTGGTTTCTTGTGTCCGGTGGGTCGAGCGAGTGGCGTCGCTCAGCGGCAGCTGCGTCTAAGTCGAACTGAGCTTTGTTTCTTCGCCGGCGGCTGTCCGTCGCTTCGGCGTCGTCTAATTCTGATTGCAACTGAAGGCTTGCATTCTTGGCTCGGCGAGCTTTTCTTCGCTCGGCGAGCTTCTGGTCGATGGTTGGCTCGGCGAGGATTTCTTAGCTCGGCGAGGCTGAGGCGGTGTTGGGTGTTTTACGTGCAGTCGCTCGGCGACGGGTCTTCCTTCAGCGAGCTTTGGTGTATATCGATGGCGGCGTGGGGAGAACTTCACTTTTCTTCTTCTTTCATTTTGGAACCTTAGCGGTGACTCCCTCTCTCTAAACATATATTCTCTCTAGGATTTCATCTCTCTTTAGTGTGGATCTAACCTAAGTCCTTTGTTAATAAGATAGAGGTGGTGAGATCTTCGTTTTAATCTGAAAAAGTTGGGATTTGGAGCACTTTGGGTTTTGGTCTTCATCTCCGTTTGGGCTCCGGATTTGAGGTAGGGATTCCTACTCATTCTTATGGTCTTTGTCTTTAAATTTTAGCATTTGGATATGTTGGGGGTTGTTGCGTAATTTTTGAGAAACTTTGGGGCCTTTTGTGCAATTTTATAAAAGTTGGGGTTTTGTTTAGAAATGAGCTGTATGCATGTTTGGCATAGGAAAGGGAGTAAATAATGGATTGTAAATGAAAATGGAGCCTTAGGGTTGTTTTGTGAATTATGGTAATTTGCCCTAATTGGTTTAATTAATTAATGTATATAATTAATTAAAGAGAATGAGAATTGGATTAAATATGTGGAAATTGAGAATGTCGGGGTTAAAGGGTGTAGTTGAATCGTGTATTACTCACTGATTGAAATATGGTTATATTATCCATTTGTGCATTTATTTCTGTTTAAAATAAGCGCTTTGGCTCTGGGTGGAGGTAGTGTTGATTGTTGTAGACAATGCATCTTGATTAGGCCAACTAAACCTAATCAGTGGAAATGTCATAGAGTATGACGAGTGATCGAATACATTAACTTTATGTATTGATTGAATCGTATGTGGTTATGTGTTTATATGCATTGTTTGTGTTTGTGTATGGGAGGAGATAGGGGATGTACTCACGGTTTAGGGAAGATGGGGATGTACCTCTAAGGTTAATCGATGGCTAGGGAAGATGGGGATGTACCTCTAGGCCATTGAAAAATATTGGATATAGCTCATATGCTTGTCCATGGAAAATATTGGATGTAGCTCATATGCTTGTCCATGGAAAATATTGGATGTAGCTTATATGCTTGTCCATGGAGAAATATTGGAAATAGCTCATATGCTCTTCCATGGAGATGTGTTGGAGTGTTGTTTGTTGATATGATATAGCACTAAAATGTATATCATTATTGTTTTGGGAAATCGGAAGTGTATGGATTGGTTTGATATAGCACTAAAATGTATATCGTTATCAAAATGTTTCTATGTGAAGTTGATACAACACCAACATGTGTGTCATAAGTAAAGAATGAAAGTGGTTTATGTGTTAGTGATATAGCGAAAAGGTTTTGGCGAGGATCTTGAGCAGTTTTCAAACTCTTGTTGAGAAAGAAGTGGAAAGTGAATTGGTACTTAAAATTTGGGTTGTCTTGAAATGGTAAAAGAATGTAAGTGTTGTCTCGGAATGTATAAGTGTAGGCCATCTGTTGATTGCTAATGTTTTAGGCATTGTTCATAGTTGGTTTAGTGTATTTCTCTTTGGTGTGGCTCACCCTATATGGGACACCATTTTCAGTCTGAGGGCATGCCACCTCCAAGGATATCGCTTGAGAGGCTAGAGGCGAGCGAGATGATTGTGGTTTTATTGTATTTTGTTTTAATTACATGTAATTTCAAGCCAAGGGCTTTTCATGTATTTGAGTTAGTACTCTTACATTTGTAACCAAGTGTTAGCTTGGAAAGATGTAAGCCCATGGGGCGTTTAATTCATGATTAACATGTAAAGATGTTTATCCCTTGTAGCAATGTATGTATGAATGGATGGGTTTTCTGTTATTATTTTGGGGCGTTACAACTTGGTATCGAGCGTCGGGTTTGAATACTTTAGTGCGTGGGAAGTGATTAGGATCACAATGGGTTTGTCTCGCTTGTTAGAGACTTAGATGTAATGTTATGTGCTGTCGATAACATGTTTATGTGGCTATTTGGGTATGGGATTTGGTTTCTAGGATATTGATTGGATCCTTGGGTTTCTGGGAGTCCTGTTGGAAAGGCACCTGATCAATGCCGTTTCTAACTGGAACTCTAGTAACGCCTTGGGACTATCATTATCCGGAAATGAAATTCGTAAGTGCTTATATGTTTATGTGCTTACGTGGAGTGAATTACATTCGTCCATGCATTAGGACGCGAATGTTTAGTTTCGGCGCATTTATGAATGTGCTAATACCTTTGTTATCTTTTACTAGGATGCCTAGGCGAGGCAGTTGTGATTTCCCTCCTTCCGCTCGGGAAGAGCTGCGGAAACAATTTGTGGCGTTACGCCAAGGTACTACACCTTTGGCGCAGTTTGAGAGATGGTTTGCTAACCTGTCGAGGTTTACTCCAGAGTTGGTTGAGACGGAAGAGTTGCGTTGTGCGGAGTTTGAGAGTAAGTTGTGTGATGATATCCGGGTGAGGATTGCGGGATCCTGGCATAGGAGTTATAGTGTGCTTGTTGGGGCGGCTGCCCATGTAGAGGCTGCGGTGTTAGCAATGGGGCAGAGTGGGGAGGAAGCCATTTTGGCGACTCCGGTGACTCGGGGTGTTGGTAGGCCTTTGAAGAGCGAGAGGGTTCGGACTGCGGCGGGAAGGATGGGCTAGAACTACTCTTCGATGTGGATTTGGGTTAGAAGCAAGCGAGGAGTCTTATTTGTTCAAGATGTGGTCGGCGGGGCCACAAGGTTCCGGTTTGCCCACAGAGGGGGGGGGCAAGGTTAGCAGTCCAACTAGTAGTTGTACCATCAGGATTGTCTAATCAGCCGGGTTTACGCCGTTGAAAGTTGATGGGAGGCAATTGTTGGAGCCTTCGGCTCGGACTTGAATCGAGCTCGTGCAGGGAGCCGTTTACTTGTTGGGTGTGTAGCGGGCCATCTTCGACGTTTTGTACTCGGCGAGGGGCTTCTTTAGGGACCTTGCGGCCTAGTCGAGCTCGTTTCTTCGACTAAGCGAGCGATGTCGTTTTGAGGACTAGCGGGCGGATTCGAGGGCCTCGGGAGAGTCGAGTTTCAAGTTCGGTTGGGGAGGTTGAAAGTTGTTCTCGGTGTGGCGAGAGGGCACGTTGGTAGTACTGTCCGTGGCTGTAAACTCGTAGGTTATCTTGTGTTTGGAGATGACCAATTTTGTCGGTCGGAGGGCGATAGTGGTGGTAATCTGGGGATTGGTTACATTTTGGTGATCCGTTTTGTAATCCGTGGTTTATCGTTTTGTAATCTTTGGAGGTTTGTTGTATAACCCAAGTGGTTGGGAATGTTGAAACACTTGAACTATTTGTTTAACTATATGTATGTATGCTCTGTTTGTTGATTTCCTGAATTTGGATGCATGTGAGCGTGTATTAGCTCTAGAGTGTTATTAATGTAACGAGTTGGGGTGAGACCGAAAGGTGGGTAGTTAATACATTTCCTTGCGAGGAAACTGATTTGGGCAAAGTAGGGGCTAAGGAGCCATGTTTTCAAAAGTTGTGAACCACCGGGGTGTGTGTGTTAGTCAAGGCACCTTTGGTGGGCGAGATTTCACTTGCCAAGTGTGTAACCCATTTATGATTTTGTCGGGGTTGGATCGGTACCTTCGTGGCGGTTAACATTACGAGATTGTAGGTACACTAGTATGGTTGTTTTGAGTGAGGGATGTTAGTCCTGTATTCAATGGTATGTTATGCTAGGAGTGGTATGTGGTGAGTAGTCGGTGCTATGTGTTGGGCGATGGAAATAAGAGTTTCCTAAGTTCTTTATGTGAATCAAGGGTGATAGATTTGTACCTTAGTTTTGACCAAGTCGAGGTATTGTTAGAAGGATTGATTGGGTGTATAACCCGTCGTTGAGGTGTGACCGTGGATAGAGTCCGCGATGGTGTGAGATTGGCGGAACCGGTATGTCTTAATGACGAAGGGGGTGAGGACTTGTACTCCTCGAGAGGTTAGAATGGTGAATAGTGAAAGCGAGTTGGCGGCGTATGTTAAGGCTGGGTTAGTCCATGGTGGTTGTCGAGGCGATAGCATTGGCTAGTGGTTTGTACGGAGATTGGGTGTCGGGGTTGTACTCTCGAGGTGGAGGGTGAGACCTCTAAATGAGGGAGCTTTGCACGGTGTGATGCATGATGATGAGTGGTCGATATGTTGTGTTTGGGTGGATAAATCTAGAAAGGAGTTGGACATAGGTGTCCGTCGTCCAGGTCAGATAGTGGTAACACAAGTGAGTGATAAGGTTGTGAAGAGTGATTGAGACACTCAATCAGAATCAGTTCGGTTTGTTTGGTTTCTACTTGTGTGTGGCGAGGCACGAGGGTGTGTGCTATTATCCGTTGGGATGTTACGTGGTTGGAACTTCCAGTGTTAGGGGAGTCTCTCTCGTGAATGTGTTGTTGGGAATATCGCGTCATTAGTGAATTGGCCTTATTATGACTTGCTTGGAGTGTCAAGTGTTGGACAGGTTAGCATATGGTTAGCGATCGTGGTGTAGAGGGCGTTTGAGCATTGTAGTGATAGTATGTGCATTACTATTGTTGTTGATCTTGGGTCTATGTGATTAGACCTTTCCATTTGTTGAGGTGTTGTGAAACACGATTGGGAGTAGCAGAAACCTTTGGGGTGGGAGAGGAATCTCTGGAGCCATTATGGGCATTTCGTATATATTATATCTTTAATGTGGTGTGCATATTATAGGTATTGTGGTTTATGGTCATACTGTGGGTTATACCATGAGAATGTAATTGGATTTAGCATCGTATATGTTAAATGTGTGGTAGAAATGCATGTTATAGATGCGTGTGGTGGCATATATATATATATATATATATGTGATTTGTCTCTTGAATAGGGACGGGGTAACCAGTAGTGGGCCTGATGGGCTAAATCAGATGAGAATGATTGGGTTGTGAGCAGCATCATGTTTTTGAAAAATGTCTACAAAACTTTGGAAATTCGCATGGGACGTGCAAAAACTAGATTTCAAATTTCTTTTTATAAATTTCAAAGTTTGGTTATTTTTAGAAAATGCTTTTGAACCGAGAAATTTTTATGTGCTCGAGATAAACCGATATGTTAATTGTTCCATTGATTGTGGTTGTTGAGTTGTTGAGTAGTGACTTAGCTTCGAGAGCTAGTCGGTTGTTTTGGTGGTTTATCTCGGAAGAGATTGGGTTTTGTTGAAGTTTCGTATCTTAGGTGTTGTCTTCTGTTGGGGCATGTGTCCTCGTTTAGTCCTTTTCTAGTGTGAGGGTCGAATAGAACTTGATTGAGGATTGATTTCTTCGTATTGAGGGTTGGTAGTCGGTTGGCCTTCGTGTTGGCGTGACCTTAATTTGAGGACGAAATTCTTTAAGGGAGGTTATAGCGATCCGGGTTTAACCCTTGTCTGATGATTCGGACTTATGTCCGTGGGTGTTAGGGGTTGTTTGAACCTTGGTTGCGTCCTTTTAGACTTTGTATTTGGGTTATAGGGCGTGTTAGGCGGGTTCGTTTTGGCTTGGTTGTGTTTGGAGCTAAGTGTTGGTGCGAAATTTTGCTCCTTCGCTCGGCAGTATTTGGTCGCCGGCGGCGTGGTTTCTTAATGTCAGTGGGTCGAGCGAGTGGCGTCGCTTCAGCGGCAGCTGCGTCATCGAACTGAGCTTTGTTTCTTCGCTCGGCGGTATCCGTCGCTTCAGCGTGCGTCTAATGCGATTGCAACTGAAGGCTTGCATTCTTTGGCTCGGCGAGCTTTTCTTCGCTCGGCGAGCTTGAGTCGATGGTTGGCTCGGCGAGGATTTCTTGGCTCGGCGAGGAGCTTTGGCGGTGTTGGGTGTTTTACGTATGCAGTCGCTCGGCGAGGGTCTTCGCTTCGAGCGAGCTTTGGTGTATATCGATGGCGGCGTGAGGAGAACTTCACTTTTCTTCTTCTTTCATTTTGGAACCTTAGCAGCCGACTCCCTCTCTCTCTAAACATATATTCTCTCTAGGATTTCATCTCTCTTTAGTGTGGATCTAACCTAAGTCCTTTGTTAATAAGATAGAGGGTGGTGAGATCTTCGTTTTAATCTGAAAAAGTTGGGATTTGGAGCACTTTGGGTTTGGTCTTCATCTCCGTTTGGGCTCGAATTTCGAGGTAGGGATATCCTACTCCTTCTTATGGTCTTTGTCTTTAAATTTTAGCATTTGGATATGTTGGGGGTTGTTGCGTAATTTTTGAGAAACTTTGGGGCCTTTTGTGCAATTTTATAAAAGTTGGGGTTTTGTTTAGAAATGAGCCTGTATGCATGTTTGGCATAGGAAAGGAGTAAATGACGATTGTAAATGAAAATGGAGCCTTAGGGTTGTTTTGTGAATTATGGTAATTTGCCTAATTGGTTTAATTAATTAATGTATATAATTAATTAAAGAGAATGAGAATTGGATTGAATATGTGGAAATTGAGAATGTACACGGGGTTAAAGGGTGTAGTTGAATCGTGTATTACTCACTGATTGAAATATGGTTATATTATCCATTTGTGCATTTATTTCTGTTTAAAATAAGCGCTTTGGCTCTGGTGGAGGGTAGTGTTGATTGTTGTAGACAATGCATCTTGATTAGGCCAACTAAACCTAATCAGTGGAAATGTCATAGAGTATGACGAGTGATCGAATACATTAACTTTATGTATTGATTGAATGCGTATGTGGTTATGTGTTTATATGCATTGTTTGTGTTTGTGTATGGGAGGAGATAGGGGATGTACTCCACGGTTTAGGGAAGATGGGGATGTACCTCTAAACGGGGTTAATCGATGGCTAGGGAAGATGGGGATGTACCTCTAGGCCATTGAAAAATATTGGATATAGCTCATATGCTTGTCCATGGAAAATATTGGATGTAGCTCATATGCTTGTCCATGGAAAATATTGGATGTAGCTTATATGCTTGTCCATGGAGAAATATTGGAAATAGCTCATATGCTCTTCCATGGAGATGTGTTGGAGTGTTGTTTGTTGATATGATATAGCACTAAAATGTATATCATTATTGTTTTGGGAAGTACGGAAGTGTATGGATTGGTTTGATATAGCACTAAAATGTATATCGTTATCAAAATGTTTCTATGTGAAGTTGATACAACACCAACATGTGTGTCATAAGTAAAGAATGAAAGTGGTTTATGTGTTAGTGATATAACGCGAAAAGGTTTTGGCCAGGATACTGAGCCAGGTTTTCAAACTCTTGTTGAGAAAGAAGTGGAAAGTGAATTGGTACTTAAGCTGGGTTGTCTTGAAATGGTAAAAGAATGTAAGTGTTGTCTCAGAATGTATAAGTGTAGGCCATCTGTTGATTGCTAATGTTTTAGGCATTGTTCATAGTTGGTTTAGTGTATTTCTACTGGGCTGTGGCTCACCCTATATGGGACACCATTTTCAGTATGAGGAGCATGCCACCTCCAAGGATATCGCTTGAGAGGCTAGAGGCGAGATGATTGTGGTTTTATTTGTATTTTGTTTTAATTACATGTAATTTCAAGCCAAGGGCTTTTCATGTATTTGAGTTAGTACTCTTCTGTTTGTAACCAAGTGTTAGCTTGGAAAGATGTAAGCCCATGGGGCGTTTAATTCTGTTGATTAACATGTAAAGATGTTTATCCCTTGTAGCAATGTATGTATGAATGGATGGGTTTTCTGTTATTATTTTGGGGGCGTTACAAAACCAATCCATTAAATCAAAAAATTCAAAATTCAAAATATTTCATATATTAAGTATATCGATTACACATTAAAAACCTAACAACCACCCATTACATGATCATCATTTTTAGCATTTATTTTTGTTAAATTAATTTATGTTTTATCAAATTGACAATTTTGCCCTTAAAGTTGTGCAATGGCATCTTCAATTATTCTTATTTGGAACAAAATTCAAAATTTAGGATCAAATGTGTCACAATTGAAAAGTCATAGACCAAAGTGACACAAGCCCCAAATTATAAGGACGGTTAGTATAATCCACCTTTTTTTTATATAAATTTTTTATCTTTAGCATAATTACATGATCTTTTTAGATTTGTAGAATATCTTTAAGACTTAAATATAGTACATGTTGGATTTTATATAGAAAAACCTTTAATTTCAATTTTCAAATAAAAAAAAAATGAAAACTTTAATGCATTACATTTAATTTTTTTTTTATATAAATTTTTTATCTTTTGCATAATTAGATGATCTTTTTAGATTTGTAAAATATCTTTAAGACCTAAATATAGTACAAGTTGGATTTTATATAGAAAAACTTTTAATTTCAATTCTCAAATAAAAAAAAATGAAAACTTTAATACATTCGTACTAATATTTTTTACCCCTCCCAAAAAATGAAAATAATTAAAAATCTACGTAATCGTCACACTATTATTACTATCAAATAGAACATTATTTTTAAAATATGTAGCCAAACAATCAGTAATCAATTGATCTCCAATTTGGTTGTGCAGTTAATTTCTTTTTATTATTTATAAATCGTTCTTGAATACTATTGGTAAAAACAAATATAATTTCACAAGCAAATGCCTTATGAATATATGATATTCCTATTTGTCTATACTATTTGTTTTAGTAAAATCATGAATTCTTTGAAGTACTAAAACTGATTGCACGCATATGAACAATGTAGTTATGAAATTGATTCAAGGAAATTAATACAACTCTGTATTGAAATCTCCAATAAAACAACCACAGTTATAATACCAAATTATTATACTAAAACTAGCACACAAATATATATATACCCTAAAAGAAAATTAGAGAAGAGACAGACCAAAAAACAAACAGAAAAATAATTAATTATAGATGTATACATATATATTCATACAAGCGGTAGGTGTAAACACAATACGTTTGCAATTTTACATTTAAATTTGTTAGTGAATTTGATGAATGAGAAAGATGGGTTGAATTAAAAAATTGATAATAGTTATATACTAAACAATTAACAACTTGGACATTCTTAGAAAGAATAAAAATAGTGACAGAATTTCAAAACTATTATGAGTTTCGTACTTTAAATAATAGAATAGATTTATTCAACTATAAAATTGAATGGGAAATTCTACTATATACATCCTTGAAAGGGGTGTACCATATATACTCATAATTATGTCATTTTCTTCTTTAGTTATGATTAATTTTCTTATTTAGTTATAACTCATGAGATCTTTATGCCTTATAGTGGTGTTCGGTTGTGACTTTATTTATTTATTTATTTTTATAGTTATGACTCAAAAAGTATGGAATTATGCAATTTTCTTCTTTAAGGACATATGGTACACACCCTGTCGTTCCCAAGTTGCGAGTACATAAAAACTAACATAACAAACTATACATAATAGTCTAATTTATTAAACAAAGCTACTCAACTACATATTCAACCAACCATACATAAATTATCAGGAATTGAATAAATTAGACTCAAATAAAAACATTTAGATACACAATTGACAAAATGAAAATTTTGAGGACCAAAGTGATGCAGAGTACATACTTTGCAACATTAAGTTAGATATAGATATGGAATAGGCAGCATATAAGGTAGCCAAGTATACCCCCAAACTGTCAAGTCATATGATCTCTGAGGAGATAACAATAAAGATTTGTGAGTCGAAATTTTCTGGCCGCGAATGCCCTTAATGCCCAAAACGACGTCGTTTTGGGCATTAGGGTTTTTTTTTTCTTCTTTTTTTTTCTGCCATTTTCGACGCCATTTTCTGTCATTTTTGAAGAAGACAAAGCAGAGGAGAGGAAGAGGGAGAGGGAGAGGTTGCGGTCACCAATCCGATCGCCGATCGCCGCTTCTGCCATCGCCGATCGCCGCCTCTGCTCATCGTGTCACGACCCCAAACCGCCCCTAGTAGGATGGTGCCATGATGGCCAGTAATCCGAGATTTCGAAGGCCAGCTTTCAAAATTCACACACAAACAGAGTATACATAGGGGCTTACAAATGCGGAAGCAATAACTTTAAGTACAGGTGGTCCATAAGAGCAGTGCATAGATCAAATGAAATGACATACAGGATATGGCTTTACAATTTATCGTTAATCAACAAAATACATGTTGAATCTTGATCAAAAGGCTTCTCAAGCTGACATGTACAAAATACAATGATTACAAGCCAAGAAGCATAATTTTCAAGATTTGCCGACGTAAATACAATATTGCCGACATAAGGAAACAAGTTAAGCCGACATAATGAAATCCAAAACAAGCTTGCAAAGACACATCTAGGCGTCGCCGACGTCCTGCTCATCACCTACATATATATAGAGAGGGTGAGCTTGGATACTCAGTGAATGGTACAAATAATAAAGGTTTTGCATGAACAATAGCCGAAGTCCTTTCAAAACGAAACATGTCAAACTTTACAAATCAAGGGATGAACCGTATTCATCTAACAAGGCCTTACAAGCTCCAAGGGATGCTTACTAGCATCGGCAAGGTACAAAACGATAGCATTCCGAACAAACAAACCCACGCGGTAAACCGTCAGTGGCAAAACAATGGAATGACCGATCCGTAATCGATTAGACAAGGGTGCTACGAAAATTTAGAGTCCTCCAGCACGAGGGACTTGTGTTACTTAGGCCAGTAGCCCTTTTTAACACGAGAGACTGGTGTTACTTAGGCCCGTAGCCCGCTTTAACACGAGAGACTTGTGTTACTTAGGCCCGTAGCCCGCTTTAACACGATGGTACTGCACAAATTTAGAGTCCTCCAGTACAAGGGACTTTCTTATTTAGTGCTGCGAAAGTTTAGAGTCCTCCAGCACAAGGGACTTTCAAAGAAGGTCATCAAAACAAGGCTTACACTTGATATACAAAACAAGGATATTCGCTCATGCTCAAACAAATACTTTTATCAAAACAAAACAAAGCAAGCTTTATCAAAACTTATAACATAGCTTTATTAAAAATACCACTTACATAGTTCTTCTCGGGTGTAGGCTCAAAGCGAAGATCAAGGACCTACAATCACATGGCAATCACATTCTTAAAACAAGCTTTACATGCATGCAAATGATCCCGGCATTCTCACCAGATCCAAGTCAAAAACAAAGCAAATCATGCTGGGAGTTTAAACACTGCTTTTCGTCTCATGAAAACACACTGGGTACCAACTAGGTCTTTGCCGAGGTCCTACACCTCCTTGCCGAGGTGTGGTCCCGATGGCCACATTCAAAAGCAAAGTCGGGAAAACCTGGGTTTCCCTTTGAAGAACATGAAGAACATGATCATGAAGAAGATGAATGCAAAGATCATAACTTGTTACAAAATCTGAGATTCCATGCCATGAGTTCAAAAACATGGACTTGGGTACCCATACGAGAAGATCATGCAAGAACAAACACAAAAACATGGTTCCTGCTACAAACTTTCGGATCAAAACAAGACTTTTTATCAAGAACTCAAGAACACCATTTCTCTTTCTAAAACCAAACTTTAAACCAATGCATGGCGTGCAAAACAGGTTCGATCATGCAATGCAGTTAGATGATCAATAAGAACAACAAAGGTAGGTTAAGATTCTAACCTCAAGGCACGAATCTAACGGCTCAAACTCCAAAGATCAAGCTTGGAAGATCTATTCTCACTCAAGAATTCCTCCTTCTTCCTCTAGAGCTTCTCTCTCTAAAGGCAAAGATTTGAGACAAAATGATTTGTTTCTAGGTCTGCCGGCTGTCTTAACACTCAGCTCGGACACGTGGCACTACTGGGTTGGTTCAACTCAAAAAGGTGACTGATTGATAAGACAAGTCTATGACAAAGCGTATTCAACAAGCTAGATGGCAAGACACATCGGCAAGCAATGATGTCAGCTAAAGACAAAACTTCGGCAAGTAAGGAGAACAAAGACATCGGCTTGGAAGGACAACTCTTGACTAAGCTATGCCACACCTTGGCCTAGATGTGCCACACCTCGGTCTAAGTCATACCAATCCAAGAACAAAATCACTCAGTGCAAGAGTAATCATCTCGGCCTAGATGATACACATCTCGGCCATGGTGATGAACACCTCGGCCTAGGTAATGACATCTCGGCTAATATGCCAGGGCGAAGGTGGAGGTCAACCAAAGTGGTTCCAAGGTAGCTCTTGGTACAAAGGTTCAAAGGTGAACTAGGCTCAAGATGACCTCGGCTACACACCAAGCAAGGAACAAAATCATGCAAGCAACACTTAAACAAAACTAGACAAGAAGAGACTTGCAAAACAACGTAACAAGACAAGATCATACATGAATGTATGCAAGTATGACTAAATCAAGGTGAGGGTTGTTACACATCGCCTCTGCCATCGCCGATCTCCGCCTCCAGCCCATTTTTTAGGCCCCCTCCAGTCCCCTTCACCCTCCCCCTCCCCCTCCTCCTCCTCCCCCTCCCCTCCCCCTCTTCTGCTTTGTCTTCTTCGTTCTTCTGTCTGAAAAAAAAAAATACAAAACGACGACGTTTTGTATTTAGGGGCATTCGGGGCTCCCAATTTCGAGCTCCGAATCACGACTGGAGGAGATAATTCCTCCCTAAATAAAAGGTTTAGTGATAATAGTCCAAACCTGATTACCACATTTCTTATGCATAACATTAGCTCTAAAGAATAAAAAATATAGAAAGAAAAGAACAAAATGGAACTTAGCGCAGAAGCACTACAAAAAAGAATGTATGATCATATGTTTTTCTCAATTAAAGTTACATAGTTGTGGTTATCATGAAATAAGTCTTAATAACATAAATCCAATGCACTGTTTTAGCAAACAATAATAAAATAAAATAAACCATAATAAACATGTTCATGTTAGCAAAGATGACTATTTTTATTTTTTTGCAATCCAAAAGAAAATAAAAATCAACAGTAATAAAAAGGGATTTGCTTAATCATGAGGTGATTAGAAGCTTGGAGTAATTCTGGATGTCTCTTCAATTGTATGCATTTGCACCAAAAGACCTAATAATTACAAACGCATACTAAATGTAAGAAGGTGCAATATATCAATGAACAATAGAAGTACTAAAAGTATAAGTAATTCACACTTTGCTTGTTTCAATACGAAAATATTTTTTTTTATTTGATTATGATCTTATAAATAATGGTTTGTTGGTTGTAATAGTGGTAATGTAGGTGATGGGAGAGTGAGTGGAGTAGTGGTGGCTGAAATGGTGGCAACCTTAAGAATAATGGTATGTTAGAGCAACTCAAACTCTTAACTTTTATTTTTGTCAACTTTAAAAAAAAAAAAAAAAAGTTCAAAAATCACATCCAATCTATTTATCATATGTTGGCTATGGTACACATTTTTGTAGTATATATATTATGTATTTTTGAGATAAATGTTATGTAATTTGCTTGTATAGTTACGACAATTTGTGTTTCAGAAATAAAATTAAATATATTGTGGTAATGCTATACATTTTTATGGTAATGTTTCAAATTTTTTTGTTAGAAAATGTTTGGATAAAAAAAAAGTGAAACATATTAATTTCTGAACCACAAATTGAATTGAATTGAATTGGCAAAAAAAAAAAAAAAAGACAACTCAAATGACTTGATTTTAAAAGAGTTGCGAATTTTTTTGACCCAAATCATGATTTTGAATACTTAACCAAACACTATCCTTATCTTTCAAAACTCATGTCAAAAACTAAATCAAAAGGAGCCATTTTTTTTTTTTTTTTGAGTTTGATTAGTATGACAGTAATGGAAGTAATAAGAAAAATATAAGAAAATTTAAATTTGTCATAAAAGTAATTATTTATAATAAAAATTTATATTTTCTTGTAAAATTTTCATCCTTATCAAATTCATATAAATTTTTTTTTTTTTTTCTTTCACTTTACTTTCTGTCATTTTTACTTTCTATCATTTATTTATTTCTAATCAAACGGAGCTTAAGAAGCATGATAATTTATTTTAAAACGTGACATTTTTAGTCCCTAAAATATGCATTGTTTGTTATTTGAGTTCCTTTTAATTTTATCATTTTAATTATCAACATTGTCAATATAAAAAGTAAAACGATAAAATTAAAACTGAAAATATTAAAATGACAAATAACGCATCCTAAAAACTCTCTTATCCTATATCTACTCTTTTCTATAACCTATATATAAAAGAACAGAAGCATACAGGTGCCTCTATTTACACACCACATTTAGTCTCAAATCACACCATTAATTGATTTTTTTTTATTACAATAATGACCTTACAGAAAATGACCAAAATAACCATAAAAGAATATCAATACACCCCCCACACACCACTACTCTCCACCTCCTGATTCTACCTCCGGCCACCGTCACCGAAACCCAGCCACCATCACAACCACCACAATCTCCTTACCTCGCCAGCGACCCTTTTCCCCTATGCAAAGCCTTCTCCCTCCCCGCATCAATGAACAACCCAATCTCCCACTTCGGCCATGGCTCGTTTTTCTCCATCACAAAGAGAGAGAGATTGAATCCTAGGGTTTTAAGATCTAGATCTAGGGCTTGTAGGAGTTCAATCGTGTAAACCAGATTCAAAGCTTCGATCTAGGATTTCAAGCTCTAATTCGAAGCTTTGCTGCTACAGTTGTCTTCGACGAGAAGCTCCTCTTCAATGGGTTGGGAAAGATCTCTGTAGAGGGGGTTGCGGTGGTGAGGGTAGGTTTGGTAGTTTTTAGACAGAGAAGAAGAAGTAGGATATGAGCTAGAATGGGATGAGAGGTTGTGGCGGCAATGATGGAGAGGTGGTTGAGCCGGTGGTGGAGGGAAGAATGGGGTAGAAAAGGGTTTGGGAGTGTGGTTGGAAGTGGTAAGACAGGGAGAGTGATGGATGGAGGAGTGAGGAAGAGATTCGCCGGAGAAGGAGGGAGAGGCGACGACTTGCAGCGAGTGGCGGGGGCTAGTGTTAGGGTTAGGGTTGGTGGGATGATTGAAGAAGATGAGGATATTTTAGGTATATTTGAAAATGAATGGTGTGTATTGAGCAAAAATAATAAAGTTAAAATTATATTTGGTGTGCATTAAGTAAGTGATGTGCCTTGAGGCCAAATATGGTGTGTAAATAGAAACACCCGAAGCATACACCTCCTTTGAATCTAACGCATGAAAACCTCCAACTTGTCCCTGTTGTGCAACTAAAATAACGATTGAAGCAAAGAAACTACGTCTGCATCTACTACTCTGAGGCCACCAATGTAATGACCCCATCACGTATAATGATTAGCACTGAATTAATTAAGGAGACTTGGATTTTAATTGCCAATTATTCTAATTTAAATTGAGATTTATGAAAATTATGGAGATTGATTCGTATGTGATTCTATTGATGATTTATTTTGGAATTAGAAATTGAAAGCCTAGATGGCTCAAGAAAATATAATTGGTGAATTGAATTATTTTAATTTCGAGTATTGGACCATATGGGAGTTTAATTAAATATTCGATTCAGATTTATAAAATTTAGATTTGATTAATTGGATCCGAATTGGAGTTAATTAAGTTAAGAGGATTGAGAATTAAGATTATTATGAATTAAATTCATTTATGTGGTGCCTAATTTGAATATATAATTTAATGACGAAATTCTGAGTCTGATCAGAAATTAAAGGCTAAAATGATTTAAGAAACCAAAATTGAGAATGGAAATAAGTTTAATTTAATATTTGGAGCCTTTTGGGAGTTTGATTAAAAATTTGATTCAGAATGGTAGATTTAATATAATTAATTGGGCTCTAAAGAAAGTCAAATTAGACAAATTAAATTATGTGGAATTTATGATTAGTTGTAATTAATTTAATTATGTCTATCAAGATTTATTTGGATCAAGTGTTGCTTAATTAAGTTAAGTTTAATCATAAATTGAATGGTCTAAAATTTGGAGGGTGTATATGGGTGTGGGTGTGCAAAGAAGTCTAAGTGTGTGTATGAGTGATGTGCTGGAGGCTTAAGGGCTGTGCACGTGTGCTTGTGCAATGTCCTGGAGTGAACATGTGTGTGTAATGTGGTGATACTCTTTGAGGCAATAAATGTTTAGGTAGTCAACCATTTGTTTTGCCTTGGCTGAGAAAGGGAGTAAAGAGAATATGAGTTCAAGAGAGGGAGAAAGAGCTGTGAGAGAGAGAGAGAGAGAGAGAGAGAGAGAAAGCAATCAGGATCCTCTGGAGTAATTTCTCTGGAGTGATCCCTAGAGTGAGTGATCCAACGGCTCAAATCGTTTTTGTTATTATCTTACCGGTAAGATATATTATCTTACCGGTAAGATATATTAATCAAAACGACGTCGTTTTGATTAAATTATATTATCTTACCGGTAAGATAATAACAAAAACAATTTGAGCCGTTGGATCACTCACTCCAGGGATCACTCCAGAGAAATTACTCTAGAGGATCCTGATTGGAGAGAAAGCCACCGTTTTGCGTGCTGGTGCTAGAGTTAAGGAAGAAATTGGGAACAAAGAGGAAAGTAAAGAGTAACAAAGAGAGGCTCAAGAATTCATCTTTGAAGAACAATAGGTAACAATTTCTACCTTAATTCTTGTAAATAATTCCCCTAACATCTAGAATCAAAGTGAAATTGGGTTCAATTGCATATAAATTAAGAGGAATTAACAAGAAGATGAATAAAAATTGAGTTGAGTTTAAGATTAATGAAATAAACTTGGGAATTAATTAATTTGGGTCTGATTATGTAGTCTTGCATGAAATTAAGCTTCATTGTTGCATGCATGGACACATTCTACAAGTTTAATACTCTAATTAAACATGCATCATAAGAGTTCAAGTTTGGAGATTTTAATTCATGTTTGAAAGGTTTATGGGTTTGAAGTTGGGTTTCCTCTAATTAAAATTATTTAGTTTTGATTTTAATTTCATACATGCAAAGTTTGATAACTCCAATTTCATGAGTTAAAGGAAAAATAGAAAAGAGTTAAGAATCAATTTCATGTGATTTAAAAGAAATCAATAAAAAGGTGAAGGAATTGAATTAAATTCAAATTGTAGAAATTAAATTAGAATTTTAATTGTACATGCATCATGAAATTTAAGAAGATTTGAAGAATTGATTTCATATTTTGAAGAGAAGAAGGAAGAATGTTTACACAAATCAAGTTTATGAAAATTTGGAGTTAATCTTAAAATTAGATGAGGTTGTGATTTTATTATGAAAATTAGAAATTGGTTTAATTTTGAATTGTAATCCATGCATGTAATCTAATTTAAAAGTGTTATTCAATTTAAATATATTTCGGATCATCTATGATCCTAAGTTAAGTACTTGGTTCAAGATGGAGTTAATAAGTATAAATTCTAAGAAATTGATTTTTCTATAAAGAGAATTAAATCTAAGTTGAACAAATTTAGAAATAAATTATAATTTATATTTGAGAATAAAAAATTAGTTTGATTTTGATTTAAATTTCTTACATGTAAATATTTTGAAAGGGCTTTATAGCTTTAATTTATGATTTATAAAACAAAGAAGAAGAATGTTGGAATTATTATATTCATGAAATTATTGGTTTTAATCTTAATAATCAAAGAGATTTTTGTATTAGAAATTGAAAAATTAGTCATGGGTTCATCTTTATTAATAAAATTACATGTTTAAATTGGTTCATGCAAGAGTTTAAATGTTGAAAATGTGTTTGGAAATTATTTGTTGACTTGGAAAGCACAAGAAATTTGCTGACCACTTGAGCGGAAAAGTCACCGCTCGAGCGAACACCAAGGCCAACTAGTATTTTTATAAAGCTTTGTAAACCGCTCGAGCGAAGACCCTATTTTCAGCATATTTTGAAAAATTACATTTAATTCACGTTTTTATTCTCATATCTTTCCAAAGCATTCTAGACATGATTTATGGCTCAATAAAGATTAATAAGCTAACAATCAACATTAATTAGTTGATTAAAAGAATAAGTCATTAACTTAGTAGTACTTGATTAAGAAGCCAAGTAAGAATTGGTTTATTCAAAAAAGAATGATTTAGTAATGAAAGGATATATGAAATGAGAACCCGATTCATTTGAATGAGAAAAAATAAACATAGTAGAGCTTCGGACTACTCAGACAGAAAAGACAAGAAAAACCAAGTTTGATCAAGGAAGTGATATTTGTGTTTCTACGTGTATATGTTATGTGTTTGTGTAGGTCATGCGCTATTGTTTGCCTGATCTATCTGATTTGTCCAATCTGTCTGATCTGCTTCTGCAGCTATCTGTGAGTAATAACTTTGTAAAGTTATGTTCAATGTTAAATATTTTTTGAACATTATGATATGAAATGATTAGTTTTCTGAAATGCTACGCTATGTTTTGAATGAATGAATGATTGTCGAAGATTCTGAAAGTTATTCATGGCATCCTTAGCATTATATGATATGCGTTCCTTTATGGGTCATCAGGTCTCTTTATGGGTAATCGAAATCGTCTCTATGTACATGAGTCATCGGAATGCCTTCAAGGCCGTCCCTTTATGGGTCATCGGATAAGAATCTGTTTCTAATATGCATAAGACTCTGTTTCTGATAAGAATCTATTTCTGATATAAACTCCGATCTCTGACTCTGTGATGGATATCATTCATTAAAACCCTTTACTATGTTATTATTCACTAGGCTCTGGCTCACCATATTATTTATGTACATAGGTGATCAGGCGCGTGACCAGGCCTAGAGCTTCTACCTGGACTTTGTTTTGTCAGCCAACCTATGTGCCTCCCCGTAGAGGTTCCAAATAAGTTAAGTGGCTATGGCTATGTGCATAAAGTTCAAGTTTTGTTTTCTTGTTTCTGTTTATTCTGTATTTAGGGCCAAGTCCCTTTCTGTCTAGTCTCTATATGTATATGATGATGTGTAAATGTATGTATATAAAGTTTAAAATTGTTGTATCTCATATAAGTCTGCACAGCTCAATAGATGTTATATAATTGCTATTTGTTTCCGCAGCCCCTAATTATATGTTATTCTGTTAAGAGGCCTTTAGTAATCCAAGGATTACTGGCCAGTTACGACACTAAACCTATAGGGGCGGGTTTGGGTCGTGACAACCAACCAACCAATCGGCGGCCACCATCTCTCCCTTCTTGAAAGTTCTTATTTCGGTGATTACTTTCAATTCCTGAAGATCTTCCACCGATCGCACCACTCAACTCCTAAAGAGGTTGTCGCTTGTGTCTGTAGACACCCCATTTTTTATCGTCCTCAAGACTTGGACGTCACCGTTTGAACACTCGGCGATTATCCACGTTTGTGTTCGTCTCGAGTTCCCGGAGGTCTCAGCTGCGCGCCTTGCCTCAGGATCTCCTGACTCGACTGCTTCGTGTATGGTTTTGGCACCAAACACCTGTGTTTTTTTGCCTTGAAGGGCAGGGAATGGCTTGTTGGCCATCCCCACACCCCACCGGCCCTCCCCTACCATCACCGGCTGCATATGTGTACCACCGGCCATGATTTCTTAAAAACAATGGTCGGTCAGCACTATGTTTAGCCGACCGGTACTTTATTGTTCCGGTGACCTATTTGGTTGGCCGATGACCCTTCTGCACCCCTTGGAGCATGGTGCATGCCAGCTGTGCCAGCTGGAATGCACCCACACCACTCCCCATGCACGGGGATGACCCCTTTGCACCTTTGAACCCCCAAACCTTCTAGAAGGTTGAACCCTTTGGCCAAGCTTCTTGGAGAAGCTTGGCCAGCTGTCTTAGCTTCTTCTAGAAGCCAAGACTCCTTTGCACCTCTTGACCCTTTCTCCTTTGCTTAGCCACTAAGCTTCTTCGCTTTATTTTGCCTATATAAGCATCATATCTCTCCCTTTGTTTGGGGTTGGCCATTCTTGAACAAAAAACCAGAGCTTTGTATCTATATATATCTGTCATATATCTCCTCTCTCTCCTCTTGTGTGTGTGTTTTTGGGCTTAAAAGTGTAGTTTTACCTTACTTTTGCACTAACACACACTATCACACCTTAGCTCGAGATTGGGAGGCTTGGAGGGTTGTTTCTTGAGCATTTGGACTGATTTTGATCAATAGAGGGTAGCTGGACCAACTGCTCTTCAAGGTTTCTTCAAGGGTGAGCACTTTACTTTAGATTCCCCATTTTTGCAACAAGTTTTTACCTGTCTTGCTTGCTGATTTAGGCTTTGTGTTTAACATGAAAAAGTCTTATATTTTTATGCTTAAGAACTTTCATTAAGGGTGTTTTGTGGTTGGGGGTCGAAATCTCCCTCTCAGGCCTTGTTTGGCCTCTTTTGGTCCCTTTTCCTTAAGTCTTGCTTATGTTGTTGTGTTGATCTTCTCACCACTGAAATCCAATGGATTTTCAGTGGTGATGAAGGTGGTTTGAAGTCTTGTATAGGGGAGGGACGCCCCTTTCCCCTTTATCCCTCTTTGCCCCTTTGTTTTAGCCTAGAGGGCAACATGCATTTTTAGTCTTATATGCCTTCATTTCAGAGCTTATTTGAATGTTTTGGAGCATGTTATATCTCTGTTTTTGGTCGGATTTGTATCCCTTAGCATGCATCTTATACTTTCTTTTTAATGCTCTACTTTGCCTAGAAATGTGCCATGGGTTTAGCCTTGTATATCATCATGTTTTAGCTTGGCTTATTGAAGTTTTTGGTCATGATTTGTCACGTTTTAGGTCTGTTGGCCACTGGTTTTACCATTTTTGGCATGCTTAATGTAGTTGCTTTGCATTGTGGCTTGTAAGCCTTGAGGATGTGATCCATGTATATGCATTGGATAGGTTATTTAGATGATTTGGAATCATTTAATATGTTATTTCAGTCCCTATACCATGTTTATATGTCCCCATTTATCATCTCATTCACGCTTTGAAGTGTTGTAATCTTGTGCCTTAAAGGGTGGTCATTGGCCATGCTTGCATGTTTAGGTATTTGGGTCGCCATGTCATGTGTTTTTGTGGCTTATTTTTGCATGCTACACATCTATTTTTGGTTGCTCATTCCATGCTATGAGTGGTCTTGTTAGTGATGGTGTAATGCTCCATTTTGTGCCTTAGTCTTAGGCCCCATTTGGTTTGCATGTTAGCATGAATAATTGTCCATTTTAGGCACTTTTGGTCACTGTTTTGGGGTAGATTGAGGTCTGCCCCTTTATGGTTTAAGCCCACTTTTACATGTTTGTCTCATGTTCTTTGCATACTTGATTCATTAAGTGAGGTAGCATGATAGTTCTATTACATGATTTGTCCTTGTTTGCATTGCATTTGCATCTCGTATGCTCTAGCATTTTGTATACTTAACATGATGTTGCATAGCATTTGGCATGCCTTGCATTTTAGTATCATGTTTCATTATTAAGCCATGTTTGCATAACATGCATTGCATTACTTGGTTTGGGGTGTCAAACCAAGTGTGAGAGATGAGAGGTGTTTGTACTTTAAGTGACAAAACACGTCTCAATTCTCATGTCACTAAGGCCCTTGACTTGGACATGATAGGATCTTGGTCCTCATTTGTGTGTTGCATGCATCTTTACATTGAATTGCAATCTTGGTC
The DNA here is from genome assembly GCA_025200525.1 of Camellia lanceoleosa. Lineage (NCBI taxonomy): Eukaryota > Viridiplantae > Streptophyta > Magnoliopsida > Ericales > Theaceae > Camellia > Camellia lanceoleosa. The sequence continues at coordinate 133,447,943 of CM045766.1, forward strand.
CCTTAGGCCATCATGCATCAAAATGCATAATTGGTGGCCCAAGGACCAAGGGCCATGCTTCTTTGAGTCCCATACATGATAGGGGGCATGGCCATGCTTACATGTGCCCAAAATTCCATGCCATACACTGTCTGTCCTTGTTGTTGTCAAAAAACCAGATTCTGCAGGAATTGTTTGCCGACCGGCAATGTAGTGGTGGCCGACAACCTCATAAGCAGCCGACAGACATTTTACATGGCCGGTAGCCATTTCATCCAGCCGATGGTGTGAAGCAGTGTGCATAGAAGGTATTCTGGGACTTTGGCAGTCTTTGGAAAGGCAGGACAGTGAAAACAGAGGCAGCAGTGGTATGGTGCGGGTTTTCCGGGCAAGACGGATCGAGCATGCATCATTTGCGCACCCCGAGGCAGGGCTGAGGCCCCCCTTCTTTTTACATTCGACTTAATTTGATAATTAGAATTTTTGTAATAATTTATTCTGTATTTGGACTGTACTATTTGGGACTGTATATTCTTTTGGCTCCTCCGTGTGAGGGCATATTTGTAATAAGTGTGTGTGAGTGGTGTGTATGTCTTCCAACCTCCACTTCTTTCTCCCTTTTATTTACCTGCTTATGATGGTAGATTAGGGCATATTTAAATTAGCATAACAGTATGATAGCATGCCTGCATCCATACATTCGTTTACATGCACCGGGCTCGGCGCATCATACTAACTGCATCGTATTTTCAATTCCAAATTGAATACATGCTACCTATGTATTTCACATGCCATGTTTAGGATAGCCGAGCCTGTCTAGATTGCATCTTTGCCTGTGTTGCATTAGCCACTTAACATGAACTAGGATCATGCATTTGATTACTAACTGGTTTCTGTTTTGGCTTGGAGTACTAGGTGAGCTGTTATGCTTTAGCATACCGCATGCGTGTGAGTGTTGCCATAAATAGCATGATTATCATGAGGCTAGCTGCTTATGTGATATAACTGCTTGAATGCCTGCGGATGGAGGTCAAATTACCTAAATTGGGATAATGCATTAAAACTGTGAGTTTTAAGCCCACTAGATAGTGGCAAAACCATCTTTTTCTAAAGCCCACTTGAGGGTCGCAAAACCTGCATTTTAGCCTACCTGTGGGTAGCAAACCATTTTTCAAAACGAACGCATAATGTCTTGTTCCAATTTAGGCGATTTGGTCTATACTTGTTTGCTGTGCGCACAACATAGTAAAACTAGGCTAATAACCAGAATAAGAACATATAATGTTTTCAAAATTAGATATTACGGTTAGTAGAGGCCGATCTATGATCAGGCGAGAGGGGGTGCTCATAGCTGACCTTCCCCAATCGTACCCAAGTTCCCGAGCCGAGGCAACTTTGGTGATGACGGACACGTGGCCTTTGGCACCGAGTTAGGGTTTCCTAAATTCCCCCATTAAAAAATATTTAGGTGGCGACTCTGTATCTGGCAAAGCAATCCATGTTTGGCACTTCTTTCAAAAATCTGTTTTCTCAAAAACGATTTGCCGGATTTGGACTCTTTGGTTCAGATTTAGAACCGTGACAATTTGAGTCCGAACTGTAGTAGACCCGCAAAAACGAACAGAACGGAAGTCATCCTCCAGGGGCGTTCGGGGACGTCTATAGTGTCATGAGCTTATCCCTTCTTGAAGGTTTCTATTGCTTGTGGTTTTCGTGTTTTGTGCAAGATTCAAGTGTTATGCAATAATCTCCCAATACATTTATGGCCAATCATACTTGATTGGTGTATGTTCTATGAGCTGGAATAACATGCAGAAACTGAGGTATGTCTTCTTCCTCTTGTTTATTATGCAATTATTCCTAATTTGTCTATTTGGAGTCTCTGTTCTTGTTCCTCACAATTATTTAATTGTGTGCTCACCATGTGCTCGATCATATGCCAAAATGAAACACACACACACACACACATAGAGAGAGAGAGAGAGAGAGAGAGAGAGAGAGCGCTTCATCTCTTTTTGGTTCCCATACCCTTTTCATTCTTTGTTTCTGCATAAACTCTTTGGTAAAGAAATCTATTTTTCTTATAAATCAATCCAAGGAACAAAACTAAGATTTCTATCATTCTATCATTCCCATTTAATAAGATTAGCAATTGACACGTGTACCTGCTATTTTTTTTTTATTAAAAAAAAGGGTAAATTATAATTTAACCCTAAGTGGTTTGCCTAAAAAATACAGAGTCCCCCTATAGTTTCATTTGTAACACTTAAATCCCCTATACTTCATACCAAAGTGTAATTTTCGACGGAACTGTTTGTTTAAACAGAATGTGTGTTGCATGACCATGAATGGTGAGTGGAGCAACTTTTTCTACCCAAAAACATATGACAAATGACCAAAATACCCTTATTGCCATATATATACACAGAATGATGTAGTGCAACAGAGTATGGATTACACTCTTAGCGAAACATTAACGTCTTTATCCCCAAACGAAATTTAGTGTTTGAGCATGGGTTTCATTTACCTCAAGCATTAACATTCTTTGAGTATGGGTTTGAGCAAGGGTTTCATGCTTGCAACAAAGCATGGGTTTCATTTACCTCAAGCATTAAAATCCTTTTGTTTGTTTCATTTACCTCAGGTTCTCTTTCCCTCATTATATAAATATGCAACACCATCACTTTCCATGCAAAACCACCACCATCACTTTTTATTTCTCCTCTCATCTCACCACCATCACTTTCCATGCAAAATCACAACCAACCAACATCACCACCATCATATTCCATGCAAAACTACAACCAATTTCTTATTCGATGCAAAACCACCACTCAAAATCACCACCAGAACTTCTCTCTCTAAAAATTATCCACAACCAACTTCTTATTCCATGCAAAACCACCACTCAAAATCACCACCACATCTTCTCTCTCTAAAAATTATCCAAACCCACTTTTCTTCTTATAATTCAAATTAGTAACAAACCCAACCCATAAAATCAAACAATTAATATGTGTAAACATTTAGATTTTTGAAATAGCATTGATGGGATCCATACCAACCAAACCAATTTTTTCTTCCCATTTCCGACATTTCTCCGGCCCATCTCTCGGACTCCATAATTTTCTAAATTCTTAACGATTTTATCCCGTTCTTTCACCAATCTCCTCACCTTACTTTATACTTCATTCTACGCTACCCCATTTTCTCACTTCTTCCTGAAATGGGTGGTTTCAGCATACCAAAAGTTGTCCGAAAACTAACTTCACACATTTCAAAGAAACATCTCCAAATCTATTTCTTTCTTTTTCATCATCCACTCTCTTCTATTACTTCATCTATAGCACTGTGGAGCCTTATAACAGTGTTCTTTCTATGCGCTCTTTCCTCGAGTACACAGATATGGATGTGCTTTTGGACATTGAAGCCATTTACGATATCTGCCGAAGATCCCTAAACATTGAAAGACCAACTTATGCCAATTTGAACAGATTGATTTCCCAAATAATGTCGTCTTTGACAACTTCTTTAAGGTTTGATGGGGTCATTAATGTGGACGTTACAGAGTTCCAGACTAACATTGTACCATATCCTCGTATACAATTTCATGCTTTCCTCGTATGCCCCTGTACCATGAGCAGCTATCTATACCTGAGATCACAAATTCAGTGTTTGAGCCTGCAAGCATGATGGTGAAATGTGATCTGAGGCATGGGAAATATATGGCCTGCTGCTTGATGTACAATGAAGATGTTGTTCCAAAGGATGTTAATGCAGTGGTTGCCACTATCAAGACCAAACCGATTGTACAGTTTGTTGACTTGTGGTTTGTAATGGCATTAAGAAGAAAATTAGAGAAATAAATAAAGATAATTCAGACTTTTTACAATTCTGTTACATTTGTTCAAAATTGTACTTTGGCATGAAGTATAGGGGGTTTAAGTGTTACAAATGAAACTATAGAGAGGCTTCGTATTTTTTAAGCAAACCACAAGGGGTTAAGTTATAATTTACCCTTAAAAAAAAATTAATAGTACAATGTGCATTAATAAATTCAATTTTAATTTAAAATTATAATTAAAATTAAAATATGATTTTAATTATTTATTTTGATAATATTGGCATTATTGTTTTATAAAATTGTTACTTGAATACTTATATATATATATAATAATTTTAGTTCTATAGTATTATAAAAGTGTAATTATCATATAATAATTTTGTATGATATATATTCAATGATAAAATAATGAAATAAATAATAATTTTGATATTAAAAATAATAAATTAGAAGAAGAATTATTAATATAAAATTAACAATAATTCTAACTATTTAATTTTCTTTTATATTCATTTGGAAAAAAAATAAAAATACGTAGAAATAGAAATTATATAAAATTTATTTAAAAAATTAAATATAAATATGTTGTAGTTGGATTATCATATAATGATTTTATGTGATATATATATATATATATATGTATTAAATTATAAGATTATAAAACAGACACTCTTAATTATATTAAAATATCAACTATATAAAAGAAATTCAATAATGACTAATCAAGAAAGAATTACATAACAACATCTAAACCCAAAAACAAAAAACTAATGAAAACATCCAAACGATATATATATCTCAGTTTGTGAAGTGATTAATCATTTGTAATATAATGTCAAAATATAAAAGAACTTACTATTTAATAATTGAAAAAGTAACTCAAACAGTATATCCAAATTTTAGAGGTTTTTCGAGAGTATAATTTTTGTGTAATTTTTTTTCCCTTTTGTAAGTTGTGATTATATAAAATAATATACGAAATGAAATATAATTTCATATATAGAATCACTATAAAATTTAAACGACAAATCTATAATATAGAATTGGTATTTGGTATAGAATAATGCACGAGAAAATAAGAAAAAAAAAGAGAGTAATTTAGCATTAAAAAAATAGTCCTAATATCCTTGAAAGAATTAAGAAGGAAAAAGTGAAACACAAAATTTGTATTAGGTTTGTGAATTATCTCAATTTATCATAGAAAATATATGAAAAAGAAACATTTATCAAATAGAGTCCAAATAAAATAAGTAAAATTAGTATAATTTAAATTAGATTTGAATTTGTGTAGAATGTAACTAAGAAAATACATGCTAACGTGGCTCTTAGGGGAAAAAAAATTGTTATTAAATCATAAATATCTATAGAATTCAGAGAGGATTTAGTGAAAATTTGCAGTGGCACCAAGTCTTGATTATACAATTTTGATGGTGAAGAAGATCTATTCACTGGGTTGCCATTGCAAAGTGATGAGTGCTTGGCTTTGATGGTCAAAAAGGAATTCGAGCATTTGCCTAATAGTGGTTACTTGAACAGTTTGAGGAATGGAGACTTGGGTTTGGGGGCTAGAAAAGAGGCTGTTGATTGGATTGGAGAGGTTGGTTCATGAGCCTTCTATAATGGGTTTCTTTTCTTCTTTATCTCCTTTCTTTTTGATTTTTTATGCGTATTTGTTTTCCTATATGTTTTTGATGAGAACAAACGGTGAGTTGGAATAATCTTCCCTTTGATCATCGCCACACTCTGGACAACTAGTCAATCGCTCCAATTGTCTCTTTGAAAATCTGAGCATTTCGAGGTAACCATTCCATTCCGATTTCTCGTCACCATTTCTCTGATTTTGATACTTATATATGCAGAGTATATTTGTATATATCCGTAAAATTGATTCAATCATTCTTTTTTCTTTTTAATAATGAATTAGAAATGGTTTCTAATCAGGTCCATGAAACTCTGATGATATGTTTAATTATTCACTATTCATACTTCAAATCTCCATTTCAATAGCCAAGTTATCATTCCAAGAGGGGAAAACAGTTGAGTTGGTATCAATGTCAGATAGAAACATTGAAAATATGTCATTTTGTTTTGTTCCACAAAGTCTTGTAGGAATAAACCCTCAACAAAATAAACAAAAGAACGAAGAAAATTCAGTACATTTTTTATATTTGTGTATTTATTAATTTTTTAAAATATTTTTTCACAAATATTTTACTATTTAGATACATCTAAGTAAAGTGTATCTAAAAAAGTAAAAAAAAAATGCTTAAATTTTTTAAAATATTCACTAAAAACAAAAAAACACAAAAAACAAAAAATTCAATTTCCAAAAAACTAAATTTAGAAAACTGAAATCAAATACACTAAATAGGATCCTAACAGTGTATCCCCCCCTGATCAGATAGGTTATTTTTTGATTTTATTTATTTGTTAATTCTGTTAAGCTTCAAAGGGAAAGTCTATTCTCCTAAAGGACTAATTATGAAGCTGAGGAATCTACCTACCTATTTAACAAGAAACAAATTCAGCAAAACAATTTCATTTGCTAATAAAGGATGTCAATGCTTGATGATGATACATTGTGTATCCTTAATAGTGAGAGATTGATATTTACTTTGAGAACCAATCACCCATATTTTTATGTTTGAATGTAATATAAGTAGACATTTGCTAAAGGATGCTCTAAGGTATTGATGGCTTCATTTGTGGGCTTTCATCAAATGGGTTTCTGACATTTTTTTTCCTTGCTGACATTTTTGTTATTGTAGTCATTTGCTTGATGGTTCAAACACAAATACAAGCATAGAGTAATATGCTAATCAAATTGACTTGTATAGTTTTGTATTTGTATTTATGTCTAGCGTATTGGTTTATGTTTGCTATGAAGCAAAGTATTAGTTTTGATTGGATACATTTTCATTTTGATGCTTTCGTTCTATTTTCATCGTTGAAGGTTATGATTAAAAATTTGGAGCAAGTAGTGAATGTGGTTTTGAACTCATTCCAAGATCCTCATCCTTGAGTATGATGGGCAACTATTAATGCAATTGGACAGTTGTCTTCAGATTTAGCCTCAAATTTGCAAGTTCAATATCATTAACGTTTGCTACCAGCTTTGGCTGCAGCTATGGATGATTTCCAGAATCCCCACATCTAGGTCAGTTCTTTTGGTGCTTTGACAATTGTAAATTTTAGATGGTTACAATTGATTTTCTATCGTGTCCTTGGTCCTACAAGTATCAATTGCATGATTAAATCTGGTTTATGCATTTGCTGAGTCACCTTTAGGTATTTTGCTTTTACCTTTTACAAATATTTTCTGCTTTCAAGGATTTATATTGACAAGTTTGGTACTACCTGATATATTCTCCAATTCGGATTTTATGTTTTTTGATATCAATTACTATGGATCAATGTGATTTTGGTTGTTCACCAATGTTTTGGCGATTTAAATTAACAAACTCTGAAATACTTCTATAAGCAATGGTGAGGGCTTCATTTGAAAAAATTTCCTCAAGAGCCAAAACCTAGAGGTACTTGAGATCAATTTTTTTTTCCTATGAATGGGTACCCATACTACCAAATATTTGCATCAAATGGCTGAAAATAACTTAGATTCCAAATCAATAAGTTATTTTCTGACTTCCAAATCGAAAACTTCAGTTATAGCAGAAACTATGTAAGACAGATAGGGTGAAATAGAAGAGTGTCAAGAGCCTAAGGGAAAATGGTTAGAGTTCTACTAAATGTAGATAAAGCGGGTTATTGAAGTGGTTGGGAGGATGTAACAAACAACATAGGATAAAAAATGTTATTGTTCAGGAAAAAATGTTTTTAGAGTTACAGCCAAACATTGAAAAACAAAACAAAACAAACGTAAATTATTTTACATGAAATTATTTTCGCTATAAATTATTTTACATCAAAACAAACGGAGCCTAAAACAAAAAAAAAAGTTTCCTTTAAGCTAAAAAACCTCTACAAGACTCTCTCTCCATCGCAGAAACCGACATTTATGAGAGCAAAAATAGAATTTCTAAGGAAAGGGTCTTCTGACTTTAAAAAAAAAAAAAAAAAATCAAACTTTGTTTGAACATGCAATTGATTACCATTGGTTATTCTTCTTTTCCAGCAAATTTGTTGCTTGTTATTCTTCTTCATCAAGGTAAAATTCATGCAATGATGCAACTCATGACTAAAATATATTCATGCGTGGCACATCCTGAAATAAGTTGACTTGTCTAGTCCAAACGTTGTACTTAGGCTACTTCAAGTTTTCTCTAACAAGATCTACAAGATAATGATCCAACTTGTAAAATTTATTGGCATTGATTTCCACCCCCCCCCCCCCCTTTTTAGGTCAAAAACTTATTACATGAATTCTTCAACTTGGCTTGTCTTCTCATACCCCTCTCCCCGAGTGGTTTCAAAACTCTTGGGGCAAAGTAAACTTTTGTCCTTGCAGAAATGGAAAACAAGAAACTTTGAATATGCACATTAAACTGATTACTTGGAGAAAAAATTGGTCCTCCTTGAGGAAATGATTACTTGGAGAGACTTGAAGATGTACATTGAAGTTTATTGCATGGGCTTATATGGTTGTTGTAAAAAAATTTGTCATTTTAAAATGACTTGACAGTGAATTGCCAAAGTTCTATTCCAAACTTTACATAACAATGCATCCTTTGCAATGTGATTTCTAATTTTGGTAACTTATTCTTGCAGTGGGAACTCCACATTATACATACCTTTGAAAAAACCTCACTCTAGGTGACTTACTCAAACTCCCTACACAAGGCTTCCATGAAATAATACTTGAATGCTATGTAATGTTTTGAATGGTACTGCTCCTAGCAAGAGAATTTTAAATTAAGAGAAGATATTGCCAAGGACTTTTGTGTTAAGATTCTGGTATTCAAGTCTCATGATCCCCATGCGCGTAGCACGTAGGGGTCCAACTAATTAACTCTGAAATAAACAAACACAGCAATTCAGTTGGGGGCAAACCTGAAAGTTAATTGAATTGGCATACAACTTTGAGATTCATTTTTATCCTTAAATATTCTTGAAGTCTACCGTTATAAGTAATAAAATTTTGTGTTCCGATTCGGGAACATAGCATGATATAAGGGATATGCTCGACGATCCAGTAGTCTTTTCCTTGGTTGGGCTTGGGTTTCATTCTATTTATGAATTCTTCTAGTATACCAACAAACTCAAGAGTTTTGAGGTTTGTGAGGTGGTGGATGCCAGATGGTACCTCCTTTACTTGCGGGCTAGGCTCAATCGTTAGATGTTCAAGAAGATGCAATGCTCATTCCTCTATTATCACCGAATTCAATCCCTTGAACCCTTGCTTATTAAGTTTTTGAAAACTTCCGACCTCAAAATACAACTCCTCCCCATCATATGCATCACAAAGAAAAAGACGTACCAAACTAGGCAAGCCTTGAAGGGCTTTTAGTGGATCATTCTTGGTCAAACCTGAACCCCATAGAAGTAATGTGACTAGATTTTGAAGTTTCGGGATCCAGTCGGGCAACTTCTCTAAACGTCCAACCAACTCGAGATGTTGAAGATATTGAGGTGGAGATGATGATGATATATACTGTAAATCCAAAATCTCATCATCACTTAAGGCCACTACTCTCAAAGTTTTAAGGTATTTCATCTTCTCAATGGCTACACATAGAGCCCTCCCATGCTCTCTTTCCAATTTCGTAATTCCCAACTTCCTTAGTTGCCTCAATTTCTCAAGCTCTTTAATTCGGCTGAGCCCATCATCATGATTTGTCTTCACATACAGCAAATTTTGCAGCTCCTCTAAACCCCCAATCCCTCCCTGTATCTTCACTCCTACTATCAAATCCACAAAGTATTCAGATTCATCGTTGCAAGAATAGGCCAAAAGATGTTGTAACTTACAGAGCCTACTGATATCAAATAGGAGCTCTCTGATGTAGGACGATTTTAAATCCAAAGTCTGTAGGTTGTGCAACTTACCTATGGACTTCGGAATTATCTCGACTTTTATTCTCCTCATGCTTAGGTATCTCAAAAGAAATAGATTTCCCAATTCTTCATGAAGTTGATCCAAAGAAGCATCCTCAAGATCCAGCACTTTCAAAAGCTTGAAATTTGCAGCTAGTGTACCCAATAAGGGCTTCTTTGGCAACTCTCCCTCTTCAAAAAGAAAAACAGAACAAACTGGGGATTTACCAATGCTTTCCATAACCTTATCCATGTTGCAATAACGCATATGCATAGATAGCCGCCGAGTTGTGTCATTGAAACTTGAATTCCCTTTTTCCAAAATTTGACACAAACTAAACTCCTTGGACATTGAGAGAATAATGTCACGCACTACATTATGCACCTGACACACTTTAACTCTTCCATTAAATTTTGTTGTGGACACTTGAACTAAGCGTCTACGGATCAGCTCAGTGAAGTATTCTTCTGCAACTTCTTCCAATGTTTTTCTGTTATGCTTTTCAATGAAACCCTCAGCTATCCATAGCTGAATTAGTCTTCCACAACTGATAAGGTAGTCCTCTAGCATTATGTCAAAGTACAAGAAGCAAGATTTGAAATAGTGAGGTAGATCATTATAACTGAACAACAAAATTTTTCTAATGCTTGTAAGATTAGGATTCCTTTCCAATTCAGAGTGCTTGATACCATAGAATTTTTGCCATTCAAATATACCCTTGTTTTTGGTGGACAAGAGACCACCTATAGCTGTAATTGCAAGTGGCAAACCTTGACACTTTCTAACGATTGCATGTGATACTTCCTCCAACTCAGGGGGACAATGACCCTCAAAGTCCAATTGGAAGGCTTTCTTGCAAAAGTGTTCCCAAGCCTTCTCTTCGGATAGGGCTTCAAGCTTGTGGACGTGATCCATTGAAGTTTCTTTGCAAAATGTAGCAACCTGTTCACTGCGTGTGGTGATGATTACCCGACTGCCGTCACTATTTTTGGATAAAGCGTGTCTTATGGATCCCCAAAAATCAGTTTCCCATACATTATCAAACACAATGATGTACCTCTTTTCAGATAAATATCCTCTTAACTTGACAATGAGTGACTCAATTCCCTCATTAGGTAGCGAAAGAACATCATTTCCTGATAGCTACTTTATCATTTTTTTGAGGAGCTCCTCTGGCTTGTACAATTGAGAGACAGTGATCCACGCTTTGCAATTGAAATGTGCAACCACTTCTTGGCGGTCAGTTCATATTTGGGAGATTCAATGCCAACGACTTCGTCATCCCCTATGAAAAGTGTAACGCCCGAAAAATTTGGCATGATATATCTATTTATGTAACAAAACCCACCTGATGGACAAACACATATGTATAGCTAACTATTCCACACATCCATTTCCATTAAATCCCAAACACCAAATACATGCTATTTACATCTCAATGCCCCAGTTCCAATCCTAAGCATGCATTTTACAACAAGTAAGAAATGAAATCCAAACAGATAACAAGTGCCCTACAAGCTTACAAATTTATCCAAGAACATTCTTGGTTACACAATATGGAGTTTCAACTCAACACAACACAAATACAGCACTGGGCTTGCATTCAACAAATAAAAATAAAACAAAATGAAGCCTCAGCTCTGAGTCCTCCTAAGTCAATGCCTTGGCGGAGGCATAACACCTGTACTTAAAAATGATTTCCCTTATAGGGTGAGCCACAGCCCAGTAGAAATATACTACACAACATATGAACAATGACAAGACTAAAGAGGAGTATGCTCACGCCATGCCCATGATAAAACAGTTTATCTCTCTTTTTATAAAGCATGCAATGCTGAGATGCACAACCAATATAAAACCATTTCCATTTTAAACCATATCTGTTACATGAATACGGGCCCTATGAATCTTTAGGGGAGTGTCTGCAAGTAGGCCCTAATGCACTACCACTGTCATTTTTACCAGCAAACTGGAAGGCTCGACACCTAACCGCACGGTTCCACACCCCCTACCCAAATTCACCAAGTATTCATCTTTTCGCAAATAGATACATTTCCAAACATTTCCCAAAAATAGATACATTTCCAATGAAATGAATGTAATGCAATGTCCAATGCAACAAATGAGGAATGTGGTTCAATTTACCTAAGTCTCATGCATTTCTACAATAACCATGGCTATCCTTCACCGATAGCTCAAAATAGATATTTCTATCAATTAAATTCCAAAAATTTCGATAAATTCAATTTATTCCACATCTCATCAAATATGAACAACTACACTAGTTTTCATATCACAATCACATTTGGTAACCTCTCAAGGTCCATCTCTAATCGTGTCGGTTTTATACCAACAGATTCATTAGCAAAATAATATAATTAATGCCCAAGAAAATATCATTTTCTTTCCAAACTTATTCTCCAAACATTATTCAATTATGACATCCTATTTTGATCAAAAGCCCCTAAAATTAAATGCAATTCCTTTGTTTTCTTTAAAAATGCTCTTTTGGTCACAAACTGGTAAAAATTTCAAAACCAATCGAATTGAAGTCCGTTTTTGTTCAAATTTAAAACATAGCTCTTTCATAACCTTTCAAACATATTCCAAGTTTACACTTTCGCAATTTGGGCATCAACTCTTTATTTTTCTCAAAATTTCTTTTTTAAGCAAATAAATCATGAATTTTCCAAAAATTCTAATTAAATTATATGCAACTCTAAACTCCATATAATCAAGTAAAAGTGCATAAACAAGTATAGGAAAAATCCCTACCTCAAGCTTCACTTCATAGCCCACTTTGCTCTATCCACAAAACTCACCTAGAATTCAATCCACCTGCCCAACTTCTCAAACTTCTCCTCTGTTTTAGGACCCATAAAAAAAATGGGCTTTGAGATGAGGGCTGGGACTGTGGTCATAAGGCCTACAGTTGTTAGGCTATAGATGTGAGCAATAGGGAAGCCCATGGTCTGTGATTGATAAAAGTTGTAGAGAGGGTACATTGGGATCAATGTGTTCGCACCCACCACGGTTTGACCCGGATACACTTGCGAGAACTGCCCATACATGTAGGGCTCCCCGGTGTAGCTTAGTTTCTAGTTGAATTGATATCTGTGGCTACGTAGAAAGGAGGGTACCTGTACCCATAGAAAGGAATGGTCTGATAGTGCTGATGATGAAACGGCGATGCATGTGTCTTCATTGGATAGTACCATTGCATGTGTTTGGCCAGTGGTGCTGACGATGCAGATCTTGGTTCTACTTTAGATCCTTGTTGACAAGGGCATTAGATTTTCCTATGCATGAAACAGAATTAGCGCCGGCAGATCGCACTGGCCGTAAACGTGCAGCTGGTAGCTCGGCACATCAGGATTATCCACCATCGACGGTTCAGATATCATAACATAAACCATCACCGTTGTCGGAACATAACTCTCCGATGACTTCTCCATTACCGTCATCTTCGGCAGTGACGTGAGGGACTGGTCTCTGTCGTAGTAAAGACGCTTCAAGAGCTTCAGACCGAAGTCGACTGAGCTTGTGAAGTCGGTGGCCATTTGATCGGGGAGAGAATTGAGGGGAGTTAGAGAGAGAGAGAGAGAAAGAGAGGGTGGTGGTGTTAGAGACGTTTCATCAGTAGTGACATATGAGAGAAAAGAGGAAAATGAGGAGAGAAAGAGAGATAACATAAACAAAATTCCTTCCGACTCACTCTTGTCCCAACTTTTTCTCTCTAAAGAACATATTCCACTGCCCCACACGTTTGATCTTGATCTATATATTATTATTATTATTTTTTTAAATTTAGGTCATCACAACCTACCCCTCTTAAAGAAATTTCGTCCTCGAAATTTAAACAAGTAATGTAATGCATCCTACTGTCACCCACATACTCCCTCAAGTACTTACCAATGCATCAACAAAATTCTTCGACTACTACATGTGTCTCATTGAGTCACACCAGTAACGAACCAAACCATTACTTTTGCACAACAATTGATTGTAAAAACCCGTACTAGTATAAATCATTAAATGATCCTTCTATTCACATCGATAACCCACAGCAACAAAATAGGATCTAATCTCTTAAGTATGACAAAACGACTCTCCAGAATACCAAGTCGCCATACCGTATTGGCGATAACCCAACTGCAACGAACTATCTTCATCGCTTAATGCACAATGCATCCCAAGGCCAAAATAATTTCCGCTACTCCGAGACCTTAACAAAACGAAATAATAACTCTTCAAAAGCACTAACCAACAACTCTTATGAAACATAATGCAATCATGCCCAACACACTACTCGAAAATTCTCAGCCACAACTTTAATTGCCAAACCAAGCAATTTTTGTATTATTTTTACCTATCCACTCTATTTCTTTCACTCGACGAAACGACTAACAGTTTATGCAAAATTGTCTACATCCACCCACACAATTTCACTCCAACATAAAATTTACCCTACTCCCTAACAATGTACATCATAATATCAAAATAACATTTCTATCACAATTCCCAAACATCGATAAAAAGATCCGAATACTTCTCACGGACTTCAACCTCACGTTCCCAAGTCGTCTCCTCAACCTCGTGGTGTCTCCACAACATTTTCACCAAGGGACAATACGAACAAAATATACACAGACACCTACGGACAAATACAGGGAAAATTCACAGATACGTACATATACACAGATACATTTGGGGAATATGCCGTTACTGCGACAGAATATTCCATTAGCTGACGTCATTGTGCATAAGTAAAACACGCAAAAACGAAAGAAAACACGAATGCAGGGATACGGGGTTTCGAACCCCTAACCTCAGGCTTCGTCCCTTGGTCCCTCAACCACTGAGCCAAACCACTGAACCCAAGTCACTCTTGTGACAAAAATAGTCGAATAAATGTATGTAATGCGTAAATATACAATATAGATACATATATGTATACAACTTTCCCGCTTCTCTCTCTTCCTTCGAAAACTGCGTCTGACATGCGGCCTTGCTTTTGGGTCAGTTGGCCGACAAAAGCAGACCTCCTCGATTTGTAAGCTCACCTCGACTCTCTCTCCCTCTTGTCTTCTTCTCTTCTGTATTCTTTTGAATCAGTATCTTCCCTCTTCTACTTATTCACTCATTTCTCCTTCTTCTTCATCATTCTCTTGCATCTCCTTCTTCTTTATCACTCTCTTCTGTTTCTTCTTCCCTATCGAAAGAAAAAGAGAGACTGAATGGAGGAGAAAAGTTGTCCAAAAACTCAGTCTATTCTTTGTTATTTCTCTGACTCTCTTTTCTTTCTCTTTACATCATCACCACACATGGCCTCATTTTGTCCTCTCACTCTCTTTCCGGACCTCAATGATTCAAGCTCTCCTGGACCGAGTGTCCTTACTCCTACTCTTCCTAACCTTCCTGGACCAAGTGCCTCTGCTCCTACTCTTCCTAACCTTCTTGGACCGAGTGCCCCTGCTCCCACTCTTTTTAAATTTCCCATGATGTCAGTTGAGCAAATCATGGCTGCTCCATCTGACATTGAGGCCAACCACTTCACACTGAGCTCTTGCATGGAGACAGGGACTGCGGTTACCAAATTATCTCACCGATTGCAGAATAGAACCAGTGAAGTACAACAGTTAAATGCCCAACTTTCTCTGCTCCATCGCATGTACAAAGATGCAGGGGCAGAGATTTGCGCCTTGAAGGCAGAGAATAAGGAGTTGAAACGAAAGACCACTGTCATGACTCGATTCAGAGCACCTTCATACTTCGCCTTTGACAACCAGCAGGGAGTCAACTCTTTCGGTGGTCCTGTACACATTGAGGCGAAGCCTTCAAGGGTCTCCCAAGGCGACAAAAAAAAGGAAGAGCTCGGTGAGAGAGTCGAATAAGTGAAGTCGGCATGTGGCTGTTATAAAAAACAAGATCCCTTTCTTTTTTTTCTTTTTCTTTTTTTTTTTTGCCTCTGTAATCGGGGATGTCATCCCCTGACTTCAATAAAATCAGTTTCGTTTTTTTTTTTTTTTTGGACTAAATTTGAGAATGATTGAATTTTGAACTTTGAACTAGACATTGATTCCATACTGACCTGAATCAAAATCATGGCTTAACGAAAGAAGAAAAAAAAAAAAAAACGAAGTAAGACAATCCAAACACACTTATAGCAAAACGAAAGATCAATATAAGGGGTTCACAACTCTTACACCGAGGATACAAAATAATCTTATGGCTAAAGGACAAGGGATACAAAATAACCTCTATTTCAATTGCATGAAAATCACTGTCACTACACACGTCAAACTTAACCTAAAATGCTCACGTATATTTATCATATTCACAATTTCTAATTCATAAGTACGATTAACTATAAAAATTTACATCAATCACTCGTGATGGATCAAGCACTAATTTTTCATGAAAATACTCAAATCATAGTCACATCAACCATCTCAAGGCACCTGATCATAATCTCCATAGAATCACAACATCCTCACATGATTATTTCAAAAATTTCTTTAAAGACATTGGTTTGCTAACACAACTCCCGAGACATCAATTACATCATATCCCTAAACACTTATTGCGCTTGGGTACCTCAACAATCAACTCTAAGACAATTAGCTCTATCAAGCAAGTGAAACAATCCAACTATAACTAACTTCGTCTATTCCAAGAAAATTTAGAACTAGTTTTACGTGTTCTAATGTCAACAATCCGAAGCATATTATCTTAGATTACTTTAATCATCATCAAAGTCACAACCAAACCATACTATTGCAATAAGGTCAATCTCTAACTCATTCTACTTCTAAGTTTTCTTTTTTTTTTTTTTTTTTTTTTTTTTTTTTTTTTTTTTTTTTTTTCATCTAGTCCACTTCCACAAACTTAATATAAAATTGAAAAATAATTAACTCCTCATAACAACAAACTAGTCACTACACAACACAAACTCTACTATTTTAAGGTCACATTTACACCCACAATCATACAAATCGGTTAACCTGCGCTTCAATACTAATTTCTCAACATCTTGGCCAATCATCCTGGCCATATTACTCTAACTTACACCTTCTTCCTAGGGAAAAGGTATCCTCCTACATGAGAACATGCCGAGCACCCCAAGTGCCTCTATTACGGCATCTCCCGCTTTATGACCTCTTATATAATAGACAAAATTTAGCTCAGAAGTAAGTACTCCACACTAGTTCTAACACGCTACATACGGATTAAACATAAACCTACACATGTATCTACATCACATAAGGCAAACCATATAAGCACATAGTCACATAAGCACATATAGATTTTCTTTCTAGATAATGATTGTCCCATGACATTGCTAGAGTTCCAATCAGAAATAGCAGTAATCAAGTGCTCTTCTGACTGGACTTCCAGGAATTCACAGACCCAATCAACATCTCAGAAATCAAACCCCATATCCATATAATCACATAAGCATGTTATCACATAGCACTTCATCATACAGATATCTCTATCAAGTGAGATAAACCCACTGTGGTACTAACCACTCCCCATGTATCCAAAGTATTCGAACCCGATACGCTCTGATACCAAGTTGTAACGCCCCGAAAATTTGGCATGATATATCTATTTATGTAACAAAACCCACCTGATGGACAAACACATATGTATAGCTAACTATTCCACACATCCATTTCCATTAAATCCCAAATGCCAAATACATGCTATTTACATCTCAATGCCCCAGTTCCAATCCTAAGCATGCATTTTACAACAAGTAAGAAATGAAATCCAAACAGATAACAAGTGCCCTACAAGCTTACAAATTTATCCAAGAACATTTTTGGTTACACAAAATGGAGTTTCAACTCAACACAACACAAATACAGGCATGGGCTTACATTCAACAAATAACAATAAAACAAAATGAAGCCTCAACTCCGAGTCCTCCCAAGTCAATGCCTTGGCGGAGGCATAACACCTGTACCTGAAAATGATTTCCCTTATAGGGTGAGCCATAGCCCAGTAGAGATATACTACACAACATATAAACAATGACAAGACTAAAGAGGAGTATGCTCATGATAAAACAGTTTATCTCTCTTTTTATAAAGCATGCAATACTGAGATGCACAACCAATATAAAACAATTTCCATTTTAAACCATATCTGTTACGTGAATACGGGCCCTGTGAATCTCTAGGGGAGTGTCTGTAAGTAGGCCCTAATGCGCTACCACTGTCATTTTTCCTAGCAAACTGAAAGGCTCGACACCTAACCGCGTGGTTCCACACCACCTTCCCAGATTCACTAAGTATTTATCTTTTCGCAAATAGATACATTTCCAATGAAATGAATGTAATGCAATGTCCAATGCAACAAATGAGGAATGTGGTTCAATTTACCTAAGTCTCATGCATTTCTACAATAACCATGGCTATCCTCCACCGATAGCCCAAAACAAATATTTTTATCAATTAAATTCCAAAAATTTCGATAAATACAATTTATTCCACATCTCATCAAATATGAACAACTACACTAGTTTTCATATCACAATCACATCCGGTAACCTCTCAAGGTCCATCTCTAATCGTGTCGGTTTTATATCAACAGATTCATTAAGCAAAATAATATAATTAATGCCCAAGAAAATATCATTTTCTTTCCAAACTCATTCTCCAAACATTATTCAATTATGACATCCTATTTTGATAAAAAAAAAAAACCCTCAAAATTAAATGTAATTCCATTGTTTTCTTTAAAAATGCTCTTTTGGTCACAATTTGGTAAAAATTTCAAAACCAATCGAATTGAAGTCCGTTTTTGTTCAAATTTAAAACATAGCTCTTTCATAACCTTTCAAACATATTCCAAGTTTACACTTTCGCAATTTGGATATCAACTTTTTATTTTTCTCAAAATTTCTCTTTTAAGCAAATAAATCACGAATTTTCCAAAAATTCTAATTAAATTATATGCAACTCTAAACTCCATATAATCAAGTAAAAGTGCATAAAGAAGTGTAGGAAAAATCCCTACCTCAAGCTTCACTTCATAGCCCACTTTGCTCTATCCACAAAACTCACCTAGAATTCAATCCACCTGCCCAACTTCTCAAACTTCTCTTCTCTGTTTTGGGGCCCTTAAAAAAAATGGGCTTTGAGATGAGGGTTGGGACTGTGGTCATAGGGCCTACAGTTGTTAGGCTATAGATGTAAGCAATAGGGAAGCCCATGGTCTGTGATTGATGAAAGTTGTAGAGAGGGTACATTGGGATCAATGTATTCGCACCCACCGCAGTTTGACCCGGATACACTTGCGAGAACTACCCATACATGTAGGGCTCCCCGGTGTAGCTTAGTTTCTGGTTGAACTGATATCTGTGGCTATGTAGGAAGGAGGGTACCTGTACCCATTGAAAGGAATGGCCTGATGGTGCTGATGATGAAACGGCGATGCATGTGTCTTCACTGGATAGTACCACTGCATGTGTCTGGCTGGTGGTGCTGACGATGCAGATCTTGGTCCTATTTTAGATCCTTGTTGACAAGGGCATTAGATTTTCCTATGCATGAAACAGAATCAGCGCCGGCAGATCGCACCGGCTGTGAACGTGCAGCTAGTAGCTCGGCACATCAGGATTATCCACCATCGACGATTCAGATATCACAAAATAAACCGTCACTGCCGTCGGAACATAACTCTCTGACGACTTCTCCATTACCGTCATCTTCGGCAGCGACGAGAGGGACTGGTCTTTGCCGTAGTAAAGATGCTTCGAGAGCTTCAGACCGAAGTCGACTGAGCTCGTGAAGTTGGTGGCCATTTGATCGGGGAGAGAATTGAGGGGAGTTAGAGAGAGAGAGAGAGAGAAAGAGAGGGTGGTGGTGTTAGAGACGTTTCATCAGTAGTGACATATGAGAGAGGAAGAAAATAAGGAGAGAAAGAGAGATAACATAAACAAAATTCCTTTCCACTCACTCTTGTCCCAACTTTTTATCTCTAAATAACATATTCCACTGCCCCACACATTTGATCTTGATCTCTATATTATTATTATTTTTTTAAAATTTAGGTCATCACAAAAAGGGAAGCCAGTCGAGGGTCACGCCACATGTTGTCCTTGGTGATGCTGCTAGTGCTGGTGCTGCTATATTCTGAGGAAGTACTAGTATTGAATCCATATCGAACAACTCCTTCCTCGATCTCACAGATTGTAGTCTTGATGTCTTAGATTTCGAAGCTATCTCAAGTCATGGCTTTAGCTTAGTGATCGTTTGAGTGACCTTACGCAAGGAACCAACTAGTCCAGGTTGTTTTGGCAAGACCAAGAGAATGTGTTCATCGATAACGTCTTTTATCTGATAAGAAACTTCCCTTGTTTCACCCATGTTTTCACGCCTTTATCTCCCTTTTCTGCTCTTGATTCTGCATCTTCTAAGAAAGAGTTTATACGCTCCAATTCAACTTTGATACTGACAATTTCCTTGTGGACACCCTTCAACAACTCTACTTCTCCAGTTAATAATGGTGCCAAATATTGAATAACTGAGCTCACTGCTCTTTCTGCCATTACTTATATCCCTGCACTAAACACACCATCACGATTAGTTCCAATTATGCTTCGTGTGTGATTGTGTCCACATAGAAAGGAAATTAGATGGAGTTTGGGTCCTCTAAAGTAGATGGTAAAGTCATTTATAAAGTTAAAAAAAAAAATGATTGGTCCACATTTTTATTATCATTGATGCCTTTTCCCCCCTCCCCCCCCAATTTTTCACCAAATTATTTTTATTTTAATTTGTTTGGAAAAAGTTTAGAAAATTAATTATGAAAACCAAATCAAACCAAACCAACCAGACAACATTCCCAGGGTCTAATATAATCATATTTAAGGAAACAAGTCAGGCCATGTGACCTTGTAATTAGATGGTCCAATCAAGCTAAAAAATTAATAATAATTACTATAAATCCGATATTGAGTTTGAAAAAATCATAAGCTAAATTTGGCATAACTATACCAACTCCTTTTTAATAAAGCTAAGCTAAAGCAAAAGAAACTAATACAAATGGGGTAGACACAACTATGGTTGATAATAACATATATATATATATATATAAACTAGTGGTGGTTGACACAAGCATCGCTTGTGTAATTCAAGTGAAAATAAAACAAAAGTTTTACTATTTATTGTGTGCCACTTATATCGTAAGGGTTTTCTTAATTTAATCGATGGTTAAGATTTCAGTCTTGTTCTAGTCATTTATCTAATTTTTTTGTTTTAAATAAAAAGTAAACACTTGGTAGCATAATAAGTTGAGGACATTGGGTGTATAGATAAATATATATATTTATTTATTTCGGTGTAAAAGATACAAGCACAACAACATCATCATTCATAGATTTGAGTAGATATTCGTGGATGAGTTACTTAAATAATGATCCAAAACAGAAAAAGATAGTAATGGGTTGTAGAAACGTGCATACCATCAACCAAGCAGAGATCGATGATGAGCAACTCAGCAAAGAAGAAATGGATATGAAGATCCCTAAACCAAACCCCGAGAATTGCTTCTGTTGCTTTTGTCAGATTTCAGCAAAAGCTTCACTCTATGAATAAATTAGGCTTCGTTTTTGGAGAAGAAAGACTTGACTTTGTAGTTGACTTGGGTATTTTAGGAGGAAAAAGATAAGAAAAGAAAACGACAGGTAATGAGAATATTTTTTTTTTATTTTATATCTTTTAATGAATAATTTCGGTATTATAAAATATATACACAGTCAATTGGCTATTACAATTTTTTGGACGTATAATCTTTTGATCATGAATGGGGCACAATTACTTAAGCCTATTTGTATGGAACCTCGTGGGATTGGACGAAGGTCCCTACTCCGTACTGACGAAGGTTCCTACTCCGTACTTAAGCCTATTTGTATGGAACCTAGTGGGATTGGACGAAGGTCACTACTCCGTACTGACGAAGGTCCTTACTCCGTACTAAAGCCTATTTGTATGGAACCTCGTGGGATTGGACGAAGGTCCCTACTCCGTACTAAAGCCTATTTGTATGGAGACTCGTTGGACTGGACGAAGGTCCCCACTCCGAAGTGGGATCTCTTTCTCCACTCTATGATGGGCCGAGCTAAGGGATCAATCTTGGCCCACTCTCCACTCCGAAGAAGGGAAGACTATGGGCCTGGCCCGAGCACCACTCCCAACTCTGAAGAAGGGAAGACCATGGGCCTAGCCCTAGTACCACTCCCCACTCCGAAGTGGGTAAGTCCATAACATGGGCTCTAAGGCTCCCACTCAACGACACATGAGTGCTAACAGATCAATCAATATCATGTAAAGTAAAAGGCACGTGGTGTCTGCAAATGACCGAACTTGCTCCCCTCTATTAAGGGATATGCTATCATCACGGCTGAAGACCAGGCGTAGAATAAGGGAGCTTGATGAATAAGTCATACGATCTTTATAAAAGGTAACCTTACTCTCCTTGAAAGGGTGGGCTCTTAACTTTAAAAACAGACTCGTCTTCTCTATCTTGTCTCTACCAAACTTCAGTACTGACTCGACCGTCGGTGCACCAGGGTTCGTCCACGAAGTTCCATCTTACTCTATTGCGGAAACTGGTCCGCACATTTGGCGCCATTTGTGGGAATCGTTCTCTGATTGTTTTGTGACAAACTCCGGCGATGGATATTGAAGGAACCTTGCAACCTGGGATGGGAAAGAAGACTCCAGGAACAGAGAGAACCAAAGACAAGGGTCTGGCCTTCCCTACCGGGAATGACAACCTGATGGACCACGACAGTCTAACCCTCCATACGGCGGAGCGACGTCATGTCGTCGCCTATCAGTCATCTCAACGGCTGTTTGTTGAGAAGGACCACCGTGATCGTGTCATCAACTCGATGAGTCTGGAGATTGAGGAGTTATGTGCTTAACTGAGGAAGCAGATGGTACCTCAGGGTGAGCCAAGGAAGTCCGGAGGGAGACCATCGCAGCAATGGAGGCACACTCCTCCGTCGCCCCCACGACGTGAACGGTCTAACTACGGTCCTGCTCGTGGTGAGCGTAGCCGACCGATTCCAGTACGCAGTGAGGGAGCCAGTAGTAGGATAGAGAACCCTCGAGAAGACTCTCGCAAGAGACTAAAGTCCATCAGTCATTATTCAATAATCTCTCCTCTTCCGCGTCGTCGTGACGAGCGACCGCGTGACTTGAGGACATGGTTGAACGACAATCAAGGAGATGACCGACGGTCAAACAAAGTAGCAGAACGACGATTAGAAAGGGAAAATGAGCATCTAGATCGGTCCGTTCATCAGATAGAGCGTCGTGCTCTGGACCGACTAGTCTCTTTCCCCATTTGCACTGAAATTGAAGCGGTGGAAGCTCCTCATAAGTACAGTCCACCAAAGTTCATCCTCTATGATGGGAAGTCAAACCCCCCGACTCATATTAGCCATTACAGCCAAATGATGTCACTTTGGAATCAGAACGATGCGTTCATGTGCAAGGTTTTTGCCTTTAGCCTTGGTGAGCATGGCCTCCGATGGTATGACAAGCTTCCTCCTCAATCAATCTATGATTGGGCTCAGCTCTCTGAAGCCTTCATCGCATGGTTTGTTTCTAATAGCCGAATCCCGAAGGGATTGAATACCTTGTTCAATACTCAGAAAGATAAAAAGGAGTCTTTGCACGAATACGCTCGACGATATTGGAAGGCATATGGTGATTTGGAAGAAGATGTTTGTAGTGAGCCGTTGGTAGCTCTATACTTCAAACAAGGCCTCCCCCCTTTACATAAGCTCAGGCATTCATTGACGAAACGACCGTCCTCTAACTTGAAAGAGCTGACGGCTCGAATAGAGGAGCGAGCCCTTGTGGAAGATGACACAGCCTCTATACAAGTGTCAGTTGCAGATGAGGGAGTTAAGGCCTCTTGGCAACATAAGGCCGAACAACCTAGGAGGGAGGACAAAAGAAAGAGGTATGGCCAAAATAAGCAACCGACCATGCAAACCGAAGAAGAAAGGAGTAGATCCTACGAAGCCATAACCATTGTGTTCACGGAGCCGATCTACAGGCTCTTGGAAAAAATCAAGAGAGAACCCTACTTCGTTTGGCCTCCTAAGATGATGGGGGATCCTGCTCGGCGCAACCAGGAGTGGCGGTGCACCTATCATCGTGAGAAAGGGCATAAGACGCAGAACTGCAAAGACCTTAAGAGGCATCTTGAAGACTTGGTTACTGCCGGCCACCTCCAGCAATGGATCGATGTGGAAAAGACAAGGGAAAAACAGAGACAACCCCCAACCCCTCTACCAGAGGACCAAGCTCCAAGGCTAGTGATAAACGTTATCCATGGGATGACCGATCCCCAAAGGAAGAATGCCCATCGTGGCGAGATTCAGAGAGCCACACACTTGCAACAAGTCATGTCAGTAGGACCATTGCTCAAGAAGTCTAGAACAGAATCAAAGCCCTCTCAATTCAACATTGTGTTCTCCAAGAAAGATCTAGAAGGGATCCAACATCCCCACATTGATGCCCTGATCGTCACTGTCGGTGTGGCGAACAAATTTGATGTGAAACGGGTCCTAATTGATCAAGGGAGCGCCGCTGACATTATGTATTATGACCTTTTCAAAAAGCTAGGTCTTGATGAGAAAAACTTAATCCCTGCAGTCTCCCCTCTGGTCGGCTTCAATGGACAGACAGAGTGGTCGCTTGGCCGGATCAACTTGTCCGTCACAGCAAAGTCCAAAATGGTCCCTGTCGACTTCTTGGTGATCAATACTTCATCTCCTTACAATGCAATACTCGGTCGACCTTGGATTCATACAATGGAGGCAGTGCCATCCACTTACCACTAGGTAGTCCGTTTCCCAACAAAGAATGGGGTGGAGGAGATCAAGGGTGACCAAGTAGCGGCAAAACACTGCTTCATCGCTGCCATGAAATCTAAACAAGCATGCAAGGAAGTCCAGATGGTCGAACTACCTGATCAGCCTATATTGGAAGACGTTGGTAGAGTGCCAACAGAGAAGATGGTGGAGGACCTCGAAACGATCTTGGTGGGCAGAGGAGATCCAGACAAATTCTTTCTACTCAGCACTTCGCTTCTCACCGGAGAGAAGGAGCAGTTGCTAACTCTCCTCTGCAAGAATATAGAAGTATTTGCCTGGTCTGCTTACGAGACTCCTGGGTTGGACCCAGCCTTTGCATGTCACCAACTCAATGTCTAACCAGCAGCTCGGCCCGTAGTCCAAAAGAGCAGACGATCATCCGCAGAACATACAAAAGCAGTCACCCAAGAGGTAAACAAGCTTCTGGTGGCAGGGGTCATACGAGAGGTACAATATCCGAAATGGTTGTCTAACACCATTGTGGTGAAGAAAAAGAATGGAAAATGGAGGGTGTGCGTCGACTTCACCAGCCTCAACAAAGCTTGTCCTAAGGACAGCTTTCCTCTCCCACGGATAGACCAACTGGTAGATGGAACTACCGGACATGAACGAATGAGCTTCCTAGATGCCTACAGTGGCTATCATCAAATCCCCCTGTTTGGCTCTGACCAGGAGAAGACAGCATTCATTAGCCCAAGGGGCACTTACTGCTACAAAGTGATGCCCTTCGGCCTGAAAAACGCCGGTGCGACCTATCAACAGATGGTTACTAAAATGTTCAAGGACCAACTAAGCAAGACTATGAAGGCCTATATAAATGACATGGTGGTCAAAAGTAAATTGGCCGAACATCATCTGAGAGACTTGGAGGAAGTGTTCTAAATCTTGAAGACCCACAAGCTTTGCTTGAACGCCTCGAAATGTGCATTCGGGGTCGGTTCAGGGAAGTTCTTGGGATATATGGTGACCAAGCAAGGTATCGAAGTCAATCCCGACTAGATCAAAGCCCTCCAAGGCATCGAGGCACCTACAAAGGCTAAGGAACTCCAGAAGTTTGCTGGTATGGCTGTAGCATTGAATTGCTTCGTTAGTCGATTTTTCGATCGAATGAGACCCTTCTTCTAACTCCTAAGGAAGAAGGCAGACTTCGAATGGGGTGACCAGTGCTCCGAAGCACTCGTAGAGTTGAAAAAGTATCTTTCTTCCTCTCCTCTTTTGTCTACTCCAGTCCCCAACGAAGAGCTCTTTCTTTACTTGGCTGTCTCCGATCACGCTGTGAGTGCAGTCTTGATTAGAGAGGAAGGGAAAGAACAAAAGCCAGTATACTACGTTAGCAAAACCCTCTTGGATGCCGAAACCAGATACCTACCTCTAGAGAAGCTGGCATACGCTCTACTGATAGGTTCTAGAAAGCTTGCTTACTACTTCCAAGGACACACTATCAATGTCCTCACAGAGTACCCTCTAAAGTCTGTGTTCAGCCGAGCTGATTTCTCGGGCCAGACAGTGAAGTGAGCAGTAGAATTGGGGGAGTTTGACATCAAATTCCAGCCACGGATTGCTATCAAAGCTCAAGTGTTAGTAGACTTCGTAGCTGAGTTCACTCCAGGACCGACCGGCCCCTCCGAAGGGAGCTCGGCCTTAGCAACCGAAATCCACAACACTCATCAAACCCCCGCTGAGGCATGGAAACTTTTCATTGGAGACGTTTGGCAGCTGTTCGTTGATGGATCCTCCAACCAAAAGGGTTCTGCAGCGGGAATGGTCCTTTTTTCACCAGAGGGGTTTATTTGAGAGCAAGCTGTCAGATTGGGATGGAAGGCTTCCAACAACGAAGCGGAGTACGAGGCTCTGCTAGATGGTCTCCACAGCGCTGAACACTTTAATGCAGAGGAGTTGCTCGTCTATGGCGACTCCTAACTTGTGGTGAACCAATTGACAGGAGTATACGAAACTTGCGATGACCGGATGACATCCTATGTAGAACAAGCCAAGCACCTAATTCGCAAATTTCAAGCTATCAGGGTTGTGAAAATTGGCCGTGATGGAAATAGCCACGCCGATGTGTTAGACTGTCTTGGCTCTTCGGTGAACTACAGAAATGGTCGCAAGATATGGGTCGAATTTGTTCCTCAACCGACCATCTATCCACCTAGCTCGGTCCTTTGTACTGACCTTGGTCTGAGCTGGATGGACCCTCTCCTTGCCTTCTTAAAAAATGGTGTTCTTCCAGATGACAAGAAAGAAGCACATAAAACAAGGCACCAAGCTGCATGATTTTGGGTCTCACCTTCGGGCAAGCTTTACAAAAAGTCTTACCTCGGTCCGTATCTTCTTTGTGTTCACCCCAATCTTGTAGAGAACTTTCTTTATGAAATCCACGAGGGGATCAGTGGCAGTCATATTGGAGGTTGGTCCTTGGCACACCGAGCCCTCACTCATGGGTACTGGTGGCCGCGTATGCAGAAAGATGCCCAACAGTATGTCCAAAAATGCGACAAGTGCCAAAGGTTTGCTCCACTCATTCATCAACCAACCAAGAACTTAACTCCCCTCACCAGTCCATGGCCATTTGCACAATGGGGTCTGGACATCGTTGAACCTCTAGCAACGGGTACTGCTAACAAAAGGTTCTTCGTTGCTGTCACTGACTATTTCACTAAGTGGGTGGAGATTGAAGCCTTAGCAAGCATAAAGGAAGCTGACATGAAAAGGTTTGTTTGGAGGAACATCATTACTCGGTTCGGCATCCCAAGGGCCCTACTATCTGACAACGACACCTAGTTTGATGGGAAGGTTTTCAGGAAGTTCTGTTCTGACTTAAAAATTGAGTTCCGAAATTCTACTATAGTCTACCCTCAAGGTAATGGTCAAGCTGAAGCGTTTAACAAGACGGTCATCAATGGGATGAAGAAACGGCTGGAGAAGGCCAAAGGCAAATGGGTGGAAGAACTGCCAAACGTTCTGTGGGCGTATAGAACAACACCACAGCGATCAACAGAGGAGACGCCTTACTCTCTCACTTATTGGATGGAGGCCATCATCCCCTTGGAGGTCAGCCTTCCCACTATTCGGTTTGAAATCTTTGAACCAGCAAACAATGATGAGGCTATCGCCCAAGCTCTTGACCTGACAGAGGAACGCAGAGAGACCACGCTCATTCGTCTGGCAGCATACCAGCAACAACTTACTAGAAATTTCAATAAAAATGTGCTAATTCGCCAATTTCTACCTGGAGATCGGGTGCTAAGGAAAGTCATGGATCATAAGAAGGTCCCTGGTGAAGGGAAGCTCGGCCCTAACTAGGAAGGGCCTTACAGAGTTACCTCTGCCTTAGGCAACGGAGCTTACTACCTGACTGACATAACAGGCAAGCCCATTCCTCGTCCTTGGAATGTTGCCAACTTAAAGAAATACTATCAGTGATGTAATGATCTAAACAGCTTTTGTAATTGTAATTCTCTCAATATTATTGAAATCACCTTTTCCCTATGAATTTTGTTCTTCTTCATATGTGTCGTACATATTTTCGCTTGGCAATTGAGCAAGAACGGGTTACAGGTCTTAACCTACGCCCCAGCCTGCAAACTCGGCCCTTCGGTTGGAGTAAGGCGTCAAGTGGTATAGCTTGGTGGAATTTATGCCAAGTATCGTTACTTGAAAGCATGGTCCATGGTAACAACTCGCGCTCAATGAAGAGCCGAGTTACACTCTACGATGAGTTAAGCTTGACCGAATCAAGTAAAAGCCGAGCAACGAAATGACCAGCCGAATCCAACTAGACATTTCTAAGGCACAAAGCCTGGTCTGCCCGATTAGACGCCCTATATAGTCTCACAGCCTCTGCTCGGCTAGGGGCATGGAAAGTTCTTTCTTCCAATTTTTCTAAGGCACAATGCCTATTTTGCCCGATTAGACGGTCCGATCGGCCATGAAGCCCCTGCTTGGCCGAGGGGCATGGAAAATTTTTTCCTCAAATTTTTCTAAGGCATAAAGCCTAGTTTTTACCAAACAAACAGCCTCCTTCCCTACGGCGTATCTGCTCGGATTGGGGGCATCAAAAGTTATTTCTGCCAATTTTTCTACAGCATGGAGTCTAATCAGACCAAACAGACGGCCTCCTTCTTTAGAGAGCCCCTGCTCGGCCGGGGGCAAGCATAACACATGCAAGCAAAAATTAGAAATTAAAATTCAAGACATACAAAAATGCAACAAAGCTTGGCACTACTATAAAGCAACCATTACAAAAAGAGGACCTCGGCTTTACAAAATGACGATGTCAAACTAGAGAACTCCAACACTTTAAAAAAAAACAAAACAAAAAGAGAGAGATCTCTTATTTCGTTTCCGGTGACGGCCGCGTGCCGACTTCACTTACTCGGCTCTCCTGGCAAGCTCTTCCTTTTTTTTTGTTATCAGAGACCTTCAAGGGCCCTGCCCCAGTGCTTCCGCCGAGAGAGTCGGCCCCCCGCCGACTATCAAAGGCGAGGAAAGAAGGCACTCCAAATCGGGCCACGGAGGTGGCTTGCCGTTTTAGCTCTTTGTTTTCAGCCTTCAATGCACAAATCTCTGCTCGCGCATCTTTGTACATGCGCTGGAGTAGAGAAAGTTGGGCGTTGATCTAGTGTACTTCATTTGTCCTGGCCTGCAGTCGGAGAGACAGTTTAGTGACTGTCGCCACTGTCTCCATGCAAGACCTCAATGTAA
The DNA here is from genome assembly GCA_025200525.1 of Camellia lanceoleosa. Lineage (NCBI taxonomy): Eukaryota > Viridiplantae > Streptophyta > Magnoliopsida > Ericales > Theaceae > Camellia > Camellia lanceoleosa. The sequence goes on from CM045766.1 coordinate 133,477,373, forward strand.
AGTGATTGGCTTCTATGTCAGATTGAGCAGCCATTATTTGCTCAATTGACAACACAGGAAGGTTAGGAAGAGAAGCTGTAGGGGCACTCAGCCCTGAACCAGAAGAGTTTATGGGATTGTTCAGATCCGGAAACAGAGTGAGAGGACGGGACGAGGAAGCCATGGATGTGTGGTGAGAGGTGTAAAAAAAAAAGAGTCTTCCACTTAGTCTCTCTGTTTTGTCTCTTGAGGAAGAAAAAGACGGAAGATGAAAAGATGAAGGAGATGGAAGAGAATGGAGAAGAAGCAGAAGAAGAGAGTGGTTAAAGAGAGAAGAGTGATGAAGATGAAGAAGAAGAAGAAGAAGATAGAAGAGAAGAAGACAAAGAGGGAGAGAGCCGAGGCAAGCGTCGTTCGAGGCCTGCTTTCGTCGGCCAGTAACGCAAAAGCAGGCCGCGTGTCAAACGCAGTTATCAAAAAAGAGAGAGACGCGGGAGATTTATATGTATATGGATGTATGTATATATATTGTATAGCTATGTATTATATATATATATATATATATTTGTTTGAATATTTTGGTCACAAGAGTGGCTTGGTTCAGTGGTTTGACTCAATGGTTGAGGACCAAGAGACTAAGCCTGAGGTTAAAGGTTCAAACCCCCAGATCAACACATTTCTTTTTCTTTGTTTTTGTGTGTCTTGCGGGCGCTGACGTCAACAAACAGAATATTCTTTCTCTGTCACGGAATATTCCCCAGATGTGTATATGTATACCGTATGTACGTATCTGTATGTATTTTGTATGTACATAGATCTGTGTATACCGTATATGTTTGTGTATATATATACCGTATATTTGTGTGTGTGTGTGTGTCTCTGTATATGTAGAGTTTGTCTGTGTATGCATGTATACGTATTTGTATTTTGTATATGGTATGTATATATATATATAAATAAATTTGAAGGCTAATGTAAAGTTTGAGCAAATTGGACTGAGATACAAATAATGGCTTCCACTCAATAATTTTTAGTGCAAGCCAGGGGGCAAATGAAGGGGGCACAATTACTTAAGCCTATTTGTATGAAACCTCGTGGGATTGGACGAAGGTCCTTACTCCGTACTGACGAAGGTCCCTACTCCGTACTAAAGCCTATTTGTATGGAACCTCGTGGGATTGGACGAAGGTCCCTACTCCGTACTAAAGCCTATTTGTATGGAGACTCGTTGGACTGGACGAAGGTCCCCACTCCGAAGTGGGCTCTCTCTCTCTCCACTCTATGATGGCCGAGCTAAGGGATCAATCTTGGCCCACTCCCCACTCCGAAGAGGGGAAGACTATGGGCCTAGCCTAAGCACCACTTCCAACTCCGAAGAAGGGAAGACCATGGGCCTAGCCCTAGTACCGCTCCCCACTTCGAAGTGGGTAAGTCCATAACATGGGCTCTAAGGCTCCCACTCAACGACACATGAGTGCTAACAGATCAATCAATATCATGTAAAGTAAAAGGCACGTGGTGTCTGCAAATGACCGAACTTGCTTCCCTCTATTAAGGGATGTGCTACCATCACGGCTGAAGACCAGGCGTAGAATAAGGGAGCTTGATGAATAAGTCATACGATCTTTATAAAAGGTAACCTTACTCTTCTTGAAAGGGCGGGCTCTTAACTTTAAAAACAGACTCGTCTTCTCTATCTTGTCTCTACCAAACTTCGGTACTGACTCGACCGTCGGAGGGATTTCCGACCAATCCCCGGTCGGGCAGCCTAACTATTTGTTCCTTGTGCAGGCCTTCACCAATCGGTGCACCAAGGTTCGTCCACGAAGTTCCATTTTACTCTATTGCAGAAACTGGTCTGCACAGATCATATTTTTTTTAATATACATATTTTAAATATGTCTACAAGGCTCTATATTAATTATTACTGCTTTGAGTCCTAAAAAAATCAAAGGCGACACTAAGTCACTTTTAGTTAATTTCTCACCAAATCTCCATTTTTTTATTTTTCTGTTTTTGGTGAGAAATGAATATGACATTATTAGAGATTCTATTTCTCACAATTTTTTTTTGAAAAAAATTAGTGAAACATCCATCTCCAAATTTTAGTAGTAAAAGATGTCCAATATATGTTTTCTTATTAGTTAAGATCCTTCAATAATATTTTATAGAGAAATTTCAGTTCATCACAGAGAATTTTTGTGATGAGCTATAATTTCTGAATAAAATTTTTGAAATTTTTCTGTGAAACTGAAATTTCTATTTGAAAAGCTAAAATTTCTCTATGAATATAAATATCTCTCTACTGAAATTTCTCTTTGCCGAAATTTCTCTATGAAAATGTTGAGAAACCCCAACTACTATGAAAAATATTACAAGTCTTTTATCTTATAAAATCAGAATTTTTTTTACCTAATTTGTAAACTAAACAAGAAAAATACTTATTTTTCTCATAATTTTTTTTTTTACTTTTATCATTTCTCATCATATCACTCAATTCAAAACAAAAAAAAAAATAAAAATCAATTGGATGGATTTGACAATTACTTTTTTAGTAAATTTTTATTTTTTTTAAAGATAAAATTGTTGTTAAAAAAAGTTGATATGTTCAACAAATTCTAAGAAAATGGCTTTTTTATTTGGAAAGTTTTAATTTTTAATTTTTTGATATTTAGTGATCTGTTTTTAGATTTTTTTTTCTTCCGTTTTTTAACCTTCTAATATTAATCTAGAATAGAAAAACCTGAATTTTTTTTAAAAAAATAATACAAATTTTAAAATTTTTCACTAAACACAAATTAAAATGAATCTTGTTAAAAATAAAAAAAATCTCAATTTTTAGCTTAAAAAAAAAACCCATAGCCAAGTGGTTAATTTTTTTAACTTAATAACCACAAAATAATAATAATTACCAAACAGATATTTTTTCAATTTAAATAACCAAAAAATAACTAAAAAAAAGAGTGAATAATAAGGAGAATAAAGTAAAATAAAATGACTACTCATTAAAGGAGAAAGGAGAAAAGCATATTTTTCTCAGAAGTCTTGCTTTTAAAAGAAGAAGAGCAAAAAGACAAGAAAAAGCAAGCAAATCATCACGCGTATGGAAAAAGCGTGTGCCCCCTTTCTTATCATCAATCACAACTACCACTACCCACATCCCACCTACCACTAAAAAAAGTGTTTTTAATTTGTGTTTTAAGATAAATTTTTAAAAAAAAAATTAAAGGAAAAAAAAATTAAAGGGAGTTTAAATTTATTTATTTTTTAATTTGTTTAATTGCATGTTTTGAAAATAATTTTAGAGGTTAAGATAATTTAATATTTTGTTATTGTTAAATAGATATATGTGAGAGAAAAAATGATTGAAAAAGAAAGAGGAAGAAAAAAAAAAGTGATTGACTGATATGTAATAGAAAGAGAAGTAATTTTAAAATTTTTTTAAGAAAATTTATAACCAAACATGTTTTTGAAAATTTTTTTCCAAAAATATGATTCAAAATACAAACCAAACATAACCTACATTCCACAAAATTGTTGGCCCTATTTATATTCAACAGTTGTTGATATATACATGTTTTCTTATGAAGTGAATCATAAAATCGACCAAGTGAAGATGAGAAACTACACTCACCGAAGTCATCTTCAGATAAATATTTTTTTTTTTTGGTTCACCACCCGGTATCCGACCCTTAGGCCGACTAATCCGGATTCGGGGAGTAGTTTTGGATGGTTAGACTCAAATCCCCTCCCAATTGGCGATGCGGGGAATCGAACCGTGGTCCTTCCTACCAAGTCAAGCTCCAATCGCCACTTGACCACCAACCAATTGGTCATCTTCAGATAAATATGCCAATAACACCAGATCAGCATACTTCATGTCCAAGAACTTAAACTTTGGCCCCCCTGTTTGAAAGACATGTTTTAGTGAAGCAAGAAAATAGTACTCGAGATTTTATACATATATATAATATTGTTACTAATGGTGTAAGTTGTTAATCTCTTCCAAGGAAAAACTATTCTACTTCTTAGAAGCACATATTTTAGTATTTCACCAATAGAACACAACTTGTCTCATATAGTGAGAGCTCACAATAGATCTTCTTCATCAATCTCTCTTTGATGTATTGCTTTGCTACTTGGCAAATTACTCCCTCCTTGTTGCCAATAACCACCCTAAATTTGCATGCCTTGAAAATAGAACAAATCTTTTTAGCCAAAATAATGATGTAAAATATATTATCAATAAATATAGATAAAAGATGAACAACCAAACAAATTGAAAACCAAAACTAGAATTACAAATCCCTTGCGTCCAGATTCTTAAACTTGGTTATCATTGACAATTGGTAAATGTAAATGGGCCAAATCTTTCAGTACATAAGATCGAGAGGATATGACTCATGGTAAGGTGTACACATGCCAGACCTCTCGAGTCTATGGTAGCCCACTCAACCACTAATATGCATTATATGACCAAAATATCCAAAGCCACATGCCAATGAATATCCAAAGCCATACGCCAATGAACTTCCTTCTATTCCGAAACCCGTTGGGAATCCAAATGCCTAAACTGATATCCCACAAGGTCACATACTAGGATTGTTTGAAATGAAGAGTCAACACTTCATTTGAAGAACTAAGAAACCATATCCACAAAATGACTCCATGCAATACCTAGTCCTGTCATCACTAGAGATAGGGTTACCCGGCCATCTTGCCCAACCAAGCGGTTGTGACCTCTCTACTCATTACTCATAAGTTCATGGTTTAAAATTTAAAATAGAAAACAAATAGGACAAGAAATAATAGAGAAACAGAGCAAGGAAAGGAAACAACAACAAGAGGATTCACATACGTAAAATAGAGTACCAAAGAATACTCAGTATTCCACTAATGCTACGTTTAGGGGATTTGAGAAAGGATTTGGAAAGAGAAATGAAAAAAATAGGTGAAATGTGAATAAAATATATCTAAATTTCACCTAATTTCACATTCCTTTTCCCTTTATCTTTCTAAATCTCCCCCTCTCCCGCCCCAAAAAAAAAAAAAAAAAAAATTCCTCCAACCAAACACAACATAAACGAAACATCCATTCCTTTGACAACATAGGGAAGGTCTATAAACTTTTCTCCTTTCTTCGCAAGCTGATGAAGAAGGGAAAAAATGAAAAAGGCAAATCAAGGAGAAAACATTCTGTTTGGTAGAGCTCCCAAACTTTAGTTTTACCCTTTGTTTTGAACGTGGGGTTTGTTTTCAAAAATCAATTCCACACTCACTTTTGAAAACTATGTCTAAGATGGAAATATTTGGGCTTACCGCTCGTCCCCCGGACATACGGCCAGTTGGCCGGAACAGTGTATTTTTTTTTTTTTTTTTAAACAATTGCCACCTGTGATTTTTTATATTTTAAATAAAAAAAAATCATAATTTTTAAAAAAAATTTATGAGCTTTGAATAGAATTTTGAATTGTATATTTGGTTATGAGTTGTAAGTTTTTGTATCAAATATCATATGTCACATCAAAAATTCTCCACTCAATTCAAAACTCATTCACCAAACAAATTTTCCATACTCAAATCATAATTCCAAAACTCACAAACTCAAAATACAACTCCATTCTCAAATCATATTTAGAAAACTCTACCAAACGCTACCTTATTTATTGCATCATTTCAAGAACATTATGTTTGTGAAAAAATAGCACATAACAGCATGATAGGAGCTAAAGACTATCTAAGAAAATTTTAGAATATCTCCAGAACAAAAAATAAGCATAAAATAGCAAGCCAAAGTCCCAGAGAGAACCTTCATATATGAGAGGTGTAATGAATCTCAAAGACATAATCTCTACTTACCCAAAAAATCTAAAATTACACATCAATCATGTAATATCAACTCAGTGCTTTGCTAAAATATAGAAAAACAAAAATATAGAGGTGACGATATAATAAAAGATGGTAGTTAAACATATTTTTAAAAAATGATAATAAGAACTAATCAAATAAGATGAAGGTATACTAAGTATAAAAGAGAAACATCAACAAAAAAAAAACACACACACAGAGATAAAGCTTCTATTACCTTTATCGAACAAGAACTAACAATTAATTGAACCTTGCACTAAATTCACCAATATCTACTGCTCACTGACCAAACTCACAATAGAACAAGAAGCACAAAAGTTAAATTGTATGTAAAATAATATAATAATAGAACTCAACCCAAAAAAGCCTGCATCCTAACCATTTCAGGTAGGTTTCATCTTTAGCCTTCATTCAACTCCATCTAGAGGCATATCCTCTCATAAATCATTGGCAACTATTTCTTTCTCATAGCCCCAGCTGATGTTCATTTTGGCCTTCCTCTTATTCTTTTAGCAACTTAAATTTAATTCTTCATTTTGGAGGAGTGGCAGAAAGTGAGAGGAACAATTATATACAAAGGAAGGAAAAGAAAGGGAGCGAAAGAAAAAATCACTTCACCCTTTATCTGTTTGGTTAAACAGGAAGGAAAGAAAATGAAATAAATACTACTAACATTTTATCATTTTCTCATACAAATGAAGAGAAGGGTGGTATATAGCTGACTACAATGGCCTAACAACCACCAAATTTCCACCTTCAACAAAGTTCAAAGGGAAGTACATTATAAAATTTATTCTTTAATGGTTAAGAAAATTATCAAAGAGTCTCAAAGCCTCATTTGTAGTTGTCTTTGTGTGTGCCTTTTGTCTTTTGAGAAGGCAGATGGGAGAGGATACCAAAATTGAGCTGTACATGCAAAGATCAGAAACAACCATGCCATAACCAAAACTTTTCCCAGTACAGTGCAGGCTAGACAAGTGAAGGTCTCATACAAGTACTGATCACAAACACAATCTAAGAAGCACTGACACTTCTAAAGAGGTGGCGTATCCGTATCGTGCCTGTGCCGAACACCAACACTCATTGGACACTTCCCAACACATGTCCGACACTCGTCAAAAAAAATAGATTTAGACACTCTTTGAACAATTGGAGAACACACGTGTGCATTACTTAAACACATAAATCCACCAATTAGACACACTTGAAACTAATTATAAGTTTGAGCTAAATAATTTAAAATACAACAAAAAAAGAAATATATATATAAATTTATAAAATAAGTGTTCTATTACATTTTTTATTATCTTTGAATGATATATACATATATATATGACATATAATAAATATATAAACTTATATATTTCATGCGTGTCTCCCACGCGTCGTGTCCTGCATTTTTTGAAAATTGACGTGTCGGCGTGTCAATGCATATCCGTGCCGTGTCACATGTCTATGTTCATGCTTCTTAGAACACAATACAAAACTAAATCATAGTAAGAAATAAAGTTTTCCCAACCAATCAGCAGAGAACAGATCTATTAAAAAAATCTGCAAACTTCTATAGTTAAACAAGTAAAACAACAAATAATAGCTCAATTTATTTATTTTTTGTCTTCCTCAAGTTTGAAGACATTCCAACAATCACCTATAAAAGATATGACTATTAATGGTCAGTCTCTGTGTCAATCTACCACTGTCACTGATATAGGTGTAGGAAACTAACTTCCAATTGCATACCTGCTCAATGTTCTACCCAGGGTTTGGATCATTAGATAGAGTTAGAACCCTCGCAAACCGGTCCAAGCAATTCCCAACAGTAATATCTATAGTCTCACCAAAAATCCAATACCGCCCTTCGCTATATGCAATCACCTGTGTGTTCCCACCACTTACATATAGCACAACAGGATCATCTGCTCCAGTCACAACCCTTCCGATCTCAATATGAGCAACACAATGATTTACCACAACAATGGGTTTCTTCCAAAGTTGTGAAAGAACCCTGAGAGGGAGATTTATGATCTGGAATTGGGCCGAGGTAACGGCCGAGCAAGTTGAGAGCCTAATGGTGCATCGGGCCGAGATGACCTGCGATCCGCCCAGAGATGGACTGCCAGGACCCGGGCTGGGCAGGTGCTGGGTCGAGTATGTGCTGCCCCAGATCGTATAGAAGCTGCTCGGCAAGGCAGTGCTCGGTTGGACTGAGCTACTTGATCAGGCGATGGTGGAGCCAGTCAAGCTGAGTGACCGGCGCCCGGAAAGGCGTGGTCAGCCGAGGTAATCGTTTGATCGGCAGGAAGGCCGACCGCAGGAGATGCCCCGGGCTCGGCTTTGCCGAGATGCCGCCTAGCCCGGTTCTCCTTGGGCTTAGCCAGTGAAGTGCTTGGGTATGAAGCACAGCACGGCCATGGATGGAGCAGCTCAGCTGCCGAGCTCCAGCTGAGAAAGCAGGCAGTTGAGATTAGGTGATGTTCAGCAAGGTTTGCGCTGACAGATGGGATAGCGGAGCCACGTGTTAGGAGATGACTGGGAGTGGATATGGGGCGCAGAAGGTATATAGGCATGTCTGCGCCCCCCATACTAGGACAGACGAACACTTTTGTAAGATATTCTTACATTCAAATACTCTCCTCTCTCTCTCTCTCTATCCCAAGGTGTGTGCTAACTTGATCGTCGGAGGGGTTTTCCGGTCACACACCGCTGGGTAGCTCACCGCCGTTGTACTTTCAGGTGATCGGACAGAAACGAAGCTTGGAAGAAAGGAGTACGGGCTTGACGGAATATTTGGTCCCCGTACAATTGGCGCCGTCTGTGGGAAACTTGCAGATAAAACCTTGTCTTCCGAAGCTCATCTGATCGCCTTCTATGGCGAACAACGAGGAGATTCAGGTGTCCGCCATCGACGGAATCACTCCGGAGTCGGGCAGACTCAGAGAGGGACCCCCCACCATCTCTCCAATGGGGGACCTGGAGACATACCAGGGAGGACAGTCAGGCGACGCGCGGGATAAGCGCGGGAGGAGTTATGGACATTCACGGAGTCCGGAGGGTCATCGGCGGCGGAGAGATTCACACGCCAGGCGTCTGGAAAGCAAGTTGAAGGACCAGGATGCCGTCATCCGGTGAACGGCAGCAGCAATGGAGGAGTTGAAGCAGCATGTCAAAGGGAAGGGTGTAGCTGGAGTGGGCGACCACAGTGAGCGCACCCAACCCTGCCGTTCGGGTAGTCAGAGTCAGCGACACACTCCGTCCATCTCCATTACCAGAAGTTACAAGGTTGGTGATTCCGATGTGCGCGCAGAGGATTCCAGCGCGCAAGATAGTACTTACCAACCCTCGCGTCCAGTGACAACGTCGAGCTACACCTATTCCGCTCGAACAGAGGATTTGCGGGCAGTCCTCAAGGAACAGGCTCGCCGGCGGGAGGCTCAGAGGATACCGGCATTCCAGCGGTTATCCTATGGGGTTCACGCCAGCGAGGAGGTCAGAATGCCTCCACCCTGCCAAGCAGCACCGTTCCTGGTGGATTCCGACTTGGCAAGGTTGAGCGCCACCCCTTTCTCCCTGGAAATAGAGATAACACCTCTTCCGTCGGGCTTCCACTAGCCAAAGTTCACATTGTACGACGGAAAGACGGATCCTTACATGCACGTAAGTCATTTTCAACAGGTCATGGCCGGACATAGGCGGAATGACGCTCTTATGTGCCTCATCTTTCCGTCAAGTTTGGGCGAACTGGGTTTGAAGTGGTTCGAAAGGCTGCCGGAGGAAGTATAGAAAGGTGGCATCAGTTGGCTGAAGCCTTTGTTACGCGCTTCAAAACCAACACCAAAACACCGAAGGAAGTGGATCACCTACTGAGTGTCAAGATGGAACCGAGCGACACATTGAAGGCGTACAACTCCAGATATTGGGAGACCTTCAACAAGATCTTGGATTGTCCGGTCAACCTAGCAATCACTCAATACAAGCGTGGTCTCCCGGTCGGACATAGACTGCGGGACTCGCTTACCATGCATCAGCCGACATCCATGGGCCAGCTCATGCAGCGCATCAATGAGCACATCCGAGTTGAGGATGATGCGTCGGCGTCTACTGTCAAGGCAACCCCGGCAGCAACGGACAAGAAGACAGCAGGAAAAGTGTACGCGGTTGAGCAAGAGTCCAGCCGCTCTAGTGACAGGGCAGAGGAATCAGACCGTGGCTCGAATCGTAAGAACCGGGGTAGAGGCCGTCGGAACGACCGGGACGACTACACCCGAGATGATGTTGCTGATGCCAACAGAAGGTTGAAGGCAAGGACTGGCATCACTACGGTCTTCAAGATTCTAATTTATCGCATTCTTAGCGAAATCCGAGACGAGAAGTATGTCCGGTTTCCTGCTAAGTTGGGCGATGGGCAGAAGGGCTACAATCCGCGGTACCGTTGCACGTTCCACCGGGAGAGAGGCCACTGGACTGAGGATTGTTTGCCTTTAAGACAACACTTAGAAGAACTGGTCGCAGCCAGGCACCTAGACCGTTACATTGATGGCGGCGTAAAACCGAATCATGCTCCGGTTGATCCCAGGGGACAGGATGACCGAGATGCGCCGCCGCAAGGAGTTATTAACGTCATCCACGGCATAGTGGAACCGAAGCGTGTTTGCGAACTCCAGGGTATGATCAAGAAAGCAGAACATATGAGGGAAGTTTTGTCGGTGCAGCCTGCCATTAAGAGGGGGAAGACCGAAGAGAAAGATGTGATTAGTTTCACTTCAAGGGATCTAGAGCGTATCCAGACGCCGCACAACGATGCCCTAGTAGTGACACTTCGCGTCAAGGAATTTGACGTCAAACGGATCTTGATCGATCAGGGAAGCTCGGTTGAGATCATGTATTATGATGCGTTCAAACAGCTCAAACTCCGGGAGACAGACTTGGCTCTGGCAACTTCGCCACTGGTTAGTTTCAACTTACAACCGGAGTGGCCCTTGGGAAAGATTATCCTGCCGATCAAAGCGGGATCCGTGGTCAAGCAAGTGGAGTTTTGGGTGTTACAAGTGCCTTCGACTTACAACCTTATCCTTGGAAGGGGATGGCTTCACGCTATGCAAGCTGTGGCGTCGACCTACCACTAGGTAATGAGATTCCCCTCGGCTATGGGGGCAATCGAGGAGATTTGGGGAGATCAAGTCATGTCCAAACAGTGCTTCGTGGCGGTGAACGGCAGCCGGGCTGCCAAAGGCTTCGTGCAAATGATAGAAGAACCGGAAAACCGAGGAGTTCTGGAGGATGTGGGCACTAAGGCAGAGGACAAAGCTGTGGAAGACTTAGTTGAGGTACACATCGATATGGAGCGGCCGGATAAGTTCTTCCTGCTCGGTTCCAGCCTTACTGCCCAAGAAAAGACTGAGATGGTTGAGTTTTTGATGGCCAATATCAAAGTCTTTGCATGGTCGCCTTACGACATGCCCGGCCTTGATCCAAGTTTTATCTGCCATCACCTCAACGTCTTCCCTAGAGTAAAGCCAGTCATCCAGCGAACAAGGAGATCGGCGCTGCATCACGGCGAGGTAGTTGCAGAGGAGGTGAAGAACCTGCTTGAGGCACGAGCAATTCAGGAAGTGCACTACCCTCGGTGGATTTCCAACACAGTGGTGGTGCCCAAGAAAAATGGAAAATGGCGAGTTTGCGTCGACTACAAGACAGTCAACCGAGCTTGTCCCAAAGATAGCTTCCCCTTTCCGCGAATTGACCAGCCCGTGGACTTGACGGCTGGACATAATAGGCTCAGTTTCTTGGATGCCTACCGCGGCTACCATCAGATCGCCATGCATGGACCTGACTGATAAATCACCTCTTTCACGACTCCAAGGGGACTCTTTTGCTATCGAGTCATGCCTTTTGGTTTGAAGAACGCCGGGGCAACCTTTCAGAGGATGGTGACCAAAATGTTTGCTCCTTTGCTTGGCCGGACAATGGAGGCTTACATCGATGATATGGTGGTAAAAAGCCGGCATGAAGCAAACCATTTGTTCGACTTAGCCGAGGTGTTTGCCATTCTCAAGAAGCATAAGCTGCGCTTGAATGCGTCAAAGTGTGCCTTTGGCGTGGGATCCGACAAATTTTTGGGATTCCTAGTCACGAACCGAGGCATCAAAGCGGACCCTACTCAGATCAGAGCCGTGCAAGAGTTGAAGCGCCAATTTCGGCTAAGGACGGCAAAGATTCGGCGGGATGGCCGCCGCGCTTAATCGGTTTATAAGCCGATCATCAGATCGCTGCCGTCCATTTTTTCAAGCATTGAAGTCAAAGTTCTCGTGGGACGAAGAGTGTGACCGAACTTTGGCCGAGCTCAAGGAATATCTGTCTTCCCCACCACTGTTGGTTACTCCTCAGCCCGGCGAGGAACTTTATCTTTACCTCACCGTCTCACAGCATGCAGTCAGCGCGGTGCTCGTTCGTGCTGAAGGAATTAAGCACCTCCCAATCTTCTACGTCAGTAAAACCTTGCTGCCGGCAAAGACGAGATACTTGCCGTTGGAAAAGCTTGCGTTGGCTTTAATGATGGCTTCAAGGAAGTTGGCACATTATTTCCACGCTCACACTATCACTGTACTGACCGAGTTCCCTCTTAAGGCCTTGTTTGAACGGGCGGACTTCTCTGGCCGAATTCTCAAGTGGGCGGTCAAATTGGGACAATTTGATGTAAAGTTCCAGCCGCGCACAGCTATAAAGGCCCAGACTTTGGCCGACTTCGTTGTGAAATTCTCACCAGGAACCCATCCAGTATGCCCGGTCGATATTGCCGCGGTAGGAGACGAAGAGAATGCAACCCTGACCGAGATACGACAACTGGGTGGAGCTGACGACGCGGAATTTGCGCGCCTCACCGAAGTATCCTCAACTTGTACGTTTCAACCTACCGGTGACGCGATGACGGAGTCGGGTATTGTTGTCTCACCCACTCTATCCTGCATCACGCCAGAGGGAAGTAATGGCATAATACCGCGACCTGGTGATTCGCCTACGGACTTAAGCATTGAAGACCGACTTGCTGAATCCGGTGCCGAATCACCAAGGGGGGCTGGAGTTGAACCAGTCAACACAGAACTTGAAACCAAACAGCCAAGAAACCGTGATCCCATTACCCTTCGCAACTCTCAGGACCCATCCGACTGCTGGAAGCTTTTTGTGGGGGAAATGTGGAAGCTTTTTGTTGATGGAGCGTCCAACCGTCACGGTGCCAACCTAGGTATCGTTCTTATCTCCCCGGATGGCCTAACCATTGAACATTCTATCACGCTTGGCTTCCCAGCATCTAACAACGAGGCTGAGTACGAGGCCCTGCTGGCCGGGCTCAAGAGCGCTATTCAGATGAAGGCTGCCGAGCTAATGGTGTACAGTGATTCCCAACTGGTGGTTAACCAAGTCTCTGGGATTTACGAAGCAAAGGATGACAGAATGGCGAAGTACCAAGCCCTGGTCAAGGAACATATCAAACAGTTTCAGGCAATCAGAGTCCAACAGATTGGCCGTGAAGAAAACAGCCGAGCTGATGAGCTGGCCGGCCTCGCTTCGATGGTAGATAGTACGTCTCCAAACCCCCTGTTAATTGACTTTCTTCCACGGCCAAGCATTGAAGACGCCGGCCAGACGGATGTACTCTGCGCCACGCTAGGTCCTTCCTGGATGGACCCCATCATCTTGTTCCTCAGAGACCGGACTCTACCAACCGACAAGAAGGAAGCACACAAAGTCCGGGTGAAGTCAGAGCGGTTTTGGCTCTCTCCATCTGGTACGTTGTATAAAAAGTCCTTCACTGATCCTTATCTAAAGTGCGTGCACCCGAGTAGTGTGGAGGCCTTCTTGTTCGAAATTCACGAAGGCATCTGTGGCAGTCATATAGGGGGCAGGTCCTTGGCCTACCGAGCTATTTCAAGCAGGATCTTGGTGGTCGTGCAGTCGACGCACAGAAGTACGTCCGCAAGTGCAAAAAATGCCAGAAATTCGCCCATCAGATCCATCAGCCTGCTAGGGAACTTCTTCCCCTCACCAGTCCTTGGCCCTTCGCCATGTGGGGGCTAGATATAGTGGGGCCACTGCCAACAGCACCGGGCAACCAGAAATTCTTCATTGCGGCCACAGATTACTTCACGAAATGGGTTGAAGCTGAGCCCTTAGCAACAATCAAAGAGAAAGACGTGAAGCAGTTTGTCTGGCAGAACGTGGTCACGCGGTTTGGCGTCCCCAAGATCTTGATCTCTAACAACGGCACCCAGTTTGACGGTCGCCTATTCAGAGGATTTTGTGAAGATTTGAAGATTGAATTCTACAACTCCACTCCGGCTTACCCGCAGTCCAATGGTTAAGCCGAGGCATCGAACAAGACTATACTGGTTGGGTTGAAAAAACGGCTGGAGAAGGCAAAGGGAAAATGGGCTGAGGAATTACCCAGCGTCCTTTGGGCATACCGGACTACCCTACGGCGATCTTCCGGGGAGACTCCATTTGCTTTGGCTTATGGCATGGAGGCGGTCATACCTGTGGAAGTTGGCATGCCTACCCTAAGAAGCGAGAGTTTTGAGCCAGAACTTAATGCCGAGGCAATTGCCTTGGAGTTGGACCTTGTGGAAGAGCGCCGGGAGAAGGCCCTCATCCACGTGGCCGCCTATCAACAAGAGCTCTCTAAGAAGTACAACAAAATGGTGCACCCCAGACCGTTCAAAGTTGGTGATTGGGTTTTGAGGAAAGTTATGGGCAATACCCTGGTGCCAGGTGAATGCAAACTAGGGGCAAATTGGGAAGGACCCTACAAGATCACCGGTTTGGCGGGCAAGGGGGCTTACCACTTGGAGGATCTAGAGGGAAGAGCAATACCCCGGCCATGGAATGCGGCCAACCTCAGATTGTATTATTTCTAGCTTTAGCTTTCTGTTCTTGTGTAAAGGAATTTTTTGGCTTGCATTTCAGAATGTAATTCTTTTTGTTAAAATATAAAAGTGATTTTGCTTTAGCACTTGCATTGTTGTTTTGTAAAACTCGAGATGATTTACTCCGGTTGGAAGGGTTGATGTTTTGTTCTACTTAGATATTTCTTGCCGAGATGTTTTGCTCCGGTTAGAAGTATTGATGTCTTGTTCAACTTGCCGAGATGATTTATTCCGGTTGGAAGAGTTGGTGTTTTGTCCAACATAGGATTCCCAACCGAGATGATTTATCTCGGTTGGAAGTGTTGGTGATTTGTTCAACTGCTATTCCCAAACAAGATAATTTGCTCTGGTTGGAAGAGTTGGTGATTTGTTCAACTGTTATTCCCAACCAAGATGATTTGCTCCGGTTGGAAGAGTTGGTGATTTGTTCAACTGCTATTCCCAACCGAGATGATTTACTCCGGTTGGAAGAGTTGGTGATTTGTTCAACTTTGTTATAACCAACCGAGATGAATATTTCGGTTTATGAAGTTGCTGTTTTGTTCTGCTTAAGTACTTTAACCGAGCTATGTATTCCGGTTAACAAAGTGTTTCGTCCAAATTATGATTTATACCGAGATGTTTTGCTGAAGATGGAATTAATGACAACCGTGCAAACACTTGGTAAAATTAGAGTTTTTCATTGATAGAAAGTCGATACAAAAGGTGGGGACAGAGCCCGGTTACATTAGAAACGCAGAAAGCAAACATACAAAAAGAAAAGAAAAGAAAACTACACTAAGGGAGAGAGATTGGTAAACTCGTCCTCGGCGGCCTCAAGGTTGATGGTTGGACTTTTTTCTTGGGCACCGGGCTCGTCATGGCCGGGCTGCTCCTACACCTCGGCATCCTCTGCCTCTGTATCTGTCTCGACGTCACCCTCTTCAAGCCCTTCCTCAGCCTCAGCTTGCAATGCGCTGAAGACGTTGTTTGCGTAAGGCACGAGGTAGACCGGTAGGAAAGCAGGAGGAGGATTGGCAAATACGTCGGTGTCAGAGCCCTGGCCGAGATGCTCGCAGGTGGATTTCCAGCCAGCTTTGAAGTAGATGTCTTGTGTTGCAAAGACTTGTTTCTTATAGCTCTCCTCGGCTTCGTTGAAGCCGGCGTTGTTAGCATCCCGGCAGTCTTTCTTCCGCGACTTTTTGAGCGCGTTTAGCTCGGTCTGGAGCTCATCCCGTTTTTTCTCGGCCGCATCCAGCTGACCGAGCAGTCTGTTGTTGTCTGCATTGGCCATCTCAAGTGAAGACTTTGCCCGGCCGAGCTCGGCTTGGAGGCTCTGGACTTGGCTGGCTGTGTCATTGGCCTTTTGCCGAAGTCTATGGATGCGCTCCATTACTAGGTGTTGTTTCTGAATGGCCTGCAAGAAGCAAAGTTGATTAGAGAAGGAACCGAGCAAACGCTTGTGAAAATTTCAGAGGCACATTGACTTACCCTAGCCATAGACTTCACTGATGATTTTACCAACCGAGTGTCAGGGACGTGGTCGCTGCCGACCACGTCGCTCGGTAGAAGAAGAGCTTTGGTAAGATCGAAGGCGAGCAAATGCTCTTTATCGCCTTTGATCGAAGCCGTGGCCGGGATGTCTTGACCCCGGTGCTTCAGATGTGGACGCCAGGCCGGCACTGGGACAGGAGCGTCGGATGGCTGCTCGGTAGTCAGCTCGGCGACAAGCTCGGCAGATGGGTCTGTGCGAGCTCTTTTACCAGCACGGCGTGGAGTGGGTTCTCGGCTGGATTGCCCGGTCGTTGGAGAGGCAAGAGCGACCACGGCCCCGCTGGATTGACCGGCGGCTGGCGAGCGAATGGCAACGCTCGGTATCTCGCCAGACGTGGCGGTGAGCAGGTTCTTGATTCTGCTTCGTTTGGCCATCTCTTGTTCCTCTGTCAAGCGAATGAGTGGAACGTCTGGCAGAGTTGGATCTGGTGGAGGTGTTGGAGCGCGGAGGAAGTCTGTGACTTTACTCCGGTGGGGAGCAGAGTATCTGTATGTGGAAGTGTAGCCGAGCAATTGGTTGCAGTCTCGGTCGTGGTAGCGGAGCGCGGTCCTGATTGCCTCTACGTTGGGGAAATGATAGTTGGCTTGCAAGGCTTGGATTGCTGCAAAAGGAACAAGGAAGAAAATGATTAAGTACAGAAACAAAAAGAAAATAGATCAACTAAGCTAATTTGCGCGGCTTACATGTGCTTCCAAAGTTTTTGCTTATCATCCAGCCCGGTACCGCGGCTATCTCGTAATTGCCTGACACCCAGAAGAAATCATCGTCGTGAAGATCCTTGTCTGGTGTGCCGGTCACGATTTTCTCTCTGCCTGGTCTAATCTTAAGGTAATAGGCGAGGCCGTCGCCGGTGTGGCCTAAGGTGTATTGGCACAGGATCTCGGTTAAACCTAGGCTTATGCCTAGTCGGTTGTTTAGCTCGTGCACGCCGTTTATTATTCGGTATGTGTTGGTGGATACTTGGGTTGGTGCTAGCCCGGTCCGGCGCAAGAACTCTGTCATTAGGGGATTGACTGGGAAGCGGAGGCCTCCTTCTACTATTGATAGCATGGTGAAGGGGCATTGGTCAAGTCTGCCCCAGGGTGTTGTCTTCTCTTCCGCCAATTCGAGATGGACGTCGGCCGGGATGCCATACTCCTCTCTAAACGCATTCAGCGCGGCAGGAGTGTCCACTAGGAAGCGGAATTTTCCCATGTGGCCGGTCAGGTATATCCCGGCTGAGGAGTTTGGCACTGTGCTAATTGGATGTTGCTCGGTCTTGAGAGCCTCAGAAGTGGTCAATGGTCCCCTTGGACTCTGCAGGAAAAGGATGGTAAGTGTGAGTGTGAGCGCGGTCGCGCAAAGTGAGCTTGACTTTAGCTCGGTCATCATGAGTGCCAAACCACCTCGGTTGTCTAAGCTTACTAAGGAGACCGGTCGCCCAAGCGGACCAGATATTAGCTCGGTTGAACAACCAGGTCCTTTTTGCTATCTCAGTTTTTGCTAGGTTTGTGTCAAACATGTTATTTGCTCGGTTGAAAAGGTTTTTTGGATCAAATAAAGACCAGGAGCCCGGTCCGCCCCAGTTCTTCAGTGTTCTTCAGGAAAAATTAAAAACGCCATGAACGTTTGAAGGTTTAGGATGGTTTTTGGTGCCCAAATCCTAAAAGCTACGTTTTTCTGCCATAATGTGAGAAATATGAAAGAAAATGACAATAGAAGAGGAGTTAAAGGACTTACCAACGTAGGGCAGTGTATACTCCTTCGATCGAGAGTTCAACAATGGCGAGAGAAAGGAAGGGCAGCAGCTCTGGAATGCTTGGAGTGAAGAATGGCAGTAGAAGTGAATTGAAGGAGGAAGGGGCACATATATAGGCGAGGGAACCGCCAAAATTTTGAATTTCTTGCGACGGCTGGTTGGCTGCTCGAGGACCAATGGGAGGGCGCCACCTGTCACCATTAATGGCAGCATCAGAGTTGAAGAGACGGGGGACAGGTGAGGCGTCAGCCGAGCAAAACGAAGAGACAGAAAGGACAGAATGGGGCATTAACCGGGGAAGAGACCAGGCTAGTCTGAAGGCAGGCATGCCAACTAGCTCGGTTGACAATAAATAAACTGTGGACCGAGGAGGTGTTAAACCGGTCAGAATAGGTAATCCCAGTCACGCTTCAGCGGACGGAATTAAGGGGCAATTGAGAGGGAGATTTATGATCTGGAATTGGGCCGAGGTAACGGCCGAGCAGGTTGAGAGCCTAATGGTGCATCGGGCCGAGATGACCTGCGACCGCCTGAGATGGCCGCCAGACCCGGGCCGAGTATGTGCCGCCTGCATCGCATGAAGTCGCCGGTAAGGCAAAGGCTCGGTTGGACCGAGCTGCTTGATCAGGCGATGGTGGAGCCAGTCAAGCTGAGTGACCGGCGCCCGGAAAGGCGTGGTTAGCTGAGGTAATCGTTTGATCGGCAGGAAGGCTAACCGCAGGAGATGCCCCGAGCTCAGCTTTGCCGAGATGCCGCCTAGCCCGGTTCTCCTTGGGCTTAGCCAGTGAAGTGCTTGGGTACGAAGCACAGCACGGCCATGGATGGAGCAGCTCGGCTGCCGAGCTCCAGCTGAGAAGGCAGGCAGTTGAGATTAGGTGATGTTCAGCAAGGTTTGCGCTGACAGATGGGATAGTGGAGCCACGTGTTAGGAGATGACTGGGAGTGGATATGGGGCGCAGAGGGTATATAGGCATGTCTGCGCTCCCCATACTAGGACAGACGAACACTTTTGTAAGATATTCTTACATTCAAATACTCTCCTCTCTCTCTCTCTCTCTATCCCAAGGTGTGTGCTAACTTGATCGTCGGAGGGGTTTTCCGGCCACACACCGCCAGGTAGCTCACCGCCGTTGTACTTTCAGGTGATCGGACAGAAACGAAGCTTGGAAGAAAGGAGTACGGGCTTGCCGGAATATTTGCTCCTCGTACAAACCTGAACGACAACAGCAGCAACCTATAATGGAGCACCCATGCCTGGTCCTTTAGTGTAACAAAGACAGTCAATGTCATTTGGGGTTATCTACGAAGTCTTGATAGCAGATTTGATAAGTGGCAGGATATGTTGGAGATGGTGTCGGGCAGTTTCTCGGGGAAAGAATCCCTGCCCTAGTGGGGTAACATAGGTGTGTCTTGGGTTTGATAAAATTGAGCCATCAAGGGTCACAACCCCAACACCAATCTTATTGGCTGAACCCTTAAACCCTAGAGCTATCATCTTCTTCATCTTTAAGAATAATATATGCCTGACTCAAATCCAACAATGTCTTCAAATTATGTGGATGACTTCAACTGAAATTATGTATTCCTGTTATCTGGGAAGAAAAATTACATAGTTAAGAGACTCCATCATGACTAGATATATATACTAGTAGCAAGGCATCGTGTGTTGCATGATTGGATGTTCCAGTAGTGATTACGAAGTTATAACATGAACGTAGACAATAATAGCATTGTAGTGGAAAAAAATAAAATGGGCTCAATGTTGGAAATAAATTGAATCAAAAGTAAGTCGAAATGAGGCTTTTGTTGAGATGATTTCTTAGAAAAGGTTGAACTTCAATTTGTCAACATCACTTGTCAATTAAAAGATTGCAATGTTTTTGTTCCTTTGTTCTTGAGAGGACTCCATTTTTGGAGTCAAATAAATGGTTTTATTTAAACTCAAACCCAATTCTCCAATTTTAAAATACTATACCTTATTTTATTTTTTTATGTTTATTTATTAGATTGACTCCAAAGTAGTAAGTGAAAATTTTAGACTATCTCAAATAGAAAACAAAGACTATGTTGACCCCTAAATCTTATTTTACACGGTTTTTATTCAATTGAATAGGGTCACTTAAATTATTTAAATCAAAACCTTGTTTTTTATTTATTTTATGTATACTAGATTGACTTCAAAACAGCAAATGAGAATTTTAGTATCTCAAATAGAAAACAAAAAGACTATATTGAACACAAAATCCTATTTTACATATTTTTTATTGAAAATGATTGGGTTACTAAAATTATTTAAACATGCCATGGTACCCCTTAATGGAAATAGCAAGTTCTTTATTCTTGCAAGAGATATATGTTTCAAGCTAGGTAGAGTTGCCAGTTATTCTAAACTTGCCTCCAAGAGATGATTCTAAATCTAACTTCTTCAATTAGATTAAGAATTGTTTAATTTCTTTTCCTCCTCTAATTAAAAACTCGATTGTTCATCTAAAGAAAGCTTATCCACTACTTTTTTTATTATCTAATTTGTGAACAAGCTAATTCTAAAAGGAAAATTATTTGAATCACGTGGCAATGGCATTTTTATAATTAACCAAAAATATCAAAACCCAACGGAAGGTTTCGGTTTTCATTATTCAAAAACTATATCCAACTTTTTGTTGTATAATTGATTGGTTTGGTTGATTTTTTCAATATACAATGAAAACTAAACTTACCAAACACAAAACAAATATTAACAGTTGAATCAGAACATGAACAGCATTTGGAAACAATGATACAGTGATTTTTTCTTAATATGTTCGTGCGGATAAGTCTGGGGATATTTTACGAACAAAAAATTGAGCTTAGGGTTTCAAAAAATTAATGCTTTTCTAAAACCTTTGGTTTTTAAAGAAATTAGGGTTTATGGGTTTCTTTCAGGTAAGGCCTTGAGGGAATCAATCAGTGGATGTGAAGTGTGGACTTACTTAGTCGACGGAGATGGAGAGAAACAATCACTACCTGAGAGCTTGAGCTTGAGCTCGAGGCTGATATGGATGTGGAGTCTGGACTCACTGTAATCGCTGGAGAGTAAGGGTGAGAGTGACAGAGTAATGAACTTGATGTTAGGGATTCTTTCATGAGAGTGGAGAAGAGAGTGTAGGCGGGGTTAGAGTTAGGGTGAAGTTTGACGACAGAGGCGAGAGAGACGCTGTGCTACTACTGTGTGATGGGAGTCTGGCCCTCTCTCAAGTCAACGGCCAGGATTTGGCCACGTCACTCCTAACAAAATTGACGGCTCAGATTAGTTTTAAAAAAAATGAATTTCGAAGAAGCTTGCTTGCTCTCTCCCTCTCTTCTCTTTTCTTCTATCTCTTTCCAACGGTGGACAATAACAACCGGTCTACTCTCACTGCAAATCATCAAATCCTGGGTTGTTCCAAATTTACCACCAATGTTTCAAATCCTGGTGTCCTTCCAAATGCTGGGCTGTTCCAAATCTCTACAAATTTACTACCAAACATTGATGATGTATTGAAAAAATTTCTTCTTACAGTGAGGTATTGAAAAAATTTGCACCAATGTAAATCATCAAGAAATTGGTGGAGCACACCCAAGTGTTCTTCCAAATTTACCACCAATGTTTCAGAGATTTGGAAGAACACCCAATAAATCATCAAGCCACAAATGTTAAATCATCAAAATCTAATGATTCAAGCTAAAAAATAAAAAATAAACAAAAATTAAAATTCAAGCCAAAATTTGAAACAAACCCACTTTCTCTATCTAAAATTCAAGCCACATAAATCATCCAAATTCAACACTCTAGTTCTGATTGCTTCAATTTCTTTCTTTTCTTCGATTTTTTCATTTCTCTTTTTATATTGTTTTTGGAGGGTTATTGATTTGTACATGGGTTTCGCTCCGAAAAAATAGATCTGAAATTTCAGATCTGGAAAAAGAATGAGGAAGGGTCGTGTTGGATCGGCCGAAGCTGGTAGGAGTGGGGGTAGGGGTGGGGGAGAGGAGTCCGGCGGGTGCTAGCGGTCGCGGTGGTGTGTGAGGGTGGTTGAAGGGTTTGGAAAAATTGAACACCCAAATGGGTTTGACGATGAGTTTGCTGTCCTCTCTGTGCTTTGGTTTGTTGTTTTTCTATTCAACATTCAGAAGCCCTACTATTGAAATAATAGACGAATTGCAAGGGATGTATGATAGAATGTTGTGAAATGGTGAATCTACCATTCATGTATGAATCTGCCATGAATGTGAGAGGGAAAGAAAGAGAGTCAAAGCAGCAAAGGTTCTTTGAATTTTTTTTTTTAAACTAATCTGAGCCATAGATTTTGTTAGGGGGTGATGTGGCCAAATCCTGGCCATTGACCGGAGAGATGGCCGGAGAGGATGAGTCCAGATCCTCTGCCATACTTTCCTGCAGTGGTTTCCTGCAATGCCCCAAAACGACGTCGTTTTGGGGCCAAAAAAAAAAAAAACCGCAGAACAGAACACACCACTGTCATCATCATCTCTCTCTCTCTCTCTCTCTAAGCAAAACCCACATTAGTTAGAACACAAAACCCACATCAATTAAGGAATTCTGGGGTTGACATTATTTGGAACACACCACCATTGAAGAAGATGATGGCCTTGCCTCTGTTGCAGACAATTTCGAACTACAATTCAGTAATTTCTTCGACAATTTCGAATTAGACCTGTGAATTTTATCCAACTCTTGCCTTAGAGCCAACACTTTGGTGTCTTTATCGTCGATTTTGGACTGCAATCGATTGAAGATGGTGTCCAAAGCCTGAAGCTTGCTCTGATTCTCTTGTACCTGAGCTTCCGAGAAAGACCCAATTAGGAAATCAAGAATGCAATTGGGGTTTTTGCAAAAATTCCTAAACCAATTCTCAAATCGACAATCTCAAGATGAGAGACCGAGCTTTATCGGCAGCTTTTAATGGTGCCTTCATCGAAGGCGAATGGGTTGTCTCAGAATCAAGATAGTAAGCTTCAAACGATGAAATCGTAGCGAAAAGGATGAAATCGAGTCTCTGCGAATCGGGTATCGATGGTTCAATTGGGGAAGATGGTTTTGAAGAGAGGATTTGTGGGTTTGGTCTGGTTTGATCACAACGACCTTCGATCGTAATGAATTCTTCGCGTCTTCCTCGAAGAATTCAATGTTTTGGTCTTGAAAGCGAAAAGCAATTTCTGAAACATTTCAGAGATTTGTGGTGGCTTTGACGGACCTTCCATTTCTGGCATCTCTAATTCCCTTCCACTTTGCCTCTTTCAATAACTATATATATATATACATAGAGAGAGAAAGAGAATTCAACAAGTTCACCTCTGGTTTAGAGAGAGAAAGTAGACTCCATAGCTGTGAGTGAGAGAGAGAGAGATGGTCAAAAACGACGTCGTTTTTGGCCACGGCAGGAACCAATATGGCAGAAGATCCGGACTTGGGGATCCGGACTCGTGTGGAAGACGTCGAGAGAGGTGCGAAAGAGCAGAGAGGGAGCAATGTGACTTGATAACCGATGCGTGGACGGTTAAGATTAGCTTTCGGTAACATGCATCGATGACTGGGATTGAAAAGTATTAAACTTGTTGGGTTATTCCCTCCTCAGTGGAAAATTCTATGCACTTACGTGTATGTTCTACTAAATAAATTTATTGTGTAATGGATCTTAGGATAATTAATAATTTTTTTATCATATATTATTGAAAAATATTACAATTGTTAATTTTCAATAATAGTTTGAAAATTTTATCACAAAAAAGTTACTAATTATAAGTTTTAGTGATAATTTTAAAAAATCGTCACAAAAAAATGTCATTAATTTTCAACTTTCAGTGATAGTTTAAAAAATTTCAAAAAAAAGTCACTAATTATAAGTTTTAATGATAATTTATAAAAATCGTGATAAAAAAGTCACTATTTATTAATTTTTAGCGACATTTGTAAAAAATTGTTACAAAAAATTATTTTACAATTATACTAAGACTTATTTTTAATAGAACTTGATGAGAATTAAGTCAAACTATTAAGACTTATTGGTAATTTATCCAAAATTCTAATATACACCATTTAAAAAGAGTGTATCATATGCACCTTAGTTATGTAGTTTTTTTCTTTAATTATAATTATTATTTTTATTTAATTTTGACTTGTAAATTCTTTAGTTATGCCCTCATGTGAACCATAGTGTTTCCAACAGTCCCTTCTAGTTTGAATTTTTCAAAACTAAGGCTCCATTTGTTTTGACAGTTTGTTTTGACATAAAATATTTTACTCATTTTTTTGTTGTTTAGTTAAACAAAAAGTAAGTCAAATATTTTTTAAAGAAAATATTTTTACATCATTTTTCTCAAAAATGACTTACCTTCAAATTTTTTGTAAGTCAATTTTTACAAAGTTAACTCTTACTCACTATCTTTTCTACATATTTGCTATGGTTCTAAATATCGGCCGATACGTATCAAAAAAATGAGGTGCCGCGACGGATACAGGCCGGTATACCGCTGAGATTGAAAATCGTAGGAGTATCGGCCAAGTCCTGGTTCGTATCGGCCTGTAACCGTTACACAAACCGTTACACAAGCTGAGACGGGCCGATACTCACCGGTTCGGACCGATTCGGGAAAGAAAAAGCTGAA
Organism: Camellia lanceoleosa; assembly: GCA_025200525.1. NCBI lineage: Eukaryota > Viridiplantae > Streptophyta > Magnoliopsida > Ericales > Theaceae > Camellia > Camellia lanceoleosa. The sequence continues at coordinate 133,502,052 of CM045766.1, forward strand.
AAACTTGCAAAATGATTTTTAAAATTTCACCGCCGCGATACCCAATTCCCGATACGTGCCGATTGATACAACCGATACCGATACTCCGCGATCGATACCGTTACATTACCCGATACCGCGATTTAGAACCTTGGCTGAGAGTACCACTTAAACAATGTCACATGATACTCCAAAAGTATCTAATAATTTTTCCTTTGTTAACTAATTTGAAACTATGAGGATTCAAGGAAATCCTAGTGAATTCAAAGGAATCCTAATGAATTTTAGGTCATGCCAAGGTGAAGATTTCAGGTTCTCTTTTCTCATTTGTCTGACTCTTTGGAATGGCTTCCTTGGAATATGAACATGGGTCTGGCTTCTAGGATATGGAAGAATATTCTAAGTAATAACCTATTTTTTGAAAATTGAGGAATGGCAATATGACAAGATTTTGATTTGATAACTGGGTGGGGAATTATGATTTTAAGAACTTGTTGACTGACCAACAAGAGTGGCAGATATTTTTTGCAGTGTTGATGATGAAAGTAATGGGAATTTGAGATTGAGTTTTAGAGGAACTCTTTTTGAATGGGTAAGAAAATTGTTGGAGGAGCTCAATAGCATGCTTAGCAATATGATGTTTGTGACAAAGCAAGAATATTGCTTGTTCTGGAGGGGATGATAATAGTGGTATCTTTACAGTTGGTTCAAAGTGTAGTCTTGCTGAGTCTAGCTTGCTTCAGATGCAGAATCCTATCAATGGCATTTAAAAAAGCTTTGTCCCTCCAAAAACAGTCTGCTGGCAAGCTATTCTTGTTCTCTGTCCTTTCTGTGCCTGCCATGAGGAGTCTGCTGATCATGTCCTTTTGCAACATGTTCTCCTTCACATGGTGATTTGATTCAGGTTTTGATGATTTTATGAAGCAAATTTGGGAATCATTTTTTTTGTGACAATGTGGTCGTTATGGCTGACAAGGAGGAACAAGATTGTTTTCAAGGATCATGAGGTTTCTTGGACAAGGTTTTGGGGTATATCAAAGTAAGGACAGAGTAAGGACAGCTTTCTGGGTGAAATCTGAAATCATGAGTGATTGTTTTTCCAACGACAACTTCTTGTATGACATCAAAGCAGTGCAAACTCTCAAATTGAAGGATATTACAAGTATGGATTAACCATTTGCTTGGATTTCATTCATGAGCAATTCCAAGGTCTTTTGGAGCTGTTTTGTTTTCTATGTGCTGATTTTGTGATTTTTGGTTTCTTTCTTTATTTCTTTTTTGTTGGCTCCTTGCCAACTTCTCTGTGCTGATTTGAACGAACTTTAATGTAGAATCCCTCTATTATTCATTGGTCTTGTCTTGCTTGTTTTTGGTTTTGTAGTGCTATTACAAAATTAAATGGAGCATGCATTGCATGGCTGTTGAATAGAGACAACTGCTGATTGTTGAGTTGGCAAACTTTAGTATGAAAAATGGGAGACAGGTTGAATCTATTCATTCAAAGCAGACAAGGAGAGATGTATGCTAGCTCCATGAAGGCTAATCTAATGTAATGTGATAGGAGGAAAATCGATTCCACAAAATATATGGGATATTGAATCAAGACCTACCGCTGTTGCTTTGGCTCTGTGTCGACAGTACAATACAGAGAAGAGAACAATGCTGTTTTACCTTCGCATTCAACATATGTTGTGAAGAGTGTACAACAGAGATGTACTAAGAAAAGGAAAAAGAAATCACAGGAGTGCTGAAGAGAGGACAATTGGTGGAGCTAATGGTAGATAAAAAGGAGGTATGTTGGGATCGGGGATCCCGCCCAAGACCTTATAGAAATTAAACCAAGCAGAAATACACACCCACACACAAGGAGACACAATATTTTACGTGGTTCGGCCTCAATGCCTACATCCACGGGAGAGTAGCCGGTTTTCACTATACCAATTTGGAAATTACAGAAAGATTACAATAGAGGAGGAGCTCACACTCTCCTCACTCACCCACTCTCCCGTCTCCCTCGCTCACACCGAGGGAGACGGGTCTCTCCGTCTCACATCTCACCCTCACTGATATGCTCACTCTTTACACTTGCTCTCTCTACTTCAACTCTCCAACACCTCCTCCATTTATACACAAATGGGAGGAGGAAGAAGACAGTGGCTCAACCACCCCACTCCCTAGTGGGTTCAACCACCCCACTTCCTTTCTTGGTGCTCCATTAATTTTAGGTGGAAGCTCCATTCTCTTAGTGGGTTAGCCACAAGGGATGATCCAACAAGGTAGACGCAAAGGGAATTCATTAAGGGACATTGCCATTGCCAGTGCTGCTGCTATATCCGTTTCCACAGAAGGCATTGTTAATCACAACAAGATTCTGCTAAATGAAGCTAAGGCAGTGTGGAAAATTGGAAAGTTATTGGGAATTTGGGATTAAGCTATGAAGGAGGGGACAATGAAATTGTGAGTCCAATCTGTAAGAGAATGACAGGTAACTTGATCGGCATAGCAAGGACGAATACCCAAGTATATAACAGTTCATTTGTTCATGCCTAAGGTTAAAGGGTTTTTTTATTTTATCAATGAAGCTATTATCATGGAATGTCAGAGGTCAAGTGAAGAGGGAGAAGAAAACAGTGAGACTTAAGTAATGGTGGCTGAAAGGAAGATAGATTTCTTGCTGCCATAGTGGCAGAACTACTTGGGGAAGATGAGATGTACATTATATGAAGCTGAAAAATGAATAGGATTATGAAGAGGGTTTAGTTTTTCGCTGTGTTTTGGGGTGTTTGAGAGATATATTTTTTTGAAGATTGGGTATTTAGAGGTTTTTCGCTCTGTGTTTTCTGAAAGGAAGATAGATTTCTTGCTGCCATAGTGGCAGAACTACTTGGGGAAGATGAGATGTACATTATATGAAGCTGAAAAATCAAGGATTATGAAGAGGGTTTAGTTTTTCGCTCTGTGTTTTGGGGTGTTTGAGAGATAATTTTTTTGAAGATTGGATATTTAGAGGTTTTTTGTATTGATTTGGATTGGCAGTTGTAATTTCTTTCATTTAGGAGTTCGGATTTTTATTTATTTAGGAGTTTTGGTGGCATCTTGGCATTTTTTTAGTGTTTTTGTGGCCTTTGGATATGCACTCGATTGGATATGCAATCAATGATGTATTTTTCCTTAGCCATCCTGGATGTACTCTCTTTGTATTCATTTGTTATACATTAGTAGGGGTGTGCGCGGTGCGGATCGGTGCGGTTTGAGAGAAAAATAGAAACCGTATGGCGGGTGGCGGATTGATAAAAGTGTCACTAGAATTTGCTATTTTCCTTATCAAAAATCGGCAGTTCGGTTGGCAAATAATGGCGGATTTACCTTGGCGGTTCGGGCGGATTAGCGGTTTATAAAAAATATAATTTAAATTACAAAACTTAAATCAAAGAGTAAAAAAAAGACGAGAGATACCGTGATGTTAAGCATCTTGCGAAGCTTTTTTCTGATGCAGCAAGTGTAGCAACAACATGATAATATCAACGACTATGCCATCAGTTCATTACAAGTATCTGTAGAAACTACAATGATCAAATACAATACATAAAATTAATATCATTCAGAGTTTACAATATATTGAAAATGTTTACTGTTGAAAAGTATTTAGATTGAAAAGTGAGCTGATGCAAGTTTGCAACATGGCCAAAAAAAAAAAAAAAAAAGATTGAAAAGTGAATTGGAATCCAACTTTATTTTGGATTACTGACATCTTGAATTCCCCTCAAGCAGTAATGTAATACTATATTCTAAGATATAGAACAACAAGCAAACTTAAGTAAAAAAGAATTTTTATAATCTTATAAAACATGATTTAATAGCGGTGCAGGTCGGTGCGGTTTGGAAGAAAAATAGAAACCGGATGATTGATAAAAGTGTCACTAGAATTTGCCATTTTTCTTACTAAAAACCGGCGGTTCAATTTGTAAATAATAATAAATTTGCCTTGACGGTGCGGCTCGGTACGATTTTGACAGTTTCGACAGTATTATGCGCACCCCTATACATTAGTGTATTTCTTTTTTGCCTATCAAAACAACTAGGTTGCCACGTGTTCCATATGCAAGCCAAAACCCAACCAAAAACAAAAGACAACAAACAAGACACCAAAACCTTCACTAACCCATCAGCACAACTTAAAAAGGTCCACAGCAGCAAAACAAAGACAAAAAACAGAACAACAGCCTTGAAGTAAAATCAGCATCACAAAGTCTTCCCCTTGTTGATCCTTTAATGCAAGCTCATAATGCGCCTTTCCAAGAAAAGTCTGTCACCTCCAGCTTGACTCATATTAGATTCCAATTAGATCAGTTATTCCTTTCTTGTAAATGTTTGCCGGCTCTGAGATACTCGGGTTTTGAAATTGGGTCCTTTATACATAAATTTTTTTTTTTTTTTAAATGTTGGATAAAATAATAAGCATTTACAATTTTTTTTGTTTGATAATATCCACACAAATTCTACTTATATATAATCACTAAAATTATTTATTAAATTTTAGGACAAATTACAAACACCCCCTCGAAGTTTGGTGAAAATACAGATTCCCCCCGAGGTTTGAGAAATTACATCCCGCCCCCTGAGGTTTATATTTCCATAACAAATTGCCCTTTGAGGTTTTGATTTTCATACAGATTCCTCCCTAATTTCTCTTAATTTGTTATGAAAATTTGACTTTCAAAGGGCAATTTGTAATTTCTCAAACCTCAGGGTGAAATTTATATTTTCATCAAATCTCGAGGGGGTGTTTGTAATTTGTCCTAAATTTTATTTGCATAAATCAAGATATGACGAAATCATTACAATAATGAAAAAAATATGAAATTATAGTCTTATTGCTTTATGATTTAATAAATCTAGATTACAATAAAAGAAAAAAAAGAATTAAATAAAATATAAACTTATAATACAAAATAAAAATTAAACTAATGACAGTAAAGTATTAATTAAATTATACTTTTATCATAATTTTAAATGTAAAATTACTAATTAAGTATTCATGATTTACTAGGGCCCTTTAGTTTGGATTGTGACAGAAATCCAATACACAGTCTTAGCAACAAAATAAAAAAAAAAAAATCATAATAAACATGTCCATGTTGGCAGAGATGACAATTTTTGTTTGTTTGTTTTTATTTTTTGCAATCCAAAAGGAAATAAAAATCAACGATAATAGAAAAGGGTTTGCTTATTCATGAGGTGATTGGTAGCTTGGAGTATTTAAATTGTGGTTGCCTCTGCAATTGAATTTCCTTCCACAGTAAGCGCCGATCTAACAATTACAAACATATAATGTAAGGAGGTGCAACATATCAATGAACAATAGAGTACTAAAATGTACAGGGGATTTAGACTTTTTTTGTTTTGATAAAAGAAATATTTTTTGTAATTCTGACCTTAAAAATGATGGTATGTTAGTGGTTGTGATAGTGGTGTAGGTGGTGGGAAAGTGAGCTCAATAAAAGCTTTTTTATATTTTAATAACACTAATTAAATTTTGTATAATCAAGAGAGTTTTTTATGGGTTCTTAGTCCAAACATTTTATTACAAGACTTTGATAAGAAGTATGATTTTAGTATCTATGATCGAAGTTTTTAACAATGATCTTTTTCCTGATGTCTAAGATAAGGATTTTTTATTTATTTATTTATTTTGACATTTAAAATGACGAGTATAACTTTTTAGACTTTAAATAAAGAGTGTTAAAGCTTAAGAAAATTTTATGGTGCACATCTCTTCAAAGGATGTGTGTTATATGTACTATGTCATATATTTTTGTGATGTTCGTTACATATTGTTTTGATAGTGTTACAATAATTTTTGGTTCAAAAAAGAAATCAAGCATTTTGTAATAATGTTACATTTTTTTATCCAAAAAATTGTTAACCACAAAAATGTATAATATTACTATAAAATATGTAACTTGATTTTTGAATCACAAATTACCGTAACTCTATGAGAAAAATATATAACATTTGCTATAAAAATACATAATAAAAGTGCATGTGGTATATACATTTTGAAGAGTGTGTACCATAACACTACCCTTTAACTTAATATTGTATTTGGTTCCCTTGAATGAGATGTGACGAAAAGAAATAATTATTCCATAGGTTCTCCTTGAGGAGTATATCTTTTTTTTTCTTTTTTTTTAATTATTTTTTTATTACTTTATATAAAATGGTCCAAATTTCAAACCCAAAAATCGTTTCTTAATGGGTTTTTTAAGTATTTATTTTTTTACTTTTTATGAGATGAAAAAAGAGTAAATGAGAATGACTTCTTTTTTTTTTTTTTTTTTTTTTAGTTATATCGAAATTTGTGAATTATTGGGATTTTTTTTTTTTAGCAATTTAGAAAGTTTTTGACTTTTTTAATGACTTTTTAACTTTTTATTGATGCTTTAACTAATAAAAAAGTCATAAAATGAAGTTGCCAAATGGGCTCTAAATCAAATATATCTACCACATTAAATTAAAGGAAAAATTGCAACAAAAAAAAAAAAAAACAAAATTTGATTATTGTAACAAAATAATTTTTTATTTTTAATTTTATTAATTTAAACTCTAAACTTGTTAAACCATGAGGCTATTTCTGTGAAGTAAAATTGAAGGAAAAATGATACTTTAGTCATTAAACTCAATGTAGATGTACACAAAATGTCAAAATATATATTTTTTCGTTGATTTTAGTGATTAAAATATCATTTTTTTCTTATTTTTACTTAACTAAAATAAATATATGATTTATATTGAAAGCAAATTAAAATTTTAAGATTTAAATTGATAAAATTAAAAAATTAGGATTTATTTGATTACAAGGATAAAAAGATTTTTTTTTTAATTATAATTTTCCCTCAATTAAAATATGCTAAGAGAAAGAAACATTTCATCAAGTGAGTGAGGGCAAGTTTGGGAACTAGTGAAAATAGTCAAAAGTCACTATAAAAAAGTCAAATTTTCTATATTTTTTTTGTGTATATATATATATATATATTGTAAAAAATCAACTAAAATAACTAGTTTTCCAAATAATCCTAAGGCTAAGTTTGGTTAGAATGAAATAATGAACAATTAAGGAAACAAATAGAATTTTTTTTTTCCCCTGAGTTTGTTTAGCATGAAAGTAACAAGGAAAATATAAGAAAATTTAAATTTATTATAAAACTAATTATTTATAATAAAAATTCATATTTTCTTATAAAATTTTCATCATAATCAAATTCATACAATTTTTTTTTTCTTTTCTTTTCTTTCATTTCACTTTCCGTCACTTTTACTTTCCATCATTTATTTCTTTTTAATCAAACGAAGCCTAAGTGTAGCATAATAATTTTATTTTAAAACGTGATTCTTTATGTAAATCTACTGGATAAAAAACATTTTTAATCCTTAAAATATGCATTGTTTGTTATTTTAATATTTTAAATTTTAATTTTATCATTTTAACTATTAAAAGTCAATGTACAAAAATAAAATGATAAAATTAAAATGACAAATAAGGCATACCAAAAACTCTCCCATCCTAAATCTACTCTTTTTAACTTTGAAATAAACAAACACAGCAATTTAGTTGGGGGCAAACCTGATAATTGAATTGGCATTCAACTTTGAGATTCATTTTTATCTTCCCTAAACCTTGCGTTTTCCACCTTCCGATTGAAATGTTTTTCAAGACTGCCCATATGAGTAATATGACTTTGTTTTTCAATTCGGGACCAGAGCTCGACATGAGGGATATGCTCGACGATCCAGTAGTCTTTTCCTTGGTTGGGTTTGGGTTCCATTCTATCTATGAATTCTTCTGGCATACCTACAAACTCAAGAGTTTTGAGGTTTCTGAGGTGGTAGATGCCAGATGGTACCTCCTTTAGTTGCGGGCTAGGCTCAATCGTTAGATGTTCAAGAAGAGGCAATGCTCCTTCCTCTATTATCACCGAATTCAATCCCTTCATCCCTACGAGACGTAGTAGCTTAAGTTTTTGAAACCTTCCGACCTCAAAATACAATTGCTCCCCATCATATGCATCCACAAGAACAAGACGTACCAAACTAGGCAAGACTTGAAGAGCTTTTAGTGGATCATTCTTGGTCAAACTTGAACCCAATAGACGTAATGTGACTAGATTTTGAAGTTTCGAGTTCCAGTCAGGCAACTTCTCTAAACGTCCAACCAACTCGAGATATTGAAGATATTGAGGTGGAGATGATATATACTGTACATCCAGAATCTCATCATCGCTTGAGGCCCTTACACTCAAACGTTTAAGGTATTTCATCTTCTCAATGGCTGTACATAGAGCCCTCCCATGTTTTCTTCTCAATTTCGTAATTCCCAACTTCTTTAGCTGCCTCAAATTCTCAAGCTCTTTAATTAGGCCATGATTTGTCCGCACATACCACAAACTTTGTAGCTCCTCTAAACCTCCAATCCCTCCATGTATCTTCACTCCTACTATATAATCTGCCAAGTAATTAGATTCACGGTTACGAGAATAGGCAAGTAGATGTCGTAACTTATGGAATCTATTGATATCAAATGTGAGCTCTCTCACTGGGGAATGTTTTAGATCCAAAGTCTGTAGGTTGTGTAACTTACCTATGGACTTTGGTATTTTCTCCACTTGTGTCCTCCTTATGCTTAGGAATCTCAAAAGAAATAGATTTCCCACTTCTTCATGAAGTCGATGCAAAGAAGCATTCTGAAGATCCAGTACTTTCAAAAGCCTGAAATTTGCAGCTAGTGTGCCCAAGAAGGGCTTCTTTGGCAGCTCTACCACTTGAAAAAGAAAAACAGAACGAACTGGGGATTTACCAATGCTTTTCATAACCTTATCTATGTTGCAATAATGCATATGCATAGATAGCCGCCGAGTTGTGTCATTGAAACTTGAATTCTCTTCCAAAATTTGAGAGAAACTAAACTCCTCAGAAATTGAGAGAATAATCTCACGCACTACATCATGTACCTGACACTGTCTAACTCTTCCATCAAATTTTGTTTTTGACACTAGAACTAAGCGTCTATGGATCAGCTCAATCAAGCATTCTTCTGCAACTTCTTCCATTGTTTTTCCTTTGTGCTCTTCAATGAAACCCTCGGCTATCCATAGCCGAATTAGTCTTCCATAACTGATAGAGTAGTCCTCTGGCATTATGCCAAAGTACAAGAAACAAGATTTGAGGTAGTGAGGCAGATCATTATAACTTAACAACAAAATTTTTCTGATGCTTGTAAGATTAGGATTCCTTTCCAATTCAGAGTGCATGCTACGATAGAATTTTTGCCATTCTGATATACCCTTGTTTTTGGTGGACAAGAGACCACCTATAGCTGCAATTGCAAGTGGCAAACCTTGACACTTTCTAACAATTGCATGTGATACTTCCTCCAACTCAGTGGGACAATGACCCTCAAAGTCCAATTGGAAGGCTTTCTTGCAAAAGAGTTCCCAAGCCTTCTCTTCGGATAGGGCTTCAAGCTCGTGGACATGATCCATTGAAGTTTCTTTGCAAAATGTAGCAACCTGTTCACTGCGTGTGGTGATGATTACCCGACTGCTGTCACTATTTTTGGGTAAAGCATGTCTTATGGATCCCCAAAAATCAGTTTCCCATACATCATCAAACACAATGATGTACCTCTTTTCGGATAAATATCCTCTTAACTTGACAATGAGTGACTCAATTCCCTCATCAGGTAGAACATAAATTCCTGATAGCTGCTTTATCATTGTTTTGAGGAGCTCTTCTGGTTTGTATGATTGAGAGACAGTGATCCACGCTTTACAATTGAAGTGTGCAACCACTTCTTGGCTGTCATAAACTTTCTTGGCAAGAGTGGTCTTGCCAATTCCACCCATGCCAACCACCGAGATCACTGCTCGTTGTGATTGATTTTGGTCAACCAATCTGCTTATCAGTTCATATTTGGGAGATTCAATGCCAACGACTTCGTCGTCCCCTATGAAAAGGGAAGCCAGTCGAGGGTCACGCCACATGTTGTCCTTGCCTTTGTTCGCCGCTATGTTCACGACGAGCATTAGTATCTTGAATCCATATCGATCAGCTCCTTCCTTGATCTCACGGATTGTAGTTTTGATGTCTTGGATCTGAGAAGCTATCTCATGTCGTGGCTTTAGCTTAGTGATTGTCCGAGTGACTTTATGCAAGGAACTGAATAGTCCAGGTTGTTTTGGCAAGACCAAGAGAATGTGTTCATCGATAACATCTTGTATCCAATAAGCAACTTGCCTTACTTGTTTCACCCATATTTTCACACCTTCATCTCCAGTTTCTGCTCTTGATTCCGCATCTTTTAAGAAAGAGTGTATGCGCTCCAATTCAGCTTTGATACTGACCATTTCATTGCGAACTCCCCTCAACAACTCTACTTCACCGGCTAACAATGGTCCCAAATATTGAATAACAGAGATCACTGCTCTTTCTGCCATTAGTTCTCCCTGCAGTGAACACATCATAACTATTAGTTCTGATTATGCTTCAGGTGGGATTGTGTCCATGTAGAAAGGAAGTTAGTTAGATGATGATGATGGTGAAGTTTCAATTCAGTGCATGGCTCTGTTTATTAGTTTATGAGAGAGGTGGTGAACTTCAGTCATGAAGAAATTAATTATTTTGGATGCATTTTCCTCCAAAAGGTTAGATAAAAGAATAGATTTGATTCACATTTTAGGTCTTGCAATAAATAAATAAAACAAACCTTTTATTATAATAGTATTTTTAGTTTTTAATTATTTTCAAATTATAGACTGGCCCCTACAGATTTTGTAAAAAAAATAAGTGAACACAACAATGATTGATGGTAACATATATATTTGAGTGTAAAAGAGATACAGCATCATTTTTCATCCTTAGATCATGCCTAAATCATGAATATGAGTAGGAATCTATGAAAGAAAAGAAAAGAGACACCAAAATCATCACTTTGAATAAGAATTTCATGGATTTGAATAAAAATTAATAGAGGAAAAAGTATGCAATTGATTTTGGGCAATAGAACCAAAGTGAAGATTTCAGATTCTCTTTTCTCTTCTTCCTGTTTTGTATCATAGCAGTGCTTTTGTAATTCATTTGTTATATACACTGCTTGATTTAAGTAGAATCTTCATGTTTGTCTGTGATTTTTGTCTTTGTGGATTTAGAAAAGGCTAAAATTCAAGATGTGAGACTCTGATCAAGGAAATATTATTGTTGTCATAGCTAGAATTCTCAAATATAATAATATTATAGAGCTAAAAATGATGAGAAAAATATATAGATATGTGTCTGTAGAACATACCTGCAGATTGATGTGCAACTCCAAAAAATGATATCAAAGTTCCAAATTCTTGGCACTGCCTGCTTTGATGGTTTGTTAGATTTCAGCAAAAAATTCACTGTGGGGAAAGACTATTTGACTTCCAGACTTTAGCCCCTGAGATTTGAATCATATCCAAAGCATATACCATTTTTAGCTCTATGATTCATCAGAATACAACCTCCACCAGCTGTACCTGAATAGATGGCTTATGGACTTATTCTTGTGGTATGTGTATATACATCTCCCTCAATCACTATTTAATTCCAGCTGTATGAGTCTCCTTTTCGCAACGTACATATACTAGCGTATGCCCGTGCCTAAAGGCACGGTGTAAATAATGATGAATAGCTATTTAATCCAGAATAGAAAATGGCATAGGCAAACAACCATTGTCTATTTAATCAAAAACAGAACCAGCCAAGTGATATTTTATTTTGGTAGCCACCACTAAGAAATCATTAGTAGAAATACAAAGCCCATTCCAGAAAGCGGATCATTAGATTCATCCTTACCCTATACAATTCACAATCAAAATCGAAATTTCAAGTGAAGACCTCTATTTGAGAACAGATTCAAAGCATGAGAGCTGTGAAAATCGAATTGAAAAATACTTAAAGATGCAAATCCAACCTATCAAACATCTAGATTACTTGAAAAGTACCTGCTTTATTAATCACTTCAATAATTAATTAGTAGTAGTGATATGAAGCATTAATTAGGAGTATCAACTAATAAAAACCAAATGACACTAACTAATGTACTTGAAAAACATAAAAATAAATAACAATTGGACCAACTAATAGGGGGGGATATAAAAATCAACAACTAACATAAACAACTGCTTTCACGGTTACATTGGGCCACTAGTGATTCTCTTCGGTGGCGCTCTGACTCTTGAGGGCAATTCTGCAGCCTTCAGAACTCCAACCTCACCGAAGTCTTTGGAATAAGTATGTGTTTGTTTGCTTTAATATTTCTCCAATTTGTTCTTCTACTTTTTGGTCTCGAGTGTGTTCATTTTCATGCATGTAACCCTTGATTTGCTTAAGCTCAAGTAAATTCTAGTGCAATTTTTATGGGTTTATAACATGTTTTAAGTTCAATGAACTTAAGCAATCTTTGTTAACCTTGAGGTTGAAGTGTGTTGGTTGTTTTGTTCCCTTTATATATGTTCAAGTACTCGATTCAAAGTGCATTTAAACCTCTATCTAGAGCCATAACATGTCCATACTGGGGCCTGGTCCAGGGCCTTGGACCACAACCCTACAGATGTTGACAATGAATTAATGGATATACAACAAAATGCATTACTTGTACATGCATACATGTGTGAGAATACATGTGTACCGAGGTGTTTCATATAAAAAGCCAAGGAAAAGCTTTACTAATCTAACCTATGCCATCGTGGGTGTTCTGTGTGAGATCAAGAACATGAAGGTCCTCAAGAGACAAACCCAATGGACCAATTCCACCTCAAGGTTGAAAGATTCAATGAATAGTTATTATTTACTAACAAATTGAAAGAGAAAAAGGTTAGTCCAAGCATTAAAACGAAAATATTTATCCGCCTTTGACCTGAATAACCACCATAGTACCCATGTTAGCTTGCCACATGTGTTGCCCTTGGTGTGGGAGGTTCTCCAAAAGGTGTAATCCTACAAAGCAAGTTGATTAAAGCATAGTAGAAGTGAGCATGTGATAAAAAGGCGTTATCCCAAAAGTATTGTTGTGCTAATAAATGATAATTATTCTGAGCATACCTAGACCATTTATTTGTCAACACATCATAGCAGTGCACATTAGTGGTGGCCCCCGCTAACCCTGCAATCCAGTGTAACATTAAGAATCACAAAGGTTTAAAGCAGAAAACATTTCCATTTAGGTATATAGTCCCTTCTTACAAAAATCCAAGACTTTAACTTAATTAAGTGCTTATTCCTATTTTTTTCCATTTAGGTATATAGTCCCTTCTTACAAAAATCTAAGATTTGGTATTTCAAAGACTTGGTTTTGTAGAGTTTCTCAGATCACAATATCAAAATTAGTTTCTTGTCATCAATGTGAAGATAATACATTTTCAGTCACAATCAAATGGTGCAAGCATTTTACATGATGCTCTTGCCATGCATCATTTGTCATGTCTACTAATTCACTTCTCAACACCTTGAGCACATATTGCTGCACCAACATTATCTGCAGTTGTGGCTAAAGAATTTCTATAAATCAAATTAGGATATTTGCCTTCTTATTGTTCATCTTAGTATGATTCTAAATTCTAAAATTATAGAGAAAAATTAGAAACTTAACAAAAAAAATTTAATTCTAATTTTTATAGATAGGGATCTAAAAGTTGACCCAAATAAATGAATTTCAATAAAACAAATATACTTAAAAATTCATCTTAGCCGTTTATTTTTGTTTGAAAAGATCTGTACCGTTAATACCAAATATATCTCTCATACATTTTGTACATTTTCAAAATCTATTGTGTCTTATTATATAGACTAGCGTATGCCCGTGCCTAAAGGCACGGTGTAAATAATGATGAATAGCTATTTAATCCAGAATAGAAAATGGCATAGGCAAACAACCATTGTCTATTTAATCAAAAACAGAACCAGCCAAGTGATATTTTATTTTGGTAGCCACCACTAAGAAATCATTAGTAGAAATACAAAGCCCATTCCAGAAAGCGGATCATTAGATTCATCCTTACCCTATACAATTCACAATCAAAATCGAAATTTCAAGTGAAGACCTCTATTTGAGAACAGATTCAAAGCATGAGAGCTGTGAAAATCGAATTGAAAAATACTTAAAGATGCAAATCCAACCTATCAAACATCTAGATTACTTGAAAAGTACCTGCTTTATTAATCACTTCAATAATTAATTAGTAGTAGTGATATGAAGCATTAATTAGGAGTATCAACTAATAAAAACCAAATGACACTAACTAATGTACTTGAAAAAAATAAAAATAAATAAAAATTGAACCAACTAATAGGGGCGGGGGGATATAAAAATCAACAACTAACACAAACAATCTGTTTCGTCGGGTTACATTGGGCCACGACTGATTCTCTTCGGTGGCGCTACAGCTCTTGAGGGCAATTCTACAGCTTCAGGAACTCCAACCTCAGCTGGAAGTGCTGGAATAAGTATGTGTTTGTTTGCTTTAATATTTCTCCAATTTGTTCTTCTACTTTTTTGGTCTCGAGTGTGTTCATTTTCGCTGTACAGAACCCTTGATTTGCTTAAGCTCAAGTAAATTCTAGTGCAATTTTTATGGGTTTATAACATGTTTTAAGTTCTGAATGAACTTAACTGCAATCTTTGTTAACCTTGAGGTTGAAGTGTGTTGGTTGTTTTGTTCCCTTTTATATATGTTCAAGTACTACTGATTCAAAGCTGCATTTAAACCTCTATCTAGAGCCATAACATGTCCATACCGTGGCCCTGGTCCAGGGCCTTGGACCACAACCCTACACAGATGTTGACAATGAATTAATGGATATACAACAAAATGCATTACTTGTACATGCATACATGTGTGAGAATACATGTGTACCGAGGTGTTTCATATAAAAAGCCAAGGAAAAGCTTTACGAATCTAACCTATGCCATCGTGGGTGTTGCTGTGTGAGATCAAGAACATGAAGGTCCTCAGCAGACAAACCAGCTGGACCAATTCCACCCTGTTGGGTTGAAAGATTCAGCGAATAGTTATTATTTACTAACAAATTGAAAGAGAAAAAAGGTTAGTCCAAGCATTAAAACGAAAATATTTATCTGCCTTGACCTGAATAACCACCATAGTACCCACAGCAGTTGCCACATGTGTTGCCCTTGGTGTGGGAGGTTCTCCAAAAGGTGTAATCCTACAAAGCAAGTTGATTAAAGCATAGTAGAAGTGAGCATGTGATAAAAAGGCGTTATCCCAAAAGTATTGTTGTGCTAATAAATGATAATTATTCTGAGCATACCTAGACCATTTATTTGTCAACACATCATAGCAGTGCACATTAGTAGTGGCCCCCGCTAACCCTGCAATCCAGTGTAACATTAAGAATCACAAAGGTTTAAAGCAGAAAACATTTCCATTTAGGTATATAGTCCCTTCTTACAAAAATCCAAGACTTTAACTTAATTAAGTGCTTATTCCTATTTTTTTCCATTTAGGTATATAGTCCCTTCTTACAAAAATCTAAGATTTGGTATTTCAAAGACTTGGTTTTGTAGAGTTTCTCAGATCACAATATCAAAATTAGTTTCTTGTCATCAATGTGAAGATAATACATTTTCAGTCACAATCAAATGGTGCAAGCATTTTACATGATGCTCTTGCCATGCATCATTTGTCATGTCTACTAATTCACTTCTCAACACCTTGAGCACATATTGCTGCACCAACATTATCTGCAGTTGTGGCTAAAGAATTTCTATAAATCAAATTGGGATATTTGCCTTCTTATTTTTCATCTTAGTATAATTCTAAATTCTAAAATTATAGAGAAAAATTAGAAACTTAACAAAAAAAAATTTAATTCTAATTTTTATAGATAGGGATCTAAAAGTTGACCAAAATAAATGAATTTCAATAAAACAAATATACTTAAAAATTCATCTCAGCCGTTTATTTTTGTTTGAAAAGATCTGTACCGTTAATACCAAATATATCTCTCATACATTTTGTACATTTTCAAAATCTATTGTGTCTTATTATATAGATTTTAATATACCCAATTTGATTTTAATAAACCCAAATTTTAATAAACCAGACTAAAAAATTTGATTCTTGCTCCCCCTACCCCACCCAAATAATGATAATTTTAAGAAAAAATTTAAAAACCAGGCTTATAAATTTCCTACACAACCAACCAAAACAATGATCAATCACAAACTGTAAATATCAGACACAATGTTTCAATCACAAATTGGACAATGTTTCACTGAATCAATGTTTAAATGTCTCAATCACAAAATTGATTATTAAAATTAAAGATTAGAGTAAAGATTATGCAAAAATTATAGTAGAGATTATCCAGAGATTATCCAAAGATAGAAACAAATGGAACAGGACATAAACTTATTGTAGCCTTATTCCAACTAATTCCAACTATGCAAAAATTAGAAAAATTCAGCACATACATGAGCAAGGTAATTAATTTTTTTTTTTTTAATTTTCTTATGTTCCTCTATCATTTGAGAAATTTGAAAATCCTGAACATTTTTTAGATTTATAAGAATGTGTACACCATTTACATCTGCGTGGAAAATCGGGTGGATATATGCTCAAGCAAAGTGGATATTACAATGCAAAAAATATACTGAAGACCATGGCAGACATACCAATTAATTAATCAATCCAACCATTGCTATTATAGATGCAAATAGTTGTAAGTATCGAAAAAAACAGAGGAAAAATGAAATTACCCTCTTCACCAAAGCCGACAGAGATGTCGTTTGATGTCCCTTCTAAGATCCTTGGGTAGACTCGAACTATGTTATGTTCGTCCACTCCACGTGTTTCCAAGCACTTACCGATCATAGCGTCTTACACGTTCCTCGAGATCTTGTGGGAGCAAGCGATGATGCATCCAACGCTTCCGAATCACGTCTTTTGATTCTCATCTCCTCGAGTCAAATTGTAAGAGATTGAAGATACGTCTATAACAATAGACAACAATCAGAATCGAAGCATGAAGCCACTAACACTTTTATTTTGCTTAAGTTACTAAAGTTTATTTTCCTCCATGGTAAGAAATAAACAAAAAATTATCGTGCCAAGTAGTTCCACCCTTGATCAGAATAATAGTGCTTCTAGCTAGTATGATGATATATATTTACTAACACATAAGCAAACCTTGTTGTCCAACCTTCTCGTCTTGTCCCAAATTAAAGTGAAATTTACTGAGTCCGCATGACTGATGCATTCATTTTGATTTGAACTCTCTTATGTTGCTATTACTCCATTTCACATCCTCATTTCGCCTTCTTTTTAAAACCTCAAAAAATAAAAAATAAAAAAATTATACTAAAATATCTACTAAATCTAGCATCGATACCACACAAATGTGTATGAATACCGATCTCATTAGCTAAAAAATATCAAACTTAGATCTAACACTAATTCAAGAAAACAACATAGAGAAGCACAAACCCTAAATCTGCTAACGAAAACTGACCTAGGTCATAAGACGAAGCAATTCCTAAAAAAATTATTTTTTATCTTTTGTTTAGGCAAAAGGAAAGAAATGAAAAAAACAATCAATTAAAACAAAACAACTGAAGTGCAGTAAAATTAGTCAGAATTTCATAAAAAGTAGTGGGTTATGCAGTTAGAAACACACATAAATTTATAAGAATAACGATACATTCTCTAAATCAATGAGCTCTAATGACATGAAAGTAAAAAAAAAAACCCACAAACATCTCTATTACAATGGAACCCACACTCCATTAGGATTATTTAGAAATCCTTCATTTTTTAATTTATACAATATGAAAAACATGATATTTTCAAAAACCTTGAACATGATAGTTGGGCAGCAATACAATATGAAAAACATATCAATGCCCGGTATTCGATAACAAAAACACTTCTTCAACCCATTTGATCAGCATTGATCATAACATTAATCTTATAATCATAAACTTTCAGCTAAAATTGTGTCATATATATAGATAAAGAGGGAATAGGAAGAAGACGTAGGTGAGAACAGAGTGGGAGAGAGAGACGTGGGTAGGTGGAAGGCTAAGGGAGAGATGTTTGAGCGGGAATCACATTGATCTGCACCGTTAATATACTTTTAGGATTAATATTAGCCATTAAATCAAAATGTATCTTTGATACATTTTTATATATTTTCAAAAACCCACTTCCCTTAATTGTGAAAAAAAAAAAGCAAAGCCCATTTGATTTCTAAATCAACTCATGACCATTCACATGACGGAAATCAAATCAGCCGAGAAATAACAACCATTGAATGGGAATAATTCACTAAACCCATTTGGAATAATTCACTAAACCCAACGGTATAAAATTTGTCTAATCTCTATTCATCACTAATCAAATCAAGGATCTAACAGAACATGCCAAATTAAAGTTTCATTAAATTTGGTTGCCGTAACTGGTCTGTTCAAAAAAAGAAAAAGGAAAGATCACAGCAAACCAGCATGTTGCAAGTAAATTAGTGGGTCTATTTTAGATTTTATCAATCTCTAATCATAGTTCAGATCCAATTGACCTTTAAATAAAGACACCAAACCCTATAATGCTATGTATCACAGCAAATTTTACCTAAAACCAGTCTCTGAAACATTCATCAGTGAAACCAACACCATGACAAACTTTACCGTCTATTTACTTAGTGGATTAATTGAATAGCATCACAGATGAATAAAGATGAAAATGCTATATTGATCATTTGGTTGAAATAAGCTCACAATACCTTTGCATACAACTCAACATAACGCATTTAAACTCGGGATCATCCAATAAAGCCTTATGCATTGGAAGTTGCAATGTGACCTCTCGATTCTCCTTTCAGCTGACTCCTGTTTAAAAATACTAAATGTAAAATAGACTACGTGAAACTCAAAGGCCTTTATTTCCCAAAGTTGAGATAAAAGGAACATAAGACATGGGCATGTTCATAAGTCTTACACAAAGTATGAATTATCAAACTTCAGAGGCTCCTTAGTCCATGGGCCATCAAAACCTGATCTCTCTGGATGTGCCCTTCCCTAACAGAGAAAACCAACAGGACACAATGTGAAAGAAGAGATTTACCAAAGTGTTACTTATTTTACTTATTTTATTTACTTATTTTTTCCACATGTAATGTAAAGAAGAGATTTACCAAAGTGTGTCCCCCCGACAGTGCCACAATATCCTTGTCAGACAAACCATAACTCCCATTTTCAAATTTCAATTTTCAAACTGAAATAAAAGGAATAAATGTTTTAGAAGAAACCATAACTCCCATTGTCGAAAATTTGAAACATCAAATCAAAAAAAAAAAAAAAAAAAATCAAAATCAGAACCAATCTGGAGCAACACAAAAACAGAGGGCAAGATCGATGAATAGCTGTAATCCAGATACAAAATTAAACAAACCCAGATCACAAAATTATCAAAAAAAACATAGAATCAAAGAACAGAGAGAGAATTGATGATTTACCCTTCTTCCTTTCATGAGCATCGTTGGCTACCCAACATCGAGAACGCTATGTTCGCCATTGCATGCAATCAAGTTGCCAGTGCTCTTGCTCTTCCTGATCGATTCATCTTCTTTCTGTGTCAAAATAGTAACCCCAAAAAGCTTCAAACACCCTTTTCCATTCCCATTGAGAAGGAGTTGCTGTCGGTGGAGATCGGAGGAGAGAGAAGATCTGAGATCTGAGATCTGGGAGGGAGAAAAGATGAAGAGTTGCTGTCGGTGGAGTTCGGAGGCGGCGCAATGGTGGAAGCGGAGCGGCAGTGGAAAGGAGGGGAGGGAGAGGAAGAGAGAGAGATCTCTGAGGAGACAGAGATTGACACCTGAGAAGTTTGAGAGAGAGAGAGAGAGAGAGAAGGGTTTGTCGTGGGTGGGTGGGACGTTGCAGAGAGAGGGAGAGAGGGATTGTTTTGGGCGGGAATGCGAAAATGTGACAAAGCATCTCAGCCTTTCATTAATAAAAACAAATCATCTCAGCCATTGGATCAAAATGTATCTCACATACATTTTGATACATTTTTCAAAAATCTTTGTGTCTTATTATATAGATTTTAATATACCCAATTTGATTTTAATAAACCCAAATTTTAATAAACCAGACTAAAAAATTTGATTCTTGCTCCCCCTACCCCACCCAAATAATGATAATTTTAAGAAAAAATTTAAAAACCAGGCTTATAAATTTCCTACACAACCAACCAAAACAATGATCAATCACAAACTGTAAATATCAGACACAATGTTTCAATCACAAATTGGACAATGTTTCACTGAATCAATGTTTAAATGTCTCAATCACAAAATTGATTATTAAAATTAAAGATTAGAGTAAAGATTATGCAAAAATTATAGTAGAGATTATCCAGAGATTATCCAAAGATAGAAACAAATGGAACAGGACATAAACTTATTGTAGCCTTATTCCAACTAATTCCAACTATGCAAAAATTAGAAAAATTCAGCACATACATGAGCAAGGTAATTAATTTTTTTTTTTTTAATTTTCTTATGTTCCTCTATCATTTGAGAAATTTGAAAATCCTGAACATTTTTTAGATTTATAAGAATGTGTACACCATTTACATCTGCGTGGAAAACTGGGTGGATATATGCTCAGTGCAAAGTGGATATTACAATGCAAAAAATATACGGAAGACCATGGCAGGACATACCAATTAATTAATCAATCCAACCATTGCTATTATAGATGCAAATAGTTGTAAGTATCAGAAACAAAAACAGTAGAGGAAAAATGAAATTACCCTCTTCACCAAAGCCAGACAGAGATGTCGTTTGATGTCCCTTCTAAGATCCTTGGGTAGACTCTGAACTATGTTATGTTCGTCCACTCCACGTGTTTCCAAGCACTTGTACTGATCATAGCGTCTTACACGTTCCCTGAGATCTTGTGGGAGCAAGCGATGATGCATCCACTGCTCTGAATCACGTCTTTTGATTCTCATCTCCTCGAGTCAAATTGTAAGAGATTGAAGATACGTCTATAACAATAGACAACAATCAGAATCGAAGCATGAAGCCACTAACACTTTTATTTTGCTTAAGTTACTAAAGTTTATTTTCCTCCATGGTAAGAAATAAACAAAAAATTATCGTGCCAAGTAGTTCCACCCTTGATCAGAATAATAGTGCTTCTAGCTAGTATGATGATATATATTTACTAACACATAAGCAAACCTTGTTGTCCAACCTTCTCGTCTTGTCCCAAATTAAAGTGAAATTTACTGAGTCCGCATGACTGATGCATTCATTTTGATTTGAACTCTCTTATGTTGCTATTACTCCATTTCACATCCTCATTTCACCTTCTTTTTAAAACTTCAAAAAAAAAAAAAAAAAAAAAAAAAAAACTATACTAAAATATCTACTAAATCTAGCATCAGATACCACACAAATGTGTATGAATACCTGATCTCATTAGCTAAAAAATATCAAACTTAGATCAATCAATAATTCAAGAAAACAACATAGAGAAGCACAAACCCTAAATTTGCTAACCATAACTGACCTAGTTCATAAGACCAAGCAATTCCTAAAAAAATTATTTTTTATTTTTTGTTTAGGCAAAAGGAAAGAAATGAAAAAAACAATCAATTAAAACAAAACAACTGAAGTGCAGTAAAATTAGTCAGAATTTCATAAAAAGTAGTGGGTTATGCAGTTAGAAACACACATAAATTTATAAGAATAACGATACATTCTCTAAATCAATGAGCTCTAATGACATGAAAGTAAAAAAAAAAACCCACAAACATCTCTATTACAATGGAACCCACACTCCATTAGGATTATTTAGAAATCCTTCATTTTTTAATTTATACAATATGAAAAACATGATATTTTCAAAAACCTTGAACATGATAGTTGGGCAGCAATACAATATGAAAAACATATCAATGCCCGGTATTCGATAACAAAAACACTTCTTCAACCCATTTGGTCAAAGATTGATCATAACATTAATCTTATAATCATAAACTTTCACTAAAATTGTGTCATATATATAGATAAAGAGGGAATAGGAAGAAGACGTAGGTGAGAACAGAGTGGGAGAGAGAGACGTGGGTAGGTGGAAGGCTAAGGGAGAGATGTTTGAGCGGGAATCACATTGATCTGCACCGTTAATATACTTTTAGGATTAATATTAGCCCTTAAATCAAAATGTATCTTTGATACATTTTTATATATTTTCAAAAACCCACTTCCCTTAATTGTGAAAAAAAAAAAGCAAAGCCCATTTGATTTCTAAATCAACTCATGACCATTCACATGACGGAAATCAAATCAGCCGAGAAATAACAACCATTGAATGGGAATAATTCACTAAACCCATTTGGAATAATTCACTAAACCCAACGGTATAAAATTTGTCTAATCTCTATTCATCACTAATCAAATCAAGGATCTAACAGAACATGCCAAATTAAAGTTTCATTAAATTTGGTGTCAGAATCGTCCTGCTCAAAAAAGAAAAAGGAAAGATCACAGCAAACCAGCATGTTGCAAGTAAATTAGTGGGTCTATTTTAGATTTTATCAATCTCTAATCATAGTTCAGATCCAATTGACCTTTAAATAAAGACACCAAACCCTATAATGCTATGTATCACAGCAAATTTTACCTAAAACCAGTCTCTGAAACATTCATCAGTGAAACCAACACCATGACAAACTTTACCGTCTATTTACTTAGTGGATTAATTGAATAGCATCACAGATGAATAAAGATGAAAATGCTATATTGATCATTTGGTTGAAATAAGCTCACAATACCTTTGCATACAACTCAACATAACGACGAAACTCGGGATCATCCAATAAAGCCTTGTCTGTTGGAAGTTGCAACAGCCTCTCTGATTCTCCTTTCAGCAGCTCCCTGTTTTAAAAATACTAAATGTAAAATAGACTACAGAAACTCAAAGGCCTTTATTTCCCAAAGTTGAGATAAAAGGAACATAAGACATGGGCATGTTCATAAGTCTTACACAAAGTATGAATTATCAAACTTCAGAGGCTCCTTAGTCCATGGGCCATCAAAACCTGATCTCTCTGGATGTGCCCTTCCCTAACAGAGAAAACCAACAGGACACAATGTGAAAGAAGAGATTTACCAAAGTGTTACTTATTTTACTTATTTTATTTACTTATTTTTTCCACATGTAATGTAAAGAAGAGATTTACCAAAGTGTGTCCCCCCGACAGTGCCACAATATCCTTGTCAGACAAACCATAACTCCCATTTTCAAATTTCAATTTTCAAACTGAAATAAAAGGAATAAATGTTTTAGAAGAAACCATAACTCCCATTGTCGAAAATTTGAAACATCAATCAAAAAAAAAAAAAAAATCAAAATCAGAACCAATCTGGAGCAACACAAAAACAGAGGGCAAGATCGATGAATAGCTGTAATCCAGATACAAAATTAAATAAACCCAGATCACAAAATCATCAAAAAAAACATAGAATCAAAGAACAGAGAGAGAATTGATGATTTACCCTTCTTCCTTTCATGAGCATCGTTGGCTACCCAACATCGAGAACGCTATGTTCGCCATTGCATGCAATCAAATTGCCAGTGCTCTTGCTCTTCCTGATCGATTCATCTTCTTTCTGTGTCAAAATAGTAACCCCAAAAAGCTTCAAACACCCTTTTCCATTCCCATTGAGAAGGAGTTGCTGTCGGTGGAGATCGGAGGAGAGAGAAGATCTGAGATCTGAGATCTGGGAGGGAGAAAAGATGAAGAGTTCTTTGTCGGTGGAGTTCGAGGCATGAATGGTGGAAGCGAGCGATGGAAAGGAGGAGGGAGAGGAAGAGAGAGAGATCTCTGAGGAGACAGAGATTGACACCTGAGAAGTTTGAGAGAGAGAGAGAGAGAGAGAAGGGTTTGTCGTGGGTGGGTGGGACGTTGCAGAGAGAGGGAGAGAGGGATTGTTTTGGGCGGGAATGCGAAAATGTGACAAAGCATCTCAGCCTTTCATTAATAAAAACAAATCATCTCAGCCATTGGATCAAAATGTATCTCACATACATTTTGATACATTTTTCAAAAATCTTTGTGTCTTATTATATAGATATATATATATATAATATAATACAACGTGGTTGACTCGAGGAAGTTTCGTGGCTCTTTGATCTCTCTTTCCTTTGAATCCATCTCAAAGAAGTTACTTTCATTCCAAATAACTTAGGGGTTGTTTGGGATATCCTAAATAAGTATATTTTTTATTTTTTTAGACTAAAAAATTGAGGAAAAAAATATGGATGTTTGGATTAATTTTTTGACTTTTTATGAAAATATATATAATAAAAAATTGTAAAAATTAATTTGTAGGGAAAAATTAGGATCGTGAGTTGTGCAGCCGTAATTGTTGACTTATTAACTTTTTAACTTTTTAAATAACTTTTTAACTTTTTAACTTTTTTACAATATGTCAAACTTAACCTTAATATGACGGCTTTGCCTCAATTGAAAATTCAATTTCACACATATCTTTAACCAATTCACTTCTGAAGGCATTATTGAATGATTTATTAAAACATAAGTTCTTATTTGGCCTTTTTTTTTTTTTTTTTAATCAGTAAAAAAAAAAAAAGTAATATTTTATTAATAATGATGAAACATTACAAAGGGGGAGAGAAAAAGAAACTGAAGTAGGATAACCCCACCAACAATAAGACTATACAAAGCATTTGTAAACTGCAAAAGAAATCCAAACAAAAAAGCAGAAAGTTGCAAGTTGGCAACACCAAGCTCTCCGCCATTTTAGTTTCAAGAATCATGAAAAAATAAAAATCCACTCTAATGTAGAGATCACCTCATTTTAGATCAAACTACTCTCTACCTTAATACCCATGCCAAGAAACAACCCAAGAGGCTATCTGCATTAAGACAAAAATAAAAATAAAACGGACCTAAATTTAATATTAGAATATGACTGACCAATTCGTATTTTTGTCCAAATCCAAACCTAATAATTGTCTCACTTCCGTGAAAATGAATTTGTTCACACACTTTTTAATGTATGAACAATACACAAAATTTGATTGATTTTGCATCTTCTAAGAAAGATTGTATGCACTCCAATTCAGCTTTGATACTGACAATTCCTTGTGGACACTCCTCAATGACTCTACTTCATGGGCCAACAATGGTACCAAATATTGAATAACAGGGCTCACTGCTCTTTCTGCCATTACTTCTCCCTGCACTGCATTGAACACATCATCACAATTAGTTCCAATTATGCTTAGTAGTGGCTGTGTGTGTGTCCATGTAGAAAGGAAGTTAGATGAATGTAGATAGAGGAGAAAAAAATTCAAAATTTACAGTGAAAACTTAGGCAGTTACATAGGACAATTTGGACATGAAAAAATGCGTGACACTGTCACACAGGTGTTATGCATTACGTTTAAATATTTGGATAGCATAATGATGGAGGAAAACTGTTAACAGTTTTGGGCAGTTTGATAAATGAAAAAAGAATATTATTTAACAGATTGGATGTGACCCTGATAGAAAGGGTAATATTGAAAAATAAAAATAAAAAATTGACCATGTTTATACCAATTCAAGTCTATGATTTATTTAATAAAATAGATAAATATAGATAGCATTCTGTTTCAAGTGGAATTTCAGTTTCAGTTGGGAGTGACTAGGTTCTAGTTGGACAAATGGATGGGCGATGCTCCATTAAAAGAGCTGTACAGTACTGTAGGCTGTATAGTCTGTCTCTTAATAAGTTTGGAAGTATTTCTGACTTTGATGGAGTTTGACTCAAGTTATTCAAGGGATTTTCACTTCGGTGGTGAGACTCGTGAGGACAAAAACATTATTGTGACTTTCATTCTAGTAAGGAGTTCTTGTTCAAATCTCTTATTGAGGCCACTGAAAAAAATTCTTCATGGTGGTAGAGACAGAGTTTCTTCTGTGGGGTGCGGTACGGCACAGCTCCTTGCAAAGTTCATATTTTCTGTTGAAATTCAAGAATTTAACTATGCATATTTGGATTACCCTTCCAATGGCAGTGTTGTGGACAGTTTGGCCGGTTCAGAATGATTTTTAGTCTTTAATAATGTAGAGCCAGATTGGAACCAAGTGGTTGATATTGTTAAATTTTGGATGATTCGGTTAATGATTTTATTTTTCCATTCAGATGGGATAAAAAGCTGGTAGTCCAGGAAACTGAGGCGTTGAGGCTTCAGCTAAGTAGATTGGACCAGCTGTGCAATGTCTTCACTCTGTTTGCTGGTTTTTGTTTGTGCTAATCTTTCTTTGTTTGGTTATTTGGGTTGGATGCTGTGCCTCTGAATAGGTGTTGCTGCTGCTGCTGCTGCTGCTGTTCAGCTAAGTGGCTGTTATTTGGGTTTGTCTAAGTCGGTATCTTGCTAACTTAGGGGTGTTTGATTGCGGTTCTGTCTTGCAGCTTGGGATTTTCTTTTGGTTTGTGCCAACCTTGTTTGGGATAGGCCCTTTAGCCTTGAAGCTGTTTTTTTTTTTTTTTGGATGTAATTTGTTTATAAAGTTAATAAAAGTTTAATCCTTTTGCTGATTAAAAAAAAGAGTAAATTACACTTTCTCCTGAGATTTATGACAACTTCAAATACCTCCCCTGAGGTTTCTAAAATGATACTCCCCTACCCTGTCAGATTTTTCAACCTAACATAAATGACACTTTCCTACCCTGTCAAATTTTTCAACCTAACATAAATGACACTCCCCTACCCTGTCAGATTTTTCAGCCTAACAAACTGTCAACCAGGAATGGTATTTTACTATTTTACCCTTATCTTTGACTTAAAATATCTTAATACAAAAGAGCCTTAACCCAAAGATCATTGTTGTAACCCAAGATAAATTGACTTTTCTGCCGAAAAAAATCCACCCCCCATTTCTATTGACAGTTTCTTGCTGATCACCACTTCAACAATGCCAATCATCACTAGATGAATCGTTGATAACCACTGTCACACAAAACCCAAATCCACACCATAATAACACTGAGCCTATTGTTACCATACCTCCAACTCACGAGTCATTCTCTTTTTCTACAATACGAGACCTATCACCATGCAAATCTACCACTTTCATTCTATTGCTTTAATAACACTTTTTTTTTTTTTTTTTTTATCTTTTTTAATTTTTTTTTTTTTTTAAGGTTGAAAGCATGCATATGAATCTCAAATTTGTTATTGATTGCATTCATGATGGCTTTACATTCAGTTGAACACCTTTGTTTTTGCCTGCCATTACTTGATCTATATATACATATATGTACTTTTTGCACTTAGAATATGGATATACACACACATAGTAGAAAGAGAAAGTGAGAGTTTTATAGAAAAATTTATAGAGATAAAAGGAGTTGTTGTAAGATGGTTGGTTCATGAAAACTGATGCAGATTAGAATTTATAAATGATATATTTATTTTAATATTTTAGTGTTTAATTATAATTATTATTTAACGTTAAAATATTTAATTTTATATTTATTTAGGTTGCCTATTTAGCTTATTTCTTTGTTTGACAAGAATTTATATTTTTCTTTTTAAATATTCTTGACTTGTAAGAATATATATATTTTCCTTTTTAAATTTTCTTGACTAGCAAGGCTTATTTTAGTATAAATAGAGATATAAACCATAGGGCAAGAGAAGTTGAAGTTGATATTGATATTTGATTAATGAAAATTGAGAGTTTTTTCAAAATTGTGTGTTTGGTTTCAATTTTCTGAATTCAATTTTTTAAAAATTGAGTTTTTTTATTTTTTGTATTTTTTTGTTTTTAGTGAATATTTTTAAAGTTTTAAGCAACTTTTTTACTTTTTTAGATTAACTTTACTTAGATGTATCTAAAAAGTAAAATATTTTTAAAAATCAATAAAACACAAGAATACTAAAAATGTACTGGATTCTCTTTTTTTTTTTTTTATTGTACTTTTAGTATTTAGTGATTTTTCTAAAGATTTTTTTCACAAATATTATACTTTTTAAGTGTATTTATATTACGCATATCTAAAAATTAAAAAAATTACTTAGAATATTAAAAAAATTTAGTGAAAACAAACAAATACGGAAAATAAAAATTTTCAATTTTCAATTTTCTGAAAAGTACCAAACAAGCGTCCTTAGAAAGAGTATCTCTAGTTCAGATATATTCATAATTATTTGCTCTTCTTTTCGATACATTTCCCTACATCATAAGGGAAGCTACTGAGGATTGAGTGATTGGGTGCATTTTGTTTGGCATTCAATTTTACTCGTTTATTAATTTTGTATCAGAACTTTGTAAAACTTTATTTTTACAAGAAAACTGGGTGGTTGGTGCGCGCAGGGAAAGAGTTGGGGGTGCTGGTGATTATTTATGGACAAATTATGTTGTGGGCTGATGATGTTGTTGATCCAAGAGAGGACAAGTCGGGCTGACCCATGCTTCCTACACCTTTTGCCGGTCTCGGAGCTCGCTGGTGGTGCCTGCAAAAAGGTCCAATGGGGAATGGGAGTGTCCCCTAGTGGACCCTCCGACGATCAAGTTAAAATCGAAGAGATTGACTGTGTAGAGAGAAAGAGAGAGAACTAAGAAGAAGAAGGATGAACTTAACCTTTGGTGTGTCTTGGAAACTTCCTTATATCCTTTGTCTATCATTTCCTTATCCACTTCGACCTGTCGTGTTGGCCGAAAGTCTATACTCTAGCTTGCATTGTTCACGGTGAGGCTGCCTATTCTGACGTGAAGGGGTTGTTGCATTTAATGCTGTAGGAGCCTCATTAATGGCTGATGTGTGGTGCAATAAATCTGCATGATCTTTGTCTGCTTACGTGGTTGGTTCTCTGCTTGACAAGTGTTTAGATGCCATTGGTTTCTAGTTCAACATTGGGTTCTCAAGGGTGCTGGGCTTTAGTACTTGAACCGTGAATTAGGCTCTAAGTCGTGGGCCAAAATCTTTCGTAGGCCCACCAATGTCAATAGTCCCTCATTCCCAAGTGCAGTTTTAGTTTAACGAAGGGAATAATAAGGAAAATGGGAGGTATGTGGGGCCGAGCGAGAGGACCGACCGTGAGGAGGGTCGATCGCGAGAGGGGTGGGGTTGAGTGAGATGACCGACTGCGAAGGGGGTCAAGCAAGAAGTGGCGGCGGCGCGTAGGGCTCAAGGAGCGATGGGGTACGTGATAATGTGAAGTGGAATAGACATGGAAGGGAAAAAGGGTGAGGAATCGTGGTTGTACACGTGGGACAATCTAAACTAGTGGTGGGGGAGGTGATGCGTTTGTAGGAAGCGAAATGTTAGGACTAGGATAGGATGTGGAAAAGGCGGGGGCTATAACTTTTGAAATTTTCAAACTGGAAAAATTTAACCTCTATCCTTGGCAAATAGGTAAACTGTGGCCATTTGGAGTTATCCGTTTTACATATCTCATTGCGAGAAACCAACACATCCCAGACCTGACCTCATTCGTTTCGTGTGATACTCCCTTCCAACAGTTTGCGAACTTCCTCACGCCTGCGTCCGAAGCAATATACAGAAATGTAAAAAAGATGGCCCAAGACGAAGCGCTAGCCATAAGGTTAGAGGCACTAGGTAAAGACGATGCGGTGGAGTTGGCGGAGCAATATAGGACGGAGAGGTGGGAGGAAAGAGGGGCAGAGCAAGCGGCGCGATTTCGTCCATCCACAATGATTGTGGCGGCAAGGCCGATTAGCCAAGTGGGACCTGATGGTAGAGGAGTTGGAGGAGGTGCGTAAGAAATACCAGATTCCAGCGAAGATAGAGTTGAAGTTGCCGACGTCGAAAAAGAGGGTGTCGGATGCACGTCCAATGGAGTTTACACTCTACGAAGAGGCGTTGCCCGCCGGGGGGGGGGGTTTGAGGTTGCTTCTCCCACAAATATTGGTAGACGTGTTGAACCGGTTGGAGATGACGCTAGGTCAACTTATGCCCAGTGCATGGAAAATATTATTGGTCTGCGCAATCGCATGGCCACAGGCGACCGGGGGGAGCGGCGATGATAGTGGATAAGTTCTTTTCTTGCTATAAGGCCTCTGATCAACAAGAAACATGGGTGACCTTGCAGGTGGTGGCGGGTAGAGGAGTGGTGGCAGGTTTACCGTCGTCGGTAAAGGGGTGGAGACTAAGTTGGTTTTATGTATCAGCAAATGGCGGTAGGGGGGTGCGTACAATGTGGAAAATTCTCATCAAGTCGGTGGAGCCAAGGCTGGAGGCAGAGACAGAGAATAGGGTTAAACGAGTGAAGCAGTAGAGAGAGAAGGAGGGCGTAAAGTGGGATGACTTTGTCCAGCCTTCAACCTTGTTTGCCTTGAGTCTAGGGCCTTAGCTGATCGAGGAGGACCCTGCACCAGAAGAGTTGGAGGCGAGGAGGAAGATGTAGGAAGCAGAAGATGAAAGGACATTCGCCAAGGCAGATAAATACAAAGAATCACAATTAGGCCGTGCATCTAAGCTGGTCATGAAGGAGCGAGTCCGACCACACCCCAAGCCTTTGGGAGACAAGGATTTAATCAGTTTTGTGCCGTTTCCACCGCTAGTGGATCCGCTGAAGGAGAGGAGCAAAAAAGAGGTGGAAGCGGTGTTGAAGAGAAAGAAGAAAAAGAGGGCGGCTGGGGAGGAGAGTGAGGGGGGCCAGTGTTGAAGAAGGTGAAGGAGAAGGTAGCGGAGGCATCTCCAGAAGCAGAAGTGGGAGAGACCAGGACGGGGGTGGGAGAGGCCAAGTACCCAAGTGGTAAGTGGAGCAGCTGAGCCAAAGCAGTTGGCAGGAGGCGCGCGGTTGGAAGACCAATCGCCCAAGATGGTGCCTGTACAAAAAGTGTCCCCAAGTCCTGGGGTAGGGAGGGGGCGAGCGAGTAGATCGGAGACGAGCGCCACGTTGAAGACCGCCACGTATCATGTTCGTGCGGTGGCCGGTCGTTTGGCGAAAGAAGGGGACGAAGCGAGGGTCGCAGCAGATCGTCTCCTAGGAGTAATGGAGGATGTGACCGTGCGGTCAATGGCACAATTTACAGAGGCCGACCTCCTAAAAGGGTTCTGCTTAGCGCGGGCGAAGGTGGATGCAAAGCCGCTGAAGGCCCAGCTGGAAGGGGTGAAGGCATAGTTGCAAAACTTAAGGATGGAGACGGCGGGCTGGAGAAAAGCCACGTGGAGTGCCCATGCAAAGGGCTTGGACTATGCGCAAAAGGCGAAAAAGATAGAAGTATTGGCGGTGATGCAGAGCCACTTGGCAGAACACGTTGCCTCTGAGCTCGCTGTCGCCAAATCGGAATTGGAAGTGGTACGCCGCAAGGCGGTATTACTGGAGTTTGAGCTAGCGGGCGAGCGGAGGAAGGTAGGCGAAGTCCAAGAAGCCTGCAACACTGCCAAAGAAAGGTTGGAAGAGGCTCTCTCTAACAATGAAAATCTGCGCGACCAAGCCCTAAAAGACAAAGAAGAAGGGGATGGGCGCATTGCAGAGTTGGAGAGGACGCTGGGAGAAGAGAGGACCAAAATGGCCTCTGAGAGGGCAGCATACCCAAAACTGTGCATGGTGGCGGTGGAGCAGTTTAAGGAATCTGCTGAATTCCAGATAGTCATCGATGCAACGGTCGCGAGGAGGTTGGCCAGGGAGGGTGAAAGGGGTGTTGGGCCATCAAGAGTGGCCGCTGAGGGTAGGAGCGAAGAAGAAGTAATCCAAAGTTTTCAGCGGTCGGACTTCTATAAGCACGAAATGAGCCAATACTGGGATAACAGCTGGATGAGCTTCAAGTATAAGGCGCAGGAGCAGTTCCCAGATGTGGACTTCAGTCTGGTGAAAGTAGGAGAGGACGATGCCGTCCAGACTCCCCTAGATGAGGAGGTGGAAGAGGAAGATCTGGCGTCCAGCAAAGGGGAGTGAGGGCTGGGTGTTTTCCTGTGTTTTTGTTGTTGGTGTTTTTGTTTTTCGTTTTTTTTGTTTTTTGTAATGAAGTGAATGTGATTTCTGTAATAAAGTGTATGATGGTGCAAGTTATTAATAAATAAAGGTGCCAGTTCTGTAATGGTTTGTTTGTTTTTTTTTTTTTTTAATGGTAAAATTGTTAATAAAGTGTATGAATGGTAAAATTGGATAAGTACGCTAACTTAGGTAAAAATGACCTGGGATAAGAATGAACTTAGATTTAACTAAGTAGTGGCACTATGTACAACTCAGTCTGGCTGGGTTTTTCACGTTCAGTTTAGGTGAGACTTGGAGGGCTCAGTCTGGCTGAGACTAGGTTTAACTCAGTCTGCAAGTCTGGCTGAGCTCTTCATGCTCAATCTGGCTGAGACTAGGTTTAACTCAGTCTGGCTGAGCTCTTCATGCTCAGTCTGGTTGAGGCTTAGAGGACTTAGTTGGGCTGAGGCTTGGCTTAACTCAATCTGGCTGAGCTCTTCATACTCAGTCTGGCTGAAACTTGGAGGGCTCAGTCTGGCTGAGACTTGGCTTAACTCAATCTGGCTGAGCTTTTTATGCTCAGTCTGGCTAAGGCTTGGAGGGCTCAGTTGGGCTGAGGCTTGGCTTAACTCAGTCTGGTTGAGCTCTTCATACTCAATTTGGCTGAGGCTTAGAGGGCTCAGTTGGGCTGAGTTTTGGCTTAACTCAGTCTGGTTGAGCTTTTTATGCTCAGTCTGGCTGAGGCTTGGAGGGCTCAGTCGGGCTGAAGCTTGGCTTAACTCAGTCTGGCTGAGCTCTTCATGCATAGTCTGGCTAAGACTTAGAGGGCTCAGTCTGGCTGAGACTAGGCCTAAAACATGTCATTGAAGCACAACACAGATGATGGAGATGTGAAATCATTGTCATTAAGGAACAGTCTGTCGATCACAAATTTACACCGTGTATGGAAAGGGCAAAAATGAACAAGTGTTAAGATTGGCAAAATAGAACATACAACAAGTGAGTGATACAAAAACAGGAGACACCACTTTACTGGAAGTAACGTTTCAAGTGCTCGGCATTCCATGGATGGGGAGAGGTCTTCGCCTTCTATATCTTGGAGACGGTAAGTACCCGAGCGGGGTCTGGCCTTGACAACATAAAGTCCTTCCCATTTGGCTGCTAGCTTGCCCTTGGTCGAATTTTTAGTGGTAAGGGTTGCTTCACGCAAGACGAGGTCTCTTACTGTGAACTCTTGAGGTCAGACTTTGCGGTTATAATGTGTTCTCATTCTCTGCTAATATGATGCCCGTCTGACAGCAATTGTCTCTTGAAGCTCTTCAACTAGGTTCAGATTAACCCGACGCAACTCTTCGTTTAGTTCTGGATTCGGATGTAGAACCCGAGGGGTTGGTAGGCCGATTTCCACTGGGATGACCGCCTCGGCGCCATATGTTAGGTGAAAAGGGGTCTCTCTAGTAGGGGTTCGAACTGTCGTCCGATAAGCCCAGAGCACGTTTGGTAATTCCTTAGCCCAAAGTCCTTTGGCCGCTTCCAACTTAGTCTTGGTGATCTTCAGAAGGGAGCGATTGGTGACTTCGACTTGCCCATTGGCTTGGGGATGGCCTGGGGAAAAGAAACATGATCTAATGTTGAGCTCTTCACAGAATTTCCTGAACTTTGCTTTGTCAAATTGTTTTCCATTGTCCGAGACAATGGCTTGGGGGATTTCAAATCAACACACGATCGACTGCCAGATGAACCTGGTGGTGTTTCACTCTGTAATCGTAGCAAGGGGTTCTGCTTCCACCCATTTGGTGAAGTAGTCAATGGCAACTACGACAAACTTGGTTTGGCCCCTACTAGTGGGCAAAGGACCGACTAAGTCGATGCCCCACTTAGCGAAAGGGTAGGGACTGCTGAGTGTAATCAGTTCAGTTGGTGGAGCATGAGGAATGTTAGCAAAGCGCTGACATTTATCACACTTAAGCACAAATTCATTGGCATCTTGATTGAGCGTGGGCTAGAAGTAACCGGTGTAGAGGATTTTATGGGCCAGAGATTTTCCACCTGAATGATTACCACAAATGCCCTCGTGTACTCTCATCACATAGGTCACTTGAGCAAGACTGAGACACCTGAGGCATGGACGTGAGAATCCCTGTTTGTATAGTAGGCCGTTGATAAGGATATAATTAGACGACCAGGCTCTGACTTTAGCGGCCTGCTGTTTATCGTCTGGTAACTCCTCTCGTGTAAAAAACAGAATGATGTCTTAAGCCCATAGGATAGGTTCATTCTGGAGGAAATGGATCTCCTGTGGGTTTGGCGAAGTTGCCGGATGGGTCAGGTATTCAATGCGGATACCATGACTGAAGTCTAACTGGTCGGCTGAGGCTAATTGAGCCATTTCGTCCGTTTTGGAGATTTTCTGACCTGGGGATGTGTCTGATCTAGAAAGTATTGAAGAGGCGGACAAGAAGAAGGGCGATGTCCCTGTATGCTCGCATCGTCTCCTCCTTTGCGTCGAACTCCCTAGTAATCTGTCCGACTATCAATTGGGAATCACTGAACACTTGGATATGGCTTATGCCAATGTCTCTAGCCAGCCGAAGACCTGCTATCAAGGCTTCATACTCGGCCTCATTAGTGCTTGCGTCGAACAGGAAACGGAGGGCACACTTAAAGTACTCACCCCCTAGGGTGGTGAGGATTAGACTGGCTCCACTACCCTCTTTGCGAGATGAACCATCAACACAAATGATCCAGGAGTGGGGGTCTTCTGTATCATTGGTGAAGTGTGTTGGTGGAGGAGGTACGTTCGGAGTGAAATTGGTGAACTCCAAGATAAAATCGGCGTCAACCTGGCCTTTGATAGCTGTTCGAGGTCGGTAAGAGATTTCAAATTGACTTAGCTCAACGGACTATTGCATAAGCCTTCCTGACAATTCTGGTTGTTGCATGACCTTTTTCAGAGGTTGGTCAGTGAGAACCACTATGGAGTGAGCTTAGAAATAAGGTCGGAGGCGTTTGGAGGCTATGACCAAGGCGAGGGCCATTTTTTCTAACAGAGGGTAGTTCTGTTCTGCCCCCCTGAGAGCACGGCTAATGTAGTAGACCAGGCATTGTACTGAGCCGTCTTCCCTGATGAGGGCAGCACTGACCGTAATGTTTGACACAGCTAAGTAGATGAAGAGGGTTTCGCCTGGAAGCACTTGAGAGATGAGGGGATGGTTGGCCATGCACTGCTTTAGTTGTTAGAAGGCCTCCTCGAATTCGGTGCTCCATTCGAATGCTTATCGGAGGACTTTAAAGAATGGAAGACACTTATTGGTTGCTCAAGAAATAAAGCGGTTGAGGGCGGCAACTCTGCCCGTGAGCCGTTGAACCTCCTTGACCGTTCTAGGAGACCGCATTTCTATCAGGGCCTTGATCTTTTCGGGGTTAGCCTCAATGCCTCGCTTGCTAACCATAAAGCCCAATAACTTCCCAGATCCCACATCGAAGGCGCACTTCTCCGAATTCAGCTTCATCTGATATTTGCATAAGGTTTCGAAGGTCTCTCGTAGGTTTGTCAAGTGATTAGAGGAGAGTTTGCTTTTGACTTGCATGTCATCGATGTAGACTTCCACGTTACGACTTATCTGGTGTTGGAAGACGGCATTAACCAGGCGTTGGTAAGTTGCTCTGGCATTCTTCAAGCTGAATGGCATAACACGATAACGATAAGTCCCTCTGTCGGTGATGAAGGAGGTGTGCTCCTGGTCGGCTGAGTGCATCAAGATTTGATTATAGCCGGAGAAGGCATCTATGAAGCTAAGCATTTGATGTCTTGTAGTTACGTCGACCAACAGATATATTCGGGGAAGGGGATAGCTATCTTTGGGGCAAGCTCGATTGAGGTCAGAATAGTTGACGCAGAGTCGTCATTTGCCATTATTTTTGCGGACTAAGACCACGTTGGACAGCCACCTGGGGTAGTCCACGTTTTTTATGAACTGTTCCTTCAGTAGCTTGTCCACATCGGTGGCGATTAGGGTATTGCGTTCTGGGTGAAAAATACGCTGCCTCTGTTGGAAAGGTCAGAAGTGGGGCTCAATACTGTGGCGATGAGTAATGAAAGAGGGATCGATACGTGGCATATCTGAATGGGTCCAAGCGAAGACATCGTTGTGCTCGGCTAAGAGAGTTGTGAGATTAGCCTTGGTGTAAGAGGACAGTTGGCTGCCACTCCTAGCTGTTTTGGCTGAATCGGTATGATTGATAGGCACTTCGACAAGTTCCTCCACTGGTTCCCCTCGGACTAACTCTTCCTCGTCTTTGACGTCGAGACCCTCGATGATCATAGCCTCCTTTATTTTGACCTCCTTTAGGGAGGCGACGTAGCACTCTCTGGCCATCGTCTGCTTGCCTCTCACTGTGCTGACCCTGAGGTCGGTCGGGAATTTCATAGCTAGATGGAATGTGGAGATGACAGCTTGGAAGGCATTGAGAGCCGTGCGTCCGAGGATGATATTATAAGTAGAAGGACAGTCGATGATGAAAAAAATGAGTAGTTTGGTGGTCTGCCGTGGATGGTAATGGGAAGATCGATAGAGCCTATGGAGATCGCCCGATCGCTGGTGAAGCCAACTAGCGAGGTTTGGAGGGAGGGACAACTTTTTTTTTCCGACCTTAAGTTGGCGATAGACATTCAAAAAGATGATGTCTGAAGAGCTGCCATTGTCAACAAGGACCCGTCTAACTTTGTAGTTGGATAGGAGAGCGGAGATGACGAGGGGGTCGTCGTGGGGGTAACGGATGCCTGTGCAGTCGGCCTCGGTAAAGGTGATGGGTTCAGACTATTGCTTGGGGTGTTTGAAGGGGCGATCCAATGTCGTTACTTCCTTATCGGAGCCTTGTCTGATTTTTCTAAGTTCAGCTCGCTGGGCCGATCGAGATGGCCCTCTGCATGCGAGCCCGTCAGCAATGACTCTAATCTCGCTGATCGGGGGAGCGGGATTGCCTTGTGCTCGGGGTTGTGGTGGAGCCGATCATTGTCTCGCTTAGGTTGTGCGGGTTATCGAGGGGGGTATGTTGGCGGTGTCATTCCTAGACGTGAATCGGCCGAGGCGTGGCATATCAAATCCTCTACCTGGTCTTTAAGGTTAACACATTCCTCAGTGTTATGGCTGTAGTCTTGATAGAAACGACAGTATTAGGATTAATCTCGCCGGTTGGAGAAAGATTATGATGGTTGAGGCCATTTCAGGTTGTAGTATCGTTGAATTTGGTTTAAGACTTGTTCCATGGGGGAATTGAGAGGGGTGTATCGTTTGAACCGATCAGGTGGTTGGGTAAGTGTCGGTCGGTTGACTCGAGCAAGTTGGTAAGTATATTGAGGGGGTTGATGTGTATATTGGGAGGATCTGGGTTCAGGTTCCTTTCTTTTGTCCTTAGGGGGTGGATTTTTAGGTGTGGAATCTTAGCGGGCTGCAAAGAGTCTTCGACATTCATATACTTTTGGGTTTTGGAAAAGAGGGTGGCCATGGCGGTCGAAGGGTTTTTAGAAAGGGAGAAAAGGAAATCAAATGGTCGTAAACCGGCCATGAAGGCTATGAGGATGACCTTGTCATTGTTTTCCTCCATCTGTAGAGCCTCAGTGTTGAAACGGGTGACAAAGCTGCATAGTGACTCTCTTTCTGTCTGCAGGATATTAAGCAGTTGAGTTGCCGGGCGCCGTTGGCGTGGAACGCC
Organism: Camellia lanceoleosa; assembly: GCA_025200525.1. Taxonomy (NCBI): domain Eukaryota; kingdom Viridiplantae; phylum Streptophyta; class Magnoliopsida; order Ericales; family Theaceae; genus Camellia; species Camellia lanceoleosa. The sequence goes on from CM045766.1 coordinate 133,539,748, forward strand.
GATGAAATGGCTCAGGAAGGAATCACTTAGATGTTGGAAAGTAGAGACAGAGTCCAGCGATAGCTGACTAAACCATAGTCGAGCCGACCCCTTAAGCGTTACGGGAAAAGCCCGACACATGATTTCGTCAGGGAAAACATGGAGGATCATAAGGGTCCTGTAGGTCTCCAAATGGTCGACTGGGTCGGTTGTGCCGTCGAAGGTGTCGATCGAGGGCATTTTGAACTAGGAGGGTAGGGGTTTGTCCCTGATGGAGGCAACAAATGGGGAGTTGGCTATTGTGAAGGGTTTATTCTGTATGTTCTGCATGACTCCCTGAAGCTGGAGTTTCATGGCTCGGAGTTCCGCATCCCAAATAGGAACATTGTCCCCTCCAGAGTGCAGTAGGGGCTAAACACTACTAGCCTCTCCTTTAGGGACAAGTGCTTGAATTGATGGATGTAAGCCCTGAGGTGGTGGGTTCATGTCTTGAGGTGGGGCTTGTAAACCCTCTAAGTTGGAAATGTGGGCTTGTTGGAAAGGATGGCTTGGGGTCTGTTCTCGATTGGGAGGGATATCTTGTGGTGGTGGAGGAGGTATAGGGAGATTTCACTAGAGTAAAGTGTTGATCAAGGCCTGGTTTTGTTCGGCCAAGCGGTTGATGCCGTTGGTGAGCGCTGTAAAGTACTAAGGTAGGTTGTTTGGGTTGGGAGGGTCGGCTTGGGGGTCGATGACATTGTGTTGAGAAGCCATGGATCTCGTTGTAACCATCTACTTCGATAGAAGGTAAGGAGAAATTATCGGGAACGGGTCTCCGGTAACAATGAGCACAACTGTTAACCGGAGTGGCATTTCCCACAGACGGTGCCAACTGATGATATTGTTGATCCAAGGGAGGGCATTTCGGGCTTACCCACGCTTCCAACACCTTTTGTCGGTCTCGGAGCTCGCTAGTGATGCCTGCAAAAAGGTCCAACGGGGAATGGGAGTCCCCCAGCGGACCCTCCGACGATCAAGTTAGAACGGAAGAGATTGACTGTGTAGAGAGAGAGAGAGAAGAAGAAGAAAAAGAAGAAGGATGAACTTAACCTTTGGTGTGTCTTGGAAACTTCCTTATATCCTTTGTCCATCATTTTTCTTGTCTACTTCAACCCGTCGTGTTAGCTGAAAGTCTATATTCTAGCTTGCATTGTTCACGGTGAGGCTACCTGTTCTGACGTGAAGGGGTTATTGCATTTAATGCTGTAGGAGCCTCATTAATGGCTGATGTGTGGTGCAATAAATCTGCAGGATCTTTGTCTGCTTACGTAGTTGGTTCCCTGCTTGATAAGTGTTTAGATGCGATTGGTTCCTGATTCAACATTGGGTTCTCAAGGGTGTTGGGCTTTAGTACTTGAATCGTGAATTGGGCTCTAAGTCGTGGGCCAAAACCTTTCATGGGCCCACTGATGTCATGGGCAATTGAGTTACAGGGGAAAATCCTATGGAAAATGATGAGTATCTTATTTTTTTCACAAAATTAGTTTTTATTTTATTTTTATTTTTTTTCAATGTTCACAAAACAAAATTTGAAAAACAAAATCAAACAATTGTTCTTGGACTGCTTTGGATCATTTGTTTCGTAAACCAATCTCTTTGAATTACACGCTTCATTACTGTGGGTTTGTTTGATAACATTTTGATGCACACATAAAACTAAACTTAATTTCTTTTTCCTTTTATTCTTTATGCTGTGCAGAACTTGTTCACAGAGTTGCGTTTATGTATTGTTGTGGGTTGTGTTGTTTTCATTGTATAAGTATTTTTTATTTTATAAAATTATTTACTCTTTAACTCATTTAATAAGGTAAAATTGGTATTTTCAAAACATAGACAAACAATGCCCACTATTTCTGTCATTGTCACTGATTGAAAGTTTACAGAGGGAGGAGTTTGTTACTAACAACTAAACCATAGGGGATATGAGTGTCATTTTTGAAACCAGAGGGGAGGTGTTTGCTATTATCACAAACCTCAAGGAGGTCAGTGTAATTTACCCCCCCCCCCCAAAAAAAAAAAAAAGAAAAAAAGAAAAAGAAAAGATAGATAGATAGATATGGTTAAGTAGAATCTTGCTGTTTGTGTGTGATTTGCCTTGTAAATTTAGGAAAAGCTATTCAACATGTGTGTGAGAGAGAAAACCTGATCATGAGTGTTAAAATTTTCAAATGAGTAATGCTACAATAATCATGTTTATATATCATATTAAGTTTATTATGTGATGTATTATTATTACACTGATAACAAATATAAATGATAAGGCTCATTCATATATGACAAATAAGATGATTAATCCACCATCATATAGTAAACAGTGATGAGAAATGTGTTTGTAAAGAAACATATCAGTAAATTTATGTGCAACTCTCAGAAGAAATTATGTGAAGATCCAATATTGTTATTGCATTGATAATAGATAAAGTGATGAGATTCTTTCAACTAATATAATTATAATATATACCTCTAGATTATACAAAAACCCTGGGAACTGCGTTAGTTGCTTTCCAAGATTTCAGCTAAAGCTCTTTACTGTATGAAAAGACTTTTTGAGTTAATACAGTTTTGGGGCCTAATCTCGACTGATATCATGTTACCTCTCTGTCTCACCCATCCCTGAGAATACAACCTCTACCAGCAGAAGCCAAGCACATAATCAACCCAGTGGTTCATTTTTTTAAATCAATGGGGAAGATTCCAAGCAAGTTCTAAGTGGTCGTAGAGCATCTTCAGATACATTATCTGAAACAAATTTTGGCTTCATGTGGTTCAAAGTTGACTTCTTCGTTAAATAAAAATAATAATAAATCATTTTAATAAAAAAAAATTTTATGTTTTATTAAAAAATTCACTTTAATCACTCTAAAAAATCATAAGAAATGTTTAAAAAAAAAAAAAAGGTTTGTTCCAAACAAACTAACAATTTTTTAACATTAACTTAGGAACGTATTAGATAAAAATTAATCAAGTCAGTTTGACAACTACAATTCGTATCAATTAAAAATTCAAGTGATTATTAAAATATAAATTAAGAATTTAAAAAAATTAACATGAATTTTGCTTATAAGTGAGAACATAATACCTTGAGATGAAAATCTTGAGATTCAACATCGAATATTAAAACACTGAAAACCTTGAGATTTACAATGTCCTAAATTTAATATGAATATTCAACATCCAAGGCATCAAGATTCATAAGTTTTTTAAGTCATCTTTAAAAAAATATGCCGAGCCAGCGAGTTTTAAAGATATGTCGATTTAGTGAGTCCCACTAGATCAGCATATTTCATGTCAAGAACTTGACCTTTGGCCACAGTTGGCCTATAGTGAGGGGCGTTACTGGATTTTTTGTGAGACTATAGATATTGCTGTCAAGAATTGCTTGGACCGATTGCAAAGGTTCTAACTCCGTCGAATAATCCAAGCCATGGGTACAACATTGAGCAGGTATGCAATTGGCAGTGAGTTTCCTTAATCTATATCAGTAAGTAAATTGACAGAGACTGATCATTACTTTTAATTTAAAGTCTTACCAATCCAATAATTAGTTTAAAATCATACCAATCCAAGACTCTACACTCATTTGAGTCATTTTCAAATAAATATGCCAATCTAATGAGACCCAGTAAATCAACATATTTCATTTCAAGAATTTGATCTTTGACCACTGTTTAACAGACATGTTTTACCTAAACAAGATATACAGTACTCAAGATTATAAATATACATATATAATTGGTACCAATGGTGAAGTTGTTCTCCAATCAATGTTACACTAAATTTTTTCTTCAGTAATGTCTTTAAAGGAAAAACTATCCAACTCCTTGGAAACACATAAGTATTTCAACAATTCTTCAAAGTGAGAGCTCACAACAGATCTTCATCAATCTTTGCTACTTGGCAAAACACCCCCTCCTTGTTGCCTGCCAATAACCACTCTATATTTGCATGCCCTGAGAATGGAATAAATTTTCTTAGCCAAAATAAGTATGTAAATATATAAATAAATGAAGATAAATGATAAACAACCAAACAAATTGAAAATCAAGACTAGAATAACAAATTCTTGCGCCCACATTCTTAAACTGATTAGTAATTAATTAGTTTAGACCACTTTTTAATCTAAATCAAGCCAAATTTTTTGGTATATAGGGTCAAGAGAATAGGACTCCTGGTAAGGCTCACACACGCCAAACTCGAGCCTATGAAAGCCCACTCAACCACTAATATGCATTACATGACCAAAAATATCCAAAGTCACATGCCAATGAATTTCCTTTTATTTTGAAACCCATTGGGAATCCAAATGCCTAAACAGATATCCCACAAGGTCACATAACATATTAGGATTGTTTGAAATGAAGAGTGCCCCTTGATTTGAAGAACTAAGAAACCATATCAACAAAATGACTCCACACAACACCTAGTCCTGTCGTCACTAGAACCTAGTTCAGGGCTTTGCAAGAAGCTGATTCTAAGAGCTTCTATTTCCACATATCACTTTCTCTCAATTCACACACCAATTTTGTTCGGAAGTTGATATCCGAATAAAAAAAGTGTATGTACTGAGAAAAAGTAGTGTGTGAAACTAGACGCTCTCCAAATTTCATGGGCAGAAGCTTGCCTGGTTGGATTCAAGCCTTTATATCTGGTTTAAAGTAAAATAACTACAAAGCTAGCTCCACAAAGTAAAAATAAATAAATTGGCTATGGATTGTCCACAGCTTGCCAGTTTTATCATTTGCTGAAGGGCCTCATACCTTCTTTTAAATTAGGAAGGAATTAATCCATGATCTTGTTGAAAAAATATGGGAAAAGAATAAAAAACACATACCTCAAAACATGTAGGTAATTAGACACTTTTTTCCATGACACCATTTGAGGATTCTTTTCTCTCTCTCCAGATTGCCAGTACTTCATCAGTTCTGAACCGTTGTGTGAATGTCGATTCCTCCAGCGGAGTTGACATCCCATTAGCATAAGCTAGGAGACCAGTATACACAATCATTGCCCCATTGTCAACACCTGTTATCAACCCCCCCCCCCCCAATCGGAGCACATGATTCTCATCATTTCTTGCAAGTGCTCATTGCAGCCCACGCCACCAACAATGAGAACATCTTTCTTGTCACAGTGTGCCATTGCACACAGTTTCCTAAATGAAACATCCATTACCTTTGACAACGTAGGGAAAGACTATAAACTTTTCTCCCCTCTTTGCAAGCTGATGAAGAAGGGAAAAAATAAAAAAGGCAAATTAAGGAGAAAGCATTTATTTATTTCATCATTTCAAGTACATTCTGTTTGCATAAAAATAGCACATAACAGCATGATCAGCAGCTAAAGGCTATCTAAGAAAAATTTAGAATATCTCTAGAATGAAAAATAAGCATAAAATAGCAAACCAAAGTCCCAGAGAGAACCTTCATAAATGAGAGGTGTAATGAACCTCAAAGACATAATCTAAACTTACCCAAAAAATCAAAAATTGCACATCAATCATGTAATGTCAACGCAGTGCTTTGCTAAAATATAGAAAAACAAATAAGATAAGAAAAAACATATTTTTAAAAAATGATAATAAGAACTAATCAAATAAGATGAAGGTAGACTAAATACATTGGAGAAACATAAGAAAAAAAAAAACACAGATAAAGCTTCTATTACCTATATCGAACAAGAACTAACAATAAACTGAACCTTGCACTAAATTCACCAATATCTACTGCTCACTGACCAAACTCAAAATAGAACAAGAAGCACAAAAGTTGAATTGTATATAAAATAATATAATAATAGAACTCAACCCAAAAAAGCCTGCATCCTAACGCAGAAAACTGAGAGGAAAGATTCTACACAAAGTAAAGAAAAGAAAGGGAGGGAAAGGAAGAATTACCTCACCCTTTATCTGTTTGGTTAAACAGGAAGGAAAGAAAAAAGAAATAAATACTATCAGCCGATCAAAAAAAAAAAAAAAATACTACCAACTGCTTATTTAATCATTTTCTGTTACAAATGAAGAAAAGGGTGTTATATAGCTGACTACAATGGCCTAGGCCTAACAACCACAAAATTCCCACCTTCAACAGAGTTCACAAGGAAGTAAATAACAAAATTTCATCTTTAAAGATTAAGAAAATTGTCAAAGAGTCTCAAAGCCTCATTTATAGTTGTCTTTGTGTGTGTCTTTAGTCTTTTGAGAAGGCAGGGGGGAGAGGATACCAAAATCGAGCTATACAACATTCAAAGATCAGAAATTGGCAAGCCATAACCAAAACTTTTCCCAATACAGTACAAGCTAGTCAAATAACATCAAAAGGTGGTCTCATACAAGTATTGATCTCAAACATAATGCAAAACTGAATCATAGTAAGAAATAAAGTCTTAGAGAACAGATCAATAAATAAATAAAAAAAAATCTGCTAACTTCTATAGTTAAACAAGTAAAACATCAAATAGCAGCTCAATTTTGTTTTTATTTTTTTGTCTTCCGCAAGTTTTTAGACATTTCAACACAATAACCTATAAAGATATGACTATTAATGGTCAGCCTCTGTGTGAATTTACCTACTGATATAGGTTAAGGAAACTTGCTTCCAATTGCATACCTGCCCAATGTTGTACCCAGGGTTTGCATCATTAGACAGAGTTAGAACCGTCGCAAACCGGTCCAAGCAATTCCCAACAGCAATATCTATAGTCTCACTAAAAATCCGATACCGCCCCTCCCTATATGCAATCACCTGTGTGTTCCCACCACTTACACATAGCACAACAGGGTCATCTGGACCAGTGACAACCCTTCCCATCTCAATATGAGCAACACAATGATTTACTGCAACAATGGTGTTGGGCAGTTTCTCGGGGAAGGAATCCCTGCCCTGGTGGGGTAACATAGGTGTGTCTTGGGTTTGATAAAATTGAGCCATCAAGGGTCACAACCCCAACACCAATCTTATTGGCTGACCCCAAACCCCTATAGCTATCATCTTCTTCATCTTTAAGAATAATATGCCTGAATCAAATCCGTCTTCAAATTAGGTTGATGACTTCAACGGAAATTATGTATTCCTTTTATCTGGGAAGGAAAAATACATAGTTAAGAGACTCTGTCATAACTAGATACATTTCATGTATTGCACGATTGGAGGTGCCAGTAATGATTACGAAGTTGTAACATGAATGCAGTGAATGTTACAGACAATAATAGCATTGTAGTGGAAAAAAATAAAATGGTCTTAATGTTGGAAATAAATTGAATCAAAAGTAAGGCGAAAGAAGGCTTTTGTTGAGATGATTTATTAGAAAATGTTGAACTTCAATTTGTCAACATCAATTGTCAATTAAAAGATTGAAAAGTTTTTTTTCCCTTGTTTTTGAGGGGACTCCATTTTTGGAGTCAAATGAATGGTTTTATTTAAACTCAAACCCATTTCTCCAATTTAAAAATACTATACCTTCTTTTATGTTTATTTATTAGATTGACTACAAAATAGTATATGAAAATTTTAGATCATCTCAAATAGAAAACAAAAAGACTTATATTAACTCCAAAATCCTAGTTTACATATTTTTTTAGTCAACTGGATAGGGTCACAAATTATTTAAACTAAACCTTATTTTATTTATTTATTTTATGTTTACTAGATTGACTCCAAAACAGTAAATGAAAAATTTAAGATTATCTCAAACAGAAAACAAAAGGACTATATTGAACAAAAAATCCTATTTTACATATTTTTTTTATTCAACAGGAATGTGTTACTTAAACTATTTAAACATGTCATCGCACCCCTTAATGAAAATAACAAGTTCTTCATACTTTTATGAGATATATATGTTCCAAGCTCGGCAAAGTTGCCAGTTTCCATGATTATTCTTTTCTTGCTTCCAAGAGATGAATCCAAATATAACTTCTTCAATTAGATTATTAATTGTTTAATTATGTTGTTCATCTACTTTCTGTACATTTTTTTGATTAAAAAATAAATAAAAATTATCCACTACTTCATGGCAAACTGCAACACCTAAAAAAAACTTATCCACTACCTTTTTTTATTATCTAATTTGTGAGCAAGCTAATTTTGAAATGAAAATGAATAAATGATAGTCCTACTAAAACAAGTTATCATGGTAAAAGATTCAAATCACCAAATTGGCAAATATTAAAAAGAAGAAATACTCGATTAATGCTAGTCCCGAGCTTCTAGGACAAAGTGTAGAGAGAAGAGTTAGAGCTTTCTTCTCTATGAGGAATGAAGTGAGCCGGCTTTGGCCAACGAATGAAGTTCTTTAGTAGGTTATCCGTTACTCATTGCAAAGAATGCATCGTTTATATGGCTCACCAACTTATTTGCTTGGATTTGCAAGAACGGAACTCGGAATTGGATCTGCCAGTCCACGCCAAGAGAAACCATGAACCAGAATAGAAAAGCTTGACCCACCATGAGTAAATATTTCATAATAGCCTCATTAGACCGTACATCTTTTTTGGTATATCTAGATAATATGTATGAGCATAAACTGAAACATTCTGGAGAAACATAATTTGTATAAATAAAGCCCATCACGTGGCAATGACATTTTTATAATTATGAGCTACTGATGCTTCAACTTGAAATGAAAAGACCCAAAAAAAGGCCACATTCTACTCTCTGTTTGGATCGGGAGATGAGAACAGAAAGAAAATTATTAGAGTTTCTCACCTAGGTGAGAAAATAAAAGAAATGATTATGATTTCTCACCTTTTTGTTCGGATGGACAATGACAAAAAGAGGATACATGTGTCTTTTTATTTTATATCTTTTGTATTTAGAGGGTAATTTAGGTATTTTAATTTATTTTTTATTTTTATAAAGAGTAACTTTTATATCTCATCAAATGTCACCATTTTTGGTGATAAACAAAAAGTTTATTGTTATTTGTGTTTCTCACTCACCTCATTAATCATCCAAATAAAGTGATAAGGAGCCCCATTCTCTCGATCCAAAAGGAATAAAAAATAATTAACAAAAAATAACAAATTAAATATTAAAAGAGAAAGAAGGGGTGAAACCCGTTAAATCCAAGCGCTACTATTCCGTTGGATTTTTCAATAGACAATGAAAACAATTGCTACAGCCTTACCAAAAACAAAACAAATATTAACAATTGTATCAAAGCGTAAACAATATCTAGAAATAATGATACACTGATTTTGCTTAATATGATCATGTGGACATTCAACCAGTTGTCCGGTGGTGTTGTACGACCTGTAGCTCCAACAACTATGAACAGCAAATTGATGAAAGGCACAGTCATCCTCAATTTGATGAAAACTTTAACATATTTTGAATCTGATACTTATTTGGTAAAAGCGTTGGAGCAACAAAAGACTCCTTTTTTCATCAAATTTAAATTTGATGAAACAAAAGGTGCAGCGTTGGAGATGGTTTAAGACGTGCAAAAACTGGAAAATTCTAGTATACTTCTACTTATGTAATTTTTTTTTAATTATGATATTATTTTAGTTATGACTCATAATTTTTTTAATTATGCCTCATGTTATATTTAATTATAATATTTTTTTTAGTTATAACTTAAAATGTATAAAGTCATATATATATATATATTTTAATTATAAGGTGTACAAAGTGTTCCGCAAAAACTAATTGAAAAGGGAAAATTTCCAGGATGAAAAATCATAAAATGTGGAAACAATGCTATCATCTAGCACAACAGTAAATACTGAGCATTTGGCTTTGGCCTAACCATGAGTTTGTTTATATAACTTAACATCATCAACAACAACTGGTTAGAATTTTGAATGTAATGTGGATTAGGCACCGTACAAAATAAGTAATTGTTGTTCCCAAAAAAAAAAAAAAAAAAAGAAGAGAGAGAGAGAGAGGAAGAATAAGTAATCAAATTCATATAACTAATCCGAAGTTCATATATTTATGTAAATCAATTAAAATTAGGTCACCAAAACCAGTGCTTATTGTAGTTTAATCTCTTTTAGTGAACATATTCAATCAACATAAAGAAATTATTGGCAAGTGTCATTGCAATGCATTTTCCCCCCAAATCTTTTAATCAAATTTGGTATCGCTTCAGTATTGTTGAATTTTGGCCTCTATTAGGAAGGTAGTAAAAAGTTATTTTTTGACTTTTAATTTATTTTAGGTCATATCACCTTTTTAATTTTTTACACGTTTTTTTAAAAAAAAAAATCAAAAAAAAGTCACAAAAACTAGTTTTTAACCAATTGTCTAAAATAATTTGTTTCAAAACGCACAACCAAAAAAATAAAGAATAATGAAATAAACAAATTTCATTTAACCCATCATGAAAATACTAATAAAAATAAAAATTAGAAGCATTTTTATTTAGGAATACTTAATATATATATATATATATTTTTTATTGGCTAACGTGGCTCACAACATTGGCTTTTGAGCGAAAGCTGCGAGAGGGAAAGACCACTCATTTTTGTCCTCTAAAACTTGGGAAGCTTCTTTGAAGTTCTTGTGATGGCTTCCAGATGCAACAGATTCATCAACAAAACATTAATATCATGTCTCAAGTCCGCCATTAAATCCAATCTTGAAACAGCTTCTGATTCCATCGATTGATCTGCCTCTTCTTCTTCTTCTTCTTCTTCTTCTTCAAGGTTCTCTCTCCCAACCAGAACCACTTCCCCACCACTTTCACGATTCTCCTTCTCCAGGTTCTCAATTCAAATCTCTCTCTGTATATTTATCTATGCAATTTGTACATAACTTTGTATTTAGGGTAAATCCTAAACCCTAATCTTCTTGATTCAATTTTATAGTTCAATTTTCTCTGGTTTGGTCAAAATACAAAGAAAATTATGAGTAAAGCAGAGAAAATTTGTCAAAACACAGAAATTTCAAACCATAAAAGAAAATTTCAAAACACAGAAAAAATTAGAGAAATTGAGCAAACCAGAGAAGTTTCAAAATAGAGAAGTTTGTCAGTGTTTTGAAATTTCTCTTGATTGTATCAAAATTTAATATTGAGAGACCCCAACCACTATGAAAATATTGTACGTCCTTTATCCAATAAAATCTTAATAGCGGAGAGCTTAAAAAAAAATCCCCATTAATTTATTGATTTACTTGCTCCCAAAAAATTAACTATTAACCAAATTAAGCAAAAAGGTTGTGTAAGGCTCAGTGACAGTAAAATTGTTTGCTAGCACCTTTCTCTCTGTTGCTTTGCTTCTACTTACAAATAATCTCAGGGGCATTATAATTACAAGTATATGATTCAAAACTAACATTTTCTTAGCAACCAAACTAGATCTAAAACTAATAAAGACCAAGAACAAAGCAATCTGGCACTGCCTGAAGAAAAGCACAGTTAATTTCCCATGCCCAAAGCCCTGAATTGACAAAAAAAAATAAAAATAAATAAGGAGGTTATCAAATTTTTAAAAATTTACACCAAATGCAGGTCAAACAGCTCGAATTGGCTGAATTCTAGGATTTGAATCATAGAAATGTCTTGATCTTCAAAAACAAATTGCATGCATATATACACGTCATCATATATATACATTGAGAGAGAGAGAGAGAGAGAGAGAGAGAGAGAGAGAGATACTGAAATTGAAGCTTTGAGTGGGTTTCGATTTGGAGTAGAATGGTCGGAGTGAAGCTTTGAGAGTGATGTTATAAACATTAGTTAACTTGATACAATGTTAGGTAAGACCTATTAAGGCTATGTTTGGCATGTGAGTTGGAGGTTATTTTAGGCACAAAAAGATAAAATAGGTTAAAAAGTTAATAGGACAAAATGTCACATTCAAACAATAATCATTTTATTTTTTCTCTCACAAAAGCCAAAAACCCATCCCAAATGAGACTTTTTAGCCTAGGCTAAAATAGTCAAAAAGTCAACCCACTTCCCAAATGAAGGTAAGTGATGGAACTCACATATGTCTTGTGTTTTAATTAGTGTACTAATTGGTACATTAATTACTATTTTTAGCATTACTTAAAAATAAGGAAAATGCTATAGGTTTTAAATTTTCTATCAAAAAAATTACCAAATGTCTCACATGCCATGTAAGATATTTTGTCATTTATTTGGCAGAAAATTTAGTATCCCTGACATTATCCAAAAAATAAAGAAAACCATAATAAACATATCCATGTTGGCAGAGATGACAGTTTTTTGTTTTTTTGCAATCCAAAAGAAAATAAAAATCACGATAGTAGAAAGGGGTTTGCTTAATCATAAGGTGATTACAAGCTTGGAGTACTTGTATTCTGGATGTCTCTGCAATGGAATTCTCTACAATTGTATGCATTTGTAGCAAAAGACCTAATAATTACAAAATGCATACTAAATGTAAGGAGCTGCAATATATCAAAAAACAGTAAGTACTAAACGAATTAGAAAAATATTTTTTGTATTTGATTACCAAACCAAGCCTTAACTTCCACCAAATGGAGTCGGTTGTATGAATCATTCTTCTTCACTCAACTCTATCCAAGGCCATTCGTTAGTGAAATTAAAGAGATTCATATCTCTATTTACTACACTAGTCAACGTCAATTTAGGTCTATCCCTTCTCCTAACACTACCATCTACTATCACTGTATCATATCTCTTCACTACTATTTCTGTTCGTTTCCGTTGTGTATAGGTTTCTGTTGTGTATGACCAAACCATCTCAATTTATTCTCTCTCAACATATCATCTATCGGTACTACTCCTACCCAGCCTCGAATATACTCATTCCTAACTCTGTCTTTTCTAGTCTTGCCACACATCCACCTTAGCATTCACATCTCAGCAACACTCATCTTATCTACATGTTGTTTCTTAGTTGACCAACATTCTGTTTCATACAATATCGTTAGTCTAATAGCCGTTCTATAGAACTTCCCTTTTAGTCTAATAGATACTCGTTTCTCGCACAGTACTCCAGACGCATTCCTCCACTTAAGTCACCCTGCCTCAATTCTGTAGACTACATCCGTTCCAATTTTCTTAGTCGTTGAGATAATCAATCTTAAATAATGAAAATGTTCACTCTTAGGTAGTTCTTGGTCCTTAATCTTCACTTTTCTTTTGCTTCCATTGTGACTATTACTAAAATTACACTCCATATATTCTGTCTTAGTTTTGCTTATCCTAAATCCTTTAGATTCAAATGCTTTTCTCTAAATCTCCAACTTAGTGTTAACTCATTCTCTAGTCTCATTCACTAACACAATATCATCTGTAAAAAATATACACCACAACACATCATCCTAAATATTGCGCCTCAACTCATCCATAACTAAAGCGAAAAGATAAGAACTTAAGGTTAATCCTTGGTGTAATCCTACGGTAATTGGAAATTTTCTCGACTCTCCAGCAGGCAATCTAATAGTGGTCACAACACCTTCATACATATCCCTAATCACATTAATGTAACATTTTGTCACCCCTTTCTTCTCTAACACCAACCAAATTATATCCCGATGCACTCTATCATATGCTTTCTCAACATTTACTTTCTTAAGATCGATAAAAATCATGTCTTTTTTCTTTTCTCTATACTTTTCTATTGCTCTCTTCAAAAGAAAGTTCGCTTCCATTGTTGACCTACAAGGCATAAACCCAAATTGATTATCTGACACCTCTGTTATATCTCGCAGTTGACGTTCTATCACTCTCTCCCACACTTTCATTCTGTGACACATTAACTTGATTCCTCTATAGTTGTAATAGTGGTGGTGTAGGTGATGGGAGAGTGAGTGGAGTAGTGGTGGCAGAGATGTGGCAACCTTGATAATAATGGTATGTTAGAGTAACTCCAGCCCTTAATTTTTATTTTTGTCAAGTTTAGATTTGAAAAAAAGTGTTCAAAAATGTTAGGTAAGGCTATGGTACACATTTTTGTAGTATATGTTATGTATTTTTGTGATAAATGTTAAGTAATTTTTTCGTACAGTTACGACAATTTGTGTTTCATAAATGATTTTACATATTTTGTGATAACATTACACATTTTTGTGATAATGTTACACATTAAGATTGTAACATTATCACAAAATGTGTAAGTTCATTTCTGAACCACAAATTGATGTAATTCTACTAAAAAATTATGTAATATTTATCACATAAATACATAACATGTGCATAGAATTTCCCTCCAAATGTTCATCAAATCAAGGGAGAAATATTTTTTTTGTATCAAATTGAGAATTCATTAAATTAAAATTTGACAGAAATTTAAAAGGATGGAGTATTGGAGATGATATTTTTGCCCATCAAATTTGATGAAATGATAAATAAACATTGCAATTCAGTTGGGGACAAACCTGGAGTTAAATTGGCATTCAACACTCTGTTTGGATCGTGAGGTGAGGTGAGAAAAAAAAAAAAAAGACACCATTATGTTTGGATGAATAAAAGAGAAGAGAATATGATCTCTCACCTATTTTGTTTGGATAGAGTAAATAAGAGAAAAAAAAAATATTGTATTTTATTTTACCAAAATAACTTTTCATATTAATAAGCTATATTTTTTCATTAGGGAAATTTTGGTATTTTAGAAAAAATTCATTAAACTCAATCTGCTTCTCACCAAATCTTACAATTTTTGGTGAGAAACAAAGCATAAGTTTGGTGAGAATTATTTTTTTATCATCTCTCTTCATTTCTCACCTACTTAACCATTCAAACGAGTAAAAAGATTTTCTATTCTCACCTTTTTTTTTCTTTTCTCACCAAACCGCTCAATCCAAACGGAGTGTAAGATTCGTTTTCAGCTTCAATGACCCTTTGATTCGCCACCTTCTTATCGAAATATTCTTGAAGATTGCCAATTCGGGTATATGTAAATTTTCCTGACTGGGACCAGACTGATACACTAGGGATATGCTCGACGATCGAGTAGTCTATGCTTTGGTTGGGTTGGGGTTTGGGTTGCATTTTATCTATGAATTCTTCTGGCATACCAAAAAAACGAAGACTTTTGAGTTTTTGGAGGTGGTGGATGCCAAATGGTACCTCCTTTAGGTGTGGGCTACGCCCAATTGTTAGCTCTTCAAGAAGAGGCAATGCTCCTTCCTCTATAATCACCGAATTCAATCCCTTCAAGTCTTCGAGATATAGTTGCTTAAGTTTTTGAAACCCTCCAACCTCAAAATACAACTGCTCCCAATCATATGCATCCCAAAGACCAAGACGTACTAAACTAGGCAAGACTTGAAGGCCTTTTAGTTGATCATTCTTGGTCAAACCTGAACCCGCTAGAGATAATCTGACTAGATTTTGAAGTTTCAGGATCCAGTCGGGTAACTTCTCTAGACGTCCAGTCAAGCGGAGGCGTTGAAGATGTTGAGGTGGAGACGACGATGATATATACTGTAAATCCAGAATCTCATCATCACTTGAGGCCCATACACTCAAATGTTGAAGGTATTTCATCTTCTCAATGGCTGCACATAGAGCCCTCCCATGTTCTCTTTCCAATTTCGTAATTCCCAACTTCCTTAGCTGCCTCAATTTCTCAAGCTCTTTAATTAGGCCATGATTTGTCTCCACATACCACAAATTTTGCAGCTCCTCTAAACCCCCAATCCCTCCTTGTATCTTCACTCCTACTATTAAATCCACCCAGTGTTCAGATTCATAGTTACGAGAATAGGCAAGAAGATGTCGCAACTTATGGAGCCTACTGATATCAAATGGGAGCTCTCTCACAGGGGAATGTTTCAGATCCAAAGTCTGTAGGTTGTGTAACTTACCTATGGACTTTGGAATTATCTTCACTTTTGTATTCCTTATGCTTATGTATCTTAAAAGAAATAGATTTCCCACTTCTTCATGAAGTTGATCCAAAGGAGCATCCTCAAGATCCAGCACTTTCAAAAGCTTGAAATTTGCAGCTATTGTACCCAATAAGGTCTTCTTTGGTAGCACTCCCCTTTGAAAAAGAAAAACAGAGCGAACTGGGGATTTACCAATGCTTTCCATAACCTTATCCATGTTGCAATAATGTGTATATACAGATAGCCGGCGAGTTGTGTCATTGAAACTTGAATTCTCTTCTTCCAAAATTTGACAAAAACTAAACTCTTCAGACATTGAAATAATAATCTCACGAACTACATCATGTACTCGACACTCTCCAACTCTTCCATCAGATTTTGTCCTTGACACTTGAACTAAGCGTCTATGGATCAGCTCAATCAAGTATTCTTCTGCAACTTCTTCCAACGTTTTTCCTTTCTGCTCTTCAACAAAGCCCTCAGCTATCCATAGCCGAATTAGTCTCTCACCTTCGATAGAGTAGTCTTCTGGCATTACGCCAAAGTACAAGAAACAAGATTTGAGGTACTGAGGCAGATCATTATAACTTGACAACAAAATTTTTCTGATGCTTGTAAGTGTAGGATTCCTTTCTAACTCAGTGCCCATGCTATCATAGAATTTTTGCCATTCGGATATAACCTTGTTTTTGGTGGACAAGAGACCACCTATAGCCACAATTGCAAGAGGCAATCCTTCACATTTCTTAACAATTTTTTGTGATATTTCCTCCACCTCAAGGGGACAATGACCCCCAAAGTCTAATTGGAAGGCTTTCATGCAAAAGAGTTCCCAAGCCTTCTCTTCTGATAGGGCTTGAAGCTCGTGGACATGATCCACTGATGATTCTTTGCAAAATGCGGCAACCTGTTCACTGCGTGTGGTGATGATTACCCTACTGCCTTTGCTATTTTGGGGTAAAGCATGTCTTATGGATCCCCAAAAGTCAATTTGCCATACATCATCAAACACAATGACATATTTCTTTTCATATAAATATCCTCTTACCTTGGCAATGAGTGAATCAGTTCCCTCATTAGGTAAAGTTGGAACATCTTTTCCTGATAGCTGCTCTATCATTGTTTTAAGGAGCTCCTCTGGCTTGTATGATTGAGAGACGGTGATCCACGCCTTGCAATCGAAGTGTGCAGCCATTTCTTGGCTATCATAAACTTTCTTGGCAAGAGTGGTCTTGCCAATTCCACCCATGCCAACCAATGAGATCACTGCTCGTTGTGATTGATTTTTGTCAACCAATCTGCTTATCAGTTCAGATTTGGGAGATTCAATGCCAACGACTTCGTCATCCCCTATGAAAAGGGAAGCCAGTCTAGGGTCACGCCACATGTCCTTGGTGCTGGTGCTGGTGCTGGTATGTTCAGTGGAACTACTAGTACTGAATGCATATCGATCAGCTCCTTCCTTGATCTCACGGATTGTATTCTTGATGTCTTGGATCTGAGAAGCTATCTGATGTCGTGGCTTTAGCTTAGTGATCGTTCGAGTCACTTTACTCAAGGAACCGAATAGTCCAGGTTGTTTTGGCAAGACCAAGAGAATGTTTTCATCAATAGCGTCTTGTATCCGATAAGCAACTTGCCTTACTTGTTTCACCCATATTTTCACACCTTTATCTCCCGTTTCTGCTCTGGATTCTGCATCTTCTAAGAAAGAATGTATGCGCTCCAATTCAGCTTTGATGCTGACAATTTCCTTGCGGACACCCTTCAACAACTTTACTTCATCGGCTAACAATGGTGCCAAATATTGAATAACAGAGCTCACAGCTCTTTCTGCCATTACTTCTCCCTGCACTGGGCACATCATAACTATTAGTTCTGATTATGCTTCGATGGGATTGTGTGCATGTAGAAAGGAAGTTAGTTGGATGATGATGATGGTGAAGTTTCAATTCAGTGCATAGCTCTGTTTATCAGTTTATGAGAGAGGTGGTAAACTTCAGTCATGGAGAAATTAATTAGTTTGGCCACATTTCCCTCCAAAATGTTAGATAAAAGAATAGATTTGATTCACATTTTATGTAATGACACAATAATAATAATAATAATAATAATAATTAAAGAGAGGTGCTGGAGTGGGGTTCAAAGGAGGTGGAAGAAAATGATTAAAGAGAAAAATATACTCTTATCTCTCTCGTGGGGTATGATAAGTGGGAAGGATTTTTTATAATCTCTCTCTCTCTCTCTACTCTCTTACAGTCACAATTTCAACACAGTGTTAAGGGAGTGATGGTTAAGATAGCATCATCATCTATGGCGAAGTTGAGCATTCATGAGTTGTGTGTCCTGATAATTATAAGAAGCTTTGCAAGTAGTGTCATCTCCACTACCACTGAATCCGTGAAACCCACAAAGAAGTCGGCTTTTTCGTGTTCGGAGACTCGCTATTCGAACCAGGAAACAACCACTACATCAATGGAAGCAAACCAGGTGCTTCCAGTTATTACCCATATGGACAAACCTTCTTCAATCATACCACTGGTCTACTCAGCGATGGTTGTATTATCCCTGATTTCATCGCACTGTTTGCAAAGCTGCCTTTGTTGACACCATACCTGCAACCTGGTGGTTCGATTTGTGTTCTGCCGATGGTGGAAGTATCTCTACTTCAGTCTCGGTTTGGTCATTTTGTGCTATGTTGGAGCTCTGGTTTATAACAGATTGCTGGACTGAGTTGGTGCATTACGGTCTGCTCGAGGTTAATGCTCGGCTGTGGCTAAAATGAGCAAACTCAAGGTGGAGAGATAAAGTTGGTCAGTTTCGGTGCCAACGTTTCTATGTTGGTGAGGTTCTGGTGTTGTTGTTAACATCTTTGGGTTCTCTGTGATTCAGCTACTGATGCAACCAGTCCGTGGGCTATATGTATGGAAGAAGATGGTGGTTGCGTACCGCCGGAGTTTCTGTTGACACCGGTGAAATAGCGTCTTTGGTACATAACCTGGGCTCTCTCTCTCACGTAGTGATTGAGGGGATGGATGGACAACAGCTGTGTTTTCCTCACTTGGGCCATGCTGGTGCCTTGGAGAATGGGTAAGTGCTTTTTGGTGGGCTTTGGTTGCTTACAACAAGTGGGTTGAGGTATACAGTATATGTTATATATATATAAATATAGACTTGGTACATATATAATATTTGTAGCTAGTGGTTTTTTTTTTTTCTTGGGCCCACAGGTTTGCTTTTGTTGAAAATCGTGAAGAGTGGGCTGTGGGGCCCATTTGTTGTTACTTAGTTGGTGCACCCTATTTCGACAAAATGGGCTGTGAGATTGAAATTTTTCTACCGAAATAGGCCTAATGCATGGAGTTTTTGGACTGAGCATATGCATGCAATCCGTGTATTGAATAGTATTGATCATCAATTTCGATTAGTGGTTTAGGCGCCTGCTGCTAAATGTGATTTCAATTTTTGCTAGAGTGAAGTATCTTAGGGTCATGAGGCCCACGTTTCTGGGTGGTGTTATTGCATGTAGAGCTTTGTCTCAGGGAAATGATGATGATGGAAAGCCTCCATTGCCCCGACGCATGGTGGAAGATTATGGTGAATGCTACTTCATTTCTTGAGGCCAAAGTGAAGAGTTTGGTGAGAGTAACATTTTGATCGGTGGAGATCAAAATCCGACAAAATCGAAAATTTAGATTTTTACTTGTTTCCTCTTCTAGCTTGAGGTAGGGATTTTTCCTACACTTCTTTAAGCACTTTTACTTGATTATAAGGAGCTTAGAGTTGTATATAATTTAATTAGAATTTTTGAAAATTTTGTGATTTATTTGCTTAAAAGAGAAATTTTGAGAAAAATAAAGAGTTGATGGCCAAATTGCGAAAGTGTAAACTTGGAATATGTTTGAAAGGTTATGACAAAGCTATGTTTTAAATTTGAACAAAAACGGATTTCGATTAGATTAGTTTTGAAATTTTTACCGGTTTGTGACCAAAAGAACATTTTTAAAGAAAATAAAGGAATTACGTTTAATTTTGGAAGCTTTTGATCAAAATGGGATGTCATAGTTGAATAATGCTTGGAGAATGAGTTTGGAAAGAAAATGATATTTTCTTGGGCATTAACGATATTATTTTGCTTAATGTATCTGTTGGAATAAAATCGACACAGTTAGAAATGGACCTTGAGAGGTTACCGGACGTGATTGTGATATGAAAACTAGTATAGTTGTTCATATTTGATGATATGTGAAATAGATTGTATTTATCGAAATTTTTAGAATTTAATTTTTTAAATATCTGTTTAGAAATATCTGTTTTGGACTATTGTCGGAGGATAGCCATGATTGTTGTAGAAATGCATGAGACTTAGGTAAATTGAACCACATTTCTCATTTGTTACATTGGACATTGCATTACATTCATTTCATTGGAAATGTATCTGTTTTTTAGAAATGTTTGTAAATGTATCTGTTTGCGAAAAGATGAATACTTGGTGAATCTAGGTAGGGGGTGTGGAACTGCGCGGTTAGGTGTCGAGCCTTCCAGTTTACTAGTAAAAATAACAATGGTAGTGCATTATGGCCTACTTGCAGACACTCACCTAAAGATTCACAAGGCTCATATTCATGTACAGATATGGTTTAAAATGGAAATGATTTTATATTTGTTGTTGCATCTCAGCATTGTATCCTTTATAAAAAGGGAGATAAACTGCTTTATCTATGTTGTGTAGTATGTCTCTATTGGGCTATAACTCACCTTATAAAGGAAATCATTTCAGGTGTAGGTGCTATGACTCCGTCAAGGCATTGACTTGGGAGGACTCGGAGCTGAAGCTTCATTTTTGTTTTATTGTTATTTGTTGAATGTAAGCCCAAGGCTGTATTTGTGTTGAGTTGAAATTCCATTTTATATAACCAAGAATGTTCTTGGATAAATTTGTAAGCCTGTAAAGCACTTATTATCTATTTGGCTTCCATTTCATACGTGTTATAAAATGCATGTTTGGGATTTAATGGAAATGAGTGTATGGATTAGTTAGCCATATATATGTTTGTCTATCAGGTGAGTTTTGTTGCATAAATAGATATATCATGCTGAAATTTTCGGGGCGTTACATTTTAGGTCTTGCAATAAATAAATAAATAACCTTTTATTGTAATAGTAGTTTTAGTTTTTAATTATTTTCACATTATAGACTCACCCCTACATTTTTTTTAAAAAAAAAAAAGGAAAAAGAAAAAGAAAAAAAAAGGTGATTATCCCCTCGAGGTTTCTTTTTATTTTTTTATTTTAAAAATAAAAAAAATTAAGTGAACACAACAATGATGAATTTGAGTGTAAAAGAGATACAATATCATTTTTACTCCTTAGATCATGCTTGAACGAGTAGGAATCTATGCAAGAAAAGAAAAGGCACAGAAATCATCACGATGAATAAGAGTTTCATTGAATAACAATTTATAGAGGAAAAAGTATGTAGAATTTGGGCAATAATACCAAAGCGAATATTTCAGATTCTCTTTTCTCCTCCCTGTTTTGCATCATAGCAGTGCTTTTGTAATTCATTTGTTATATATATATATTGCTTGATTTAAGTAGAATCTTCATCTTTGTGTGTGATTTTTGTCTTCGTGGATTTAGAAAAGGCTAAAATTCAAGATGTGAGACTCTGATCAAGGCAATATTATTGTTGTCATAGCTAGAATTCTCAAATATATCACCTTGTTTGGTTCTAATTTTTTAAAAATTGAGTTTTTTTAATTTTTCATATTTTTTGTTTTTAGTGAATTTTTTATATATATTTTAAGCAATTTTTTTACTTTTTAGAGACACTTAATATAAATACAATTAAAAAGTATAATATTTGTGAATTTTTTTTTTAAAAAAATCACTAAATACCAAAAATAAAAAAATACAAAAAATTTAGTAAATTTTCATATTTTTGTGTATTTATTGATTTTTGTAAAAAAAATTATAAATATTTTATTTTTTAGGTACATCTCGATTAGGTGGATCCAAAAAGTAAAAAGAATAAATATAAAATATTAAAAAAAATTCACTAAAAACAAAAAAAAAAAAAAAATGAAAAAACAAAAAAATTTAATTTGCAGAAAATTGGATATATAGCTAAAAATGATGAGAAATGTATATAGATATGTGTTTGTAAAAACATACCTGCAGATTGATATGCAACTCTAAAAAATGATATCAAAATTCCAAATTCTTGGCACTGCCTGCTTTGATGGTTTGTCAGATTTCAGCAAAACTTCATTGTGGTGAAAGACTCTTTGGCTTACTGACTGTAGCCCTTGAGATTTGAATCATATACAAAGCATATAGCTTTTTTAGCTCTATTAAGAATACAACCTCCACCAGCTGTTCCTGAATAGATGGCTTATGGACTTGGTGGTATGTATATATATATATATTTCTCTCAATCACTATTTAAATTCTGCTGTATGAGTCTTCTTTTCACAACTTATATATATACTAATAAAATACAAGGTGATTTACTCCAGGAAAATTCGTGGCTCTTTGATGTCTCTTTCCTCTGAAAATGAAGTTTTAGTAAATATAATAGGAAAGAGCTAAAGTCCATTTAGGCCTCGTTTGACATGCAAGTGTTTTAACTTAAAAGTCAAAAAATTATTAAAAAAATCAAAAAGCCTATAACCTATATAAAAAAGTCAAAGATTTATTTTCTCTACTTTTTGTATATTTTTTCGTAAAAAATCATTCTAAACATACTATTTTTTTTATCTCATATTTTAGCCAAAAAAATCCAAAAATTGCTAAAATAGCCTGTCTCCAAACGAGGCCTTAATCCATCTCAAAGAAGTCACATTCATGCCAAATATCTTAATATGGTGGCTTTTGTTTTTTATTTATTTATTTATTATTATTTAGGAACAAAGCATATATTAATATAGGCAATATAAGGAGATTACAATGTTCATAACAAAACAAAACCAGCAGCGATTTTGCCGCTGTTTTTGCAACTACATGTGCAGTATGAACCTCCTTTCTAGGAACTTTGTTGATACATACATGACCAAAATAATTACATGAATAAATTATATTTTGCATCTCTGTATTTTACACCAAATTTCACTTTGGCCCTTACAATATTAAATCATGATTTTTTTTTATTTTTTTTTTGTATTTTTGGTCAAATCTCACTTTGATCTCTACACATTAAATCGTGACAGTTAACCTCAACACTTTTGCTCAAATCTCACTTTGGTCTCCACACAAAGTGTCAATGTCTTTATTCTGTTAGTTTATTTTTAAATTTTTAACAAAATCCAATTATGTGATAAAAATATGGCTACAAAATGAAGATAAAAGAGGAAAATTATCTACATTTCTTACTAATACATTTTGTCCTACATGATAAGCACGTAAGAGTTATATAATACAATATGTTAAAAATTGGGACGAAGAGGTAAAAAAATAAAATTTTTGAAATAAAAAAATATGATAAAGAAATCAAAAAGAAAGGAAGATGAATAGACAAAAAATTGTGTTACCGTGAAAAGTAGAGTTTCGTGATTCCAATTTATACAAAACCCTACTTCATCTTCTTAATCATTCACAATCTAAGTTTTGTTTTAGCTTAATACCATCATAATTTGATGTAAATTTTGAGACAAAGTGTGTATTGGTGAAAAATATACACTACAAGAATTAACACTTTTAGCAACAAAAAAATTGGTCACTAAAAGTCCATTTTTGGTCGGCAAAAGTTATCCGCGACCAATTTTTTTGGTCGCTAGTTTGGTCGCCAATTGAGGATCAACAAAAGTAATTCACGATCAAAATTTTCATTGGTCGGCAAAAGTTGGATTTGCCGACTAAATTTTTGGTCGCAAATATTTAATTACCGTGACTAATTCATTTTGTCGCTAAAACACTTTGGTCGCGAAAAATCACCTTTTGCCGACCAAATTTCTTAGTCGCCAATTGTGACATTCTGTGACCAAAATTAGTTTGATCGCCAATTCTTACTTTTCGCGACGAAAACTGTTGGTCGGCAAAAGTGAGTTTCCACGACCAACAAAATTTTTGGTCGGCAATAGATGTATTTTTTGCGACCAAAACTCTTGGTCGGCAATTGTCATTTTTTGCAAAAAAAAAATAATTTATTTGTCGCGACTAATAAATTGGTCGCCAAAGCAGGAAAACAATACACCTGTAATTCCTAATAATTCATTCAATCCATAATAAACCTATAATTTTAAAGCATCATTCAAATTAACTGAATCATTAACATTCGACACAATACATAATTCATTAACATCCGAGACAATACAACTATTCAATGTTTTCATTCACAAGTCACATCCATTCAACTATTCAATGTTTTCATTCAAATTAACACTTTTGCTTAATCCACTAAGTTGCCTTGATAGCCAATCAAAAAAATCCTTACGCCCTTCCGTGCCAAGCTTCGCATCCATCAAAGCAGTAGTAATGTAAGGCACCTAATAAAGAAACAGAATTGAAAAATTTATCAGAGAAGCATGATAAATATATAAAATTAATTAAAAAATAAACGAAATAGAGAAATTGGAACCCAACCATTTTGCTATAAATTATAACCCAACCATCAAGCCTGTCCGACCTTTGCCAGCCTGCAAAATTTAAAAAAATGATACAAATGAATAAGAATAAATTATTAATGCACCACTAACGATCTCACATGCAAGATATTGATCAAATACCACAACTACACCTTCTACTTCTGACAATGGTGGGGAAAGGTAAGCAGCACTAAAGTGGGGAGGGGTAGGAAAATTATATAACTGGGAGTGGGAACTGGGGGTGCAGGGGGAGATATCTAGTAGCTCTGCCCCAGCTTCTGACCCCAACTAGAAATACTTAAAGCAGATCCAGCTCGGAGATACTTAAAGCACTCGGTTGATATTGTTTCTGAAGACTTTGGTTAATTTCTTACTTACAAAAATGCAGAAAAAATTGGAGGTAGATGTAGAACAAGGGCTATCTGGAACCAGTTTTCAACTGGATGCCTTGGGACGGTATTGGGCTATCCAGAGGATTCAGTTATACCAAATTCATGCATTGACAGATTTTGCAATTAAGGTTTTAATAGCATGATTGTTGTTGCGATTTTTCTGCTTCAAGTAATTTGTTGTGGGTATGTCTCAAACTCAACCCAGATAATGTTTATGTACAGAAAGATTGTAGGGAGAGGCAGGGATCGTCATATTCTCTACATTCATAGTAAAATTCCTCTGCTGTTTCCGAACCACATGAATCATTGTGTGCTTGTGTTTATAATGTTTTACAATTTATCGATTTCTATTTTCATCCTAACATCACTGAAATTTTATAGCTAGGCATGGTGGTTTTAATTCGAGAAATGTGCCCCAAAACACTGGTCAAATTTTCTTTTCTCGAGCTTCTTTGTTCCCTAATTTTTTCCTGACTCTAGGTAATGTAGGCTGTCCCCCTAGCTTTGGATACAGGAAGAACACTTGTATGTCCCTATCTCGCACACAACAAAATGATTTTTATGAAACTAAGCGAGGAATTGAAAATTAATAACAGATTGACTGCGAGCTCAAACACAGTGAAAGCTATGATTCGATCAAATAATGAAATGGCTAATCAAACTAAAGACAAACAGGAATAAAACAATGCTATGTTAAATGTCCATCACAACATTTAAAGGGTTCATAATGATTTGGATTGATATTTGATACCCATAGACAAGAACAAAATGTTATATAATAACATGAAGAACTATGTAATGGGTAAGTTTAGAATACTTTTCATCTAATCGCATAGATACAAGTTTGCTAAGGCAATAGAGAATAATACTACAAGAAGTTTCATTACCCACTCCAATACAATCAAACACCAAAATGCTCCATATAACACAGTTTTTTGAAAAGTTCACATACCTTTAATAGAAAGGGGCAATACCACCAATGATGGAACATAGAACAATGGAAGCCACCTCTGGATATACATGATTGTAAATGCCTTTTTCAAGACCTTAGCCAATTTTCCAGTACAATCATAAGCGAGGCAATCATATATGCATTACAGCAAACACCTAATATGCACACAGGAAAAAAAAAAAAAAAAACCTACTAAAACAAACCCATTCAAACAAAAATTATCAAAAGTCATTAGTATAAGCTTAGTAACAAATGATGGACGCGAAAAAATAAAAAACAGTGGGAAACAGGCTCTATAAATCATCAAAAGTCATTCAGCTTGCAGTCATAAGTTGCTTGAGTATATTCATTAATTAGGCAATGAAACAGCCAGTTTAAGAACTGATTATTATCATGAACTGATTATTCTTATACTGAAAAGTAGCAACCTTGCATGCCTACATGGACAGTGATACCTTATCAATTCTAGAAGCCTTACCTGCTGCATGAAAATCAATGAAAATATATGAGGTATAGGGCAAGAATGCATGTCTTCAATTGCATAGAGGAGCAAGTCTACAAGACTAGACCATTCCAGAATTTGTTGCTTTAATACAAGGCAAAAGGAAAACTATACCAGTTTTGCACATTGATGTTAGGACAACACAAAACTATACTAATCATTGTTAATATTTTTTATTTTTGTCTCTCACCATGATGGGAATTTATTGAGTGACACATGTCAAACAGTTATGACCTCTAAGGTACAAATGTTACTGAGTTTACAAGGTGCAGACTGCTAAAAAGCTTAATTCCTTTGTAGATATCAGCATCTGATGGTGAAAAAGGGGAAATCAGGTGCATTTTGGGGTCCATACTAGTCGAAAAGTGTAGTATATTTTTGTCTTCATCTTCAGAATCCTCTACCTTTCAACACCCATGTTTTAATCTACTATCTCGGAGACATCACAAATGAGTTGGACACACCCATGTTTTAATCTACTATCTCGGATACATGTTAAATGTGACAAGAGGGAGTTATTTATCCCACTAATTCAACTGGATAATTATTCCTACACTAATCATATGGATTATTAATCTTCTCACTATTAATCTCACTAATCAAATAAGACCTAAAAATTCATTTGAAATTTTGATTTATTAGGTTGAAAGTTAAGATATAATGTCCCACTGTAAAGCACCATAAGAGAACAAATATAGACAGCACAGAGAACAATTCCACTGTCATTGTTTCTATATAATGTCCCACTGTAAAGCACCATAAGAGAACAAATGTCATTTTTAGTATAGACAGCACAGAGAACAAATATAGAAACAAACTCAATAGTTTATCTCATTTGCTTTCAACCATGTTCAGTGGTTCTTCTACCTATTCTTTTCCATTGTAGATGTTTGTCCTGTCTCTGCTTATTAGAGTAAAGGAATCATAATGAAGATTATCCAATGAACATATACACAAAATACTTAAAATCACAAAACTTAAAGAGTTAGTCCATCTGACTATCAACAAATAAAATGTGATCACAAATACGAAGCAAACAATAGGAACCAAAGGGTGTAGAATCCTGTTCGCATCCTGTTCTTCCACCTTGTTTTTATGCAGCAATTATCTCATCTTAGTAATTTATTTTCTTCTTCTAATTAATACTGTAGTTTGTTTGCTTCTTCCACCTTAATTCTGTAGCTTCTTCTAAAAAAAAAAAAAAAGAAGGTTCATTTAAGGTGTTTTTGAAATTTGGGACTCAATTAATCAAGTTGTTACATCCCCATGGTCAAACAAAAATACCCTGTGAGATCTCTATAAAAAGAAGAGAGTTATGATAACATCACGAATCAAGCACATCAAAGGAAGAGAGGAGCACAACTTCTCACCATATCACCATTTTGTACATAAGAATGAAGCACATCAACAATCTGCACAAAGGAAATTTCTTTTGTCAGGCTTTCAACAGTCATAAAAAGCTTCACTCTAGCATCAAATACTTATCCACAAGACTGAAATCTAAACATAAAGATGGAGAACACACTTTAAACCATTGAAGAAATGGAACATTCTCTCATCAATGCTGAGTTTTAAAACATGTAGCAACATGTCTCCGGTGACAAATGATTAAAAAGAATTCAAAAAATAAAGATGGAGAAAACACTAATCATCGAGAAAATGGAGCAATCTCTCATTGAGCCATGTGTTGATTCCAAACATTCCATCATATTCCTTGCATTAATTGAAAATGCTTCCAGGCCCCTCTACATAAGTTCAGAATCAATACATATGCTTAAACAAGAAAACTAATGGCCACATTTTGCATTAATCGAAAAATGCTTCCAGGCCTCTCAACAAAAGTTTGGAACCAACACATAACTCTCTACACTTAAAGGTGGAAAATAAGGGCTTGTTTAGTATTGTTTTCATTTTTTCATGTTTGTTTTATGTGTTTTCAGAAGAAAAAATAATGGAATTGTAAAAATGCCCATTGTTTTCATATTGCTTTCACTTTGTGCATACGTTTTTTTTTTTTTTTTAATTCAGAAAATAAAATAATAGGGTGTTTTTAGAAACTAGATAAATATTTGTTAAAAATGGCAAAAACATACTATTATGCAAAAACATACTATTTTGGGCTAATCCAATTAGCTAATTAGATATTTGTTAATTAATTAGGCTAACCCAATCAGATAGATGGCAAATCATCAATCACCTTCCACCTAACCATCTGGTGCAGAAGCACAGGTTGAAACACAGCCGTTGCATCCTCAATGCTGCAACCTTTTTCTAGCTTCTGTAAAGCTGCACGAAGAGCCTGCACAAGAAAATTAGATTAAGTGCAAGACACACAAGGAACTCCACTGAAACTGAAGCGAATACCCACTATGTACACCAGACAAAAATAGATACATCAACAGAACCCTCCACCTTTCCCACTGTAATGGCCTTATCCACCACATTTTTTGATGAGTAGGCATGGGTTATTGGCACTTTGTGCTTTTTTGTTATCTCTTCCAGTGTTATTGAAGATGTAGCATCTTTCATTAAGGCCAATATTCTGCATTGCACAAAGCAAATGTTAGAAATGAACAATCTAGTAAATGTAATACCATTTACATTCAACAACTGCAAACAAGGTACAAGTTATTATAAACAATTAGATTATTAACCAGCAAAGAGACATAAGCACAATGTAACAATGAGATGATGTATAAATGTATGTTACCTCCGTTTTCTATCATCATCTAGAGGCACTGAACTGCTCATTTCCTTTGCAACAGGCTTGTCAGGCAGGGTTTGCTTATGTTCACTATCAGATGTGTCCTCGTTCCTAGAATCCTTGTTGATCAAGGCATACAACCTCTCTCCCAAGGAAGCCCTATTCGCATCGGTGGTAGACTTCCCAACTTTTGTTGCAGCAGTGTTGTTCAAAGGCCTTCTGGATGTATCTGCCACTTTTTGTTTCTTTGAAGTATCAAGACCAGTCGATAATCTCACCCTTTTTTCAGAAGAATTGCCCTCTTTGATTTTTGAAGACAAATCAACCCCTTTCTGCACTTTCTCATGAGTTCTCTTTCTGGGAGCATCTTGTGAAGCCAGATTTCTCTCCTTCTGCAGAACTTTAACTTTGCTTGACAGTTGTTGTGATGCTTGCTTTTTCTTTTGTTGTCCATCATCTGGGAACTTTATGTGGTTTCTATCCGGAGTACAAAGTTCATCATCAATCAGATGTTCTCTGGAAAAAAGGGAAAAGGTCGGTAAATATTTTGCAAGCTACTGTGCAGAAGATCAAGAAGAGCTGCTAGAAACAAAAGAGCACTTACAAGCAATATATCAAAATACGGTTTGGAATAAGACCTTCCCAAGCCCTTTGTACGATGCCCTGATCCTCATCATCTTCAAAAGCAATCTCCCTTATCAAAGTAAAGCAAGCATCAACAGCTAC
Source organism: Camellia lanceoleosa (assembly GCA_025200525.1). Lineage (NCBI taxonomy): Eukaryota > Viridiplantae > Streptophyta > Magnoliopsida > Ericales > Theaceae > Camellia > Camellia lanceoleosa. Next base: position 133,569,397 of record CM045766.1, read on the forward strand.
AAAATAGTAGCTAAATTTATACAAGATTTCATGATATATACATAATAATAGATATTCCCTTAAACTTTGAAATTCAACTTTCATTGCAAAAATAGAATCAAAAACCACAATTCATAGCTTTCATACGCCAAATCAGATCAGTTTTATTAAAGCTAAACCAATACAAACAACACACAGATTGAAATAGAGAAAAGAGAGATTGAAATTGATCGAACCTTTACACGAAATCGAACTGCTTGAAGCTCTGAGACGGCGTAGAGATCAAGCACAGAGAGAGAGAGAGAGAGAGAGAGAGAGAGAGAGAGATAAGAGGCAAGAGAACCGTCGTAGGATTAGGGTTTGATAAGAAGAGAGATCAATCATAGAATAGAAGGAGAGGTAGTGTATGTACCTGAAGGATGAGGTCGTCATAGATATCGATGATCTTGTTGTAGGATTTGGAAGCCATTGTGTCGCTGTGGATCGCTCATGAGGGTCAGATCTCGACCTAGGACTCAAATCTGATTCAGATCTCGACGATCTTCTCAGATTCGGCGGAGGCACAGGCGGAGGAGGAGGAGGAGGAGGAGGAGGAGGAGGAGGATCATCGACGATGTAGATGTGGCGATCTGTGGCGATGGGGTGAGGTTTGGCGGTGGAGGAGAATTTGAACAAAATGTTGTGTGTAATTGTAAACAGAGAACAGGGGTGGGCGCGTGATTTCCCTCTTTCAAAATTTCGCCTCTAACGACTAAATTCGTTTTTGGTCGCAAAATCTCAAATATATAACGACTAATTTTTTTAGTCGCCAAATCTCAATCAACGGCAACTAAAATATTAGTCACTAAAAGTGAATATTTGGCAACTAATTTTTTTTGGTTGCTGAAAATACGTTTTTGGCAACCAAATTTTTAGTCGCCAATAAATATGTGACCTTCTGCGACCAAATTTGTAGTTGGTCGGCAAAAGCATACCACTTTCTGCGACCAACTCTTTTTTTGGTCGCAAAATATAACCTTCTACGACCAATAATATTTGGTCGCCAAAAATAATGATCATTCGCGACTAATTAATATTTGGTCGCCAAATGTTATTTTTTTTCGACCAAAATTTTTTTGGTCTGCAAAAGTGGTCGGTAAATGTGTAAATTATTGTAGTGATAGATGATTTTCCTCTCTTACCCTCATGTCGTAGTTACATTCTTGTCAAAACAATTGAGTAACAGAAATGAGACGTTGACACTTGTGTAGAAATCAAAATGAGATTTGATAAAAAATACAAGAGGTTGACTGTCACAATTTTATGTGTAGAGACCAAAGTGAGATTTGACTAGAAGTGTAAGGGATTGACCGTCATAATTTCATGTCTGTCAAAGTAAAATTTGATGCAAAGTATAGGGGTGCAAAGTGTAATTTACCCTAATTACATAAAACCTTAATATCCCTCAATATGTATGATATATCCCAATCCATCACACTACCTTCCCTAAGCTGCCGAATCAACTCTTAACTACCCGTCCTTATCGTGACCACCTTTAACCCACTAAGATTGCACCAGCTTAAAGCTTCCAAACATTCCAATGCTTCTGCAGCAGTTGTTGAGGCTGCAAAAAAGAATGCTTACAAAGTTTGAAGTCTACATTCTGCCAAATTGCGCTTTACTTTTCTCCCTTACTTGTAATTTAAGGTCTTACCAATCCAATAATTAGTTTAAAGTCATACCAATCTAAGAATCTACACCCATCTGAGTCACTTTCAAATAAATATGTCGATCCAATGAGACCCAGTAGATCAATATAGTTCTTTCAGTATATTTCATTTCAAGAACTGGATCTTTTGGTCACTGTTTAACATATATGTTTTAGCTGAACAAGATAAACAGTACTCAGCTATGAAGCACGGACACCTCTCCGTGGGCTCCGTACCAGTGTCAGACACGCGTCGGACACGCGGTTGACACGTGTCCGACACTCAGCAGAGAGTGTCCCATTTTTTTAAAAAATTTTTTACATCCGGACACGTTTAGGACACGTTATAGACACGTTTGGGACACGTTTAGGACACGTTATAGACACGTTTGGGACATGCGCGGGGGCAATTTCACAATTTACCAAATTTTTTTGGGGTCAATTTGAAAATAAGCAAAGACAGATCAAAATTTGCCGTAATCATACTCTGAATCTACTTCGAATGGAAGAGAAACAGAAGAGAAAGGGTGAGAAAGAGAGGACCTGCGATCTTCAGTCGAGCTTCAGTCAAAATTTGCCCTAATCTGTCGTCGGTCTGCGATCTTCAGTCGAGCTTCTTCTTCTTCGATCTGCGATCTGCCATCTGCCACCTTCAGTCGATCTTCTTCTTCGCTAAGGTACGACTTTCTTCGATCTTCTTCGATCGCGCTCTCTCTCTCTCTCTCTCAGCCCTCTTTCCTCGATCTTCTTCGATCGATCTTCGCCCCTTCTGATTTCATTTTTTTCTTTTATTTTTTTTTCTTTTTTCCTTTTATTTATTTTTTCTTTTTTTCTTTTATTCTGTTTCTTTTTTTCTTTTATTTTTCTTTTATTCTGTTTCTTTTTTTCTTTTTTTTTTCCTTTATTCTTATTTTAATTTAATTTTTTCTTTTCTTTTATTTTTCTTTAATTTTGATTTTATTTTATTTTATTTTTTCTTTTTTTAAATTATTTTTTATATTCTGATTGCAAACAATGCAATATAAATAAATAATATAACCCCTAACCTTTTTTTTGTTCTTAAATAATATAAATAAATACAAATAATATATTTATTTTTTAATTTTACATATAATAAATAAAATAAATAAATAAAATTAGTATATATTTTTTAATTTTGCATATAATAAATAAAATAAATAAATAAAAATAAATACAAATAGTATATATTTTTTAATTTTACATATAATATATAAATAAAATTATATATATTAAACGTGTCCCCAACGTATCGTGTCTCCCATTTTTTGAAAAATTGCGTGTCCGCGTGTCTGTGTCGTGTCCGTGTCGTGTCTCGTATCCGTGTCTGTGCTACTTAGGTACTCAGGATTATAAATATACACATATAATTGGTATTAATGGATTAAGTTGTTCTCTAATCAATGTTACACATCCTTTTTTCTCCACTAATGTCTTTAAAGAAAAACTATTCAACTCCTTGGGAACACATTTAGTATTTTACCAATTCTTCATAGTGAGAGCTCACAACATATCTTCATCAATGTTTGTTACTCAGCAAATTACCCCCTCCTTGTTGCCTGGCAATAACCACCCTATATTTGCATGCCCTGAGAATGGAATATATCTTCTTAGCCAAACTAATTATGTAAATATATAAATAAATGAAGATAAATGACAAACAACCAAACAAAGTGAAAATCAAGACTAGAATAACAAATTCTTGTGCCTACATTCTCAAACTCGGTTGTCATTAAAATCAGTAATTAATTACCCTAGACCATTTTTTAATATAAGCAAGCCAAAATTTTTGGTATATAGGCTCGCACACACCAAACCTCTTGAGCCTAAGGAAGCCCACTCAACCACTAATATGCTTTACATGACCAAAAATATCCAAAGCCACATGCCAATGTATTTTCTTTTATTCCAAAACCCATTGGGAATCCAAATGCCTAAACTGATATCCCACAAGGTCACATAACATAATACATATTAGGATTGTTTGAAATGAAAAGTGCCACTTGATTTGAAGAACTAAGAAACCATACCCACAAAATGACTCCATGAAAATGACTCCATGCAATACCCGGCCATCTTGCCCAACCAATCAATTGAGACCTCTCTACTCATTACTCATAAGTTCAAGGTTTAAATTTAAAAAAGGAAACAAATAAAGCAATAATAGCAGAGAATAAAGAATGGAAACAACTAAATAACAAGAGGATTCACATACTAAAAATAGTATACTAAAGAAAAATATAAATAATTCCAAGTTGAGGAAGAATGGATGTTGTATTACTACTACTTGTGATAAAACAACTTATTCCTCTTAGAATTTCATTACAAATATTTGTATACCATTATTAAAAAATTCTCCAAATTTCTACTACTTTCACATTTCAATTTCTGGCTTTCAAAATTTGATGGGTCTCCATAAACCTTCTCGATGAGTACTGAATACTGACACAGAAATATATTTATTTACAAAATAACACTCTTGTATATAACTATTTATGGTTTGAGACCCTCCTATAACTCCCCAACTTCCTAACATGAAAACCCAAGCACTTCAGAAGGTGAAGTCTCAATCCTGCTCCTGCCTAGTTCCAAATTCATGCTTCTACAAGCATTGTATACTTAGAACCTGATAAACAATGCAAGAAGCTGATTCCAAGAGCTTCTGGGTATGTTTGGTTTGTGTTTGAGAGATGTGTTTTAGAGATAAAAAGTACGAAAACATGTTTGGTTTGGTTTTTTTCAAAAGATGTTTTGGAAAATGATTTTGAGAGAGAGTTTTGGAAAAAGTGATTGATTTGATATGTGTAAGAGAGAGATTTGTTTGGAAAACTTGTTTGGTTTACAAGTTTTGAAAATTTTTTTTGGAAAAATTTGTTTGGTTTGATTACTTTTAAAAACTTATTTGTAGAGAAAATTTCTCAAATTTTTTTTAGAAAATCAAACCAAACAAACCCTCTATTTCCGCACAACACTTTCTCTCAGTTCACACACCATTTTTCATTCCGAAATGAACTTCCGAACAAAACTACGTACTTTGGAAATCAACTTTCGAAACCAAAACTATGGTTCAGAAATCAAATTCCGAACCAAAGATATATAGCCAAACCATAAGATTTCGTTAGGAAGTTTATTTTTGAACCGTGATATTTTGTTCGGAAGTGGATATCCGATTCATAAAAGAAAAATGTGTGCACCAAGATGAAGTAGTGTGTGGAAATAGACGCTCTCCAAATTTCATGGGCGGAAGCTTGGCCTGCCAAATAAATACAAAGCTTGCTAGCTCCACAAAGTAAAATTAAACGAGAAAAAATCATGATCCACACTTGATTTTCAATACACAGTTGGACTTCCATGCAGATAGGTAGAGAAACCAAATTATTAGCCATGATGGTCCACAGCTTGCCGATTTTATCATTTCTTGAAGGACTTCAAACCTTCTATAAAATTAGGAAGCAACTAATCCATGATCTTACTGGAAAAAAATACCTCGAAACACAGGTAATTAGACATGTTTTTCCATGAGACCATTTGATGATTCCTTTTTCTCTCTCCAGATTGCTAGTACTTCATCAGTTCTGAACTGTTGTGTGAATGTTGAATCCTCCAGCGGAGTTGACGTCTCATTAGCATAAGCTAGGAGACCAGTATACACAATCGTAGCCCCATTGTCAACACAGTACCTGTCATTGGTAGCAAACAACTTTCCACCGCTCTTCGAGCACATGATTCTCATCGTCTCTTGCAAGTGTTCATTGCAGCCAACACCACCAACAATGAGAACATCTTTCTTGTCACAGTGTGCCATTGCTCGTTCTGTAATCTTCACGAGCATTGGAAACACAGTTTCCTAAAACAATTTAAATTGTATGCAGAAATTGTGCCCACAATTAGATCATGTAAACTAAATATTCACCTAAAACTTGCAATTTACAAAAAAACAGCTATGCCAAATTACCAACTAAACTTTTTATCACCACGAAATATGTATTATTAAAAATTGAAAGCATTCCAAATGATTACCTGAAGAGAAAAGCATAAATCTGCAGGGGTTCATTCATTATTTATTAACTTTTCCTCAGCAGTGGCTTCAAGGTAACTCAATATTCCACTAAACAAAACGTCCATTCCTTTGACAACATAGGGAAGGTCTATAAACTTTTCTCCTTTCTTGGCAAGCTGATGAAGAAAGGAAAAAAAAAGATAAGTCAAGCAAAAAGCATTTCTTCATCGCATAATTTCAAGAACATTCTGAAGGCTATCTTAGAAATTTTAAGAATATCTCCAGAACGAAAAATAAATATAAAATAGTAAAATAAAGTTCCAGAGAGAACCTTTATAAATGAGAGGTGATGAAATGTGTCACAAATCTTATAGATATAATCTAAACTTAACCCCAAAAAATATAAACTTACACATCAATCATGTATTATCAATCCAGAGCTGTGTTAAAATATAGAACAACAAAAAAAAAGATATCAAGATATAATAAAAAAATGTAGTTAAACATATTTCTTTAAAAATAATAAGAACTAATCAAATAAGATAAAGGTAAGACTAAATATATTGGTGAAAGGTAAATCCGACGAGGTTAAAAACCACATGTAGAGCATCTATTAGCTTTGTTGAACAAGAACTTAAAATACAAGTACCTAACTTGAACCTTGCACTAAATTTACCAATATCTACTGCTCACTGACAACACTCAAAATAGAACAAGAAGCACAAAAGTTGAATTGTATATAATAATTCAATAAGAAAACTCAACTCAACTCAACTCAACAAAGCCAGCATTGAAACCCTTTAAGGTAGATTTCATCTTTAGCCTTCAATCATCTCCATCTAAAGGCATATCCCCTCATAAATCCTTGGCAACTATTTCTTTATCATAGGCCCAGCTGATGTTCATTTTGGCCTTCCACTTATTCTTTTTGAAGAAAACTAAAAGGAAGGATTGTGTACGGAGGAAAGAAAAGAAAGGGAGGGATAGGGAAAATCGCCTTACCCTTTATATGTTTGGTTAAGAAAGAAGTAAAGACTACTAACTGCTTGTTTAATCATTTTCTCTTACAAATGAAGACAGTTGTGTTATATAGCTGACTACAATGGCCTAACAACCACCAAATTCCTACCTTCAACAAAGTTCATAAAAAGGTACATAATAAAATATCTTCTTTAAAGATTAAGAAAATTATCAAGGAGTCTCAAAGCCTCATTTGTAGTTGTCTTTGTATGTCTTTTGTCTTTTGAGAAGACGGGGGGGAGAGGATACCAAAATCGAGCTATACAACATTGGAAGATCAGAAACTGGCAAGCCATAACCACAAATTATTCCAGTACAGTGCAGGCTAGACAAGTATTGACCTCAAGCACAACGCAAAACTGAATCATAGTAAGAAATAAAGTTTTCTCAAACAATCGACAGAGAACAAATCAATAAAAAAAATATGCAAACTTACATAGTTAAACAAGCAAAACGCCAAATAGCAGCTCAATTTTTTTTTTCTTTTTTTGTCTTCCTCAAGTTTGAAGACATTTCAACACAATAACCTATAAAAGATATGACTATTAATGGATAGTCTCTGTGTGAATTAACCACTGATATAGGTTAAGGAAACTTGCTTCCAATTGCATACCTGCTCGTTGTACCCAGGGTTTGGATCATTGGACAGTGTTAGAACCCTCGCAAACCGGTCCAAGCAATTCCCAACAGCAATATCTATAATCTCACCAAAAATCCGATACCGCCCCTCGCTATATGCAATCATCTGTGTGTTCCCACCACTGTCTTCAAATTGAAATTATATATTTCTGTTATTTGGGAAGACAATAGGAATACATGATTATTCTGAACTTGTCTCCAAGAGATGATTCCAAATCTAACTTCTTCGATTAGATTAAGAATTATTTATTTTCTTTTCCTCTTCTAATTAAAGATTGTTGTTCATCTACTTCCGTACCTGGTAAACTGCAACTGCTAAAGAAAACTTATCTGCCACTTTTTTATTTATTTATTTTTATTATCTAATTTGTGAACAAGCTAATTTTAAAAGGAAAATAATTTGTAAAACAGAATTTTTATAAATAAAGTCCATCCAGAATCACGTGGCAGTGGCATTTTTATAATTACGAGCCACATGTGCTTCGGCTTGAAATGAAAAAAAGAAAAAGAAAAAAACAAGAAAAGTCCCATTCTAAACAAAAATAATTAACCAAAAACAGCATTCCCACCTGATCGGGGCGAAATCAATTCAGTCCAAGTGCTACTTCATTCCCACCTGATCGAAGGTTTCGGTTTTCATTATTCCCTCCTAACTGATTGATTTGGTCTGGTTGTTTTTTTCAATAGACAATGAAAACTATTGCTACAATACAACCTTATCAAAAAAACAAAACAAATATCTAAAGAGTTGTATCAAAACAAAACATGAACAACATCTAGAAACAATCTTATCTAAAATAATAATAAAAAACATCTAGAAACAATGATGCACTGATTTTTGCTTAATATATATGCTCATGTGGACAAGTGTGGCTAAATTTTAGGGAAAAATTTTTGTTGTCTAAAAATTGAATTTTTTGTTTTTTTATTTTTTATTTTTAGTGGATTTTTTTAATATTTTAAGTAATTTTTTTACTTTTTAGATATGCCTATCTAAAAAATAAAATAAATAAAATATTTGTGATAAAATATTTTAAAAAATTCAATAAATACACGAAAATGTATTGAATATATATATTTTTGGTATTTAGTGGATATTTTAAAGATTTTGTTTCACAATGTTATACTTTTTAAGTATATTTATATTAGGTGCTATAAAAATTTGTTTAAAATATTAAAAACATTTACTAAAAACAAAAAATATCAAAAATAAAAAAGCACAATTTTCATAAAATCAATCAACACCAAACAAGGTGATTTTTCAAGAAATTAGAGATTAAAAAATTATGGGTTTTTCTATCAGGTAGCAAAAGAGAGGCATGAAAGAGAGAGGGAGCAATGTGATGTGATGACTGACACATGGATGGCTAAGATTAGCTCCCGGTAATATGTATCGACGGCCAAGATAGAAAGAGTTATTAAACTAGTTCGGTTCAGTCTCTTCCAGTTTGAATTTTACATAACTAAAAAATGAACCCAAAAAGCAAGATTTTTTTTTTTACATTTTTCTAGAAAAATAAAAATTAATTTGAAAAAAAAATATTAAATATATTTTAAAATTTTAAAAATTATTCTCTCTTTAAAAAAAAATAAAAATGATGACATTGTACGCAAACAGTTGGCTCTTGTACCATTAATCATGTCTTTTTGCACCCTCCTCCAATGAGTTGTCAAGTTCAATATGGTTGTCTCCGGGCAATCCAATGACCGAGCAAAAACTGATTTCTTAAGAAAAAAAGGGTTAGTACATTTATTTTCTTACAACTTAGTATGTTGAGACTTGGGAGTGTTGGGTTTCTACTTCATGTGAGGAGTTGGGACCATGTGAAGGAAGCCTTAGAAGTCAAGAATGAAGGCTACAAATTTGGGCTGGAGATTTTCAGCTAAGCTATCTTATTATAGGGTGGTTGTGTTGGTGGCTACCATCAATGTTGTCGGTGGCTCTTCAGCAGCTTGCCAATAGATAAGATTGACTTTACGCTCTCCCATTTGTGTATAAATGGGGAGAGTTGGAATAAAACAAAATGTGAGGAACCAAGAGAGCAAAATGAGAGAGTGAAGAGAAATTGGCCCTTAGTGTGGGAGAAGGCGCTCACTAGGTGTGAGAGAGCGAGTTGTGTGTGAGTTGAGTGAGGATGAGTGTTCCTCCTCTTTTGTTGTAATCTCTCCATATACAGTGAAATTTGATTACTCTCACATGGATGTAGGCATTGGCCCGAACTACATTAAATTTTGTGTTTTCTTTTGTGTGTGGGTTGTTTGTGCTTGTAAGTGAGAACTTAGGACTAAGCAAAATTTCCGATCCCATAAGAGAGAACTTAGGACTAAGCATCTGTACCGTTCTCAAGTTAAGGAAAATAAATTGGGCTAGAAAATCAGCCCATTGCGACACAACACATATAGTTCTTAAGGTCGTGACTTATGTTGGTCTTCCCCTTGAAATCACTGATTTATCTATATGTCCTCAATTGTCTTACGACAAAGGACAATTCCTGCAAAAATAGAGGCTAGATCCCATAAGAGAACAACAAGTATATAACATGAACTTTGTATAGTAGTTTGCATGGGTTCTAAATCTCTACAATCTCTTTTTACTTTCCATTTTAGGTTGATTATGCGATCTTCCATTAAACATTCCTTCCTTTCAATTGAAGTATTTCTTTCCTGTTTTTGTAGAAGTCAAAGTTCTGGTTAAAGATGTAGAAAAGGTGCATATTTGGTGCATCAAACCCTATCACTTGTGGACCAAAAACCAGATGAATCCTTAACATCAGGATAGCATATCAATTTATCTTAAATTTAAAAAGAAAAAAAAAAAAGGAAAAGGAAAGGATAAACCTAAACTCTACACACAACAATTAATCACTGAAAATTTTACCTTGAAACAAACAATAATCAAAAGAATAAAAAAATAATGTCCAAGTAGTACATATTAATGCATGTTTGAGAGGAAAAAGATTGGGTACATACCTAACCTTTGATTGCTCCCAGACTTGAAACCATAACCTCAAAATTATTGGGCTAAAATTGTACCATTGAACTAAATATTAAAAACTTTATGTGAGGGCAAACATTTCAATTTAGTTACAAAAGGTGTCTATTTGGCAATGAAACAATCAGAGGATGATCGTGGTCCCTTAAAATTTTCTGACAACCCACCTTCTAGGTTACTCTTTTTCCACTAAAATCATTGTTGTTCAACCTTCTCATCGCATGTCTCGCTTTTGAAGTGTTACTCTCTCTAATTTTTTTATTATCAGGACTTGCTCGACATCCAAGTCCACTTGAAATAATTGACCCATCACGCTAATTTCAGGAAGATAAAACACAAGTTTCAAATCCTACATGAGTGGCATATTCATCATAGAATGTTCTTGCAGCTTCTTTCGACTCAAATAGCATCCCCTCTTATGGTTCTTGATTTCTATCAGATTCACATGAACTTGGTTCCCCCTCCTACAGAAGTTTCTATTCTCCCAGCACCATCGTCCATTTGGGTCTGCCCATCCAATGACACTCAACAACATTAACAGTTATGAACTCTTTACCAAAAAAGGAAATGAAAAATGAAACTATTGTACATAATGTAATTTTTTTTAACTGATATGATTAAAATAACAATTTGTAAATCAAGATTAAGAGAAGAGTGGCTCCTAATTTCAGATAAATATAACTGGGATACGACAACATCAATGAAAAGATAACTATAAATAACATTAAATTATATCAGAGTTGTCTATGTCAACCACTAGTCAGTTAATTTTGTGCAAAACACCGAACAACTTTTTTTTTTTTATTTTATTTTATTTTTTTTTTTATCTAAACAAGCAGCAAAGACATGCAAAACTGACCGAAAAGGGAAAATTTCCATGACAAAAAATCATAAAATGTAGAAACAATGCAATCATCTAGCACAACAGTAAAATATACTACTAAGCATTTGGCTTTTGCCTAACCATGAGTTTGTTTATATAGCTCAACATCATCAGTAGCAACGAGATAGAATTTTGAATGTAATGTGGATTAGTCACAGTACAAAGTAAGTAATTGAATTCATATAACAAATCTAAAGTTCATATATTTATACAAATCAATTAAAATTAGGTCACCAAGACCAGTGCTTACCTTAGTTTAATCCTATGTTGCATGAACTTGGGTATCAATGTCGGGTGTGGGTATATACCTAGAGGTCGGACTCATCAAACCATAAATTCAAGGGTACGCAGACTTGGCAAAAAAATGTAATATTTTTATATTTTTAATCAAGTAAGCGAAATAAAATGATATTATATGTAACTTACAGTGTCAAAAAGGCATTTATAGCAATTATACAACAAACATATGTACATATATAATAATAGTGTTAAATAAAATTATATAAGAAGCGTCCAACGAAATGCATCCGACACATATCTCATATCTGTGTCCGAGTGTCGGGTCTCCAACACGAGTATTTGATTTATTTTGAAGAGTCCATATAAGATAGGTTTAATCTCATTTACTAAACATATTCAGTCAACAACATAAAGAAATGGTTAGTGAGTGTCATTGCAATGCATTTTTCTCCAATTTCTTTAATCAAATTTCACTGCTTTGGAATTGTTGAATTTTGTCCCAAAAAGCACAACCAAAAGAATGATGAAATATACAAATTGGAGTTACCCATGGAACCCATCGTGAAAATACCAAAAAATTAAAAACTAAAAGCATTTTAATTAATTGATTTGCCCCCACAAAATTAAATATCAACAAAATTAAGCCAAAAGGTTGTGTAAGGCTCAGGGACAGTAAAATTGTTTGTTAGCACCTTTCTATCTGTTGCTTCTACTTAAAAATAATCTCAGGGGTGCTTCATAAATATGTGATTCAAAATTCACATTTTCTTAGCAACCAAACTAGATCTAAAACTAATAAAGAACAAGAACAAAGCAATTTCGCACTGCTTGAAAGAAATGCACAGTTAATTTCCCATGCCCAAAGCCCTGAATTGACAAAAAAAATAGGAAGTAGAACAAAATTTCTGAAAATTTAAACCAAATGCAGATCAAACAACTCAAATTGGTTAAATTTTAGGGTTCCAATCACAGAAATGTCGTGTTGATCTTCAAAAACAAATTGCATACTTATACATATATCATCATATATATATATATACACATTTAGAGAGAGAGAGAGAGAGAGAGTTACTGAAATTGAAGCTCTGAGTGGGTTTCGAGGGTTGATTAGGAGTTGAATTGTCGGAGTGAAGCTTTGAATTTGAGTGGCGTGATGTGAGATGAGATGGATATTTGATTTGCAAAGTTTTCAGGGTTTTCATTCGAAAGAGGGGACGACTTGGAAGTTTGGAACTACACGTGCCTCCATTGTACGGCAAAATATTGGTGGGTCATGAATTCATCTTGGGTGAGAGTGGAATAGGATTTGGCATGGCTAATTTTGATTGATGTAGGGCTGATCACATGACTCCTTAAAATCAATTAATAATTTTTTTTTACAAATTTTTATAATTATTTATTCAAAATTTATTGAAGAATCAGGCCTCGTTTGGAAACAGGCTATTTTAGTAATTTTTGGCTTTTTATAAAAAGATGTGCAGAAAAGTAGAGAGGTGATGTGACTAGTTTTAGTTGACTTTTTAGCTTTTTGGCTAAAATAGCCAGTCCCTCAAAAGTCGTTAAACAGAACACGCTTACCAATAAAATTTTTTGAAAAAATTTAATTAGATCATGTTTTCATAGACTTATATCGATAAGAAATTTCAATTTAATAACTCTTACCGATAAAAAACCACTATTTAATGATTCTTACTAGTAAAAAACCTCAACCGTCTTGTCTAATTTAACTAAAAAAAACTAAATCCTTAAATTTATTTTAGTCTTGAACATACATTTCATCAATTTAATCTCTAATACATATAACTCATTTTAGGTAAATTCTGAACCCTAACTTTTTTGCAAAAATAAAATGCCACGTGTGGAGTCCTCCTGTAGGTTATAAAGACAACAGGCTTGTTTGGTTTGTTTTTGGGAGAGTTGTTTTAGAAATTTTTTTGGTTTGTTTGGTTGTATATTTTGAGAGAAAATTTTTTTGTGGGAGTTTGGGATGATTTGATATTTTAGAAGAATTGAGTAGATATGTGTGAGAGAAAAAGTGATTGAGAATGAGTGAGGAGAGAGAAAAAGTGATTGATTGATGTGTAAGAGAAAGAAGTGATTTTGAAAATTGTTTGAGAAAAATCTCAAATCAAACAAATTTTGAGAAATTTTTTTCTAAAATTCATCTCTCAAATTCAAACCAAACAAGCCCAACGTGTTGCCTTTTCATAGGTTAAAGAATATTTCATGATATATTGTCATATTAGTTATGACTTAGGCAAAGTTTGGCATCTATGTAACAACCCTCGTACTGATTTCTGATTAACCACCGAATTATCTACTGATTACTGCTAAACTGAACCGATAATGACTGATAAGTGAACTGGATGAATTACTGAACAGACTGAATGAAACTGAAACTGAAATTGAATGAGTAATCTATTGAATTGCATATTGTATCTGTTTGCTTGAATGATTATCTGTTTAAGTTTATGTGTTTAAACTGCTAATTGAAGGCCTTATCGGCGGCCGAATTAGGAACCGTTTGATGTTTTAGACTCAGTAGAATATTTCTGATTTTATGGTATATGTATCCGAAAATTGATTAGGAATGATTAAATTAGATTAAAAATGGTTTTAGTACAAACTTTGAGTTAATTACACTTTTGCCACCCTTAGTGGCCACTATCCTAGACATATTGAAGCCTTGTATTATACACTTAGCAACATTTCCTCATCACATTTGGTTGTTCTTGTCGACTAGAAGAGAGAGTGAGAGGAATATGTGAGTTCATTAAGCTCATTTGTTGAGATTGCTTGGAGACTTGAAGTACATTGAAGTGTAGTTGCATAAATTGAACTTCTAGTCAAGAAATTGAAGACTTAGGTGAGTGAAATTACCATCTTCTTGTTATGTTTTAAGTTCCATCTTGCATGTATCATGATTATAGGGAAGTAAGTCATGAATTTGCTCATAAATAGTGAATTGAAGCTTGAATGTTGCATGCATGGTCATTTGGCATATTTTGAAGTTGAATTCTTGGAGAATTATACATGCATGTTCATGTTTGAGCTAAAGTCCATGTTTCCATTTTGTTTTCCAAACTATTGAGCTCATTAGAGCAAGATTTGAAGTTGATTTTGGTTTGAAACTCATGCATGTCATGTTTGCATGTTGTTTTTGAAAACTAGTTCAAAATTGGGTTTAATTGGAACATCCTTGGGCCTTGATTTCTTAAATTGAGCTTTAAAACTTGTTATCCTATGTGTTTAAAAGAGTGTTCCAGAAAATGGGCCCAAGAGGATCGATTTTGGTATCCCAAACTTCAGTTTCGAACTCAGAACACAGTTCTGGGTTTTCCAGATTTTTGAGGTCCGCTCGAGTGGGGGAAGTACCGTTCGAGCGGGGAATTCATGCTCCCAGCATTTCTTCGACTTGTTTTACATTCCGCTCGAGCGGAGGAATCGTGTATCCAAAGATCTTGCCTCGTTTCATCAAATTCGCTCGAAAGGAATGCGCCGGCGGAGGATTGTGTGTCACGCCGGCGGGAAGTTGGCCTTCGGCGGGGACCTTTATTAGCTTGTCGCTCGGCGAAAACTGCTTCGAAGCGGAGGCCTGTTCGAAAATAAACCGACTTACATATTTTTGCATCCTCATCCCATCCTAGGCATTCTTAGGCCTAGTTTAAGGCATCTTAATGAGGACTTAGGCGTAGAACCACACGAGGAAGTTTAGGGATTTAATTAGCATCCTTTCATTGTGAACTTAGTGTGTGTTCTATTTGTTATTGTTTAGGGTTGGCTCTCGGGGGGGCGCTCTAGTCGCTATTAGCCCAATCTCTGTGAGTAACAGTTGTGTAAAGATATGTTCAAATGGTTTTATTTTGAATCCGAACTGAATCGCTTTATTGAATGATATTGTTTATTGAATGAATGTATGTCTGTATTTGAATCAGACATTGTGGCATCCTTAGCACCCATTGTTATTTATTCTGAGCTCTGTCGGTTTCCTTGTGGAACCATCTTGATTGATGGCCATCATTATTGTTGGGTGCAGTTAAGGCGGTCCTTTTGGACCTCTTGTTTATAGGCTAATGGATGTACCACATATGGTGATTGATTGAAATATTGATTGGTGAAATCTTGAAGATTGAAGTACTGTATAATGAATTGATTTCATTACTGTAAGGACATTCATTCATAACCTCTTTACACGTTATGTTATTCCCTGGGCTTTAGCTCACTGTTTATATATATATGTAGGTGCTCAGCCACCAGATCGAAGCTAGGAGCGTGGGATTGGTCCCCAGTTTTGTCAAGCCAGCCTATGTGCCTCACTGCGAGGTTCCGAGTTGCCATGCTATGGCTTGGGGTGTTTTTTTGTGTCCCCTACTGTTTTGTACATTTGTATAGACTGTCTCTTTGTTATCTTGTCTTGTTGTCAGGACTTGATCCTGTCTTGTTCGACTATGAATGATTATATAGACTGTTTATGGATTGTACTGTTTTGAACTGTATGAATGCATAAAAAATGCTTTTGACATTCAGATTTTCACAACTCTATGGACACTAGTCATTTCTTGTATTGGCTTCATGAGCCCTACTGTTTGGTATTCATTGTTCAAAGAGGCCTTTGGTAATCTCGGATTCTTGGCGATTCTGATGCTAAACCCATAGGGCGAGTTTGGGTCGTGGCAGTGGTATCGAGCGATACTTAACCACGAGTTATACCGCACACGTGTCCAAACGAGCTATAGGGTGTCCTAGAAAAGTAATTAGGGCATCTCATGAATTTGAAAAGTGTGTGCTTATGATCGTGATTATGTGTTAAAGCGTTAAACATTTAATTGTACAATGCTTATAATGATAATCGTTATAATGCTATAGTGAAATGGATAATGCAAACGGCAAGCATCATCCTCTCGAGGCGAGAATGGCGGACTTGAACAAATGATGGGATGATAATGGAAAGACTAGAACAACAACGAACCAACAACCCCCTCTCCTCCTCCTCAGACAAGAGCAGAATGTCTGAGAATGTGAATGCTAATGAGGTGGACATTATTGCACTGACCCATAAGTTCAGCAAGATGAAACCGCCGTCCTTTTAGGGAGGCTTAGAACCGTTAAAGGCTGAAGCTTGGGTTCTTGAGACTGAAAAGTTGTTTGAGATGTTTCCATGCTCCGAAGCCAACAAAGTACTGTTAGCAACCTTCACCCTTCAGGAAGAAGCAAGAAGGTGGTGGATGTTGACCCGTGAGGCGAATGCTATTGTGACTTGGACTCAGTTCAAGGAGTCCTTCTTTGAAAAGTATTTTCCCCAGTGCATCAGAGATAGAAAAGTGACTGAGTTTGAACAACTGAGACAGGGCAATATGTCTGTTGCCGAATATGAGAAGAAATTCACCGAATTTGTTAGGTATGCACCTCATATGGTGGATACCGAATATAAGAAGGCCAGAAGATTTGAAGGAGGCCTTAGTGCTGCGATCTGAGACCAATAATAAGCTTTTTGAAAATGCCAACTTTTGTGGGTGTTCTCGACTGAGCATTGATGGCCGAGACAAACATTGCAGCGGTGAAACAATCTGAAACACCAACAACTGAGTGGCAAGGAAAAAGACAGGGTTTTAAATTTAAGAAAGGCAAGCATAACCCAGCAAACAAGAAACAGAATACGGGGTCGACTACTAGCCCCAGCCAAGGGAGTGGGTTTACTCCACCCTGTTCCATATGTGGCAACAAGCACAAAGGGGTTTGCTACCAGATTTCTGGAGCCTGTTTCAGGTGTGGCAAGGTGGGCCACAGAATCAAAGACTGCCCTTCTGCTCCACCAGTTAGTAGTAAAGCTGCACCGAGCGCAGCAGCATCAAATGTAGCACCAAAACCGAACCCCAAAGCTACCGGGAAAGAGCCTATGAGGCAGGGCCGAGTGTTTGCCCTAGTACCGGGAGACGTTCAAAATACTGAGACCGTTGTGTCAGGTATCCTCTCTATCTGTGCTCAAAATGCATATGTATTGATTGATTCGGGGTCTACACATTCTTATGTGTCGCATGCTTTTTCGCGTAAATTGAATAGACCCTTAGAACCCATGAACTATTTGCTAGCCGTATCATCACCTGTTGGGGGATCCATGACATGTGCATATATGTATCCTGCTTGTGAGATTATTGTTGGGGATATGCATCTGTTTATTGATTTACTACCATTGAACATAGACCACTTTGATGTAATATTGGAGATGGATTGGCTACAAAAATACCATGCCACTATAGACTGTGTAACAAAACAAGTAGTTTTCCGTCCACCGGGTTTGCCTGAATTTGTGTTTAATGGGAGTGGAGTAGTACCTCCTCCATATCTGATTTCTTCTGTAAAGGCTGTCAAATTGATTAGAAAGGGGTGTAAAGGATATCTGTGTTCCGTATTGACTGTATCTGCTAATGATAATGTTAAAACTGATGTGAATTGTATTCCTATAGTCAGAGAATTCCCAGATGTATTTCCAGATGATTTGCCAGGGGATTTGATTGACAGGGAAATTGAATTTATTGTGGATGTGGTTCCGGGTGCACAGCCGATATCTAAAGCTCCTTACAGAATGGCTCCAACTGAACTGAAAGAATTGAAGGTACAATTGCAGGAACTGTTAGACAAGAAGTTTATCAGACCCAGTACGTCACCGTGGGGTGCACCTGTTTTGTTTGTAAAGAAGAAAGATGGTTCACTGAGACTGTGCATTGATTACCGTGAATTGAACAAGGTAACTGTAAAGAATAAATATCCATTACCGCGTATTGATGATTTATTTGACCAGTTACAGGGTGCACAAGTGTTTTCCAAGATTGATCTTAGATCGGGGTATCACCAATTGAAAGTCAAACCGGAAGACATTGATAAAACTGCTTTTAGAACGAGGTATGGCCACTTTGAATTTTTAGTTATGCCGTTCGGAGTTACGAATGCACCTCTTTGCATTTATGGACCTCATGAACAGAATTTTTAAACCATACCTTGATGATTTTATTGTGGTATTCATTGATGACATATTGATCTATTCTAAGACTGTAGAAGAACATGAACACCATCTGAGACTTGCCCTGCAAACCTTAAGAGAACAGAAACTGTATGCTAAACTGTCTAAATGTGAATTTTGGCTTGATCATGTGATGTTTTTGGGGCATGTTGTTAGCAAAGATGGAATTTCTGTTGATCCGCAGAAAATTGAAGTCAGAGTGAATCGCCTAGACCAATTTAATGTAAATCAAGTCCAAGCTTTTGGGACTGGCTGGATATTACAGGAGATTTGTCAAAGACTTCTCTAAGATTGCCTTACCACTGACTCAGTTGACACAGAAAGGGATATCATTTGACTGGACTGACCAGAGGGAATCAGCATTTCAAGAGTTGAAAACTAGACTTGTAACTGCACCGATTCTGACTCTACCTTCAGGTACGGATGGTTATACTGTATTTAGTGATGCTTCTCATAAGGGTTTGGGGTGTGTTTAATGCGTAATGAGAGAGTTATTGCTTATGCTTCCCGGCTTGAGACCACATGAAAAGAACTACTGACCCATGACCTAGAACTTCTTGCAGTAGTTTTTGCAATCAAAAATTTAGCGCCACTATTTGTATGGAGCAACATGTGAAGTGTATATCGACCACAAGAGCTCAAGTACTTTTTCACTCAAAAGAATGAATATGAGGCAATGGAGATGGCTGAATCGATCAAAGATTATGACCTACAGATATTGTATCATCCGGGAAAAGCCAATACCGTTGCCGATGCCTTGAGCCGAAAATCGATCGCCAACTTAGCCTGTTTGCTGACTGGACAGAAAGAGTTGCTTCTTGATCTGGAAAAGTCTAAGATTGAAATTGTTCTGAAGGAACAAGGTGGAACAATAGCTGCTATTTCTGCTCAACCAGCATTGATTGAGGAAATTAAAGAGAAACAACAACTAGATGATTTCTTAAAAAAGGTGATTGAAGAAAAAGATTCAAAACCGAGACCGGGGTTCAAATTTGACAACAATGTATTGAAATTTCAAGAAAGACTGTGTGTACCAAATGACACTGAATTGAAAAGAAGAGTTCTGCAAGAAGGCCACAGTTCGAAGTTTTCTATTCACCCAGGGAATACGAAAATGTACCAAGATCTGAAACAAAATTTCTGGTGGCCAGGAATGAAGAAGGAGATCGCTGATTTTGTATCTAAGTGTCTCCATTGCCAGCAAGTTAAAGCGGAACATCAGCGACCTGCAGGATTACTGCAACCCTTACCCATACCAGAGTGGAAATGGGAGCATATCACGATGGATTTTATCGTTGGATTACCTCGCTCCAGGAAAGGTATGGACTCTATTTGGGTTATTGTTGATAGATTGACTAAATCTGCACACTTCCTACCTGTCAAGACGATTTATAATGCAGATAAATTGGCTGTTATCTATGTTGATGAAATTGTTAGATTGCATGGAGTGTCTGTATCTATTGTTTCTGACAGGGATTCGAAGTTTACATCGAGGTTCTGGCAGAGCCTACAAACTGCATTGGGTATTGAATTGAGGCTGAGTAGTGCCTATCATCCTCAGACAGATGGCCAGTCAGAAAGGACCATCCAGACTCTAGAGGATCTACTGAGAATGTGTGTCTTGGATTTTCAGGGAAATTGGGAAAGTCATTTGCCGTTGGCTGAATTCGCCTACAACAACAGCTACCATTCGAGTATCGGTATGGCGCCTTTCGAGGCATTGTATGGCAGAAAGTGTAGATCTCCAATCTGCTGGGCAGAAGTTGGGGATGGGCCTTTGCTTGGGCCCGAAATTGTGTATGAAACAACTGAAAAGGTAAAACTGATACAACAGAGACTGAAAACTGCACAGAGTAGACAGAAAAGTTATGCGGATGTCAGAAGACGAGATAGAGAATACGAAGTGGGTGATCACGTGTTTGTGAAAGTGACACCAATGAAAGGCCAGACTCGCTTTGGAGTCAAAGGCAAGTTAGCGCCGCGGTATGTCGGACAGACGATTATTGAGAAAATCAATCCGTGGCGTATCAAGTTGCGCTTCCTCCGAAATGGAGCATATGCATAACGCCTTCCACAATTTGATGTTGAGAGACTACCTCCGGATCCGTTTCATGTGATTGAGCCTACCTGGATAGTGCTTAGTGATGACTACACTTACGAGGAACGGCCTACAGATTGTGAACCGACGGATCAAGAAACGAGAAACAAAGAGATCCCGCTAGTGAAAGTTGATTGGCGTAATCATGGTGGTGTGTATGCCACTTGGGAAAGGGAAGATGACATGGCTAGGCGATATCTGATTTGTTCGTTGAACCTGCTTTTCTTCGCATCGAAGGTAACTTGAGTTTAGAGGACTAAACTCCTTATAAGGAGGAGATCAGAATAACCCTCGCATCGATTTCGATTAACCACCGAATTATCTACCGACATCGCTAAATCGAACCGATAATGACCGATAAGTGAACTGGATGAACTATGAATGCATCAATGAAACTGAAACTGAAATTGAATGAGTAATCTATTGAATTGCATATTGTATCTGTTTGCTTGAATGATTATCTGTTTAAGTTTATGTGTTTAAACTGCTAATTGAAGGCCTTATCGGCGGCCGAATTAGGAACCGTTTGATGTTTTAGACTCAGTAGAATATTTCTGATTTTATGGTATATGTATCCGAAAATTGATTAGGAATGATTAAATTAGATTAAAAATGGTTTTAGTACAAACTTTGAGTTAATTACACTTTTGCCACCCTTAGTGGCCACTATCCTAGACATATTGAAGCCTTGTATTATACACTTAGCAACATTTCCTCAGCACATTTGGTTGTTCTTGCCGACTAGAAGAGAGAGTGAGAGGAATGTGTGAGTTCATTAAGCTCATTTGTTGAGATTGCTTGGAGACTTGAAGTACATTGAAGTGTAGTTGCATAAATTGAACTTCTAGTCAAGAAATTGAAGACTTAGGTGAGTGAAATTACCATCTTCTTGTTATGTTTTAAGTTCCATCTTGCATGTATCATGATTATAGGGAAGTAAGTCATGAATTTGCTCATAAATTGTTGAATTAGAGCTTGAATGTTGCATGCATGGTCTTTTGACACATTTTGAAGTTGAATTCTTGGAAAATTGTACATGCATGCCCATGTTTGAGCTAAAGTCCATGTTTCCATTTTGTTTTCCAAACTATTGAGCTCATTAGAGCAAGATTTGAAGTTGATTTTGGTTTAAAACTCATGCATGTCATGTTTGCATGTTGTTTTTGAAAACTAGTTCAAAATTGGGTTTAATTGGAACATCCTTGGGCCTTGATTTCTTAAATTGAGCTTTAAAACTTGTTATCCTATGTGTTTAAAAGAGTGTTCCAGAAAATGGGCCCAAGAGGATCGATTTTGGTATCCCAAACTTCAGTTTCGAACTCAGAACACAGTTCTGGGTTTTCCAGATTTTTGAGGTCCGCTCGAGCGGTAGAATTCATGCTCCCAGCATTTCTTCGACTTGTTTTACATTCCGCTCGAGCGGAGAGTTTAGCGCTTGAGCGGAGGAATCGTGCATCCAGCATCTTGCACTGTTCATCAGTCCGTTCGAGCGAAGGAATGTGCGCTCGAGCGGAGGATTGTGTGTCACGCTTGAGCGGGGAAGTTGACGCTCGAGCGGGGACCTTTATTAGCTTGTCGCCGGCGAAACTGCGCTTCGGCGGAGGCCCTGTTCTGAAAATTCAAACCGATTAGGCACATTTTTGCATCCTCATCCCATCCTAGGCATTCTTAGGCCTAGTTTAAGGCATCTTAATGAGGACTTAGACGTAGAACCACACCGAGGAAGTTTAGGGATTTAATTAGCATCCTTTCGACTGTGAACTTAGTGTGTGTTCTATTTGTTGACTGTTTAGGGTTGGCTCTCGGGGACGCGCTCTAGCTGTTATTAGCCCAATCTCTGTGAGTAACAGATTGTGTAAAGATATGTTCAAATGGTTTTATTTTGAATACCGAACTGAACTGCTTATTGAACTGATATTGTTTATTGAATGAATGTATGTCCTGTATTTGACTGTATTGTGGCATCCTTAGCACCTTGTTATTGGTATTCTGAGCTCTGTCGGTTTCCTTGTGGAACCATCTTGATTGATGGCCATCATTATTGAAGGGTCAGTTAAGGCCCGGTCCTTTCTGGACCTTCTGTTTATAGGCTAATGGATGTACCACATATGACTGATTGATTGAAATACTAATTGACTGAAATACTGAAAGATTGAAATACTGTATAATGAATTGATTTCATTATTGTAGGACATTCATTCATAACCTCTTTACGTTATGTTATTCCGGGCTTTAGCTCACCGCTTATATATATATGTAGGTGCTCACCACCGCATCAAGCGTGGGATTGGTCCCCGCTTTTGTCAAGCCACCTATGTGCCTCACTGCGAGGTTAGAGTTGCCATGCTATGGCTTGGGGTGTTTTTGTGTCCCCATCTGTTTTGTACATTTGTATAGACCGCTTCATCTTGTTATCAGATCGTTGTTCAGGGACTTGATCCTGATCTTGATCACCGTAACAACCCTCACTTTGAATCAGTTTGCTTGCATGTATTTTGTATGACCTTGAATTGTCAAGTTTGTAATCTTGATACTTGCCTTGTTTTGCTTTGTTTTATTGTAAGTTCTTTGGAATTCGTGTTTTGTTTGGGCGTGGCGATTGTCACCAAGATAGTTTGCCTTTGAGCCTTTGCGTTTTGGCGATTTTGGAACCTCACCGACCTCCATCTTCACCCCGGCATGTTTGCCGAGATGTTACCTTTTGGGCGAAGTGTGTATCGCCGAGGTGTGATGTTTGTGCTTGTAATCTTTGTCCTTGGGCGGGTATGGCCTAGGCGAGATGTGGTACACCGAGGCCAAGGTGTGGCAGCCTTAGTCAAGTGTCGTCCTCCTAACCTTTGTCTTTGTTGACTGTTGCGAAGTCTTGTCTTTGGCGAGGTCATTCTAGCTCGTGCTTAGCATGGCGTGTTGTGTACGCTTTGTCGAGACTTGTCTTGTCTAGCGATCACCTTTCTAATCGCACCAATCCGGTGATGCCACGTGTCCTAATCAAGGCTATGACAAACATGTGCCTATAATACATCATTGTGTAACTTTTGATTATGATTTGGTCTCAAATCTTTGTCTTGTTTAGAGAGAAGCTCTAGAACTTGGAGTTAGAATTTTAGTGTGAGAGTTGAGCTTCGAGCTTGATCGTGGAAGATCGAACCGTTGGATTTCAGTTTTGAGGTTAGATTCTTGTTCTACATCGATTGTTCTTATTGATCATCTAGATGCATTGCATGATTGGATCTGTTTTGCATGTCATGCATTGATTTGAACTTGGTTTTGAAAGAGAAAAATGTTGTTCTTGTGTTCTTAAAGGAGAACCTTGTTTTGATCCGAAAGTTTGGAACAAGAATCATGTTTTGTGTTTGTTCTTGCATAATTTTCTCGAATGAGTACCCTAGTCCACGTTTTTGAACTCTTAGCTTGAAAACCCCAGATTTCGTATATGTGAGTTGGATTTCAGCATGCATGATCTTGTTCTTCGTGCCCTTTGAAAGGAAACTCAGGTTTTCCTAACTTTGCCTTGTTTTGGCTTTCGAGTCCACACCTCGGCGGGGAGGTGTAGGACCTCGGCTAGACCTGGATGGTACCCAGTGCACTTCCCTGTGATGGGAAATAATGTTTTGATTCCTTGCATGTATGTGAAGCTCGTTTTGAGAGTATGGTTTGCTATGTGATTGTAGGACTTTGATCTTTGCTTGAGCCTACACCTGAAGACCGAGGTGAGTGGTGCTTTTAATAAAGCTATGTTATAAAGCTTTTGATAAATCTTGCTTGTTTCGCTTTGGTAAAAGTAATTGCTAAGCATGAATGATTAGCCTATTTTGATGTTTTGTATATGGGCTTGTTTTGATGGTATTCTTGAAAGTCCCCTGTGCTGGAGGACTCTAAACTTTAGCAGCACTAGAGGAAAGGTAAGTATGAACTTCGTCTTGATGATGTCCTTGTAATGAGTTGAGCTTTGTTTCGGTTTCTTTGGAAAGTCCCTTGAACTGGAGGACTCTAAACTTTCGCAGTACCATCTTGTTAAAAAGGATACGGTCCTTTCTTTGGAAAGTCCCTTGCACTGGAGGACTCTAAACTTTCGCAGTACATCTTGTTAAAAAGGATACGGTCCTTTCTTTGGAAAGTCCCTTGTGCTGGAGGACTCTAAACTTTCGCAGTACATCTTGTTAAAAAGGATACGGTCCTATCTTGCTAAGATAAATGTTAAAAGCGACTCTGGCCTAAGTAACACAAGTCCCTTGTGCTAGAGGACTTTAAACTTTTGTAGCACCACTTGGTGAAAAAGGGCTACGGGCCTAAGTCACAAACTTCGGTGAAAAAGGGCTACGGGCCTAAGTCATATAAGCTTGATATGTTTTGTCTTGAAGATTACCTCGGCTACTACTTGTGCTATCTCGGCAAATGTTTTGACTTGTAAGACTTGTTGGATGAATACGGTTCATCACTTGATTCGATACAACTTGATTTGTCTTGTTTTGGAAGGAACCTCGGCTACTACTTGTTTAATCTTTGTATTGCTTTGTGCGGTAGGATTTGGACAGATGAATACGGTTCATCTCTTGTTGCAGTACAGCTTGATATTCTTCGCTTGGCGGGAACCTCGGCTATTGTTTGAATGGTTTTGATATGCTTTGTTTTGGCGGACTCGGCTATTATTCATGCAAACCTTTATTTCTAGTACCATTCATCGAGTTTCCAAGCTCACCCTCTCTATATATATGTAGGTGATGAGCGGACGGCGGCGGCCTAGAAGTATTTGTACAGCTTGTTTTGGGATTTTTGTTATGCCGACTTGACTTGCTTACATCGGTACATTTTGTGATTACCTCGGCATATGTGTTACTTATTGCGCATTCTTGAAAATCATGCTTCTTTGCTCAGAATCATTGTATTTGTATATGTCGGTGAAGCCTTTTGATCGAGGATGTAACTTGTATTTGTTTTGTTATCTGCCGAGGTGCGTTCTATGTATGCATTTACATTTGATCTATGCACAGCTCTCAAGGACCATTTGTATTTAGTTTATTCGCTTCCGCATATGTGAGCCCCTATGATTACTCTGATGTGTGTGAAATTTTGTAAGCCGGCCTTTGGTAATTACGGATTACTGGCCATCTCGGCACCCAGCCTACTAGGGGCAGGTTGGGGTCGTGACACTGACTATGAATGATTATATAGACTGTTTATGGATTGTACTGTTTTGAACTGTATGAATGCATAAAAAATGCTTTTGACATTCAGATTTTCACAGCTCTATGGACACTAGTCATTTACTGTATTGGCTTCCGCCAGGCCCTCTACTCTGTTTGATCAGACATCGTTCAAGAGGCCTTTGGTAATCTCGGATTACTGGCTAGTTACGGTGCTAAACCCATAGGGCCGGGTTTGGGTCGTGACAATCTACTAATACAAAAAAGTCAAAAAGTCCCTATCCTATTTAAGTCACATCATCTTATTTAAATCACATCACCTCTCTAACACATCACATCAAACCCAACCCAAACTCAACCCATATAAGCCAATAAGTCAAAAAGTGCACTTTTTTAGAATATCCCAAACCAACCCTTAATTATGACTTGATTATACACATCATGATATTAATTATGACTTATTATAATATTAGTTATAATACTATTTTGATTATAATTTAAAAGGTGTTTAGTTATACTTCTGTTGTGTTTGGTTATGATTATTTTTTTTTAGTTAACACTTTAATGTTAGATTTGATTCATGAATTTTGATAGAAATTTAAAAGAAAAAATGAAAAAAATGAGTAAAATGTATGTAAAATATAAGAAAATTTTATTCACATTTTATCCAAATTTTTCATTTTTTTTTTGAAATTCATAAACTAAACACAATCTAAAAAATTCAATTATAATTATTAAATCCATAAATATCATAATTTAACATATAATACATACTCTTTAAGGGTTAAGGGTATGCACCCTAGCATAATCCTTCATTCTACTACGGTAAACTATACTATCATTTTAATTTTAGTGAAACTTCACTTTGGTTCTTATAGATTCAATTTGTTTTTCAATTTTGTTACAATGTGCTCCCTCTATCATGCACTGCATTATTAACATTTTGAACGGAAAAAAAAAAAAATCACATGCAAAGTTAGAGAAATTAAAGTGAAATTAAAAACAAACTATATTGAATTCCACTTTGGTCTCTCTAATTTTGCACTGGTTTTTTTCCGTTTCAAATTCTAACAATGAGTGACAAAAAGATCACATTGTAATAAAAATAAAAATATAAAAATCAAATTATTGAAATTAAAATTACGAAAATTAAATTAACACTATAGGAATTAATAGTGTAATTTGCCCTATTCTATATTGCATTGCGCAAAACCAATAATAAAACTACATTTCTCTAAAATAAAGAAATGACAAATATTCACAACTTTTTTATGGAAATTCTATTTTCACATACTTGATTAGCTCAGTGCATATCTTTTCTCAATACTACCTATTAATTTATTTATTGATTAATTTTTTCAATCCACACACTAGAAATTACGATTATATCCTCTACTCATAACTATTGTGCACACACCACTTAACCCTCCTTTCCACACACTTTTGATTTACCCAACTTTTACTTTTGCAGAGCCACTTTCAGTGAAACCAGTAACTCCTATAGTCACAATCACAGTCACAGTCACTACCACTATCACTGCTGTAGCTCGAGTTCTTCAAGCTTCACGGAGATCACTTCTCTCTTCTTGCAGAACCCTAATGCCTCAGTTTCTACAATATCAATTTTCTTGCCAACCAAACAGACACATACCCAATTTTCTCACCTAATCTCGGACCCAAATTTCGACCGACACCCCCCAAAAATCACCCTTTGAGTCCAACATCATCAAGATACTCTGCAATGAGATCCAATACCAGTCTGAATACGCCCCTCCTTGCTTGGTAACCTTCATTCCTTTTGTTTGGTTCCCAAGAAAGTAGAATGAAAAGAAGGGAAAATTTTAGAAGATTTATGGTTTTGAGGACCCAATGTTTCTTTTTCTGTTTTCCAGTTTTGGGTTTCTAAATGTTCTTATTAATTTGGATTCTTTATCTAGCTTTTGTTATTTTGCATAAAAATGAAGGAATAGGAAGATAATACAATGGTTCATAGTGAATTGATTTTACATTCCTGGTAAATTGAATTAGTTGAGCCAGTTAAATAGTAAATTGAATATGTTATAGGTACGTGTTTGATGGGTTAAGAAATGGAAAGAGAATAAGGAAATTTTGAAAAAAAAAAATTTGATCTTAGATAAGGCGAATTTATGTTGTAATTTAATGAAAATCTTGACTCCACTTATTCAAAGTAACAACAATGGAAAAATTATGGTTTATTTATTTCTTAACTCAAAAGGTATACATTGAGATTTTTTGTTCTTAAAAGATGTACACAAAGAATTTTTTCATATAATATTATGGGTGTTGTTGGATGTCTATTATGGTCATTTTAATTTAGGATATAATTGTCATTAAATTAAAATTTCATTAAATGTGCATCCTGAGTTAATTAGGTGTGTGGAAATAGAATTTTCCTTTTTTGCACTTGTCGTGATTTGATGCTAAAATGCAAAGGGCTCATTTGGCAACACGACTTTTAAGCTGTTTATTGGTTTATTAATTTATTTGGATTATAATATTTCTCTATTTTTTTACATATCTTTTCATAATAAACAAAAAAATCAGTTTATCAAGCATACTTAAAATAATCCAAATTTTGTTCCAAATGAATTAAGTACTCTAATTATCTAGATTTTCTCATTAAATATAAGTTAAGTTTTGTTTATTAGTGCTGTGGAAGGTAAAAATCTTCTCTACAGGGAAAACAAGATGAGGTGTTCCTTCCTTTACTTTGTAAAGAGAAACCAACCCGTCAGTGATCACTCTAGACCAGGGATGGTCGGGAGGAACCTCTGATGATCAAGTCAGAAATATGATCAACCATATAGTGTTTTGTTAAGAAGAAAGATTTTTTTTTCTTTTGTGTTACCTCCTTCACTTTTCCTTACTTTTCCTTTTATAGTGTTATTGTCTTAGGCCTCGGCTATTGGATTAGCATCTTAATCTAAGGGCTGAGGTTACTACGGGACTTTGGTCAGGCAAGTGGCTAAGTTGCTTTGATCATTTGCCGTTGAATCATCTTGTTGTGTGCGGCTTAGATTATGTTAGTGGCCAACTTGCCAATTGCTTCATCCGTCCAATTAGGTTTATTGGATGGTTGTGTCAGTTGAGTTGGTTGGGCCTAGGCTCTTATCTTTGACGATTGCGATCCTTGCCGTTGATTATGAATGAGTCTAAAGGCATCCCTGCATTCTGCAGATCTCCTTCTATAAAGTGATTTTACTTAGGCTTTGGTCACGTGACACTGTTACTTTGTCTGACGGACCTATCGATGACCTGGGCTTTTCTCTTGATTCGTCCTACTTGGTTGGGCTTGGGCTTTGGGCCATTGTTTTTCACTCTAGATTTTGGGTTAATGTTTTTACTCCTTCACAAGTGTTACATTAAAAATTGTTTTTTAACGTAAGTTTTTTTTATTTATTTTATCTTTAGCATAATTATATGATCTTTTTAGATTTGTAGAATATCTTTAAGACTTAAATATAGTACAAGATGGATTTTATATAGAAAAACCTTTAATTTCAATTCTCAAATAAAAAAAAATGAAAACTTTAATACATTACATTAAAAATTGTTTTTTTTTAATATAAATTTTTTATTTTTGCATAATTACATGATCTTTTTTGTTTTGTATAATATCTTTAAGACTTAAATATAGTACAAGTTGGATTTTATATAGAAAAACCTTCAATTTCGATTCTCAAATAAAAAAAATGAAAACTTTAATACATTCGTACTAATATTTTTTACCCCCCCAAAAAATGTAAATACATAAAATTCTACATAATTGTCTCACTATTATTACAATCAAATAGCACATTAATTATTTTCAAAATATGTAGCCAAACAATTAGTAATGAATTGATCTCCAATTTGGTTGTGCAATTAATTTCTTTTTATTATTTATAAATCGTTGAATAACATTGGTAAAAACAAGTATAATTTCACAAGTAAATAGCCTTATGAATAATGATATTCCTATTTGTCTCTACTAATTGTTTTAGTAAAATTATGAATTCTTTGAAGTTCTAAAACTGATTGCACGCATATGAACAATGTAGTTATGAGATTGATTCAAGGAAATTAATACAATTATGTATTGAAATTTACAATAAAACAACCACAATTATAGTACCAAATTATTATACTAAAACTAGCATCCAAACATATATAGATATATGTACCCTAAAAGAGAATTAGAGAAGAGACAGATAAAAAAAAATTAAAATAATTAATTCTAGATGTATACATATATATATATTCATACAATTTACATTTAAATTTGATAGTGAATTTGATGAATGAGGAAGATGGGTTGAATCTAAAATTTGATAATAGTTATATACTAAACAGTTAACAACTTAGACATTGCCTTGTTTGTTAATTATATATTTTAGTCAAAAAGTCAAAAAAATATTATAAATTGTCACACTACTCTCTCTACTTTTCTGCATATCTTTTCGTAAAAAGTTAAAAAGTTACTAAAATAGCCTGTTTCTAAACAAGGCTTTAGAAAGAATAAAAATAGTGACAGAATATTAAAATTATTATGAGTTCCGTAGAATAGATTTATTCAACTACAAAAATTGAATGGGAAATTCTACTACATACATACTTGAAAGGGGCGTACCATATGTACCTCTAGTTGTGTTATTTTCTTTTTTAGTTATGATCAATTTTCTTATTTAGTTATGACATTATCACGAGATCTTTGGTTTGCGACTCTTTTTTGTTTTTTAGTTATGATTCAGAAAGTATGGAGTTATGTCATTTTCTTCTTTAGTCATAAGGGCATATGGTACACACTCTGTCTTTCCCAAGTTGAAAGTATATAAAAACTAACATGACAAACTATACATAATAGTCTAAATTATTAAACAAAGCTACTCAACTATGTATTCAACCAACCATACATAAATAATCAGGAATTGAATAAATTAGACTCAAATAAAAACATATACACAATTGACAAAATGAAAATTTTAAGGACCAAAGTGATATAGAATGCATACTTTGCAACATTAATTTAGATACAGATGGAATAGGCTGCATTTATAGTAGCCAAATTATGCCTCCAAACTGTCAAGTCATATGATCTCTGATAATTCCTCCCTAAATAAAAGGTTTAGTGATAGTCTAAACCTAATTACTACATTTCTTATATATGCATAACGTTAGCTCTAAAAAAAAAAAAAAATAGAAAGAAAAGAACAAAATGGAACTTAGTTGTGGGGACATAATTTTTTAATAACAACACGTGGCCGAGGTGGCACCGAAGTGTCAGCTGAGGTGTCACGTGTCCTGATCATGATGCCGAGGTAATTTGCGAAAATACCGGAATCCGGGATAAGCGGATAAGGGACAAGAGTCCTAGAATTGGAGAGGACTTCAGTTTGGATAAAGATAACTCTTAGAGAGTTTATCCCAATCTAATTGGGAGTCCAGGATTAGCATTGAGACAAAATTCATTGGAGCTAGGCTTCTATTGGGATTAAGTCAGTGTTGGCTATAAAAGAGAGGCACCATCATGGGTCTAAGGTACGTTTTTTGTATTCTGAATAGTGAGTTAAGCACTTTTGCTATCTTTGAGAGATAACTGACTTGATCGTCGGAGTGCTCCCAGGTGGACGAACCATCGCCAGAATCTTTTCTTTTTGTTGACAGGTCGTTCAGGCTTAATCTATTCTGCCAGTGTTCTCCAGCTGAGTACCTGTTTGGCAGTATGGTCGGAAATTGACACACACACAGGCTGCATATATGGTAGCCAAATTATGCCCCCAAACTGTCAAGTCATATGATCTCTGATAATTCCTCCCTAAATAAAAGGTTTAGTGATAGTCTAAACCTGATTACTACATTTCTTATATATGCATAACATTAGCTCTAAAAAAAAAAAAAAAAATAGAAAGAAAAGAACAAAATGGAACTTAGTGTAGAAATACTACAAGAAAGAATGTATGATCATATGATTTCTCAATTGGATTTGCATAGTTGGGGTTATCATGAAATAAGCCTTCACAACATAAATCCAATACACTGTCTTAGCAAACAACAATAAAATAAAATAAAATAAATCATAATAAACATGTTCATGTTAGCAAGATGACAATTTTTATTTTTTTGCAATCTAAAAGAAAAAAAAAATCAACGGGGATTTGCTTAATCATGAGGTGATTAGAAGCTTGGAGTACTTGAATTTTGGGTGTCTCTGCAATTAAATTTCCTTCAACTGGATGCATTTGCAGCAAAAGACCTAATAATTACAAAACACATACTAAATGTAAGGAGGTGCAATATATCAATGAACAATAAAAGTACAAAAAGTATAGGTGATTTAGACTACGTTGTTTCAATAGAAAAATATTTTTTTTTTGTATTTGATTCCGACCTTAAAAATGATGGTGTGTTGGTTGTAAATGGTGGTGGTGTAGGTGATGGGGGAGTGAGTGGACTAGTGGTGGCGGAGATGGTGGCAACCTTAAGAATAATGGTATGTTAGAGCAACTCCAACTCTTAATTTTTATTATTATCAAATTTAAATTTGATAGTGTTCAAAAATCATATCCAATCTATTTATCAAATGTAGGGTGAGGTTATGGTACACATTTTTGTAGTATATATGTTATGCATTTTTGTAACATTATCACAAAATGTGTAAATTAATTTTTGAATTACAAATTGCCGTAATTCTACCAAAAAATTACATATTATTTATCATAGAAATGCATAGTGTTTATCAAAAAATACATAATGGGGTGAATAAAATTTCTCTGCAAATATCCATCAAATCAAGGAAGAAACATTTTTTTGCATCAAATTAAAATTTGATAAAAATTTAAATTGAATTGGCATTCAACTTTGAGATTCATTTTCATATTCCCTAAGCCTTGCGTTTACCACCTTCCGATTGAAATATTGTTGAAGAGTGCTGATATAAGTAATAGAAATTTGTTTTCCGATTCGGTACCAGAGCTCAACACGAGGGATATGCTTGACGATCAAATAGTCTTTTCCTTGGTTGGGTTTGAGGTCCATTCTATTTATGAATTCTTCTGGCATACCAACAAACCTAAGAATTTTGAGGTTTTTGAGGTGGTGGATGCCAGATGGTACCTCCTTTAGTTGCGAGCTAGGCTCAATCGTTAGATGGTCAAGAAGAGGCAATGCTCCTTCCTCTATTATCACCGAATTCAATCCCTTCAACCCTACAAGTCGTAGTAGCTTAAGTTTTTGAAACCTTCCGACCTCAAAATACAACTGCTCCCCATCATATGCATCCCAAAGACTAAGACGTACTAAACTAGGCAAGACTTGAAGGGATTTTACTGGATCGTTCTTGATCAAACTTGAACCCAATAGACATAATGTGACTAGATTTTGAAGTTTCAAGATCCACTCGGGCAACTTCTCTAAACGTCCAGTCAAGCAGAGAAATTGAATGTATAGAGGTGGAGATGATATATACTGTAAATCCAAAATCTCATCATCACTTGAGGCCCATACACTCAAACGTTCAAGGTATTTCATCTTCTCAATGGCTGCACATAGAGCCCTCCCATGTTCTCTTTCCAATTTTGTAATTCCCAACTTCCTTAGCTGCCTCAATTTCTCAAGCTCTTTAATTAGGACATCATTTGTCTCCACATACCACAAACTTTGCAGCTCCTCTAAACCGCCAATCCCTCCCTGTATCTTCACTCCTATAATATCGTTTAAGTATTCAGGTTCATAGTTACGAGAATAGGCAATAAGATGTCGCAACTTATGGAGCCTACTAATATCAAATGGAAGCTCTCTAATGCGGCATTGTTTCAGATCCAAAGTCTGTAGGTTTTGCAGCTTACCTATGGACTTTGGTATTAGCTCCACTTGTGTGCTCCTTACGCTTAGGTATCTCAAAAGAAATAGATTTCCCACTTCTTCATGAAGTTGATCCAAATGAGCATCCTCAAGATCCAACACTTTCAAAAGCTTGAAATTTGCAGCTATTGTACCCAATAAGGGCTTCTTTGGCAGCTCTCCCTCTTGAAAAAGAAAAACAGAATGAACTGGGGATTTACTAATGCTTTTCATAATCTTATCCATGTTGCAGTAATGCATATGCATAGATAGCCGGCGAGTTGTGGCATTGAAACTTGAATTCTCTCTTTCCAAAATTTGACACAAACTAAACTCCTTGGACTTTGAGAGAATAATCTCGCGCACTACATCATGTACCTGACACCGTCCAACTCTTCCATCAAATTTTGTTGTTGACACTAGAACTAAGCGTCTATGAATCAGCTCAGTCAAGTATTCTTCTGCAACTTCTTCCAATGTTTTTCCGTTCTGCTCTTCAACAAAACCCTCCACTATCCATAGCCGAATTAGTCTCCCAACTTTGATAGAGTAGTCTTCTGGCATTATCCCAAAATACAAGAAACAAGATTTGAGGTCATGAGGCAGATCATTATAACTAAACAACAAAATTTTGCTAATGCTTTTAAGATCGGGATTCCTTTCCAACTCAGAGTTCATGCTACCATAGAATTTTCGCCATTCGGATATACCCTTGTTTTTGGTGGACAAGAGACCACCTATAGCTGCAATTGCAAGTGGCAAACCTTGACACTTTCTAACAATTGCTCGTGATACTTCCTCCAACTCAGGTGGACAACGACCCCCAAAGTCCAATTGGAAGGTTTTCGTGCAAAAGAGTTTCCAAGCCGTCTCTTGGGATAGGGCCTGAAGCTCGTGGACGTGGTCCAGTGAAGTTTCTGTGCAAAATGCAGCAACCTGTTCTTTCCGTGTGGTGATAATTACCCTACTGCCTTCACTATTTTTGGGTAAAGCATTTTTTATGGATCCCCAAAAATCAGTTTCCCATACATCATCAAACACAATGACGTACCTCTTTTCGGATAAATATCCTCTTAGCTTGACAATGAGTGACTCAATTCCATCATCAGGTAGAACATAAATTCCTAATAGCTCCTTTATCATTGTTTTGAGGAGCTCCTCTGGCTTGTATGATTGAGAGACAGTGATCCATGCTTTACAATTGAAGTGTGCAACCACTTCTTGGCTGTCATAAACTTTCTTGGCAAGAGTGGTCTTGCCAATTCCGCCCATGCCAACCACCGAGATCACTGCTCGTTGTGATTGATTTTGGTCAACCAATCTGCTTATCAATTCATATTTGGGAGATTCAATGCCAACGAGTTCGTCGTCCCCTATGAAAAGGGAAGCTAGTCGAGGGTCACGCCACATGTTGTCCTTTCTGGTGCTGCTATGTTCTGACAAACTGCTAGTACTGAATCCATATCGATCAGCTCCTTCCTTGATCTCACAGATTGTTGTCCTGATGTCTTGGATCTGAGAAGCTATTTCATGTTGTGGCTTTAGCTTAGTGATCATCCGAATGACTTTATGCAAGGAACCGATTAGTCCAGGTTGTTTTGGCAAGACGAAGAGAATGTGTTCATCGACAACATCTTGTATCCGATAAGCAACTTGCCTTACTTGTTTCACCCATATTTTCACACCTTCATCTCCAGTTTCTGCTCTTGATTCTGCATCTTTTAAGAAAGAGTGTATGCGCTCCAATTCAGCTTTGATACTGACCATTTCCTTGCGAACACCCCCCAACAACTCTACTTCACTGGCTAACAATGGTCCCAAATATTGAATAACAGAGATCACTGCTCTTTCTGCCATTAGTTCTCCCTGCACTGAGCACATCATAACTATTAGTTCTCATTATGCTTCGGGTGGGATTGTGTCCATGTAGAAAAGAAGTTAGTTAGATGATGATGATGGTGAAGTTTCAATTCAGTGCATAGCTCTTGTTTAGTTTGAGAGGGGTGGTAAAGTTCAGTCATGGAGAAATTAATTATTTTGGCTACATTTTCCTCCAAAAGGTTAGATAAAAGAATAGATTTGATTCACATTTTAGGTCTTGCAATAAATAAATAAATAAAACCTTTTATTATAATAGTAGTTTTAGTTTTTAATTATTTTCAAATTACAGACTTGCCCCTACAGACTTTTTTTTTTAAAAA
Organism: Camellia lanceoleosa; assembly: GCA_025200525.1. Classification (NCBI taxonomy): domain Eukaryota; kingdom Viridiplantae; phylum Streptophyta; class Magnoliopsida; order Ericales; family Theaceae; genus Camellia; species Camellia lanceoleosa. The sequence goes on from CM045766.1 coordinate 133,605,155, forward strand.
AAGTGACTATCCCCTCTAGGTTTTTTTATTTGTATTTTTTTCCAGAAAAAACAAAATTTAGTGAACACAACAATGATCGATGGTAACATATATATTTGAGTGTAAAAGAGATGCAACATCATTTTTCATCCTTAGATCGTCCTTAGATTGTGCTTCAATCATGAATATGAGTAGGAATCTATGAAAGAAAAGAAAAGAAAAGAGACACCGGAATCATCACTTTGAATAAGAATTTCATAGATTTGGATAACAATTTATAGAGGAAAAAGTATGCAATTGATTTTGGGCAATAATACCAAAGTGAAGATTTCTTGATTTAAGTAGAATCTTCAAGTTTGTGAGTGATTTTTGTCTTTGTGGATTTAGAAAAGGCTAAAATTCAAGATGTGAGACTCTGATCAAGGAAATATTATTGTTGTCATAGCTAGAATTCTCAAATATATTAATATTATAGAGCTAAAAATGATGAGAAAAATATATGGATATGTGTTTGTAGAAACATACCTGCAGATTGATGTGCAACTCTAAAAACTGATATCAAAATTCCAGATTCTTGGCACTGCCTGCTTTGATGGTTTGTCAGATTTCAACAAAAACTTCACTGTGGGGAAAGAGCCTTTGACTTACAGACTTTAGCCCTTGAGATTCGAATCATATACAATGCGTATACCTTTTTTAGCTCTATTATTCGAATCATATACAAAGCATATGCCTCCACCAGCTGTACCTGAATAGATGGCTTATGGACTTATACTTTGTGGTATGTATATATATTTCCCTCAATCACTATTTAAATTCTACTGTATGAGTCTCCTTTCACAACTTCTGTATATAATATAATACAAGGTGATTTACTCCGCGAAATTTCGTGGCTCTTTGATCTCTCTTTTCTGTGAAAATGAAGTTTTATGCTGTGTTTGGGTAGAGGATTTAGGGAGAGATTTGAAAAGGAAAAGAGAAAAGGGGTGTAAAATTAGGTGAAGTGTAGGTATATCTTATTTGCATTTCTCTTATCTTTTTTCATTTTCATTTCCAAATCTATCCTCAAATCTCCTAACCAAATACAACATTAGTAAATATATTAGGAAAGGACTAAGTACATTTAATCCATCTCAAAGAAGTCACTTTCATTCCAAATATCTTAATATGGTGGCTTTGTCTCAATTGAAAATCTAATTTCAAAAGGATCTTTAACCAAACCACTTGTGAAGGCATTATTGAATGATTAATTAGAACACAAGTGCTTATTTAGCCCTCAATTTTCAAACTTCTTCTTTTATGGGCAAAAAATAAAAAAAGTTATATTTTATTAATAATAATGAAACATTACAAAGGGGGACAGAAAAAGAAACTGAGGTAGGATAACCCCACCAACACTAAGACTGTACAGAGAATTTGTAAACTGCAAAAGAAATCCAAACAGAAAAGCAGAAAGTTGCAAGTTGGCAACACAAAGCTCTCTGCCATTTTAGTTTCATGAATCATATAAATATAAAAAAAGAAATCCAATCTAATAGAGAGATCACCACATTTCAGATCAAACTACTCTCTACCTTAATACAAATACCAAGAAACAACCCAAGAGGCTATCCGCATTAAAACACAAAAATAAAAATAGAAAGGCCGTAAATTTAATATTAGAATACGACTGATCGATTCTTATTTGTGTCACAATCCAAACCCAATAATTGTCTCACTTCCATGATAATGAATTTGTTCACACTTTTTTTTTTTTAGTATATGAACAACACACAAAATTTGATTGGTCCAAATATATAGACTCCATACTCAAAAAGTGTAATAGCCTCACTTAAAATGGTAAATTCTACTATTTTACGCCAATCAAAATGTATGTATGGTAAGTCTGCCAATAAAATCAGACTCCGCTTCCATGTAGTAGCCCAAGGCTTCCTTCAAAACCATTATATTTCTATTGAGAATTGTCTCCCGCGATCCCTGAAATTTTCTTCACACAAGGATACCATCCAAACAGTTTAAAGCATGAAAATTAACTCTAAAGGTGGTACTATATGTAAATAAATTTCATAACAATGCTTAACTAGTATCTATTAATGGGTTTCTAGGAGAGGTTGGATTTTGAGTTTGTTATTTCTGTTATATTCAATCATTGTCTTAGTCTATTATTGAGCAATAATATACAAATAAATAGATTACTGAACTAATCATAAAATCTTATGTGGCCTAAAACATCAGATGAGGTGGGTGCGTCCTTCACATGCTAGATATAATTAGAACAACACTGTTACCATCACTGCTAAGTTTGATCGTTGTTTTTTATTTTTTCCTTAGATTAGGTTGTTTAGGGTATAGATTTTATGGTTTAAAGTCCTAAACTATTCAATTTCAATTTAGGCTTTTTTCCTTGTATAAACTCCCTACAGAAATGACCAATTTGGGATCAATGTTGATTTTGTGAGAACCAAAAATCTAGTGATGTGGATGTTATTTGTTCTGCATTTTGTAGAAACAGTAAGGAAACCCATTTAGTGTTTTTTTTTTTTTTTAAATTTTTTTTTTTATTTTTCAAAATTTTCTAAACCATGGGTGAGAAGAAATGAACAACGCCGAAGCTACATTCAAAGTCACCAACACCGGCTTCTGAGAGGACCGGTGGACACCGATTAATGTTGTGACAGATATAGGGCTCTGTTTTAACAAGGTTGATTGTTATTCGAAGAAATGATTGTGATTTCAAACCCAAAACCATACTTAAGATTTTGCTCTGAAAATCAATTAAAAAATTAAGTTCATCTAAGGCATTAAAAATATTCTAGGAGAAATCTTTCATCAAGTAAGCATTTGAGTAGCATGAAAATTAATTTTAAAGCTGGTATTTTATGTAAATGAATTCTAAAATATACACCTTGCAATTCCGTTGGAATCAAACACTGAGATTCACTTTTGGATGTATTTTAAATATCATTCCATTAATGATTTAGATGATTATCTGAAATTGAATAAAAATTTGACTCAAAATAAAAATTTAGATGATTATCTAAAATTCAAAACTTCAAGAATGAAATTGGCAAAATAAAATTTTTGAAGACCAAAGTGACAGAAAACGTCTTGTCACGTATCATATGATTGTCCTGGGGAGATAATTCCTCCCTAAATAATCTGAGAAATTAGCAGATGAACCAATAAAGGTTCAGTGATAACCTAAACCTAGTGACTACATTTCTTATGCAGAACATTAGCTCTATACTACTAAATTCAGTTACAATGATTTGAAGAACAAAAATAATAGAAAGAAAATAACAAAAATAGAACTTGGAGAATAGATACAACGAGGAATGTATGATCATATGTTTGTCTCAATTAAAGTTACACAGTTGTGGTTATCACGAAATAAGTCTTGATAACAGAAATCCAAAACACTGCCTTGCCAAAAAACAATAAAAACCGTAATAAACATGTCCATCTTGACAGAGATGTCACACTTTTTACTTTGCAATCCAAAGGAAATAAAAATCAACGGTGATAAAAGGGGTTTGTTCGATTATAAGGTTATTGGCAGCTTGGAGTACTTGAATTCTGGGGCCTCTGCCATTGATTTCCCTTCAACTGTATGTGTTGCCGGTAATTGACCTAACAATTACAAAGCAAATACTAAATGTAAGGACATATCAATGAAACAATGATTAGTAAAAGTATAGGTGACTTACACTACATTTGTTTCGATAGAAAACATTTTGGGTAAATTACACCATTACTCCCTATAGTTTAAGCAAAGCATCACTTTAGTCTCCATAATGGTGGTGCTAAGGCAGTGATGGTGATGGTGGATGTGGTGGTGGTGGTGATAGTGGTACTGGTAGGGTAGTGGCGGCGACAATGATGACGACGACAGTGGTGGTGGCAAAAAACATTTTGTAAAAAAATATTTTTTTGTCGAAACAAATGGAACATCAGTTTGGATAACTTCCCTCTCATCTATAGTATCTATGACAACCAACGAACATAAACAAATGGAAAGAACTATAAAATCATAGAATTCTGTGAACAATATTCTAAAGCATAGGTTAATAAAATGAGCACTAGCATTTTCAGATTATAATGATGCTCATGATTTTTGTTGACACCAGCATTTTGAGATTATTATTAAATAATAACAACAAAGTAATCTGATAGAGCAATTATCATCTTGTTCAGGTAAGCAAAAATATTTTATCAGTTTCTAGTTACAAACAAACATTGCAATTGAGTTGAGCGGGGAACCTGGAATTGAATTTGCATCTGTAACTGTAAGATTCATTATTCAGCTTCAGAAACCCTTTGGTTTTTCACCTTCCTCTCAAAATATTTTTGAAGAGTGCCGCTGTTCCAATATCCAGAAAGGCCCCACCGAGACCAGAACTAGACATTAGGTATATGCTCAACAATCCAATAGTCTTTGCTTTGGTTGGGTTGGGGTTGCATTCTATCTAAGAATTCTTTTGGCATATCAATAAACGCAAGATTTTTGAGTTTTTGGAGGTGGTGGATGCCAGAGGGTACCTCTTTTAGTTGCAGGATAGGCCCAATCCTTAGCTCTTTCAAGAAGAGGCAATGCTCCTTCCTCTATTATCACCAAATTCAATCCCTTCAATTTGAGGAGATCTAGTCGCTTAAGTTTTTGAAAACTTTCTACCTCAAAATGCAATTGCTCCCCATCACATGCATTTCAAAGATGAAGATGTTCTAAACTAGGCAAGGCTTGAAGGGCTTTTAGTGGATCATTGGACAAACCTGAATGCAATAGAGATAATTTGACTAGATTTTGAAGTTTTGGGATCCAGTCAAGCAACTCCCCTAAACGTCCACCCAAGTTGAGACGTTGAAGATATTGAGACAGAGATGATATTTTCTGTAAATCCAGAATCTCATCATCACTTAGGGCTTCTACCTTCAAATATTTAAGGTAATTCATCTTCTCAATGGTGGCACATAGAGCGTTCCCATGTTCTCTTCTCAATTTTGTTATGCCCAACTTCCTTAACTGCATCAAATTCCCAAGCTCTTCAATTAGGCTGAGCCCATCATCACGATTTGTTTCCACATGCCACAACTTTTGCAGCTCATGTAAATGACCAATCCCTCCCTGTATCCTCACTCCTCTTACAATATCCACTATGTTCGCACATCCATAATTATGGTAATAGGCAAGAAGATGTCGCAACTTATGAAGCCTATTGATATCAATTGGTAGCTCACTCATGGGGGAATATTTCAAATCTAAAGTCAATAAGTTGTGCAAATTACCTATGGACTTTGAAATTATCTGCACTCTTGTTCTCCTCACACTTAGGTACCCCAAAAAATATAGATTTCCTACTTCATGAAGTTGATCCAAAGGAGCACCCTCAAGATCTAGTACATTCAAAAGCTTGAAATTTGCAGCTAGTGTACGCAATAAGGGTTTCTTTGGCAGCTTGCCCACTTCAGAAAGAAAAAAGGCATGAACTGGGGATTTACCAATGCTTTCCATAACCTTTTCCATACTGTAATAATGCATATGCATAGACAGCCGGCAAGTTGTGTCATTGAAACTTGAATTCTCTTCAGGCAAAAGTTGACAGAAACTAAACTCCTCAGACACGGAGAGAATAAGCTTATGCAGTAGAAGATTTGCCGGACAGTATTTAAGTGCATCATGTACCCGGTACTCTGTAACTACTCTTCCATAAAGTTTTGACTCTGATACTCGAAGTAAGCGTCTTTGGGTCAGCTCATTCAAATATGCTTCTGCAACTTCTTCTAATGTTGTGCCTTGTTTCTCTTCAACAAAAGGCTCAGCTATCCACAACCGAAACAGTCTTCCAGGTGTGATAGTGTACTTCTCTGGTATTATGGCAAAGTACAATAAACATGATTTGAGGCGGTGAGGCAAATCTTGATAACTCAGCAACAAAAGTTTCATGATTTTAAGACGAGGATTCCTTTCTAACTCAGTGCCCATGTTATCATAGAATTTTTGCCATTTGGATAAAACCTTGTTTTTGGTGGACAAGAGACCACCTATAGCCACAATTGCAAGAGGCAATCCTTCACATTTTCCAACAATTTCACGTGATGTTTTCTCCAACTGAGGGGGACAAACGCCAAAGTCTTGTTGGAAGGCGTTCTTGCAAAAGAGTTCCCTAGCCTTCTCTTCAGATAGGGATTCAAGCGCTATTGAAGATCCTTTGCAAAAGCAGCGGGCCTGTTCATTGCATGTAGTGATAATTACCCTACTGCCTTCACTATTTTGGGGTAAAGCAGGTCTTATGGATCCCCAAAAGCCAATTTGCCATACATCATCAAACACAATGACGAACTTCTTTTCGTATAAATATCCTCTTAGCTTGGCAATGAGTGATTCAGTTGCCTCATCAGGTAAGAGGAAGAACATCGTTTCTTGATAGCTGCTCTATCATTGTTTTGAGGAGCTCCTCTAGTTTGTATGATTGAGAGACAGAAACCTATGCTTTGTAATCGAAGCGTGCAGCCACTTCTTGGCTGTTGTAAACATTTTTCACAAGAGTAGTCTTGCCAATTCCACACATACCAACCACCGAGATCACTGCTTGCGATTGATCTTCTTTTGCCAGCACTCTGCCTATCAGTTCATATTTAGGAGATTCAATGCCAACGATTTCGTCATCCTCTATGTAAAGGTAACCCACTTGAGGCTCATGCCACAACTTCCTGGTGATACTGCTGCTGTGCTTGTTATGTTCTAGGAAAGTAGTCAATCTATATCGAACATCACTTTCCGTGATCTCACGGACGGCAACCTTGATGTCTTTGATCTGAGAATCAATCTTATGTCGTTGCTTTAATACAGTGATCCATCGTGTGACTTTACGAAAGAAACTGATGAAAAAACCAATGTCGAGGATATTTTGCCAAGATAAGCATGTGTTCATCGATAACGTCTCTTATCCGATTAGCAACTTTCATTACTTTGTCCACCCATATTTTCACACCCTTATCTCTTGCTTCTACTCTTTAATCTGCATCTTTTAATAAAAACTGTATGCGCTCCAATTCATCTTTGAAATCGAAAATTTCCTTGCGGACACCCTTCAACAACTTTACTTCATCGGCTAACAATGGTGCCAAATATTGAATAACAGAGCTCACTGCACTTTCTGCCATTATTTCTCCATGCAGTGCAATGAACACAAAAGCGTGGATACAAGCTCCATAAATTTGACATAACTATACCATATCTTTTTTCATAAAGCTTAAAACAAATGTGAATACAATGATTATAAGTGGTGGCCCGTCCATTAGACAAATTAGGCAACCAACTGCCTAAGGCATCATATTTGAGAAGGCTCCAAAATTTTAAAATCCTTAATGATATATATACTATTCTATAAAACAAAAATTGTTAATAACAGATAAATTTCAAAAAAAAAATTGGTAGCGTTTAGTAGAGTTTTGTAAATATGATTTGAGAGTAGAAGTTGTATTTTGAGTTTGTGAGTTTTGAAATTATGATTTGAGTGTAGAAAATTTGTTTGATTATGATTTTTGAATAGAGTGTTGAATTGAGTTTTGAAAGTTTGATTTGACATGTGAAGTAAGAAAAATTGTTTAATTATGAGTTTTTTTATAAGTTTTCAAAACTTAATTCAAAAAGTTATAAATCATAATCAAACACACAACTCAAAATTCAATTAAAATTTTTGTTCAACATTCATAACTAAACTCTTTTTAAAATTCAATTCAGAAAATGAATTAATAATTTTTTTCAATTAATTTTTTTTGAAATAATTTTTTTCAATTAATTTGTTTTTTCAAATAATTTTTTTAAAATTAACTTTTGTCAATTACTTTTTTTTCAATTAATTTTTATTTCAATTTTTCTTTTCAATTTTTTTTTCCAAATTTTTTTTTTCGAAATAATTTTTATTGCAATTATTTTTTTTCAATTAATTTATTTTTTCAATTCATGTTTTTCAGTTTATTTTTTTAAATTAATATTTTTCCAATTTATTTTTATAATTAATTTTTTTCAATTATAATGTGTATGATCCCATTGTCATAAAATAATAAAAAATAAATATAAATATTTTAGACCTGAATAAACATATTTTTATTGTTTATGTGTATTAAATTTAGACAATAAATATTATGTTCAAACCAAACGCATTTGTAATTTATATTTTTTTAAAAACAAATAAAAAATAATTAATAAAATTTTTGTAAATAGAAACCAAAAATATAAACGTTAACAAACACTACCTAAACATTTTTTCATTTGTTAAATTTTATCACTTTTATAAAAAAAAAATCGTAAACCTATACCATTATTTTCACCTTCATTATTGTACTCACCTGTCCATTTCACTGTCAATTGCACGCGTGAAAGAGAGACCCGTGAAGTGGAAGTACCATCAATAATGTTAGTGTGTGATGGGTTTGACATTGAAATTACCACATTACCCCTCTTTCAATGAATACTAAATTCATATGTTAGAAAAAAATAAAAAGGACAACATGGTAATTTAACTCATATTTTGCTGAGCCATTAGCCATCTGCAAAACCTCAGTTGGTCAGCTTTGAAAAAAAAGAAAAAAAAAAGAAGAAGATACTCAGCAGAATGTTTTTGACCATTTGTTTGACCGGAGCTCTTTATATCACTCTCCTAACCAACATTTCACTTCCCAACTTTCAGCAACATCATATTCATTCAAACAATTTTGTTACTTCACAACTTTCACCAACTTCTTCACCATTTTCATTGACATTCATCATTCAAATATTATTCAAATAGTATCAAAATAGTGTCAATACCCGAACCATACAATCACCTCCTCCACCACCTACCTCAATTAATTTCACAATCAATTAATTTCAAAAATTCAGTCTATATTTTTACAATTCAAATCCGTGTAAAACAAAAGACCAAGATCTTTGATCAAAGGTTCTTTCAGATCTGTTCACAATTTCAGAACTGTAGAAGTAAGCCGAACACTACAGCAAACAGGTCGACTTGGTGGTCAACCGATGGGTCATCCAGCAGGTCAACCAGCCTCGCCTGTTCCAGTTTCCAGCAAGTCTAAACCCGAGGCTGAGCTTTGATTATCTGTAGCTTACCTTTTGAACACCATTTTGATACATTTTGCTATACATTTTTGTTACATTTTGCTATCCTTTTGCTTACATTCATAAGTCATGCCGAGAACAAAAAGAGCCAGACCAGAACATGGCCAAACCTCTAACCCTCCACCAAGCCAACAAGAGCAGACTTATCTAACTATTGATTTTCTTACGTATAGTCATGAATAAGCTTATCCAAATTTTGCCAACCGACCAAGTGTTACCAGGAGAAGGGCAAATCTACCTCTCAATATGATCCTTTGTTGGTTGGTAGACTAGAGACGATGGGATGGCTACCTTTAACCAATTTACCACAAAAGGTACATCTACGTCTTGTGTATTTATTTTACTTTCACTTACGACCTACTGAGGGAGCAGTTGGAGAGAATAGTTTGATATCTTACGTGAAAGGTAAACTAATCACACTGAACTCCCACACTTTGGCACAAATTATTGGAGTTCAATTAGGGGATTTGCAATTTCATTTTCAAAGTGAGGCTGACCTAGTTAGCATGGTTGGTGATGTAAATGAGGTTTATACTATAATTTGTGAGAATTGATTTACCAGCACTAATTTACAAGCACGACATTTAAAACCTCACCTTCGTATTCTTCATCGATAGGTAGTTGAAAATGTCACTCTAAAAAAAGACATTTTGATGTTGTTCTATTTTATCATGTTTATTTGTTATATTGTTTTGAAGTTGGACAAACATTAGATTTATGCTACATATACTATTGAAGGAAATAGTGGTTGAAATCTTGGTACTCTCAGTGGCCAGTCACTACCTTTTGGAGCTCTGCTAACCAACATTTTCAAAGTTCATCATGTCAACCTTGTAGATGAAGTAGATGTGAAAATCTCTTCACCAATTTCAGAGTATACACTAACCCGAGCTGGTGGCGCTGACAACTTATTGGGATCTATTAATGTTGCAAATGCACCAATAACTGATGATCCCGAAGACCCCAATGACAATGCCATGCCACAAAATCAACAACTTCAATACTGGACTGATTATTTGGCGCTGGAACAAGAACGACACAATTAGCGCGTACAATGGGAACAACCAATGGAGAATCAGTTCAATGCATTGGGTAATCGGTTCGATGCATTTGCCGCCACTCAGAACTCACTAATTCAACAATTTGGTGAGTTTCATGTTGACACTGAAAGACGTGATGAAGTTACAAGCAACCGCATTGATCAGATTGACCATCGAATGACTCAGGTCTACCATCACTACTTCCCTCCACCTCCACTCCCACCTAACAATGACGCTTAATTTGTTTTGATGAGCGATTAAATGGTTGATGCATGTTATGGTTTTTAGTTGTGTTGCAGATGTGCCCATACTTTTGGTTCTTATTTGTTTGCTTCCTTTTCTTTTTTTTTTTTTTAATGTTTTGGTTCATGGTTTACGCACCATTTGTCGTTGTATTTTGTTTTTGTATTTTTTTTTTCATATAATTTACTGATGTCTATTTTAATTTTTAAATGATGCACCTATCTGTTTATTTTAGTTTGTTTTTATTTTTTTTTCATTTTTTTTCCATAACCAACTCTTTTCAAATTTCAATTCAAAAAATATTTATTAACAAAAAAAATACTGTTAACCAAACTGTTCTTAAAATTTAATTGAAAAAATTAATTATTAACCAAAAAAAAAAGAGTTATAACCAAACTGGTTTTTTTTAAAATAACAATTAATTGAAAAAACACTGTTAACCAAACTGGATTTTTTATAATAATAATTTTGTTTTAATGAAATATTTTAATATTTTACAACAAAATTATTTATTTATTTAATATATTTTTTTAAAATTATGGTTGATTTTGTAGAACACCAACTGGTAGATGAATTTTAAAATGGTTTTTTTTTAATAATTTTGTTTTATTGAAATATTTTAATAGTTTACAACAAAATTATTATTTTTTTTATATTTTTTTAAAAATTATGGTTGATTTTGTAGAACACCAATTGAGTCAACTAAAATTTTAAAATGGTTTTTTTTAAAATAATTTTTTTTACTGAAATATTTTAATATTTTACAACAAAATTATTATTTTTTATATTTTAAAAAAAATTATGGTTGATTTTGTAGAACATCAATAGGTAGATGAATTTTAAAATATTTTTTTAATAATTTTTTTTTACTGAAATATTTTAATATTTTACAACAAAATTATTTTTATTTTATATATTTTCAAAAATTATGGTTGATTTTGTAGAACACCAACGGGATAGATGAATACCAAACTGGTTTTTTTTTTTTTTTGGTTTACTGAAATATTTTAATATGTTACAACAATAATTTTTGTAATATTTTTTTACAAATTATGGTTGATTTTGCAAAACACCAACGGGGTAGATGAATGTTAAAATGTTTTTTTTTATAATTATTATATTTGTTTTACTGAAATATTATAGTATGTTACAACAAAAATAACTCTTTTGGGGATGTTTTTTAAAATTATGGTTGCTTTTGTAGAACACCAACGGGGTACATGAATTTAAAATGGTTGTTATTTCCACGCCAACAACAGCAGAGTTATCCAACTATTGATTTTCTCACGTACAATCCAACGTACTATTATGGTTGCTTTTTTAGAACACCAACGCGGTAGATAAATTTTAAAATGTTTTTTTTTAATATTTTTGTTTTACTAAAAAAGTTTACAACAAATTTTTTTTTAATATTGTTTTTTTTTAAATTATGGTTGTTTTTTTTTAAAAATATTTTTGTAATTTTTTTTAATAATTTCAAATGTTTTACACATTAAAAAAAAAAAAAAGTCGAATGTAATAATTCATACAATACTACGAAATTCACATTATTTCTTCACATCACAAATCTACCCATGGCCAACATGATTTTGCCACATAGCAGTGGCAATTGCATCCTTGAAGTTCGATTGGTACGTCAACCCATGCTGTGACATGTCAACATAGTCAGCTTGGCGTCCAACAAACTCGTCTGCTGCCGCTTCAGCTGCCATTTCATTATCAGCTTCCATGAAGAATGGGTCCATAGCTGTATGCAAACGGATCCAATTGTGCACTACACAACATGCAATCACGAGGGGTCCTTGTCTTGTGGACTTGTAATTTGGCATGGACCGCAATATTGGAAAGCGCTTCTTTAGAACACCAAATGTTTTTTCTATGACATTGCGTAACGACGAATATCGATGGTTAAAAATTCCTTGGGTCCAGAATAATGACGACCATGAAACTCTTGCAAGTGATAGCATTGGGAACGAAATGGGGCAAGAAATCCAGGCATGTTCATGAAGCCGGCATCTACTAAATAATACTTGCCTACATGTAAATAATGTAGGCAATGCTCTGTCAAATACATGTACACAAAAATCAACATTTAAGACAGAATAGTGTGTTATTTGGTGACACTCACCATGGGTGGGTGTGGAAAATGTAGATCAGCTCTTGTAATTGAGTCAACTAAAATTGTGTTGTCGTGGGCGCTACCTTCCCATCTAGAATTGATAAATGTGAACAACATGTTGAAGTCGCAAGCTGCGAGTACATTTTGCGATACCGTAGCTTTGCGACCACTGAATGTATTCTGTCTTGAGGCTGGGACCACGCATCCACCAATGTGCCATCGATAGCATCGACACAATCCTACTTGAAATACATTAGTTTGACATTAAACACAAAACAAACCTAGATATTACTTGTAAAACATAAAAAAAAATAATAAAAAAATAATAAAAAAAGGTAATTCGTTACTGTTATTGAAAACTTACAAGACAAACATGTAGTCATACCTTGACCACGGAAAAAACCTCCTATCATTTAAATTTTTTTCCGATATCTCATCTTGGTTACGTGATTTGATAACCGTTGATGCAAGCTGGCATAGTGCCCGCATAATGATTTTGATGTGCATACAAATAGTTTTAGTGGAGTGTTGAAATCTATCGGCTAGTAGTCTATGCCGGTCATTTTGTGCGAAAGTGTACAAAAAAATGCCAAGCAATTCCTCAACACTGATATGTATATGTTCAATTTCGACAAAGCCATTTTGAAGTAAGGTTTCTTTCAATAAAATGAATGTTTGGGCATCCATTCGCATGATGTCCATCATTGTTTCTAGATGGCCATTTAATAAACTGAAGATGTAGTAATCACCTTTCAATGGACAAGTTCGCTGCGGTCGTCTACTGGTTGACGCATTTATATGCTCATTCATAAAAGCAATCATCAAAAAGTCTATAAAATCTTCAATAAGCTCATCCTCCTCTGATGACCTCTCTATTGCATTGTTTTCGTTGTCGGATGACATATTGTTTCAGCTACATGACAATAACGCATAATTATAAAAAAAAATTATTAACAACATGCTAACTATTACCATTATTGATGAAACTAAAATAAACCACTACCTACAATTTGTCGGGCTTAGTTATTTATCGAACTAGATGGAAACGTACATACGAAGAAAAAACATATTAATATTTAGTCATATTGTCATTACTACCTTTTCATATTGTATGTTGTGTGTAAAATTGGAAGTTGAAACAGAAATAAGGAAACAGACATGAAAGAATAAAATCACATGTAAATGTAAAACAGAAACAATTTTTAAAAATATAGAAGTAAACAGAGAAAGACAGATAAAAAAGAGCATGTCATCAGGTGAAAAAAAAATTAATAAGAACAACATAGACATTATCAAATCACATTGGACAACCACAAAGAGAACCACAAGCTTGATCAAGCCACAACTTCTCCCTTCACTGCAAAGCTAGGATCATAACTAGGCGCATATGGGCAAGAGTACGCATAAAAAACCTCCATTCCTTTTCTTTGAATAGTGTCAGTGCTTTAATGTACTAAACTGGTGGTATGTCCCCAAGCTCTAACAGGGCATCTTGACATGCATCAAGAGAATAGTCATCACCACCTGCATTTATAGCCTCTGTATCTATTGATCGAGCACGGGAATGTTCCGTTTTTGCCTGTACATAAGTAGTGAAAGCTACATATACATCATCAAAGCCACTTCACCGTGACCTTTTAGAATGACCACTATCAGTTTGGCTATTTGTAGGGCCCCTCTTGTGACTTTTGCTGTTCGATAGTTCTATGTACTTATCGCCGAATAAGTCAACAGTAATAGTTCAGCTGCACTACTCCCACCATCTCCAGGAGACCAAAATTTATTAAGCATTTCATTATCTTCATCAGAGTCAGGGGTTCCTTGTGTGGATGCACGGGCCAAGGCCCTTGTGGCACAACAGTTTTCAACAATTTCGGTCATTTCTTGAAAATACTCAAATCCTTTTGTCCTAAAACTTAACATTTTTTGTTGCCTACAACAATTGAAAATATTAAAAATAAGCGTTCTGTACGTGTGATAAAATGTTACAAAAAAAATTAAAAAGGGTACAGGTTAATTCAATACCTTATCTCAAAATTCATCGGGTGCAACAACCGTTCCTACAATGGGATCCCATCTCAGACCGGTCTGTGCCTGCAATCGCTTGAAGGTTTGGTAATAAGCTTTCAGTCGTTGATATTTTTGTCTTACCTGTTTTGGTGTGTATCGAAATCCATACAAATTTTGCAACTTAGTCGCAAAATGAGTCCAATGCCTAACTGTCCACACAGTACTATGACTTGTTGTTTGATTTTTTTGTACCTCGTCTTTCAACATGTTTATTAGCTTCATTTCAATTCTAGAACTCCACATTCTTGTGTCCTGATTGTCATCAGAATTGTTGGCATCCCTCTAACAACACACAATTTATATCTAAACAAATCTAAATTGGATATTAAAAAATAAAAATGCAAGAATCATCTCCAATTATGTTTCCGTGGGAAAAAAAAGTTCATCAATTGAAGTTGTTAACAGTGTTGGGAAAAATAGATACAAGAAGAAAAAGCAGAATATTGCTAGGAAAAAAAATTCATCAATTGAAGTTGTTAACAGTGTTAGGAAAAACAGATATAACAAGAAAAAGCAGAATATACAGTAGACAATAAGCAGAAATAAGAAGAAATAAGAAGAAGAGAAGCATTAAAGGGGGTAATGGCGGTTGACCCAGAGGAGAGGGAGGTGCATCGACAATCGACTGGCCAGAAGATCGGTGGGACGACCGACCAGTTGTCTTGGCAGTTGACCGGTTTGACAAATAAGAACCATTTCTGCTTCTCAACTATTACATAGCAGATCGATTGAAGGATTGAATGATATACGACTTGCAGATCGATTCAAGAATATACGTACCAGAGCAGTAGGAGTGGAATAGTTGTCACCAGTGACGAAGTGGGTACAATGGGTGGATGTGCACTTGTTCAATATGCGTCTGATTCGAGAATACGCTTCACAAATTTGGCCTGACACGCATAAATTGGGAATGAATTTGAGGATGTTTGATGAAATCAGTGAGTTGTAATTTAAAATTTGAGGTAAATTTGTGATGTAGTTGATCTCGGTTTTGTTGTTGTTTCGTTGCTCGGAGAGGGAATCTTCCACAACGCACTGCAACTTACTTGATTTGTAAGAGTTGGTAAATGCAATTTTATGGGTGGAGAGAGGGTTCACAGACATAATTTAGATTCGAAGGTCTCAGTTCACAGAGAGCAACACGACCCATGAAGAATCTTGAGCTATGATCGTTGAAAGAGAGGAAGACGACTCGTGAAGTTCAGCTTTAAATTTCTTTCCAGGTGAAGCTTTCCAGAAGTTCAGCTTTAAATTTATTTAATGTGAAGCTTTTCAGAAATGGAGAATATTGAAGACACAGAGTATGTACCGTTAGAAGCTTTTTACAGTGAAGAAACAAAGGGAGAAATCTGCCAAACGGGAAGTGGAGATGTATTGAATTGTATAATGGAATTGCGATTTGAAAATTGTATCCAAACGTGAAGCGCAAATGTACGGGTGGAAATATATTTTGAGAATGCAACCAAACACAGCCTTTATTTCTCCCAGCCAAAAAATAAAGTTGAGAGGCCTCATATACTCAAATCATAATTTATTTATTTTTTCCCTTTCTTTCCCTTCTATATTATACTGGATTAAATAAATGAAAGACATATTTGCTACAATGTTCTAGATCAATAACCATTTTTCAGTTTGGTTTGGCCCCAAAATAGTTAGGTTTGCTAAAAGCTTAATATCTTGTAACAACATCAACATTTCTTCTCAATTGAAGAAATATGTTTAAGAAAAATTTCATTGTAACAACTTAATTAGTAATTTTATATCTTGTAAAGTAAGAAAATCTAAATTTAAATATTAAAAGGCCTCTCTATTCAAGAATTCACCTAAAGTTTCAAAAATAAGTGGGCCGCTCCCGATGATAATCGATAATAACACACACACACATATATATTTAGGTGTAAAATTGATACAAACACAACAACATGATCGTAGATTTGAGTAGAGATTTGTAGATTATTTACTCAAATAATGATCCAAAACAAAAGAAGATAGTAATGGATTGTAGAAATAAACATACCAGCAAGCAAGCAAGCAAAGAATGATGATGAGCAACTCTCAAGAGAAGAAACGATATGAAGATCGAAATTTGTTGCTTTTGTCAAATTTCAGCAAAAGAAAGACTTTTGAATTTTTAATAGACGACTTAAAAAGCAAGTGAGAGAAAAAAGGCCATAATTTTAGTTTGGACAAACTATAAAAAAAAATTCAGAATTTTGTGTATTTTTCAATTTTAATTTTAATAATTAAAATTTTGATATTATTTTTGTGTCACAATTTACACCCTTCATCCATCTCCATTGATGAACTTGTGGATACTTACATTTTTGGCACAATTTTCATCTCAAAACGGTGTCGTTTTGCCACTATACTAGCTATATACACAAGCAAAGTGTGATCATACCACAAAAAGATAAAGAGAGAGAGAGAGAGAGAGACAGAGAGAGAGAGAGAGAGAGAAGAAGAAGGATCCACTACTAGAGGAGGGAGGCCGAAGGTAGCACTTGGGCGGCATAGCCATGGCCGTGGTTGGCTGAAAAAGAAGGAGGAGAAGACGAAGGAAAAGGAAAAAGAAAAGGAAAATGAGAAAGAAAAGAGGAGGGGCCAAAGCTTAAAGGTGGTGGCGATAGCGGCACTGCCATGGTTGGAGATTCAGTGGCCACCATGAGCTCAGTGGAAGGGCTACGAAGGAAGAAGAAAAAAGAGAGAATAATTGTAGAAATGAGTGAGAAATGAAAAAGCATGGACATAAAGATAAAGGAAGAAGAAGAAAAAATCTTATTTTTGGCCAACTCTCGAAACTCTGACTGCATGCAAAAAGAGATGGAATAAGGTGTATGAGGGATGGAATGAAACAAGGCTATAAGGTGAATCCAATGACGCAAAAAAGAGGCGAAATGGAGTTACGACGAGAGAGATACAAAGGCTTGAACATGTAGGTTTAAATCTGAAAACCTCACTTCATCTTCTTCCTTCAGCAACACGAAGAGAGCAAATTTTTTATATTCAAACCCACCTATTCAAGTCCTTACGAAGAGGGAGATACAAGGGTTGAACATGTGGGTTTGAATCTGAAAACCTCACTTCATCTTCTTTCTTTAGTAGCATGCAGAGAGAATTTTTTAAATTCAAACTAACCTATTCAAGCCTTTGTATCTCTCTCGTCATTACTTCATTTTGTTTCATTTTTACCTCATTGGATTCACCTCATGGCCTAATTTTCATTTTGCCTCTTATACGCCTTATTTCATCTCTTTTTATATGTTATCGAAGCTTCGAAAGTTGGCCAAAAAAAACATTTTTCTCTTTTTATGTATTTATTCTTCCTTCATCTTCATCTCTATGCTTTTTCCTTTCTCCTTCATTTCTACAATTATTCTCTCTTTTTTCCTCTTTCTTCATGGCCCTTCTATCGAGCTCGTGGTGGATGACCATGGCGGTGCCGCCATCGCCACCACCGCCAAGTTTCGACTTCTCATCTCTTTTTCTCTTTTTCCTTTTCCTTCTCCTTCTTCTTCAGCCAACCATGGCCATGCCCATCGACCATGGCTGTGTTGCTCAGGCACCACCTTCAGCCCCCCCTCTCTCTCTGTGTGTGTGGTATGATCACACCTTGTGTGTGTATATATATATAAATAGATAAATATGAAGTGAAGGAGCAAAACAATGTCGTTTTGGCAAGAAAATTGCGCCAAAAATGGAAGTATCTATTAGTTTATCAATCAAAATGGATGGAAGGTGTAAATTGTGACACTGAAGTAACATTAGAATTTTAATTGTTAAAATTGAAACCTTGAGATTTAAATTGAAAAACATGAGAAGTTTTTTTTTTTTTTTTTCTTTGCCTTTTCATTTTTCATTATCTAGTATAAAAAAACAAAAAATATATGTAAAATAAAAATATGGGTGAGATTTTTTTATTTTATTTTGTATTGATGGATAATCTTAATATTCTAAATAAATAAAAAAAGAAAAAGAAAAATGATTTGCAAATATAAAAAGTATTTAAAAAATTGTAAGTCACTTTAATGAGTTATTTATTTATTTATTTAAAATAAATGACACACATTATGAATTTTTTATATAAATTTTATTTTTGTATACTATCTGTAGACCCGACTTCCTTCGCGCGCCCCCATTTCGGAGAGGCGCGAATTGGTCTTACTACAGTTCGGACTCCTGTCACGGTTCTGAATCTAATCTCACAAAGTGCAATGTGAGACTGATAAACACCAAAAACTCTAAATCTGGCAATCGATTTTGGAAAATCGATTTTGAATAAAAAGCGCCAAACATAGACTGCTTTGCCAGATTATAGAGTTGTCACCTAAATATTATATTTTTGGGAAATTTAGGAAACCCTGACTCATACCAAAGGTCACGTGTCTGTCATCACCAAAGTTGCCTCGGCTCGGGAACTTCGGTATGAGAGGGGAAGGTCCTGAAATGAACACCCCCGCTCGCCCGATTAAAGGATCGGCCTCTACTGACATGATATTTTGTTTTATAAACACATGTGTTCTTATTCCGATTATTAATCTAGCTTACTACGTGATGCGCACCGCATACAAGTATAGACTCGATCACGAGAATTGGAACAAAACAACTCATGTTTGCTTTTCGAAAATGGTTTGAAAGTGCTATTCGCAAGTAGGCTAAAGCGTGGATTTGCCACCCTCGAGTGAGCTTAAAAACAACATGATTTTGCCACTTCTCAAAGTGGTCTTAAAACTCACAATCATCGAGTTGTTCCAATTCAGGCAATCAAGCCTTCACCCATAGGCATTCATGCAGTTAAGCAATTAAACAAATAGCCTCATGGCAAGCATGCTATCATGGCAACACTCACACTCATGCAAGGATGCTAAAGCGTAAAGACTTGCAGTGTACTCCGAGCCAAAACAGAAAACTAGTTAGAAATCATGCATGATCCTAACTATACAAGATGCCTAATGCAACACATGTAATAATGCAACTAAATAGGCTCGGCTATCTAAGATAGCATATGAATGCGACAATTGATACACGTATTCAAATATGTATTAAAATACGATGCAGTTTGAATAATGCGCTGAGCCCGGTGCATGCAAGACAAATGAATGATGCAAACATGCAAAGCATAAGGTATGCTAATAAAAAATGATCCCTAATCTAACCATCGAAAGCGGATAAATAAAAGGGAGAAAGACGTGGGGTTGGAAGACATTCACACACACACGCACACTTATTACAACATTGCGCCCTCTCGGAGGAGGGTTCGAATGAATAAGCTAAGCTAATCTAATTAAACTAATTAGACTGATTATTACAAACCAATAAAAAAACAGTTAAGCTAAGCAATTTATTTATTACAACACTTTACCTAATTAACAAATTAATTAAATTACAAAATCAAGCTAACTAACAAGTAAAGCATTAAGCAACACTGCCTCAGCTCTGTTTGAAGAAGTTGAACACGCATGCCTCGGTTTCCGTCCCGAAAAGTTCTCCAATTGCTCTTTAGAGGCTCTGTTTGCAGGGTGTCTTCAAGGACTTGCTGCCAAACCTTACCAAAACAATGCTGAGGGGTGCACCAATGGCCTGCCGGCCATGAATGGTGGCTACCGGCCACCTGCAAGCCAAGGATGGGCCTTTGCCGGCCAATAATGAAAGGGTGCTGACCATCAGTGTGGCACTGCCGGCCACTGGTGTGCTGTGACACCAAACTGCAACAGAGCACAAAACAGAGGAAAGGGAGGGTCTCCCTAGGGCATGTATGTACTGTGCCACTCCTTATCATTTCAAAACATCAAGGGAGAGGCACTATCGGATCCAAAACCATCAATCAAGCATCTTAATGCATGATGGCTAAGGATCCAACTTTTACAATTTCAATAAATGCACGACAAACAAGACTCTAAGACCACAACCTTATCATGAAAGATCAAAGGTAATGGAGACAAAGGAGATTGGTTCATTTTCATCACTTCAAGTATGAAATGAACTAATATTCCTTGTGTTCAATATAACGTTCGATTGAACACAATGCAATGCACACAAAACATGATTATCTTGGTCACGTTTTACTTGATTCGATTCTTGTTTACACATTTTACATTACCGAGCCATTCATTAACCGGTTTGTCCAATGTGAAAGTCCTCTAATGAGAGGAAGAACAATCAAAAGATGACTTAAGACATGAGAGAAGCCATGCCTTTGACTAGGAGGAACCCTCAAAAGAGGATTAAAGTCATTTAAGCATAAGCCTCAATCCCATGACTTAAGCACAACTTGAAGACTTACCAAACCTCAAAACAAATCAAAAGATGAAGAAGCGAGGGAGATAACAGAATTTTAGTGTGGAATGGCATGAAAAACAAGACTCCAACATGCAAACAACTCATGTACAACATGTTAAGAGACTTAAGCATTAAGGCTAGTGAAGGACACAACACTAGGACCATGTACTACAATGCTCAAATGATCAAACCAGGCCTAGATAGACCTCAAACATGCCAAAACAATGGCCAAAATGTGCTGAGATGGTAGCATGAAAAGCAAGAAAAATCATGTTCATGCATTGGCTCACAAACAAGGCATATGGCACAACTCTCAAACACAATGAAAGAGTGATATATGTGAGTGTGTGACAGAGAAATATGCTCTGAAATCACATGCTAAATGATGCCAAATCATGCAAACATCACGAGCTAAGCATGCGAGAGGCCTCAAAACACAAGGCTAGCAAGGGCCTTTATGCTACAACCATGCATAACAAGTCTCATATGACCAAAACCACTCAACACAGAGTTAAAGCATGTAAAATCAGTGGTAAAAGCATGCTAAAGTTAGACTAACACATGCTAGAAAGATGAGCTAAAACATTAAGCATACAAGGCTAGCATGCAAGATTTGCACTACAAGTGCAAGATGCAAACAAGAAGTGACCAAGCTTGCCAAAAATAGAGCTAAAATATGTTAAAAAAGTCACAAAAACATGCTTAGATCAAGTCAAGAGATGGTAGAAAAACATGCTCATCTACTAAGCCATCAACACATGCAAAGGAGAAACAAGGAGAGGGGATCACCCCTTCTTATTTTGGTCCTCAAAACCAAGTTTTTGCCATTGAAAATCCCTTGGATTTCAGTGGTTAAAAGGCCAAAAAGAGATTGTTTTAAAGGCTTTTAAACATGGCACAAAGCTTAGCAAATAAGCCACAAAAGAGAGGAGAACACCTCTAAACTCAAAAGAACCTCAAACTACCATTTCAAACTCTTGAAAATAAAATTTTTTGTAGTTGACAACTAGGCCAAAAACAACATGCAAGGATGGCCAACCAATGATGCAAAACAAAGCTTAAAAGGGGGTAACTTCTTACCCTTGAAAATAGCAGCAAAACAGCAAGCAAATAATCAAACTTCTGAGCCAAAACCACTCCAAGAAACTCTAACAAGGCCTCCAAGAACCTCAAGTCTAAGGCTAAGGTGTTTGGCTAAGGATGCTAGTGCAAATATGCGAGAAAAACTCACTTTCAAGGCTAAAATGTAGAGAGAGAGGATTCTAGAGAGAGAGAGAGAGAGAGAGAGAGAGAGAGAGAAATATCTCAGCCAAATTTTTGTAACCCTTTGCATGCAAGAGGAAGGTCTCTATACATATGAGATACAAGGAGCCTTGAAGAGATCCAGCCATCCACATGGGTGCAGATGGTCTATCCTACAAACAACTGGCTCAAAAATATCTGAAAAATATCTACTGAAACAATGGTGGCCGGCCGGCCATCAATGGTGGTCGGCAATGCCTCATTGATGGCCGGTAGGGCCTATTGATGTCCGGCAGGGCAAAGCCCATGGCCGGCAGAGGCCCAACATGGCCGGCAGTGCTCCAAAAGCAACATGCCAAAAGGACCAACACATGGTCCAAGTATGAGACAGAATGGAAATAAGGTTTGGAAAGATCCAAACTGGAGCATTCCGTCGCGAAAGTCGAGTACTCGACGAGCAACCAAACTTGTCACTCGATGTACCTGCAAGAACATCCAAGTCTTGAGAACAGTCAAAAATGGGGTGTCTACACTATCATCTATAAAAAAAAATATACAGTCAATTAGTTAAATTTTCACCAAATATCACCTTTAGTTTATCATTAAATCTCACCATTTTTTTTATAAGAAATGAGAGTGACATGATTACAGAGTTCTAACTCAACATTTCTCACAATTTGTTTTACCTAATTTGAAAACATGACAAATAAATTTTTTTCTCATCATTTTTTTTTTTGTAATTTATCATCGAATCACAACTACTTTTTATTTTTTTAAACATTTCTCACAACTATTTTTTTAATATATATATATATATTTAAAGATAAAATTATTCTTAAAACAAATGACATGTTTAACAAATTCTAAACAAGTTCAACTTTTTGTTATTGGAAAATTTTAGGTAAGTTGATTTTATTTTTTATTTATTTTTTGGGAATTTATTGACTTTTTTTTTTTAGATTTTATTTTTTAACTTTTATATCGTTCTAGAAAGACCTGAAATTTTTATTAAAAAATTTAGTTATTGCTTAAAAATAAATAAAAAAAATCAATTGTTAATTAAAAAATCATAGCCAAACAGTTAAATTTTTTTAAAACTTTAATTGGGAGACTTACATATGTACTAACATGTGGACTTATTGTCCAATAGGTCGTATAATAATTAATAATATTTTTATCAAACACGACTAAAATACATCATTAATTGTTAATTTTCAGCGGCAGTTTGAAAATTATCACAAAAATGTCACTAATTATAAGTTTTAGTGACATTTTAAAAACATATCACAAAAAAAATCACTAATTTTTAACTTTCACCAAAATTTAAAAAATTTGTCACAATAAACCGTCACTAATTATAAATTTTAGTGACAATTTATAAAAATCATGACAAAAAAAGTTATTAATTGTCAATTTTTAGCAACATCTGTAAAAAATTATTACAAAAATTTATTTTTAACGATCATTTTATAAGGATTTATTTCTAATAGAATTTAATAAGAATTAAATCTAACTATTAAGATTTATCGGTAGTTTACCTAAATTTTAAATAACTAATAAAAAAAATAGCTAAACAAAGCCATAGTATAAACAAAGCCTTAGATTTGAGTTTCAATTCCAAGGTTATTGTTTCAGCCCTCCAAAGAGAGGTTGTGTTGGCTGACGAAGAAAATAAAATAAAATGACGACTCAGCTCATAAGCCTGCTTAATTTATTGACTTCGCAAGATGACAAAAAAAAAAAAAAAAAAAAGACTTAATGTATATTAAATCAGAGAATGGGTAGGAAATCCAATGAAGCTATTAAAATGTGTATTAAGTAAATAATATGAGAAAAGATTCATCAAGGAAGTCAGTCTCCAAAGTTTTACATTTAAAGGGAAAAAAGCAAACTCACTTTCCCTGAGTCGGTCATAACACCTACTACTATACATTCCACATAATTGTGCACCACAAAAAAAAAAGGTGCCTATAAAATTTAAAGTCGACAATTTGCAAAATAGTGCTTTACTTTTGTCCCTTGCTTTTAATTCAAAGTCTTACCAATCCAATAATTAGTTTAAAGTCATACAATCTACACTCATCTGAGTCACTTTCAAATAAATATGCCGATCCAACGAGAGCCAGTAGATCAGCATATTTCATTTCAAGAACTTGATCTTTGGCCACTGTTGAACAGACATGTTTTACCTGACAACATAAACAGTACTCAAGTTTATAAATACACATATAATTGGAACTAATGGTGTAAGTTGTTCTCCAATCGATGTTACACTTCCTCTCTTCTCCACTAATGTCTTTAAAGGGAAAAACTATTCAACTCCTTGGAAACACACGTATTTGGCATTTCACCAATTGAGCACAAAACTTTTCTCATGGTGAGAGCTCACAACAGATCTTCATCAATCTCTGCTTCACACAACTGATCATCAATCTTTGCTTCTTGGCAAATTACCCCCTCCTTGTTGCCTTCCAATAACCACCCTATATTTGCATGCCCTGAGAATATAATAAATCTTTTTTAGCCAAAATAATATGATGTAAAATATATATAAATAAATGAAGATAATTGACCAAAAACCAAGCAAATTGGAAACCAAAACTAGAATAACAAATTCTTGTACCCACATTCTTAAACTCAGTTGTCATTAAAATCAGCAATTACCCTAGACCATTTGTTCATGTACGCAAGCCAAATTTTTGGGTATATAGGGTCAAGGGGATGGGACTCTCAGCAAGGCTCACACGCTCCAAACCTCTTGAGCTTATGAAAGCCCACTCCACCATTAACATGCATTACATAACGAATTTCCTTTTATTTCGAAACCCATTGGGAATCCAAATGGATAAACTGATATCCCACAAGTTCACATAATACATAGGACTGTTTGAAATGAAGAGTCTCCACTTGATTCGAAGAACTAAGAAACCATATCTACAAAATGACTCCAAGCAATACCTAGCCCTGTCGTCACTAGAGAACCTAGTTCAGGGCTACGATTCAAGATGGGAAGAGGTTACCCAACCAAGTGGTTGTGACCTCTCTACTAATTACTCATAAGTTCATGGTTTAAATTTAAAATATGAAACAAACATGACAAGAATAGTAGAGAAATAGAGCAAGGAAAGGAAACACCTAAGGGGTGGTTTGGGATGATCTAAATAAGTGCACTTTTTGACTTTTTATGAAATATAAGTTGGGTTTGAAGTGATGTGGTACTTAAATAGGACGATGTGGCTTAAATAGGATAGTAACTTTTTAACTTTTTGACTTTTTTTTAAAGATGCCAAACTAAGCCTAAATAAAAAAAGGATTCACAGACTCAAAATATAATACTAAAGAAAATTAAAATTGGACCTATTTGCATAATTCCAAGTTGAGGGAGACTGGATGTTGTATAAATGCTATTACCTATGAAAAAACAACTTATTCCTCTTAGAATTAGTTTCATTACAAATATTTATATCACATTATCAAAAAAATTCCTCGAGATTTCAACTACTTTCTCATTACATTTTTTGGCTTCACACTTTGATGGGTCCCCAAAAATATTTTGGTGAGTAATGACTGTTAGAATATATAATATATTAGTAGATAGTGATCCTCCCTTTCGGTGCCTTTGGGTGCTAGTGCTTCACTTTCCATCATGAGCTCAAACATGTATTGTCTGTAACCTTCTCCTATATAAAGGAGCCACTGAACAATTACATGATATCAATTTATAGCATTCAATACAAGATACATTATTCTCTCTGTATTTTTCTCTTTATATATTGATTTTAACATGGAATCAGAGCTATAGGTTAAGCTCTTAGTGTTCTTCGTCTTTTGGCGGGCGGCAACCTTTCCTTGGCCACCCGCCGGACCTCAACCTATTTTGCTTGTTTTCTAACTCAATGGCTTCTGATCAACAGTCAAGGGGATTGTTTCAACTCCTCGACAAAGAACTGCCCTCGAGTCACCACAATTGGATGTAATGATTTGGCAACCTGATAGAACCACAACAACAGCAGTTGATCCAACCATTTCTGGTGCTTCTGCCTCTGTCACAACCTCATTGTCATGATAACAGAGGTGTGGTTGGATGGTGCCAAAAGGTGGAGATCCATTCGGTCATGACTGGGTCCCTGCCGAGTGTGACGTCTCCATCAGACCCGGTTGTTTTTGGCATGCATCTGAACCTTCCGAAGTCCGCACAGACTATTCTCGACATATACTACATGTCGACTGGTTCTCTATCTCACTCTCCCCGCAACTGCCACAGCAGCCGCCTCCGGCACCGACACCGGCAGTACCACCACCAGTCTCGGTGGCACCGGCAACAAGGCCGAGGGAATCTCGCAGATCACTCCTACAGCACTAAATTCACTTCTTCACAGCTTGCCTGTTCCTCTTTTTGACACCAGATTTGGAAACCCTAAGGCTCCTCTGCACAGCACTCAACCTCGCAAGGGCTGCATTCTTCAGATCTGGCCTGTAATAGTTATCTGCCACCTGGTTTTTAACCGCCTTCGCCATGCGGGGGAATTCCTTCTTCATTACAGACTTGTGAAGTAAGCTTGAAGGTTTGCCCTGTTTCTTGGTCTTTGATGTGGCAAGCAACACAGATTGATCTTTGCCCCCTGGTTGAATGGTTACATTTTTCTTGTTTGCCAACCCAGAGTGCTTGTAAGAGTTGAGATTGAAGAGATTATTGCTCTCTTTGCTGAACCGCACACTCGCAGTTCCGTTACCTAATTCCTTCACAAGAAAGGAGTTGTTCCTCTTCACGATCTCCTATATCAGAGGCCCTAGAACAGTCGCCATTTCCACATTCTCTCTCTTCAAAAAGAGCTGTCATGTTTTACCCACTCACTTCACTCTTTTTCAAAGCAATACCTCCACCCTCCTATTTTATTATAATATATTTTCTCAATCCCACATTGCATGTGCTCTCTCTCTCTCTTCAAAAAGAGCTATCATGTTTCTCCCAATACATTCCAAGATAAAGCAGCCCCAACTCACATGGCTTTCTCTCTTCTTTCTGTCTCTGCCCAATTTTTTTTTATTCTGAGATACACCGCCGCCCCCTTTTTCTAATTAATAAAGTAAGTGCCCAACTTTTTCTCTTTTATTTTATATCTCACACAAACGCAAACAAAAACAAAGGGTCTTTATTCATTTCGGGACTCAACACCAACAAACAACACCTTTTTTTCACTTTACTTTTATTTATTTTATTTTATCTTTCTTTTTTTTTTGGTAACCAAAAAAAAAAAAAACAAAAAAACAAAAAAAAAACAAAAAACAAAAACCAAAACAAAAACAAAAACAACAAAAAAAAAAAAAAAGGAGAAGAAGAAGAACTGCACACCACACTCATTTTATTTATATCGGGGATCCACCCTGCTTTTACACAAAAAAAAAAAAAAAAAAAAAACAAACAAACAAACACAAAAAAAAAAAAAAAAAACAAACACAAACAAAAAAAATTATACCAGGGTTCAACCCCGATCACACTTTTACACCCAAAAAAAAAAAAAAGAAAAAAAGCAGTGACGGATCTGTTTTTCTTCTTTCTTCTCCGGTGACGGCCACGCACCAACTTCACTTACTCGGTTCTTCTGTCGCCGAGCTCTTCCGTTTTTTGTCGTTCTTTTTATCGTCTACCTTCGAAGGCCTGTCTCCAGTACTTTCGCCAAGAACTACCACAGTGTTTCCGCCGAGAGAGTCGGCTCCCCGCCGGCCATCAAAGGTGAGGTACGTAGGTGCCCCAAATCTAGCCATGGAGGTGGTTTGCCTTTTCAGCTCCTTATTTTCAGCCTTCAATGCACAAATTTCTGCTCGTGCATCTCTGTACATGCACCGAAGTAGGGAGAGTTGGGCGTTGACCTGGTATACCTCACACGCCTTGTTTTGCAGACAGTGAGACAGGTTAGTGACCGCCGCCACTGTCTCCATGAAGGACCTCAACGTGTAGTGGTTGGCCTCGATATCATTTTGAGTAGCCATCACTTGCTCAACTGATAGTGTGGGAAGACTAGGTTGAGTAAGAGCAGGAGCACTTGGTCTAGAGGAGCTCGATGGACCATTAAGATCCGAAAAAAGAGAGAGAGGGCGAGACGAAGCCATGTTCTGGGTTGCTATGTGTTTCAGAGAATCAGAGCTTTCAGACTGGTAATGTCAGAAAGGGTCAGCTGCAGAAGAAGGGTTGGTTGTAGAGTGTCCGAGAACGAAGAGGTTTTAGCTGGTTTGTTATGCCTCAGCCTTAGCCTCCGTCTTGGTTTAAATAGCCAAGGCAGACACGCGCATCGCGTGCCTCTCGACGCCAGACGACAAACTGGGCGCACAAGCCAAGGCGGGCACGTGCATCGCCGCGTGTCGGGCACGCCTTTTGATGGCACGCCTTTTGATAGATTGGGCACGCCTTTTGAGGGTGCGACTTTTGAGGGTCCGACAAGACTCTGTAAACTGTCCCGACATTGATTCCGGTTAGCTTCTACAGGGGTCCGGCAAGACTCTGTAAACTGTCCCGACATTGATTCCGGTTAGCTTCTACAGGGGTCCGACAAGACTCTGTAAACTGTCCCGACATTGATTCCGGTTAGCTTCTCTGAAGTGCAGCAAGACTCGTAAATTGTCCGACATTGATTCGTTAGCTTCTCAGGTCCGGCAAGACTACGTAAACTGTCCGACATTGATTCGGTTAGCTTCTACGGGGGTTCGACAAGACTCTATAAACATTCCGACATTGATTAGGTTAGCTTCTCTGAAGTGGCAAGACTCAGAATGCCCGACATTGATTCGATTAGCTTCTCTGAGGGTCCGGCAAGACTCTGTAAACTGTCCCGACATTGATTCCGGTTAGCTTCTACATGGGTCCGGCAAGACTTCGTAAACTGTCCCAATATTGATTTCGGTCAACTGCTACAACGGTCCGACACGACCATACAATGTCTTCACCAACGGTCTGACATGACCATACAGTGTCTCTTATCCTATTTTATTTTATTTTATTTTATTTTTTCATTTTGTTACTCTCTCCAAACTCAAGTTGGTTGGTTCCTATCCACCTTGAGTTTGAGGGGGGATGTTAGAATATATAATATATTAGTAGATGGTGATCCTCCCTTTCGGTGCCTTTGGGTGCTAGTGCTTCACTTTCCATCATGAGCTCAAACATGTATTGTCTGTAACCTTCTCCTATATAAAGGAGCCACTGAACAATTACATGATATCAATTTATAACATTCAATACAAGATACATTATTCTCTCTGTATTTTTCTCTTTATACATTGATTTTAACAATGACTACTGATACATAGAAACATATTGTTTACATAATAACCCTCTTGTAAATAATTTTATATATGGTTTGAAACCTTTCTATAAGTCCCAAACTTCCTAACATGAAAACCCAAGCACTTCTGAAAATGAAGTCTCAAACTTCCTAGTTCCCAAATTCATGCTTCTGTAAGGCATTGTTGGCTTACAATCTGACAAACATTGCACAAAGCTGATTACCAATTTCAGGGGCAAAGGCTTGCCTGGTTGGATGCAAGCCTCCATATATTTTTTAAAACAAATACACACACACACATATAAACATCTAGCTCTACAAAGTAAATTTTCTTTTCTGATCCACACTTGATTTCCACTACACAGTTGTACTTCCATGCAGACAGGTAGAAAAACCAAATTACAAGACATTTTTAAATTGGCCATTGATTGTCCACAGGTTGTCAGTGTTATCATTTCCCAAAGGGCCTCATACCATCTATTAAAATAGGAATCTATCCATGATCTTACTGAAAAAACATGGGGAAAAAAATAGAAAACACATACCTCAAAACATATAGGTAATTACACTTTTTTCCATGAGACCATCAGACAATTCCTTTTTCTCTCTCCAGATTGCAAGCACTTCATCAGTTCTAAACCGTTGTGTGAATGTTGATTCCTCCAGCAGAGTTGACATCCTATTAGCATAAGCTAGGAGACCAGTACACACAGTCATTGCCCCATTGTCAATTCAGTAACTGTCATCAGTTGCAAACAACTTTCCACCTCTCTTGGAGCGCATGATTCTCATCATCTCTAGCAAGTGCTCATTGCAGCCCACACCACCAACAATAAGAACATATTTCTTGTCACAGTGTGCCATTGCCTGTTCTGTAATCTCCACAAGCATTGGAAACACAGTTTCCTAAAACAATTTAAATTGTATGTGGAAATTGAGCCATAATTAGATCACGTAAATATTCAACACACACTTGCAATTTACAAAAAACAGCTATACCAAAGTACCAACTAAACTTTTTACAACCACAAAATATGTATTATTAAAAATTGGAAGCATTCCAAATGATTACCTGAAGAGAATATCATAAATCTGCAAGGGTGCATCCATTATTTTTTAGCTTTTCCTCAGCAGTGGCTTCAAGGTAACTCAATATTTCACTAAACGAAACATCCATTCCTTTGACAACAAGCTGCTGAAGAAAGGAAAAAAAGATAAGTCAAGCAGAAAGCATTTCTTCATCGCATCATTTCAAGAACATTCTGAAGGCCATCTGAGAAATTTTAAGAATATCTGTAGAACGAAAGTTAAGTAGAAAAGTAAACCAAGGTTCCAGAGAGAATATTTATAAATGAGAGGTGATAAAATGTGTAATAAATCTCATAGATATAATCTAAACTTACCCCAAAAAAATATAAACTTACACATCAATCATGTATTATCAATCGGAGCTGTGCTAAAATATAGAAAAACAAAACAAAGATATGAAGATATAATAAAAAATGTAGTTAAACATATTTCCTTAAAAATAATAAGAACTAATCAAATAAGATAGAGGTAAGACTAAATATATTGGTGAAAGTTAAATCCGACAAAGTTAAAACCCACATGTAGAGAATCTGTTAGCTTTGTTGAACAAGAACTCAAAATACAAGTACCTAACTTGAACCTTGCACAAAATTCACCAATATCTACTGCTCAGTGACAACACTCAAAATAGTATATAATAATTCAATAATAAAACTCAACTCAACAAAGCCAGCATTGAAACCCTTTAAAGGCATATTAACTCCATCTAAAGACATATCCTCTCATAAATCCTTGGCAACTATTTCTTTATCATAGGCCCAACTGATATTCATTTTGGCCTTCCACTTATTCTTTTAGCAGAAAACTGAGAGGAAGGATTGTGTATGGAGGATAGAAAAGAAAGGGAGGGAAAGGAAAAACCACCTCACCCTTTATCTGTTTGGTTAAGCAAGAAGGAAAGAAAAAGAAGTAAAGACTACTGACTGCTTGTTTAATCATTTTCTCTTACAAATGAAGACAAACGTGTGGCTGACTACAATGGCCTAACAACCACCAAATTCCTACCTTCAAAAAAGTTCATAAAAAGGTACATAATAAAATATCTTCTTTAAAGATTAAGAAAATTATCAAGGAGTCTCAAAGCCTCATTTGCAGTTGTCTTTGTGCCTTTTGTCTTTTGAGAAGGCAGGGGGGAGAGGATACCAAAATTGAGCTATACAACATTGGAAGATCAGAAACTAGCAAGCCATAACCACAATTTATTCCAGTACAGTGCAGGCTAGACAAGTATTGATCTCAAGCACAATGCAGAACTGAATCATAGTAAGAAATAAAGTTTTCTCAAACAATCGACAGAGAACTTACAACATAAAAAAAATCTGCAAACTTCTATAGTTAAACAAGCAAAATGCCAAATAGCAGCTCAATTTTTCTTTTTTCTTTTTTTTGGTCTTCCTCAAGTTTGAAGACATTTCAACAAAATAACCTATAAGAGATATGACTATTAATGGGCAGTCTTTGTGTGAATTTACCACTGATATAGGTTAAGGAAACTTGCTTCCAATTGCATACCTACTCAATGTTATACTCAGGGTTTGGATCATAAGACAGAGTTAGAACCCTCACAAACCGGTCCAAGCAATTCCCAATAGCAATATCTACAGTCTCACCAAAAATTCGATACCGCCCCTTGCTATATGCAGTCATCTGTGTGTTACCACCACTTACATATAGCACAACAGGGTCATCTGCTCCAGTGACAACCCTTCCTGTGTCAATATGAGCAACACAATGCTTTACCGCAACAATGAGTCTCTTCCAAAGCTGTGAAAGAACCCAAACAGCAAAAACAGCAACAACAGCAACCTGTAATGGTGCACCCATGCCTGGTCCTCTAGTGGAGCAAAGACAGTCGATGTCATTTGGGGTTATCTGCAGAGTCTTGAGGGCAGATTTGATAAGCAGCCAGCAAGATGTGTTGGAGATGGTGTTGGGCAGTTTCTTGGGGAAGGAATCCCTGCCCTGGTGGGGTAACATAGGTGTGTGTGTGTCTTGGGTTTGATAAAATTGAGCCATCAAGGGTCACAACCCCAACACCAATCTTGCTGGTTGACCCCTCAAACCCTAGATAGAGCTATCATCTTCTTCATCTTTAAGAATAATAATAATATGCCTGACTCAAATCCAACGTCTTCAAATTAGGTTGATAATTTCAACCGAAATTATGTATTCCTATTGTCTGGGAAGGCAACAGGAATACATGATTATCCTGAACTTGTCTCCAAGAGATGATTCCAAATCTAACTTCTTCAATTAGATTAAGAATTATTTATTTTCTTTTCCTATTCTAATTAAAAACTGTTGTTCTTGTTCATCTACTTCCGTACATGGTAAACTGCAACTGCTAAAGAAAACTTATCCGCCACTTCTTTTTTTTATATATATATTTATTTTTATCTAATTTGTGAACAAGCTAATTTTAAAAGGAAATTGATTTGTAAAACAGAATTTTTATAAATAAAGCCCATCTAAAATCACATGTCAATGGCATTTTTATAATTATGAGCCACAGCTGCTTTGGCTTGAAATGAAAAAAAAAAAAAAAAAAAACAAAACAAAACAAAAAAAGAAAAGAAAAGAAAAGTCCCATTCTAAACAAAAATAATTAACAAAAAATAACAAATTAAATATTAAAAGAGAATTTAGGGGTGAAATTAGTTCAATCCAAGGGCTACTTCATTCCCACCTGATGGAAGGTTTTGGTTTTCATTATTCCCACCTAATTGATTGATTTGTTCTGGTTGTGTTTTTTCAATAGATAATGAAAACTATTGCTACAATACAAACTTACCAAAAAACAAAACAAATATCAACAGTTGTATCAAAACAAAACATGAACAGCATTTAGAAACAATCTGAAAAAAAACTAGAAATTCCCTAGATGTTGATTTGTGATTATGTATCAATTTTAAGCAGTATATAACAATCCCAATCAAACAATCAAGACAAATCGACACAACGATTTTAACGTGGAAAAACCACAATTGGAGCATCTCCAATTGTGATAAAAAAACCACGTACAACAGCCACAAAACAATCCACTAAGAAGATATAAAGGAATTATACAGGTATACTCTCAATTACCTAGCGAATCCACGCCCGAATTGAACCAACCCCTATGTGCCTCTTCCAATCCCATCTTCACCTCGGAATTGTCTTGACGATGAGCCACTCTAGAATCCACCAAAGCTTCAGACTTGAATTCTTCAGAATCCACCGAAGAACAACTCTTTCTTTTGTGTAGAACAAATAAATAATCCTTTGATGTATACTCTTTAAACCATGAGTTGAATACTCAATCAAAACATCAAAGAAAACTAGCAAAATATCCTCAGATATAAACCCCAGAACCCAAAAAGAAGATCTGGAGAAGTAATCCTAGATTTGGAGCAACACGTGAATTTATAGAATCTGAGATCGCGCTGTCCGCTCGAGCATGGAAATTCCCGCTCGAGCGGAGACTTCATATTCCGCAATTCATATAGGCTTCACGCTCGAGCGTCAGTTTCGACGCTCGAGCGTCGAATCACACCATCCAGTACTTTTTCAGGCATAGCAGAGACGCTGTGAGCTTGTAAACCCCGCTCGAGCGTCACTTTTCCCGTTCGAGCAGGGAGACCAAAATTGAATGCATTTTTGCATTTTGCTTTGGCCGCGAGCTGACCGGACAGCTCGACCCCCGTCATAATCAGCGAAGTGGTAATCTTGAAAGCATTAACATCACAAACTTCTCTGTAAGGCTCGATTCGGGTTGGATTCGCATCTAACAACTCATAACCTCACTGAAATAAAAATGCGAATAAAATTACAACTCAAAGGAGTTTTGTCAAACAGGATTGCCAAGAAATAAAACCTAACAATCTCCCCCTTTGGCAATGCCAGGACAAAACACACCTAACAAACAAAATCCTAATCACCCCAACCCATTACAGCCAACAAACACAAACTTCTTTATGATGGTCAGGATCTGCAAAACAATTATTAATGCCACAATCTCCAAAACAACTATTAGTCCCACAAGAGTATATGAAAAAAGCAATAAATATATGACAAGATTATCTTGAAGCATGAGATGGAAAACATGAATAGATGCAACTTGGAGATTTTAAGAACATGTAGTATGAATAGATGAAAACTAAGACTTATGCACCTGACACATGACATGAATACATGAAATCCTAAGACACACCGGACAACATTAATCCCCTTTTTTTTTTTAATTTTTTTTTTAACGAATTGACAAAGGAAGCTCAAACAATAAAGAAGCCAAAGCAAAGCAACATGCAAACCAACTAATGCCAATCTCCCGTACCAAACAAAACAAAGTGTTCATGTTAACAAACTTTTGCAATGATAAACCAAACTCCCCCTCACTAAAAACAATGAACAAGAAAAAAAAAACGACAAAAATAATATGGTGGAGCAAGCAAGAAATTTCAGATTTGTACCTTGAAACACACAAGATTATCCAAGAAACACAATTACTTGAAAACACAATGTGCACAGCCTTTAAAAAATTCCTCATAAAAGAAAGTGATGCATTATGTGAAAAGCATAGATCCCTTGAGAAAAGTGTGTGTATGACTCTTGGAGTTCGACAAACATGAGATTCAAATCCTAGTAGTGATCTGATAGCTGGACCTCCGACAAGAGAATCTAAGCAAAACTAAGGAAAGTCAAACCATTAGGAATCAAGGGGTATTTGGTGAGTAAAGACGGAGGCTCCCTCTCAATCAATGAGTCTTTTTTTTTTTTTTTCACATTTTTTTTCTTTTCTTTCTTTTGCACATTTTTTTTCTTTCTTTTGCACTCATTGGCGGCTGACACGCTCAAGAGTATGGAAACCGAACCAGAGAAGCATGGATATAATAAGGATGGCCTGGTTGGTGACTCTGAGGTAGCCTTTTCCTCATGCCTGGACTATAAAGAATAGAGGGGAAAGCAATGGAGATGCAAAAAGATGGAAGGTGGTTAAGAGACTCAACATCACCCATGATATGCTAGTATAGGTCAATTCCTCTACAAAAGCAAAAGATACAATGCCAGAAATCCATAGAAAAAAAATGATCACTAAGATGGAAGACTCCAAAATTTGCTAATCCAAGAGTGTATACAGAATGAGACATACTAATCAAAAAACACACACTTCAAAATGAGTAATGACCACAGAAAGTACACACATGGTAACATGTAATGGATATTCTCATCAATTCCAATATGTACCAATGACCACTCAAAAATTTCAAGATTGCAAAACCATACTAAGAAAATCTTTTTGGATTTTTTTTATTTTTTTTCTTAACCAAAGCAAGACAAAAAAACGAACATGCACACATTTTTTTTTTTAAAACAAAACAAGTCAGAAAACGAACAAGCACACATAAACCCAAAAACTAAAACAAATAAACAGATTGACACAAGTCACGTTTTCTCACCCAAACCGCTTTAGTATAAACAAAGTTGTGAGCATTGCGGTTTTTGGGTAGTGTCTTGACGCTGTGGTTCCCTTCCCTTTCAATGAGAACCCGTCTTGGCATGGTTTCCAACTTCCTATTCATAGGTCTAGGCAAATATACTCTCCTATGCAACTTATAACAATAAGGGCGAATATGACCATGCATACCACAATGATGACAAATAAAAACAGGGTGTACAGGGGGCACCTTCTTTTCTTTTACCTTACCAACTCTAGGAAGTTTGAGAAGTCCATCCTTATGTTGAATTTTTTGTTCTCCCTTTTCTTGAATTCTTGTATCATGAGATGTGGATGTACTCTGTTTTTGCTCTAGCTTATCACCAAAGCCAATGCCACTCTAGTCACAACACACTTGTTGAGACCCAATGATATCCTCCAAAGTCTTTGATCCTTTGTTCCAAAGACCAATGGTAGCCATAGCACACTTGAGTTCTTCCTCTTTCTTCATGATTAGTTCTTCTAAGGCAAGTTGAGACATCTCGAAAGTTTCAATCTTTTCTTTATATGTTGCATAGATTTGTTGTAGCTCATTCCTCTCTGTCTCACAAGTCAAGAGTTTTGCACAAAGGGCTTGTCGATCATTAGCTATCTTGATGGCATCAATCCTAGCCTCGGAAATCTCCTCCTTTAGTTTGACATTCTCACTTTCACATGCTGTGAGTTTCGTAGTGAGTTTGTCATTCAATTTGGATAACTTAAGAGATTTCTTATACAACCTTTCATAAGCTTGCTCAAGCTCTTCATCATCACTTCCCGAGGATTCATCATCAGTGGCATTCTCAACTAGGCTCTTCGGATACTCTGTTCGTCCTTCAGTTTCGGAAGCCGTCATGAAAGCAAGGAATTGTTTATATCCCTCTTCGCCTTGATCTTCGTTGTCACTTTCATCTTCATCAGATTCTGATTCATCATCCCAAGTGATGGCGAGGGCTTTCTTCTTCTTCAAACGAGTGGGGCATTCTAAAGCAAAGTGGCCAAATCCTTGGCATTCATAGCATTGGACTCTTTCAGAATTGCCTTGTATCTTACCTTTCACCTTCTTGGCTATAGAATTAATTTTGAGTTTATCTTTGCCGTTAGATTTATGAGTATGAGTAGATTCCAAAAGATTAGGATTCTTTTTCAAAAAAGATTTTTTAAATTGTTCTATAAAAGCATCCGTAATCTTGGAATCTATCTCACAATCCTCATCAGAATCCTCTCCAACTCTATGAGCACTACTAAAAGCAAGATCTTTTTGTTTCTTTTTGAAATTCCTATGTGCCTCATAAGTTTGGAGATTTCCAACCAACTGATCCAGCTTGAGGTTGTCAACATCTTGAGCCTCCTCAATAGCCGTAACTTTTGGTTGGAACCGATCGGGCAAGGATCTCAAAATTTTTCCCACAACTTTGGATTATGGTATTTTTTCACCTAAATTGAAGTTGGAATTTACAATGTCACTCAACTTCGCATAAAATTCATCAAAGGTTTCACTATCTTTCATTGAAAGGTTTTCGAAACTAGATGTGAGCCTTTAAAGTTTTGAGCATTTCACAGAAGGAGTGCCCTCATGAATAGTTTGTAAGATATCTCAAGCCTCTTTTGCGACTTCACAATTATAAATACGACTAAACTCTTCAGGTGTGACAGCACAAAAGAGAGAATTGATAGCTTTACTATTCCAGCTACTATTTTGGTAATCAATTGTGTCCCACTTATCAATTGGTTTGGGGAAAGTTACTCCATCAACGGTAATCGTTGGTTCAGTCCACCCATACATGACAGATTGCCAAACTTTTTCATCAATAGATTTTAAAAACGATCTCATCCAAGCTTTCCAAAAAGAATAATTGGATCCGTCAAGTAGAGGTGGTCGAACCATAGAATTTCCCTTACGAATTGTATCCATTATCACAAATCAAAAAAGATCTCGTTCTAAAGATTTTTTTAAAAAAAATAGAACGACCCGCTCTGATACCAATTGAAAAAAACTAGAAATCCCCTATATGTTGATTTGTGATTATGTATCAATTTTAAGCAGTATATAACAATCCCAATCAAACAATCAAGACAAATCGACACAACGATTTTAACATGGAAAAACCACAATTGGAGCACCTCCAATTGTGATAAAAAACCACGGGCAATAGCCACAAAACAATCCACTAAGAAGATATAAAGGAATTACACAGGTATACTCTCAATTACCTAGCGAATCCACGCCCAAATTGAACCAACCCCTATGTGCCTCTTCCAACCCCGTCTTCACCTCGGAATTGTCTTGACGATAAGCCACTCTAGAATCCACCAAAACTTCAGGCTCGAATTCTTCAGAATCCACCGAAGAACAACTCTTTCTTTTGTGTAGAACAAACAAATAATCCTTTGATCTATACTCTTTAAACCATGAGTTGAATACTCAATCAA
This sequence comes from Camellia lanceoleosa, assembly GCA_025200525.1. Lineage (NCBI taxonomy): Eukaryota > Viridiplantae > Streptophyta > Magnoliopsida > Ericales > Theaceae > Camellia > Camellia lanceoleosa. The sequence continues at coordinate 133,643,499 of CM045766.1, forward strand.
AACATCAAAAAAAACTAGCAAAATATCCCCAGATATAAACCCCAGAACCCAAAAACAAGATCTGGAGAAGTAATCCTAGATTTGGAGCAACACGCGAATTTATAGAATCTGAGATCGCGTTGTCCGCTCGAGCATGGAAATTCCCGCTCGAGCGGGGACTTCATATTCCGCAATTCATATAGGCTTCACGCTCGAGCGTCAGTTTCGACGCTCGAGCGTCGAATTACACCATCCAGTACTTTTTCAAGCATAGCAGAGACGTTGTGAGCTTGTAAACCTCGCTCGAGCGTCACTTTCCCCGCTCGAGCAGGGAGACCAAAATTGAATGCATTTTTGCATTTTGCTTCGGCCGCGAGTTGACCGGACAGCTCGACTCCCGTCATAATCAGCGAAGTGGTAATCTTGAAAGCATTAACATCACAAACTTCTCTGTAAGGCTCAATTCGGGTTGGATTCGCATCTAACAACTCATAACCTCACTGAAATAAAAATGCGAATAAAATTACAACTCAAAGGAGGTTTGTCAAACGAGATTGCCAAGAAATAAAACCTAACACAATCCTATCTAAAAAAAATTTAAAAAAAATAAAATAAAATCTAGAAACAATGACGCACTGATTTTTGCTTAATATATGCTCATGTGGACAAGTCTGCTCGTGGACAAGTTTGGGTAAATTTTAGCGAAAAATTTGGGCTTAGGGTTTCAAATAATTAAGGCTTTTCTAATTTTTTTTTATTGTCTGAAAATTGAATTTTTTATTTTTAGTGAATTTTTTAATATTTTAAGTAATATTTTTACTTTTTAGATATGACTACCTAAAAAATAAAATAAATAAAATATTTGTGATAAAATATTTTAAAAAATCAATAAATACATGAAAATATACTAAATTTATATATATATTTTTAATATTTAGTGAATTTTTTAAAGATTTTGTTTCACAATATTATATTTTTTAAGTATATTTGTATTAGGTGCAGTAAAAAAATTTGTTTAAAATATTAAAAATATTTACTAAAAACAAAAAATATAAAAAATAAAAGCACAATTTTCAGAAAATCAATCAACACCAAACAAGGTGGTTTTTCAAGAAATTAGAGTTTAAAAAATTATGGGTTTCTTTCAGGTAGCTAAAGAGAGGCATGAAAAAGAGAGGGAGCAATGCGATGTGATGACTGATGCATGCACGACTAAGATTAGCTCCCAATAATATGCATCGATGGTTGGGATTGAAAAAGTTATTAAACTGATTCGGTTCAATCCCTTTCGATTTGAATTTTACAGAACTAAAAAACGAACCCAAAAAAGTAGGGTTTTATTTTTACATTTTTCTGAAAAAATAAATATTAAATATATTTTAAAATTTCAAAACTTATTCTCTTTAAAAAAAAAAATTTAAACGATGACATTGTAGGCAAACAGTTGGCTCTTATACTATTAATCATGTTTTTTTGCACCCTCCTCCAATGAGTTGTCAAGTTCAATCAAATGGATGGTTGTCTCCGGGCAATCCAATGAACAAGCAAAAACTGATTTGTTAAGAAAAAAGGATTAGTACATTTATTTTCATTCTTACAACTTTATGTTGAGACTTGGGAGTGTTGGTTTCTACTCCATGTGAGGAGTTGTGACCATGTGAAGGAAGCCTTAGAAGTCAAGCATGGAGACTGCAAATTTGGGCTGGAGAATTTAAGCCAAGCTATCCTATTATAGAGTGGTTGTGTTGGTGGCTGCCATCAATGTTGTCGGCGGCTCGTCGACAGCTTGTCGGTAGACAAGATTCCATTTGTGTATAAATGGGGAGAGTTGGAATGCAACAAAATGTGAGGAACCAAGACAGCAAAATGAGAGAGTGAAGAGATATTAGCCCTCAGTGTGGGAGAGGGTGCTCCCTTTGTGTGAGAGGGGCAGTTGTGTGTGAGTTGAGGATGAGTGTTCCTCCTCATCTATTGTAATCTCTTTGTAATCTCTTCATATATAGTGAAATTTGATTACTCTCCCATGGATGTAGGCATTGGGCCAAACCACATTAAATTTTGTGTTTTCTTTTGTGTGTATAGGTTGTTTGTGCTTGTAAGTGATTTTTGGACATTTTGGGCGGGATCTCCGATCCCATCAGGGAGAACTTAAGACTAACCATCTATATTGTTCTCAGGTTAAGGAAAATAAATTGGGCTAAAAAATCAGCCCATTGTAACGCAACACCTATGATTCTTAACATTGTGACTTATGTTGGTCTTCCCCTTGAAATCACTAATTTACCTATAGGTCCGCAATTGTTTTAAGACGGGGGACAATTTCTGCAAAAATAGAATTTAGATCCATAAGAGAACAACGAATATATAACACCAACTTTGTATAGTAGTTTGCATGGGTTCTAAATCTCTACAATCTCTTTTTACTTTGCATTTTAGGTTGATTTTTGATCTTCCATCTAACATTCCTTCCTTTCAATTGAAGTATTTCTTTCCTGTTTTTCTAGAAGTCAAAGTTCTGGTTAAAGATGTAGAAAAGATGCATCTTTAGTTCATCAAACCCTATCACTTGTGGACCAAAAACCAGATGAATCCTTTACATCATGACATGGACAAGAATTGGACAGAAAACATACTAAATAAGAGGGTAGCATATCAATTTATCTTAAATTGAAAAAGAAAAAAAAAGGGAAAAGGAAATGGAAAGGATAAAGCTAAACTCTACACACAATAATTAGTTACTGAAAATTTTACCTTGAAACAAACAATAGTCAAAAGAATAAAAAAACAATGTGCAATTAGTACACATTAATGTGTGTTTGAGAGCGAAAAGATTGGGTACACGCCTAATATTTGGCATAGTGCACAAAGTGGTTGCTCAAGACTGGAACCCATAACCTCAAGGTTATTAGGCTATGATTTTACTATTGAACTAAATATTAAAAACTTTGTGGGGCAAACATTTCAATTTAGATACAAAAGGTGTCTATTTGGCAATGAAACAACCAAAGGATGATTGTGGTCTTACAAATTTTCTGACAACCCACCTTCTAGGTTTCTCTTTTTTCACTAAAATCATTGTCGTACAACCTTCTCGTCACCTGTCTCACTTTTGAAGTGTTAACTCTCTCTAATTTTTTTATTATCAGGATTTACTCGACATCCAAGTCCACGTGAAATAATTGAACCATCACGATATGACTTTTGGGAAGATAAAACACGAGTTTCAAATCCTACATGAGTGGCATATTCATCTTAGAATGTTCTTGCAGCTTCTTCAGACTCAAATAGCATCCCCTCTTATGGTTCTTCATTTCTATCAGGTTCACATGAACCTCGTTCCCCTCCTACAGAAGTTTCTATTCTCCCAACACCATCATTCATTTGGGTTTGCCCATCCAATGACACTCAACATTAACAGTTATGAAATCTTTACCAAAAAAGGAAATGAAAAATGAAAACTATTGTACATAATGTAATTTTTTTAACTGATATGATTAAAATAACAATTTGTAAATCAAGATTAAGAGAGGAGTGGCTCCTAATTTCAGATAAATACAACTGGGATACGACAACACCAATGAAAAGATAACTATAAATAACATTAAATTATACCAGAGTTGCCTGTGTCAACCACTAGCCAGTTAATTTTGTGCAAAGCACCCAACAATTTCCCATAAGCACCTAAACAAGTAGCAAAGACATGCAAAAACTGACCAAAAAGGGAAAATTTCCATGACAAAAAATCATAAAATGTAGAAACGATGCAATCATCTAGCACAACAGTAAAATATACTACTAAGCATTTGGCTTTGGCCTAACCATGAGTTTATTTATATAACTCAACATTATCAGTAGCAACGATATAGAATTTCGAATGTAATGTGGATTAGTCACGGTACAAAGTAAGTAATCGAATTCGTATAACAAATCTGAATTTCATATATTTATACAAATCAATTAAAATTAGGTCACCAAGACCAGTGTTTACCTTAGTTTAATCCTAAGTTATATGAACTCGGGTTTCAGTGTCGGGTGTGGATATGTATCTAGAGATCAGACTCATTAAACCATAAATTCAAGGGCACATAGACTTGGCAAAACAATGTAATATTTTTATATTTTTAATCAAACAAGTGAAATAAAATAGTGTCATATGTAACTTACAGTATCAAAAAGACATTTATAACAATTATACAGCAAACAATATGTACATATATAATAATAGTGTTAAATACAAATATATAAGAAGTGTCCAATGAAATGCATCCGACACATATCTCATATCTGTGTCAGAGTGTCGGGTCTCCGACATGAGTATTTGATTTATTTTGGAGAGTCCGTGTAACATAGGTTTAATCTCATTTGCTGAACATATTCAATGAACATAAAGAAATGGTTAGTGAGTGTTCTCCAAATTCTTTAATCAAATTTGTCACTGCTTTGGAATTGTTGAATTTTGTCCCAAAAAACACAACCAAAAGAATGATGAAATAAATAAATTTGAGTTACCCATGTAACCCATCATGAAAATTCAAAAAATTAAAAATTAAAAGCATTTTAGTTAATTGATTTGCTTCCAAAAAATTAAATTTCAACGACATTAAGCCAAAAGATTGTGTGAGGCTCAGTGACAGTAAAATTGTTTGTTAGCACCTTTCTATCTGTTGCTTCTCCCTAAAATAACTCTCAGGGACGCTTCATATATGATTCAATTCTCAAATTTTCTTAGCAACCAAACTACATCTAAAACTAATAAAGACCAAGAACAAAGCAATTTCGCACTGCCTGAAAGAAATGCACAGTTAATTTCCCATGCCCAAAGCCCTGAATTGACAAAAGAATAAAAAGTAGAACAAAATTTCTGAGAATTTAAACCAAATGCAGATCCAACAGCTCGAATTGGTTGAATTTTAGGGTTCCAATCATAGAAATGTCGTGTTGATCTTCAAAAACAAATTGCATACATATACACACATCATGATATATATATATATATATGTAGAGAGAGAGAGAGAGAGAGAGAGAGAGAGAGAGTTACTGAAATCGAAGCTCTGAGTGGGTTTCACTGGTTGATTTGGAGTAGAATTGTCGGAGTGAAGCTTTGATTTGCGTGCTGTGATGTGGGAAGATGAGATGGAAATTTGATTTGCGAAGGTTTCACGGTTTTCATTGGAAAGAGGGGACGACTTGGAAGTTTGGAACTACACGTGCCTCCATCGTACGGCGAAATAAACAGACTACTCACCGAGAAGTCATTTGTGGGTCACGAATTCATGTTGGGTGAACGTGGAAAAGGAGGAGAATGGTGAATGGTGATTGATGTAGTGTATATTCACGTGACGTTTTAATATTAATTAATAAAATTTTTTATATAGTTATTTATTCAAAATTTATTGAAGAATCAATAGTTTAAATTTGTAGCATTTATATACAAGTTCCTTTTTATGAATTTATAATTCATTAAGTTCTAGATAAAATTATTTATTCCTTCAAGTCTTATTAATTTTTAATAGACCAATTTACTCATTCAAGACGACCTCCATCGTTGTCAAATATCCATTATTGTCTTCATTCTCCCTCTCTTATTTTTACACCTACTTCCCAACAACAACAACCAAACATCTCCTTTTCTCTCATTTGTTTTTTCTCTCTCTCTCTCTCATACAAAAAATGGAGCCGAGCTCTCTCTAGTCCTCGACACTTCCAAAGAATTCAAAGAGAGAAGAAGAAGAAGAAGAGAGAGAGTGGTTGCGATAACGGTGGAGAGCAGTGGTGAGACTAAGGAGGCGGCGAGGAGAGAGAGGTAGAGGGTGTCGAGAGCCAATGTTGAAGTTGCCAAGTGATGAAGTTGTCTGGTGGTGCTTTTTGGGTTGCAGTTTGAGGTTTGAGTTTTTTAATTTCGGTTGATCTGAGCCGGAGATATACGTAGCCTCAAAATTTGATAAGGCCTATTTTGAAAAAAAAAAAAAAGAGTCAATTTATCAGTTTGTTGATTTATTTGAATCATCAGTGTGTTTAGTTTTATAGTTTTAAAATTAAAAATATTATCAGTTTAAAACTGAAAAAAAAAAATAATTTTCTCGGTTTTAACACTGAAAAAAATTGAAATTTTTCTCAATTTACTAGATATTTTTGCAAACTGAAAACATTCTCAATTTTAAATTGAGAACATTCTCAATTTTGGAACTAAGAATATCTCAGTTCTTACGTACAAACCAAATCTCCAGGCCCATCTCTTTAGTTAATTTAATATGCTATGTTCTGAACCTTGTAATAGATTTCAACTCAAAAATCCTCAAATACAAATTTGTTAAATGTCGAAATCAATGTATGTGTAATAGCGAATCAAATCGAGAAATTCTTCGAGATCCTTCGAAATTGTATCTTCATCCACTTTCCATAATTGATTTGATTTTGTTTTTAGTAAATAAGGTCAATATTGTTATATATATAACTGTTTAGGTTGAAGGGAAAAAATATCTTCTTATCTATAAATAGGACTTATTGGTTCAAAAACTTTTAAACAGGACCTAAGCTACTACCAAATATGTAAATAGGACTTTTATGTAATTAATCCTTTAAATTTAGGAATAACTTGTCTTCATTTAAAATTTCAACTGATCAGACAATTGAAATATTTGATCGATAAGAGTTATTCAACGGAACACGTTTATCAATAAAAAATTTAAAAAACAATTTAATTGAGCCATGTTTTCATGAACTTTTACTGATAAGAAACTTCCATTTAATAATTCTTACTGGAAAAAAACCTCTTTTAATAATTCTTATCGATAAGAAATCTCAACTGTCTGATCCAATTTAACTGAAAAAAAAAACTAAATCCTTAAATTTATTTTAGTCATGAATCATACATTTTACCAATTTAATCTCTAATACATATAACGTATTTAGGTAAATTCTAGACCCTAATTTTTTTGCAAACCAAAATGCCAAGTGTGAAGCTCTCATCTAGGTTATAGGGACACATGTTGCCTTTTCATAGGTTAAAATCTTAATCTCACAATAAATGTCTCTTGAATTGTGCCACACGTACCAGTTATGACATATATAATATTTAATTATGATATATTGTGATATTAGTTATGACTTAATTATATCGGCGGTGCTATATGTATCAATTAGTGTACTAACTCATTAATCACATTACTAACTTATTACGATATTATTATTGACCTCACTCATTAATCATATTACAAATACTAAAAACCTCTTAAATTATGTCACATCATCAATTGGTACTATAGCGATTCCGGTTTTGATCTGACCTTTATTGTATTCTGGACTTGGGTGTTGAGGTTTAATATTGTTATTTATGTCTATTTCCCTATTTTTCCTCTTTCTATTTGAGTATTGGAGTGTTTTGGCCATGTTTGAAACATGTTGGCTGCTAGTTGGTCTAGAATATTGTTGTCCAGATTTTGGCTTCTTCACTCGAGTGAGCTTTGTGAACTCCCAGCATTTTTGCAGAGCTGGAGAGATTCTGGGAGGGTAGTGTTCTTTGCTCAAGCGAGGCTTTTTGTGCTCGAGCGACGGTGTTCGTTTGTCAAACTTCTGAAGGTATGTATTCTGCGCTCGAGCGACGCTTCTTGCGCTCGAGCGAGGTTACTTATTGTGTCTAGTTGCTCGAGTGATAACTCCTTCGCTCAAGCAAGCCTCGCGTATATCAGTTCGTGGCAGAGTTGTTTTATATCACTTTTTGGACTTCTTTTCACTCAAAACCCTAATTCGGTACTCTCTCTCTCTCTAAAATATACTCTCTCTCTCTTTACAAATACACCTAGATTCAGGGATCTCTCAAACCTAGTTCCTTTGTTAAAAAGATAGAGCATCTTGTGGGCTTCCATTTGATTTAAACAAAGTAGAGTTTGGGCATTCTTGAAGTTCTTCCTTTTCTCCTTTGGGTTTCTACACTTAAGGTAGAGATGTTTTACACATTAATATGGTTTTTAACGTAGATATTTGTTGTTATATATGGATGATAAGATTTGGAAGTGATTTGGATAAACTTAGGGTTTTTAGTTCAAATTTAAAAGAGGGGTTTTCCATGTTGGGCTACAAAATGAATATGGGGCTTTGAATTTGAAGCCTTTTTGTGTTAAAATTGTAAAATTTAGCCTTTGGGTTGATATTTGGAAAAATGGGAAAAGTTGCCCTAATTGGTGTTGAATAATTATTTTGTATAAATAATGAAATTGGCATGGAAAATGTGAAATTGGGAGGATGTATGAATGAATGGTGTAGGTGGATTTTGTTAAATCACTCACCTATGGTTAATTGATAAATTATCTGTTATGAAGATCGTATATCTGTTTAGAAATATCTGATTTAGGCTATCAGTGGAGGATAACTATGATTGTTGTAGAAATTGCATGAGGATTAGGTGAATTGAAACTAATCATTTGAATTATGTCATTGAATATAACGATATGATTAAATCATTGAATATGTGTTGTGGATAGTTATTGTATATGACGATACCTTTAAATATATTGTATATGTATAATGCTTGGGAGAAGAAATGGGATGTACTCCATGTTTTGGGAGAAGATAGGGGATGGACTCCATTAAAAAATTAAGTTGGTCGGAGTGTCCAAGGTGAAAGTCCCGAAATCATTTGAATACATAGGTGCTGATTCCGCGGACGAAATTTTCGTAAAATGGCAAATTGAAGTGTTTGAATAATGGTTGTATTGAATTGTGAACCACCGAGTTGTAGTCTCATTTGGTTTGTTTAGATAACAATGAACTTGACTCATGAATTGACTCGGAATGAAATGAATTAACTTGAAATGGAATGAGATGTGGCTATCAATGTCGAATGGTCATGGGATGATTGTAAGTTGGCCATGGATATTGAACATTTATCTGACGCTCATATCTTAGTTAAACCTTATATATTGTGTTAGTTTATCTCTACTGAGTTTTGGTTCACCCTACTTGGGAAACCATTTTCAAGTACCGGTGATATGTCTCCTCCAATGACGTAGCTTGGGAGGAGTTAGGAGCTGGAGACTCTGTTTTTTTATTTTTGTGTTTAAATGTTTATTTAAGCCGAGGGCTTTACATGTATAGAGCTTATGACTCTCTTTTGTTGTAACCAAGTAATGTCTTAGAAAGATGTAAGCCCATTGGATATTTATTTTGTTGATGTTAACTAGTGTTACATGCTGTAGATTCAAGATGGACATTTATGAATGTATAATGTATGTAATACCTTTTGTAATATAAACTCTGATGAATGAAAGTATATCATTTCTATTATGTTCATAGATCTTATGGAATGGAATATTAGTATTATTTTGGGAGCGTGACAGGTACACTAGTTAGTACGCTAATTGATGCATATAACATTATTCTAATTATGTACTGGTGGTGCTACATGCACCAATTAATGTACATACTAATGTACCAAAGAGTGTTATGTCATTATTACTGACCCCACCTATTATACAAATTACAAATATCCAAAACATCTAAAATTATGCCACATCATTGGTTAGTATACTAGTTAATACATTAATTGGTGCCTATAGCATTATTCAATTATATACATTGTGGCATTAGTTATGACTTATTATAATATTTAATTATAATATTATTTTAATTATAATTCAAAAGCATTTAGTTATATTTATGTGGTGTATAGTTATGATTATTTTTTTAATTAAGACTTTAATGTTGTATTTGATTCATGGATTTGGATAAAAAAAAATTTTAAAAAATGAAAAATATAAGTATATTTTATTCACATTTTATTTATTTTTTTATTTTTTTTTCAAATCCATAAATCAAACACAACCTAAAAAATTCAATTATGATTATTAACCCCATAAATATCGTAATTTACATATAATACATACTCTTTAATGGTTACGGGTATGCACCATAGCATAATCCTTTATTTTATTACTGTAATTATACTATCATTTTAATTTTAGTGAAACTTCATTTTAGTTCTTATAGATTCAATTGGTTTTTCAATTTTGTTACAATGTGCTCCCTCAATTATGTGCTACTTTGTTAACATTTTAAACGGAAAAAAATACACGCAGAGTTAGAAAACTAAAATGAAATTAAAAACAAACTATATTGAATTCTACTTTGATCTCTCTAATTTTATACATGGTATTTTTTCATTTCAAATTCTAACGATGAGTGATAGAAGGATCACATTATAATAAAATTAAAAATATAAAAATTAAATTAACACTATAGGAATTAATAGTGTAATTTACCCTATTCTATATTGCATTGTGCAAAACCAATAATAAAACTACATTTCTCTACAATAAAGAAATGATGCATATTCACAACTTTTTCACTTGTCGTGATTTTTTGCTAAAACGTAAAGGGCTCATTCGGCAACCCGACTTTTAAGCTGTTTATTGGTTTATTAGTTTACTTAGGTTACAATATCTTTTTATTTCTTTACAAATTTTTTCATAACAAAAAAAAAAAAAAAAAAAACTTATCAAACATACTCAAACAATCCAAATTTTGATCCAAATGGATTAAGTACTCTAATTATCCAAATTTTCTCATTAAATATAAGTTTCGTTGCCTTAGCGGTACATTAAAAATAGTTTTTTAACATAAGTTTTTTTGTCTTTAGCATAATTACATAATCTTTTTAGATTTATCTTTAAAACTTAAATATAGTACAAGTTGGATCTTATATAGAAAAACCTTTAATTTCAATTCTTGAATAAAAAAAAATGAAAACTTTAATACATTACATTAAAAATTATATTTTTTTTTAATAAATTTTTTATCTTTTGCATAATTACATGACCTTCTTAAATTTGTAGAATATCTTTAAGACTTAAATAGAGTACAAGTTGGATTTTATATAGAAAAACCTTTAATTTCAATTCTCAATTTTTTTTTTAAAAAAAATGAAAACTTTAATACATTCGTACTAATATTTTTTATCCCCCCCAAAAATGTAAATACATAAAATTCTACATAATTGTCTCACTATTATTACTATCAAATAATACATTAATTATTTTCAAAATATGTAGCCAAACAATTAGTAATCAATTGATCTCCAATTTGGTTGTGCAATTAATTTCTTTTTATTATTTATAAATCGTTCTTGATTACTATTGGTAAAAACAAATATAATTTCACAAGTAAATAGCCTTATGAATATATGATATTCCTATTTGTCCCTACTAATTGTTTTAGTAAAATCATGAATTCTTTGAAATACTAAAACTGATTGCACGCATATGAATAATGTAGTTATGAAATTGATTCAAGGAAATTAAAACAATTTTGTATTGAAATCTCCTATAAAACAACCACAATTACAATACCAAATTATTATACTAAAACTAGCATCCAAATATATATATACATATATATCCTAAAAGAGAATTAGAGAAGAGATAGATAAAAAAAAATTTAAATTAAAATAATTAATTCTAGATGTATACGTATATATTCATACAAGTGGTCGGTGTAACCTTTGCAATCTTAAATTTAAATTTGTTAGTGAATTTGATGAATGAGAAAGATGGGTTGAATTTAAAAATTGATAATAGTTATATACTAAATAGTTAACAACTTGGACATTCTTAGAAAGAATAAAAATAGTGGTAGAATTTCAAAATTAGAATAAAGTTTGAGAGCTCGAAAATCTCTCCCCCCTAATGCCCAAAACGACGTCGTTTTGGGCATTAGGTTTTTTTTTTTTTTTTTTTTTTTTTTTTTCCTTCCATTTTCAGTCTGCAGAGGAAGAGGAGAGGGAGAGAAAGAGAAGAGAGAAAGAGAAGAGGAGGAGAGTGGGAGAAAGAGAGAGGAGAGGAGAGCTCCGATCCTTGACCTCCGAGCCAGCATCGCCCGCCTCTGCCTCCTCCTCCCCCGAATATTATGCCCCCTCCAGTCCTCCTCCTTCCTCCTCCTCCTCCTCCTCCTCCTCCCTCCCTTCTTCCTCCTCCTCCTTTCTTCCTTCTTCTTCTCCGAGCTTCCTTCTTCTTTTGCCAAAAAAAAAAAAAAAAAAAAAAAATTCAAAAACGACGAAATGTCGTTGTTTTTGGTTCGGGGGATTAGGGGGGGCTCAGTTTCGAGCGACGTAGCACGAATGTCAAAATTATTATGAGTTCTCTACTTTAAAATAATAGAATAGATTTATTCAACTATAAAAATTGAACAACAAATTCTATTATATACATCCTTGAAAGGGGTGTACCATATGCACCTCTAATTATGTCATTTTCTTCTTTAGTTATGATTGATTTTCTGATTTAGTTATGACATTATTTTAGTTATGATTCACGAGGTATTTGGTTATGCATTATGTGGTGTTTAGTTGTGACTTTTTTTTTTTTTTTTAAAATTTTTTTTTTATGACTTATGACTCACGAGGTATTTTTTTTCTTTCCCAAGTTGAAAGTACATAAAAACTAGCATAACAAACTATACCTAATAGTCTAAATTATTAAACAAAACTACTCAACTACGTGTTCAACCAACCATACATAAATAATCAAGAATTGAATAAATTAGACTCAAATAAAAACATTTAGATACACAATTGATAAAATGAAAATTTTGAGAACCAAAGTGACACAAAATACATATTTTGCAACATTAATTTAGATATAGATATGGAATAGGCAGCATGTAAGGTAGCCAAAGTATTCCCCCAAACTGTCAAGTCATGTGATCTCTGAGGAGATAATTCCTCCCTAAATAAAAGGTTTAGTGATAGTCTAAACCTAATTACTACATTTCTTATGCATAACATTAGCTCTAAAGAATAAAAAAATAGAAAGAAAAGAGCAAAATGAAACTTAGTGCAGAAACACTACAAGAAAGAATGTATGATCATATGTTTTTCTCAATTAAGGTTACATAGTTGTGGTTATCATGAAATAAGTCTTAATAACATAAATTCAATACACTGCCTTAGCAAACAACAATAAAATAAAATATAAAAAAATCATAATAAACATGTTCATGTTGGCAAAGATGACAATTTTATTTTTTTGCAATCCGAAAGAAAATAAAAATCAACAGTAATAAAAGGAATTTGCTTAATCATGACTCATGAGGTGATTAGGAGCTTGGAGTACTTGATTTCTGGGTGTTTCTGCAATTGAATTTCCTTCAACTGTATGCATTTGCATCAAAAGACCTAATAATTTCAAAACAAAACGCATACTAAATGTAAGGAGGTGCAATATATCAATGAACCATATAAGTACTAAAAGTATAGGTGATTTTACACTTTGCTTGTTTCCATATAAAAATATTTTTTGTATTTGATTCAGACTTTTCCTTGGTTAATTGGGTAAGGCTATGGTACACATTTTTGTAGTATATATGTGATGTATTTTTGTGATAAATGTTATGTAATTTTTTTTGTATATTTATGAGAATTTGTGTTTCAGAAATAAAATTACATATTTTGTGGTAATGTTATGTATTTTTGTGGTAATGTTACAACATTTTTTATTAGAAAATGTTTGGATAAAAAAAGTGTAACATTATCACAAAATGTATAAGTTAATTTCTGAACGACAAATTGGCGTAATTCTACTAAAAAATTATATAATATTTATCATAGAAATACATAATATTTATTACAAAAATACATAACGTGGTGCATAAAATTTCTCTCCAAATATCTATCAAATCAAGGGAGAAACATTTTTTTTTGCATCAAATTAAAATTTGATAAAAATTTAAAAAATAGAGTATTGAAGATGATTTTTTTTTCCCCCATCAAATTTTGACAAAACGATAAATAAACATTGCAATTGAGTTGGAGACGAACCTAGAATTTAATTGAATTGAATCTGCCAAAGAAAAAAACAAAAACACAACTCAAATAACATGTGTGGGGATATATAGCGATCCCGGGTTTACCCCTTATTGTGAAGTGATCCGGACATGTGTCCGTGGATGTTAATAGTTGAGCATTGTCTTGTTTACATCCTTTTCTACATTGTATTTGAGTTATAGGATGTGTTGGGCAGGTTTGTTTCAAGTTGGTTGTGTTTGGGAACCAAGGGTTGCTGCCAAGAATTTTTGTCCTTCGCTCGAGCGAGGAGTTGGTCGCTCGAGCGAGCGTTGAGTTTTGTGTCTGGTGGGTCGAGCCAGAGTGGCTTCGCTCGAACGAGCGATTGCGTCTGGTACTGGACCTGAACACCATGATTTTTGGCTCGAGCGAGCTTTTCTTCGCCGGCGATCTGGTTCGATCTTCGCTCGGCGAAAGCGGCGGTTTGTCGCTTCAGCGTGCGTCTAATTGCGAACTGAAGGTCGAGTTCTGGCTTCGGCGAGCTTTTCTTCGCTCGAGCGAGCTTCTGGGTTGTTGGCTCGAGCGAGACCTTCTTGGCTCGAGCTAGGGTTTTCTGTGTCTGGTCGCTCGAGCGACCAAGTCTTCGCTCGAGCGAGCCTATTTATATCAGTTCGCAGCAGCGATCTAAACTTCACTTTTTCAAAACTTTTATATCTTCAAACCCTAAATCTGAGAGCCTCTCTCTCTAGACTTGCCTTCTCTCTAAGAAATCATCTCCCTAGAGTGTGAATCTACCCTAAGTGCTTTGTTAAAAAGATAGAGGGTGACTTGGGCTTCGATCTAATCTGAAAATATTTGGCTTTGGAGCAAGTTGGGTGTTGGGTTTTCATCTCCTTTTGAGCTCAAACTTTGAGGTAGGGATATCCTACTCCTCTTTATGGATTTTGTCTTTAAATTTTAGCATTTTGATGTGTTGGAAGTTGTAGAGTGATTTTGAGAAACTTTGGGCCTTTGTGTAATTTTACAAAAAAAGGGGTTTTTATTTATAATGAACCTAGAGGCATGTTTAGTGTGGAAACATGGGATTAATGTTGAAACATTGATAAAAATGGAACCTTAAGGGTTGTAATGTCAATTATGGAAGAATGCCCTAATTACATTGATTAAATTAATTGATATGATTAATTATGAGAAATGAGGAATTAAAGTGGAAATGTTGAGATTGAAAGTGTATGGGGTTAAAGGGTGTAGTTGAATTACTTATCGCTCACCAAATTGAAATGTTGATTTAATATCCATTTTGTGCATTTATTTTCTGTTTAGAAATATCTGCTTTGGGCTATCGGTGGAGGATAGTCTTGATTGTTGTAGACAATGTATGATGATTAGGCAAACTAAAACCAATCATTGAAATGTGTCATTGAGTATGACAGTTGAAGAATACATTAACTTTATGTATTGATTTGTGATGTGTATAATTGTTGTTTATATGCATTGTGTTGTGTTGGAGAAGATAGGGGATGTACTCCACGGTTTAGGGGAAGATAGGGGATGTACCCCTAAACCGGATGTTGTTTGGGAGAAGATAGGGGATGGACTCCGTAGATAGAGCTCATATGCTTGTCTAGAAACATGTTGACAGAGCTCATATGCTTGTCTTGGGAATGTGATATAGCTAATATGCTTATCTGTGGAAGTAATGAAATTGAAAGTGGTTAATATGAGTTATTGTCTCATATGAGTTGTTTGGCCAGGTTCTGAGCCATGAATTATGAATTGAGAATTAAATAAAAATGGAGATTGAATTGAACATAGGCTTGAAAGTCTTGGAATTGTAATGTGTTATGAAAGAGTGTAAAAGTGTTGACCATCTATCAACTGTTAATCTTTTAGTCATTATTCATAACTGGTTTAGTATAATTCTACTGGGCTGTGGCTCACCCTATATGGGAATATCATTTTCAGGTACAGGCAGCATGCCACCTCCAAGGACATAGCTTGGGAGGCTAGGGGCGGGGTAGACTTTTGTTGTCTCACTTTTGATGTATTACATGTAAATTCAAGCCAAGGGCTTAATGTGTAACTGAGTTAGCACTCTATCTTTTTGTAACCAAGTGTTAACTTGGAAAGCTGTAAGCCCTTAGGGCATTTGCTTTTGTTGTTAACATGTAACACTTTTGTAAGCAAACTCTGATAATGAAAGAATGTGGATCTTTTATATATTAACGCATGTCTATATTGTTGGGTTTTATGTTGTTATTTTGAGGGCGTTACAACTTGGTATCAGAGCGTACCGGGTTCGAATACTTTGGGTACGTGGAAAGTGATTAGGATCACAATCGGTTTGTCTCGCTTGATAGAGGCTTAGTGTAGTGTCATATGCCATGTGTTTAATTGATAACATGCTTATGTGATTATTTGGGTATGGGATTAAATTTCTAGGATGTTGATTGGATCCTTGGGTTTCTGGGAGTCTTGTTGGAAAGGCACTTGATCAATCTTTGTTTCTAGGAACTCTAGTAACGCCTCGGGACTATCTTTATCCGGAAATGAAATTCGTAAGTGCTTATGTGTTTATGTGCTTACGTGGAGTGAATTATTGTGGTCCATGTTTTAGGACGCGAGTGTTTCGTTTCGGCACGTTTATAAATGTGCTAACGTTACGTGTTACCTTTATTAGGATGTCGGGGCGAGGAAGAGGTGGAAGGCGTGGCGAGCCAAGGCGAAATGCCTTCTGGGATGAGATCCGGCGACTCGAGGAAGGGTTGGTCAGCCAATGTGGCCGAGCGATGAGGCTGAGCTATGGGCGCTCTAGCCCGAGAGATAGAGGGCATTGAGGAGTCGATAGGGCATTCTTCGAGAATCAGGCTCAGGTTGTTGTTACGGATGCAGGACCTTCTTTTCTGAAGAGGGAGTTTTTCCGGTCTAATCCGGATGAATTTGTGGGTGATACAAAAGAGCCGCTTAAGGCAGATGAATGGCTCGAATAGACAACGAAGACGTTTGAGATGCTAGGCATCGAAGACGAGGTACTGAAGGTGACCTTGGCATCTTTCCAGCTGAAGGGGGATGCGGGTCAGTGGTGGAAGTTCACCAAGGGTCGTATAGGAGGGACCTGGAAGGCTTTTGTTGACGTTTTTCAGGAGAAGTTCTTGTCTCCGGCTGTTCAGGAGAAGTTGAGAGATCAGTTCTGCCAGCTCAAGAAGAACAGTTCATCAGTGACCGAGTTTGAGGCCTCATTCACTAGTTTGTCCAGGTTTGCACCTGAGTTGGTGGCATCTGAGGAACGCCGTTGCATTGAGTTTGAGAAGAAGGTGGTAGCGACCTCAAGTTGAAATTATGGGGTCTATGCTTGGGATTATGGGCAGCGGTTAATCTTGCGGCTCATCTTGAGATTATGATCACGAGGAAGAGGAGGAAGGCGAAAGGCTCCAAGAGGAGTCGGGATGGACGGGGTGATAGTAGGAGACAGAGGGTTATAACCCTCAGCGGTCTCGAGTGGGGTTTCTAGGTCGACTTTCAAGATCGAGTCACGAGCTCGGGAGGGCAATCGAGAGAGTTTATTTGTTACAAGTGTGGCGGTAGGTCACAAGGCTTGATTTGCCATGAAGGCGGAGGTCGAAGGCATCTTCTTACCTGGACCACGTGTCGAGTTTGGGCGAGGCGATCCTTATCTTGTTATCAGTGTGGACAGCTTGGGCACCTGAAGAGGTTCTGCCCACAGTTGAGTGCCACTTCTGGAGCGTCTGGTTCTAAGCGGAACCACGAGGATTTCAACCAGCTCGATGTGTAGGCCTCGAGGCCAATCAAGAACTTCGTCGTCCCGGTCGATCTGGCGATCGTATGGTCCTAGGGGTGGGCAAGTGGACCCGAGGTCTCTGAGCGTGTATCTTTGTTGCAGCGAGATCTAGTACCAGCTCCATCAGTAGTGAGAGGTACCTTTTTATTTTGCAACTCTGTTACTAGAGTGTTGATTGACACGGGTGCATCTCATTCTTTTGTATCTGCTGCTTTTGCATCTGTGTTGGAATTGGAGTTAGCACTATTAGCGTCTCCTATTGTGTTGTGTCACCTATTGGGGGTGAGTTAATTTTGAAGCACGGGTGTAGAGGTTGTGATATAGAGGTCGACGATCATCGACTTCCGTTTCCATTTGTAGTTATGCCCATGAAGGGCTTTGATGTTATTTTAGGTATGGGTAGTTTATCGTCATACCGGCTGTTATTGATTGCTACCGCCAGAGGGTTACATGTTGTACCGTGGCGAGTGTTTCCATTTCTTGGGAGACCGGGTTGGTAGTGTTGTGCCCGGGGCATGGTCCATGGCGGGAATGAACTTAGTAGTCTACTTGCCAGCTTTGAGAATGGTGAGTGTGATGAGACCCAGATTGAGTTGCCAAGGGTAGTTTGTGAGTACTCGGACATCTTTCCCTAAGATCTCGTTGATTTGCCACCTCACCGAGAGAAAGAGTTCTCTATTGATTTAGTGCCCGGCACGGCGCCGATTTCCATGGCACCTTACCGTTTTGCTCCAGCAGAGTTGGTTGAGTTGAAAGTTCAACTCCAAGAATTACTGGATAAGGGCTTTATGCGCCCTAGTGTTTCACCGTGGGGAACCTAGGCCCTCTTTGCTAAAAAGAAAGATGGTGCCTTGAGATTATGTATTGATTATCGGAAGTTGAATCGACTACGGTTAGAATAAATACCCTATGCCCGTATAGATGATTTGTTTGACGGTTGAAGGGTTCCGTTGTTTCTCTAAGATAGACTTGAGATCGGTTTACCACCGTTGAGGTCGAGAGGAGGATATTCGAAGGCGGCATTAGTACGGTATGGCCATTATGAGTTCTGGTGATGCCATTTGGGCTTACCAATGCACGGCATCTTTATGGACTTGATGAACCGGATCTTGGGAATTCTTGGATCGTTTGTGGTCGTCTTCGTGGGCGACATTCTTATCTATTCACCTTGAGGAAGAGCACGAGGAACACTTGAGAGTGGTGCTTGAGTTGCTTAGAGCCCATAGTTTGTATGCCAAGTTTGGGAAGTCGAGTTACGGCTAAAAGAAGTCAAGTTCTTAGGCCATGTGGTTTAGGGAAGGGTGTCTGTTGATACATCAAGGCGAGGCGGTGCAAGATTGGGCCTGACCTAAGAGTGTGTTTGAGATCCATGATTTTGGGATTAGCTGGGTACTACCGTCGGTTTGTGAAAGATTTCTCCAGGTTAGCTTCACCGTTGACTAGGTTGACTCGGAAGGGAGTCAAATTTGTATGGAGTGAGACTTGTGAAAAGTCGTTTCAGGAGTTGAAAGTTAGATTGACCACCGCTCCGGTCTTGATTATTCTGGAGAGAGGATTGGGTTATGCAGTCTATTGTGATGCCTCACGAGAGGGTTTGGGTTGTGTGTTGATGCAGGAAGGGAAAGTGGTAGCTTATGGCTCACGTCAGTTAAAAATACATGAGAAGAATTACCCTACACACGACCTAGAGTTAGCGGCGGTGATCTTTGCCTTGAAAATCTGGAGGCACTATCTTTATGGTGAGAGATTCGAGGTGTTCTCGGATCATAAGAGTCTGAAATATCTGTTTTCACAGAAGGACTTGAATTTGAGGCAGAGGAGGTGGATAGAGTTTATTGAGGATTACGACTTCGAGTTGCATTATCACCCAGGGAAGGCCAATGTTGTGGTCGATGCTCTTAGTAGGAAATCCATTAGTGATGTAGCTTGTGTAGCCATCCGAGAGTGGGAGATGTTGGGGGCACTTGGCGAGTTTGACTTGCTTCTGGGCGAATCCGTTGAGGCTGCGGCCTTGTTTTCTGTTATTGCGCAGCCTACACTTGTGACTCGAGTGTTAGAGGCACAGAGAGGTGACCTTGAGGTAGAATCCCTCAGAGAAAAGATCTCCAGTGGGAAAGTTGAGAAGGGTTTGACGGTGTATCCCGACTTGAGCGTGAGATACCGAGACCGTTTGTTTGTGCCGGAGTCTTGCCGAGAGGAGGTACTCCGAGAGTTTCATCATTCGCGCCTTGCGGTGCATCCGGGAGGTACTAAGATGTATCAGGATTTGAGTCACCAGTTTTGTTGGCGAGGCATGAAGAGAGATGTGGCAGTCTTCGTGTCTAAGTGCCTTACTTGTCAGCAAGTGAAGGCCGAGCATCAGAGGCCAGCGGGTTTGTTGCAACCCTTGCCTATTGCCGAGTAGAAGTGGGAGCATGTTACTATGGACTTCGTTGTAGGCCTTCCAAGGACTCAGCGGGGTAGTGATGCTATTTGGGTGGTTGTAGACCGGTTGACTAAGTCGGCGCACTTCATTCCTATGCGCGTGAGAGATTCGGTAGATCACCTTGCCGACTTGTATATTCGGGACATAGTGAGATTGCACGGGGTCCCAGTGACGATCGTCTCAGATAGAGATCCTCGTTTCTTTGCTAGGTTGTGGCGAGTTTGCGAGTGCTTTGGGCACTAAGTTGACCTTTAGTCTGACTTATCACCCTCGGTGACAGGCGATCCGGCGTACTATTCAGATCCTTGAGGATATGCTTGAGTTGTGTCCTTGACTTTAGTGGGACGTGGGAGAGGCACCTACCATTGGTGGAGTTTGCCTACAACAACAGCTTTCAGTCTAGCATCGGTATGGCACCGTTTGAGGCCTTGTATGGCCGACCTTGTAGGTCTCCGGTTTGTTGGGCCGAGGTGGGTGATACACCTTTGTTGGGTCCGGAGTTGGTTAGGGAGACGACGGAGAAAGTTGAGCTTATCCGTAGGAGGCTTGTTACAGCCCAGAGTCGTCAGAAATCTTATGCTGACCGTAGGAGGAGACCGTTGGTGTTTGAGATAGGTGATCATGTCTTTCTGAAGATATCACCTAGGCGGGGATTGATGAGGTTTGGGAAAAGAGGAAAGTTATCCCATCAGTTTATAGGCCCTTTTGAGATCCTTGAGAGGATTGGCGAGGTTGCTTACCGTTTAGCTTTGCCGCCACAGTTGTCTGGAGTTCATGACGTGTTTCATGTGAGTATGCTTCGGAAGTATGAGCCAGATCCATCACACGTGTTGGATTGGACTGACTTAGAGGTAGATGAGGATGCCTCGTATGAGGAGAGACCGGTTCGGGTCTTGGATAGGCGGGATCAAGTCCTGCGTGGCAAGACCATTCCTTTGGTGAAGGTTTTGTGGAAGCATCACGGAGTGGAGGAAGCCACTTGGGAACGTGAGTTGGAAGTCCGTGAGAAATATTCGGACTTGTTTATTGATGTGTAATCTTGTACTTGGATTTTATAATTTTGCCGGACTTAAGCTTTGTTTATGTCTTAAGTTGTAAAACATAGCATATGTTTTGGTTTATGGAAGTGGGTTGTGATATTGCATTTATTGGCTATATTATAGGACTGATTATGTATCATGAAACTTTATTATGATATGAATTGCGAACCATGTATGTTGAAAATGGTTAGAAAATGGAAAGGAAATGCATGTTATAGATGCACTTTGAAATGTATATTGTGAAATGCCTCTTGATAAGAGATGGATGGCCGGTAATGGGTCGAATTATTGAATGTTGTGTTATGACATTGTTTAAAATAGAGAAAAACTTGCTTTTTAAAAACTTGTTTTTAATTTCGGGGACGAAATTCTTTAAGGGGGGGAGGTTATAGCGATCCCGGGTTTACCCCTTATTGTGCAGTGATCCGGACATGTGTCCGTGGATGTTAATAGTTGAGCATTGTCTTGTTTACATCCTTTTCTACATTGTATTTGAGTTATAGGATGTGTTGGGCAGGTTTGTTTCAGGTTGGTTGTGTTTGGGAACCAAGGGTTGCTGCCCATGGAGAAAGATCAAAGCGGGCCCACCACAAGGCCGAAAGTAGTGTGCCAAAAAGACTGAAGTCAAAAGATAGCCGAGCTCCAGGGAGGAGTAAAGAAGACTTGAGAAATTACCTCAAAAGGAAGGAACAGAATGCTGAAGCCGAGGTTACCTCACCCGACAAGCCGAGGACACCGTTCTCGATAGAACTGGACAAATTTGAGGCACCAAAGAGATTCAGTATACCGAGGTTTCAAATATACGATGGTAAGTCAGACCCTAACTTCCACGTCGGATTATTCTTGAATTCAATGGCATTATACAGTGGAAACGAGCCGTTGCTCTGCAAAGTGTTCCCTTCGTCCTTTGGGGAGATTGCATAAGATTGGTTCCGTAAACTACCAAAGGGAAGCGTGAAGACTTGGGAAGGCCTGGCCGAGATGTTTGTGGCGAGTTAAGTGACAAACAAGCTATGACCATTAAGGGTGGGCGCATTGATGGCTCTAAAGATCAGCAAGGATGAAGGCCTTAGGGCCTATGCAAAAAGATACTACGAAGTGTTCAATCGAATACCCGAATGCAACCAAGAAGTGGCGGTCGTGTCTTTCAAGAACGGTCTGAAAGATGATTGTTCACTATGGAAATCTTTGGCAAAGACATTGCCAAAAAGCATGGAAGAACTCATGGCAAGAATCGAGAAATATGCCAGAGCCGAGGAGGATACATCGGGGAATAAGGAGGTAAAGTAGGAGAAAGGGAACGGCTCGCCAAAGTGAGGCCGAGGTAACAACGGATTCAGCAAATCGGAGACAGAATTAAGGGGTAAGCAAGCAGTGACAACAGCATTTCGAATTCCCGTCCACAAAGTCCTAGATCAAATTCGAAATCAGCCCTATTTCAGGGAACCGGCAAAGGCGCCAGGAGAGTACATGGGAAGGAACGTTGGTAGGCGTTATGCTTACCACAATGAAGAGGGCCACCCAACCCAGGGCTGCAGAGCCCTAAGAGCACACTTAGAGGACTTAGTGAGACAAGGCCATTTGAGAGACCTTATCGATGAAGCTAGGACAAGAGAGGAACAGGCAAGATTGCCTCAAGCACCAGCAGCACCATCTCCCCCAGTGCAGCAACCACAGGCAGGGGGACCACGGGTGGTTAATGTGATCCATTCAAGGGTCAATGAGAACGAAGTCAGAGGAGAGACCCAGAGGGTAAGGTATTTACAGCATGTCTACCAAGTCGGGGAAAAGAGACATCGGCCAGAGGAGTGCCAAGGACCGATGATAGCTTTTACTGAAGCCGACCTAGAGATGGTCCAACATCCGCATAATGATGCCTTGGTAGTATCCCTCCAGGTTGGGGAGTGCCAAGTGAAGCGCATCTTGATAGATCAAGGTAGCTCTTGTGACATTATGTATGTTAGATGTTACAAGGAACTGGGCCTTCACCCAGACGACATGGAGCAATCGAATGGCCCGATAGTCGGCTTCAATGGAATGCTGACGTGGCCACTGGGCGCTACAAGCTTGGAAGTACAAGCCGGCACTAAGAAGATCAGGACAGAATTCATTGTGATTGACACACTTTCACCATACAACATCATCTTGGGAAGGCCATGGTTGCATGCAATGGGGGCAGTTCCCTCAACGTTGCATCAACTATTGTGGTTCCCAACAGAACATGGGATTGAAGAAGTCAGAGGAGATCAACTACAGGCAAAAAATTGCTCCATGGCAGCAATGAAACAACCTGCAACATACAAGAACCAGGGAAGGCAGAGATTGAAGATGAGGACATGGAGGTCCTAGATGATGTGGGCAAGAAGCCGACCGAGAAGAGTGAGGAAACACTAAAGAAAATCCTCGTCCAGGAGGGCGATGAAGAGCGCTTCTTTCTTCTCGGCTCAGGCTTAGCCGAAGAAGAAGAAGAAAGAGAACTGGAAGCTTTTTTGAGAACAAACATAGAGGTGTTCGCCTGGACACCTTATGAAATGCCTGGCATTGACCCCGAGGTCACATGTCACATGCTGAACGTCGACAGGTCGGCAAAACCAGTAATACAACGAGCTAGAAGACCGACGTTGATGCACGTCGAAGCAGTGGAGGAAGAAGTAGACAGACTACTGGAAGCCAAGGCCATTAGAGAAGTCAATTATCCGACATGGCTATCGAACACTGTGGTGATAAAGAAGAAAAACGGTAAATGGAGGGTCTGCGTAGATTTTACAAGCCTGAAGAAAGCTTGTCCTAAAGACAGCTTTCCTTTGCCCAAGATTGACCAATTGGTAGACGCCACATCTGGACATGGAAGGATGAGCTTCCTGGACGCTTATAGGGGGTACCACCAGATAGCCATGTACCCCCCAGATAAGGAGAAAATAGCGTTCATCACCCCAAAAGGCCTGTACTGTTACAGAGTAATGCCCTTTGGGCTGAAAAACGCAGGAGCAACTTACCAAAGGTTAGTAACCAAGATGTTCAGACACTTGATTGGCCAAATAGTAGAAGTCTACATCGATGACATGGTCGTGAAGACCAAGGAGCCGAAGGGTCATCTTACCGACCTAAAAGTGGTATTTGAAATCCTCAAAACATATCGGCTCCGACTCAACGCATCAAAGTGCGCGTTTGGAGTTGGATCTGGTAAGTTTCTGGGGTACCTGGTAACAAGAAGGGGCATAGAGGCCAGCCCAGATCAGATCAGGGCCATCGTAGATCTACAGAGCCCAACATCGGCAAAACAAGTACAAATGCTTACTAGAAGGGCCGCAGCCCTAAACAGGTTCATAAGCCGAAGCTCAGACAAATGTAAACCTTTCTTCAACCTTGGTGAAAAAGACCACGGACTTCCTATGGACTGAGGAATGTGAGGCCACTTTGACCGACCTAAAGAAATATCTGACCACGGCTCCAGTCCTCTCAACACCTGAACCTGGAGAAGAACTATTTTTGTACTTAGTTGTGTCAGAACACGCAGTAAGTGCAGTGCTAATCCGAGAAGAAAAAGGAGAATAGAAGGCTGTTTATTATGTAAGTAAAACCTTGGTCGACGCAAAAACAAGGCATCTACCACTAGAGAAATTAATGCTAGCCTTAGTAATGGCCTCAAAGAAGTTGAACCATTACTTTCAGGCGCACAAGATTGTGGTGCTAACAGAGCACCCATTGGAACCCTTGTTACAGCAAGGAGACTTAATTGGAAGGATAGCAAGATGGGCAGTAGCCTTGGGCCAGTACGACCTAGAGTTCAGGCTGAGAACGGCAATTAAGGGCCAAGTTTTGGCCGACTTCGTGGCCGAGTTCACCCCAGAATCCAACGAACATCAGGCTCCATTGAGCCAAGATGAACGTTGTCCCAGCAAGCAAGGAGAATCCCAGCCAAAGGCAAAAGAACAAAGGAAGGAAAAACTCAGACCCTGCAGCATCTACATCGGCGACTCCTTCAGACTGTTTGTCGATGGAAGTTCAAACCGACAAGGAGCGAGGGCAGGAGTACTATTGATATCTCTAGATGGAGAAATAATAGAACAGTCCATCCGTTTGGGGTTCAAGGCCTCAAATAATGAAGTAGAATACGAAGCATTAATTGCAGGGCTAAAATTGGCAACAGCAGCAGAAGCAGATGAGGTAGTAGTTTTTTGTGATTCATAGCTTATTGTTAACCAATCAACAGGAGAATTCGCTGCCAGAGACGAAAGGATGTCGGCATATGCAAAAGAGGTCATCAGATTGGCAGCCTTATTTCAGAACTGTCGACTACTCCAAGTAAGCCAAAATGATAACAGCCACGCCGACGCGTTGGCCAACCTGGCAAGTTCAATACAGACTGGAAAAACAAGGACAATTATGATTGTTTATATGTCGGGCCCGAGCATAGAACCACAGAACGCAGAACGAGAAGCAATGTGTGTGGACATGGGGCCAAGCTGGATGGATGCAATTGTTGCATTCTTGAAGGAAAGAAAGCTGCCAGAAGACCGCAAGGAGGCACATAAGGTCAGATTGAAGTCGACAAGATTTAGTCTGACAGCGGACGGACATCTCTACAGAAGGTCCTTCATTGGACCCCTTTTAAGGTACGTACACCCTTTGCAGGTTGAAGATTTTTTATATGAAATTCATGAAGGAGTTTGTGGAAGCCACGCTGGGGGCAGATCACTAGCTCACAGGGCCATTACCCAGGGATATTGGTGGCCCTACATGCAAAAAGATGCAGAAGCATACGTAAAGAAGTGCGAACAATGCCAAAGGTTTGCACCTTTGATACATCAGCCAGCTACTGACCTGAATCCAGTATCCAGCCCTTGGCCGTTTGCCCAGTGGGGCATGGATCTTGTTGGACAACTTCCCCAGGCAACTGGACAGTGAAAATACTTGCTAGTAGCAACAGATTACTTTACGAAGTGGATAGAAGCAGAACCTCTTGCCAAAATCCGAGATGTGGATGTCAAGAACTTCATATGGAGAAATATCATCACCAGATTTGGCATTCCAAGAGCCATAGTTGCCGACAACGGAACGCAGTTTGACAGCAAACTCATCAAGAACTTTTGTGCGAAATTCAAGATCAAGAATTACTTTTCAACACCAAGTTTTTCCCAAAGTAATGGGCAAGTAGAAGCATCCAACAAAGTAATTTTGGATGGAATAAAGAAGAGGCTGCAGGTAGCAAAAGGAAACTGGGTAGACAAATTGCCCAACGTACTTTGGGCATATCGGACTACACCGACAAGATCAATAAGGGAATCCTCCCTTGCCATGGCTTATGGCACAGAAGCAGTCATTCCACTGGAAGTCGGCATCCTAGGGATTCGAACCCAGGGAGTTGAGAATGGGACTAATGATATACTCTTAGCCCGAGATCTGGATCTTTTAGAAGAACGAAAAGAGAAAGCTGCAATTCAGCTCACAGTATACCAGCAATAGCTTGCCAGAGCTTACAACAAGAAGGTCAATCCAAGAGATTTTCAAGTCGGCGACTTAGTCTTGAGAAAAGTCGTCGGTAACAAGAAGGATCCCAGAGAGGGCAAGCTTGGCCCAAACTGGGAAGGACCCTACAGAATTACTTCGGTATTAGGCAATGGAGCTTATCGGCTTGAAGATAATGAGGGCAAAGCATTACCAAGACCTTGGAACACTTGTAATTTGAAATTTTTCTATCATTAGATATGCATTATTTTTGGCCGATGTCATCAATAAAATCTTTTCAGAATTCTTTAAACACATATGATTGATAAAGTTACATAATATTGTTTCTGGGAGACATGAATAATGAGAACCCAAGTGGAACTCAGGTTCACATTGGGGGCAGAGAGAAGGCAGAGACACTTAACACTTGTTGAAATTTGTAGCAATTTACAAGTTGAAGTTAAGCCGAGATGGTTCCTTATCTTCACTTGTTGAAATTTGTAGCAATTTACAAGTTGAAGTTAAGCCGAGATGGTTCCTTATTTTCACTTGTTGAAATTTGTAGCAATTTACAAGTTGAATTTAAGCCGAGATGGTTCCTTATCTTCACTTGTTGAAATTTGTAGCAATTTACAAGTTGGAGTTAAGCTGAGATGGGTCTTTATCTTCACTTGTTGAAATTTGTAGCAATTTACAAGTTGAGGTTAAGCTGATTCCTTATCTTCACTTATTAAAATTTGTAGCAATTTACAAGTTGAAGTTAAGCTGATTCCTTATCTTCACTTGTTGAAATTTGTAGCAATTTACAAGTAGAAGTTAAGTTGAGATTATTCCTTATCTTCACTTGTTAAAATTTGTAGCAATTTACAAGTTGGAGTTAAGCCGAGATTACTGTTTCTCTTCGCTTGTTGAAATTTGTAGCAATTTACAAGTAGGTTAGACCGAGATCATTGCTTAACACTTGTAGCAATTTACAAGATGACGTTAAGCCGACATATGATCATCTATTGAAATTTGCAACAATTTACAGGTTGAAGTAAAAGCTAAGTATATTGTTTAAACACTTGTTGAAATCTGTAGCAATTTACAAGTAGATCATTGTTTAGCACTTGTTATAACTTGAGAAGAGTTTACAGTATATGTTAATCCTTGTTGAAATTTGTAGCAATTTACAAGTTGTTAGATCGAGATTATTGTTTAAACACTTGTTGAAATTTGTAATAATTTACAAGTAAATTAGACCGAGATCACTGTTTAAACACTTGTTGAAACTTGAGAAAAGTTTGCAAAGTTAACATTGAATAGTATATGTTTTACACTCGTTGAAATTCATGAAAAGTTTACAGGTTAGCATCTTGCCGAAGTAAAGCTTGTAGTTATTAGACTCGAGGTATGTAACCTCGAGAAGATTGCACAAAGGAGGCAAAGTATGAAAGGCATGCAAAAAATTCTAAGTATAGAACCATGCAAAAGCAATCAAGAGAAATTAAAGATTAAAGCATCCATAGAAAAACAGTTGCAGTTGTGTACAAAAGAAAGCACCACGGCCTACTAAAAAGTAATTGTTCAAAAGTTACAGAGAAGGCACATCGGCCATAAAGAGAACTCATACTATTTTCAGAAGAAGATAAACTTAAAGCTAGGATTCCTCAACAGTGGCGGTTGGTTGAGTCTGGGGATCAGATGATTGCTGGGTAGATACCTCGGCAGCCTTTTCCGCCTCGATCTCGGCGTCGATCTGAGCAAGGGTTTCCTCAATACTTTTTTCGGCTACAGGAACGTCGGAGGAAGCCTTCTCCGGAGTAGCTTCCTTGGCAACTTCATCACCTTCATCGTCTTGAGTCAGGTCCAAGACCTGCTCATTCAAAGAAGGAGACTTAGTCCCAACAACCTTCTTGGGTTTTCTTACCAATGCCTTATCCTCACCTTCCTCTTCATCTTCAGACTCAGATTCAGATTCTCCTTCAGGTTGACTTGGAGGAGGAGATGAGGGGAATGGGAGAGGAATAGCGTCAGCATTGCGGAAAGGTGAATCGACAGGGAGGTCAAGTTTCTTTATCAGGGACATCTAACTAAGGGAGAAGCCCCTGTTGCATGCCTACCTGACTTGCAATTTGTAGTCTTCAGTGACATCGGCTACACCCTGGGCATAAGCCTTCTCATCAGCTTTTTTGATTTCGGCTTCTTTCGTGGCCAAGGCCTCCTGAAGCTCCTTCTCGGCCTGGGCCTCTTTTTCCTCGGCCTCTTTCTTTTGAGATTCAGCAACTGTCTTAATGGCCTCGGCAGATTCAGCCTTTTTTTCAGCTAAGGTTTGGGCTTTGGTAGCAGCCTTAGCTTGGTCCTCCAGCTTTTTCATTTTTGATTGAAAAGTTTTGTTCTCCTTTTTAAGAGCAGAAACCTCCCTCCTCATGTCGGCCAACTTCTCCCGATTTTCAAAAGCTTGCATGGAGAGAGAGTGGGCATGTTGAATGGCCTGAAAGAACACAAGGCAAAAATTGTTACAAAATTGTACAGAGTGAAAGAGAAGACAAGTTTCCATGTAAAGGCACTTACTTGGACAGAGCGTTGAAGCATAAAGGCATAGTTCTCGTACTCACTCATCTTGGCATTCCGCTCAAGATCACCTGGGAGAAGTAGAGCAGTACTGAGTGCTACGCCGACGTTTATGTCATCGGCGCTATCGCTGGCAAGAACAGGCTTATCTTCTAAAGTAATTTCAGGTGTCCAGGGGACTTTTGGTATTCTGGACCCCGAGGTCGTCGCAGATGATGACCTCGGCTTCTTTGATTGTGTGGACTCTGATAGCTGTGTTTCAGCAGACCTTTTTGTGGGAATGGAAGCAGTCTTCCCGTTTCCAGCCAATTGTGAAATTGGCAGGCTATCCTCAGTCTCAACTATAGTGGCTTTGGCCTTTGGCTGAGCCTTTTTGGTTCTTTTCGACTTTGGTGGGGGCATGTTCTATGTTGGCTGAGCGTCAACATCAGTGGAGAGGTTGGCCAGAAGATCCTGGGCAACAGGTTTTACACGACCCATTGCGGATGTGAGGACAAGTCTTCGCCGACGTTTTCGTTCTTGTACTGGGATCAAGTATAGGGCCGAAGTAGATGGCTGATTGGTTGGATCAGATGTTGATCCTTGATCTGTTCGAGATGTAGAAGCGATTTGAGTTGTGGCAGTAGGAGGAGAAAGGCTTTTCTTCTTTCTTTTGGGGACGTCGGGCAAAATCGATTTGTATATTGGAATAAAGTTTAGAAGAAGAGGCACTTTTCTTTTGTGAACTGGCAAGTCCAGGAGTTTTTTCAGGTCCTTGCTGGGAACGTAAGATTGGCGAAAGTTTTTTGGTGGCTTGCGAACATCTGCAAGAAGAAAACAGACATTAGAAACAGATAAAATATTGAAGACTTGAAAAGAAACAACTAAGTATTGATACTGGGTTCTTACCCTTGCCCTCTTTAACTGTTCGAGGAAGAGGGTAAAGATGGGCATCCTCGTCTGGGGCAAACTCCTAATTTCCCGAGGTAATGAGATAGTCATCTCCAGCCCCTTTGTTAGAGTCTGGGAGGTCGGCTACAATTTTGAACTCTGTAGACCTCGGCTTTAGTTAATAGACGTAGCCTTTTTCTTTCAGATTGAGGGCACACATGGTGTAATAGTACTGAATATCAGCTAAAGTTATCCTTATGTTTTCCTGTTCGGCTAAGGCTATAATACCATTAATCACTCGATAAGAGTTAATGGTAAGTTGCATGGGGTTCAACTTATAGTAGTGGAGAACTTCACGAAAGAGGGGATTAAGTGGAAGCGGAAGTCCATATTCAGCAAAAGCAACAATGGGAAAGGGCATAGTATTATCTGTGGGCATGATAGAGTCGTCATCCCTAGCCAGTCTCAGATGGACATCGGCAGGAATGGAGAACTTTTCCCTAAAGTATTGAAGTTTGGTTGGGGTATCTACCCTATGTTTCCACATGCCCATAATGTCTGCGTAAAGGTATTTGACTTCAGAAAGGGGATGTTCTTAAAATGTTTTTAGGACCTCGGCAAAAACCTAGGTAAGTACTGGTAAGGTTTGTTTCAGTTTTTCCTAAAGATTGGTGAAGTCTACAGACAAATCCCAAACCTAAATCTATGGAAGCAAAGATTGGGGGCACAGATCTGGAAGGAAACACAGAAAACAAAAAACAAAGAAATTTTTTTCAGAAACAAGAACAGAAGTAGGGTTCTCAAAAGTATACAAAAATACAGGAGATACAGGCTTAAGAACAATGGCAAGAAAATGGTGAAATAGTGCAAGTATTCAAGACATGAGCGAAATCATGGAATAGACGCATCCAAATGAATAGTTCAGTAAACCAAAGGTTTGAATAAAGCAGTAATAGCAGCAAGTAAGCAAAAGAACATAGAAGAGTTGAGAATGAAAGGAACAGAGGCTTACCAGGAAAAGTGGAGCCAGTATGAAGGTCGTCGAGGTCAGGCGACGGTTGTAGACACGACGGAACGGCGAAAGCTTCGCTAGAATGGAAGAATGGAAACAGTTGCAGAGCTTGGAGCTTGAGCAATGGTGGATTTGAGAAAGAGTTTAGAGAGAGAGAAAGTAAGAAAATCGAATGTAAAAGTGAAGGAAAGAAGATGAAAGAAAAGTTTTTGTCAAAAACTTGAAACGGCGGCAAAACAGGGTATTTAATGTGCCTGGAGCAATGCACACGTCAGACGGCGCAGACAGATGAAAGACGGCTTACAAGCGCGTCACAAGCACGAGCCAATGAAGATGCAACGCGTAAGTGGAACGGTTGAGAAGTGATGCATGACAGCTCATGCGCTTGTGAGAGTTCATTTGAATTCTTGTTCTTGAAAGAAGACATGTCGGCCTGAAGAACATGATCTTGGCTAAGGGGTTTATAGCCGACGTAATGGAAGGAAGGAACGATATAGGTTCCATCACCTCAGAATGCCGAGGTAATAGAACCTAGGGGGCAGTTGTGGGGATATATTTTCTGAGTGCCAACACGTGGCAAGGTGACGCCGACGTGTCAGCCAAGGTGCCACGTGTCGCGGTAGTTATGCTGAGGTTATCTCGGCAACGCCGAGGTTACCTCCGAAGACATCGGAATCCGAGATAAACAGATAAAGGACAAGAGTCCTAGAATGAAGAAAGACTTCAAGTTGGATAAGGATAACACTCTTAGGGAGTCTATCCTTATCTCTTGAGGAGTCCAAAGTAAGTACAGAATTGGAGTCCATAGAAGTCAGGCTTCTAGTAGGACTAGGATTGTATTGATTATAAAAGAGAGGCACCCCCATGGGTCTAAGGTATGTTTTTTGATATACTCAAGCTAGTGAGTTGAGTACTTGATTATCTTTGAGAGATATACTGACTTGATCGTCGGAGTGCCCCCGGGTGGAAGAACCACATGAAGCCTTCTCTTCTGCGAGACGGAGGGTGCCATCTATTCTGCCTGTGTTCTACAGCTGAATTACTAAGGTGGGCAGTGTGATCGGAAAATCACTCACACAACATGATTTGCAAACTTGAAATTTGAAAATAGTTGTGAAATTTTTTGATCCAAATCATAATTTGGAAACTTAACCAAACACTACCCTTATCTCTGAAAACACATTCAAAACTCGAAACTCATTTCAAAAATTAAATCAAACGGAACCGTATTTTTTTTTCTTCTAAGTATGTTTAACATGAAAATAATGGAAGTAACAAGGAAAATATAAGAAAATTAAAATTTGTTATAAAAGTAATTATTTATAATAAAATTCTTATTTTCTTATAAAATTTTCATCGTAATCAAATTTATACAAAAATTTTATATTATATTATTTTATCTTATTTTATTTTATTCTCCTTTCATTTTCTTTTCTATCATTTTCACTTTCTATTAATCATTTCTTTCTAATCAAACGGAGCCTAAGTAGCATAATAATTCATTTTAAAACGGGACATTTTTAGTCCCTAAAATATGTATTATTTGTTATTTTAATCCCTTAAATTTTAATTATCAAAATTGTCAATATAAAAAGTAAAATGATAAAATTAAAACATAAAAAATTAAAATGACAAATAATGCATCCTAAAACTTCTCCTATCCTAAGGGGTTGTTTGGGATGACTTAAATAAGTGTACTTTTTGTCTTTTTACGAAAAGATGTGTAGAAAAGTAGAGAGGTGATGTGATGAAAAAAAGATAAAAAGATGAATTATTTTGTGTATGCCAAACTTGGCCTAAATCTACTCTTTTTAACTGTGAAATAAACAAACACAGCAATTCAGTTGGGGGCAAACGTGACCCTTGCGTTTTCTGCGTGAGGATCCTCTAGAGTTTCTTCTCTAGAGTGATCTCCTAGAGTGATCCATCGAATGGCTGAGATTCTCCCTCACCAAAACGACGTCGTTTTGGTGTGTAATTTGCAAAAAAAAAAAAAAAAAGGATTTCAAGACAGAGAGAAAAGAGAGAGAAGGACTGAGAGAAGAGAAGAGAAGCAAACCCACAA
The DNA here is from genome assembly GCA_025200525.1 of Camellia lanceoleosa. Classification (NCBI taxonomy): domain Eukaryota; kingdom Viridiplantae; phylum Streptophyta; class Magnoliopsida; order Ericales; family Theaceae; genus Camellia; species Camellia lanceoleosa. The sequence goes on from CM045766.1 coordinate 133,676,461, forward strand.
GACAAACTCACTTCTGCTTTGATTTTTTTTTGATTAAATTTTGAATCAAATGAAAATGAATTTTGATCTGTGAGATCTAAATAAAAAAGAAGATTAAATCAAGCATCCTTCAATTTCTTCATCTTCAAGATAGAATCAAAGACGATGTAGATCGGCGGACATGGAGATCGGCGAAGGAGATCAAAGATGACGGTGCGACTAAAGTTTAGCTCGTTGACGGATCTGTGGTGTGTTGGAGTAGCGTCGGCGGAAGAGATCGAAGGCGAAAATAGTGATAGAAAAAATCATTGATTGCTGATGATTTTAGCTTGTAGAAAATAACCCATGATTTGAAGGCTTCTATTTGTATTCTGCAACTGACTTTGCTGTTGAAAGGAGTTAGGGTTTTGAGGGAAGAAAAAGAAGAAGAGAAGAGAGACAAACATATGATTTGTTGTTGCTATTTTGTTTTGTTTTTTTTTTTTTTAAATATCAAAATGACGTCATTTTCTATCCCTTAATATCAACCATTGCATTAACTTCAGAGAGATCACTCTAGAGAAGAAACTCTAGAGGATCCTCACGCGCGTTTTCCACCTTCCAATTGAAATACTCTTGAAGATTGCCGAAATGGATACCAACACCATCTTTTCGGGGCATTTCCCTAAATAAGCCAAAATAATAAGGGAATTCCCAAACTAAGCCTAGTTTTGGAAGAATTCCCAAAATAAGCTAACTCGCGGTTTACAATCGCGAGTTCAACACTTTCCACCCCCGTCACATGGGGTCAAATTTGAAACTCATTTATTTAAAAGCGAAGTTTGATTAAGAACTCGCTATTTAAACGCGAGTTTAATTAAAAAAAATTTCCCTTTGAACTCGCTTTTTGCAAACACGATTTCATCCCAAAAATATTTTCTTATGAACTCGTTGTTTGGAACCACGAATTCATCAAAAAATAGATTTCTTCTGAACTCGTTGTTCATAACCACGAGTTTATCAAAAATTATGAACTCGCTATTTGTAACCACGATTTTAGGGCAAAATTTTTTTTCTTTAAGTGAAATCGTGGTTCACAACCACGATTTTAGAACTTATATTTAAGCCCCCCAGCCCCGTGTTTTGCATTCACGCTTTCTCCTCTCTCCCTCTACTGTCTCTCTCTCGCTCTTTACTCCTCTCACTCTGTTCTCTCTCTCTCTCGAGCTACCTGCTCTCTCTCTCTGTGAAGCTCCCTGCTCTCTCTCTCTCTCTCTCTCTCTCTCTCTCTCTCTCTCTCGAGCTCCCTTTGATTCAGTACTGTCTCTCTGTCGTTGGTATGCCTTCTATCATCTACTTTACTGTGAATAAATTAGGATTAGAGTTTATATTTCTGAATATATTTGTGTTTGTGAAAATGTGAATAAATTAGGGTTAGGGTTCATGAATGTAGGGTTAGGGTTAGGGTTTATATTCGTGAATAAAATGTTGTGAAATCAGAAATAATAAATTAAGGTTACGGTTTATATTTGTGAAATTTTAAGTATAGATAATTTGTTGAATGTGAATGTTGAATGTGTTGAATTTTAATTATAGATAATTTGTTGAATTTGTTTAATTATAGATAATTTGTTGAATTTGTTTAATTATAGATAATTTGTTGAACTTTAATTATAGATAATCTGTTGAATGTGAAATATTTTGCTATAGATAATTTGTTGTTGAATTTTTTGAATGTGTTTAATTATAGAGGGTGATGGTTTTCTATTGAATGTGAAATCAGAAATGAGGGTTTTGGTTTTGAATTAGGGTTTTGAATTGATGAATGTGAAATCATTTTTCAATTAACGGTTTTAAATTGTGAAATCAGAAATGAGGGTTATGGTTTCAGAAATTAGGGGTTAAGAAATTTATGATAAGTTAAATTTTTTAAATAATGTTATATAATTTTTTTTAGGAACAAATAATTTTTACGTAATGAATAGATAATTATCTATAATAATAATAATTACATAAGAAAGAGAAACGTTAATTTGGCTGTAAAAATTATTATTAATTAGGTGATGTGGAGTAGTAATAACTTAAAATTAATAAAGTAACAAAAATAATTTTGTTCTAACTTTCAATTTTTTAAGTAAGAATAAGAAATTGAAAAGTAAGGAACAAAATTTGTGATAAGAAATTGCTATGGAAGTTTTCTCATCATTTTGGCCAGGAACAAATATATATATATATATATATATATATTTTGGAGATAGGGATATGGCAAAATAGAAAAGTCAGATAATTGAATTTTATGTCGGTGTTGGCCTGCTTTCGTTTTCTTATTAAATTTTTTTAAAGAGTGATTGTGATTGTTAATATTTTCTATGGGTGACAAATTAACAAATTAGAATGTTGACCCAAAAATGAAAAATTTTATTAACAAATTAAAAATGTAACTACTTAGAATGTTGACTCAAAAATGAAAAATAAAAAATAAAAAATAAAAGAAAACTTCAAAATATGCTATTGATGCCACATGCCCCTACGATAAGAAAAATTGGTTTGACTAAATTTATGCACTAAATTCAAATGTAATCGTGGGTAAATATAAAAAGTATAGTTTACTTAAATTTCTTGCCCCATTTACGATTGAATTTCATTTTCGAGTTTTTCCTCCCTAAATTTCATGACATTCCCTTTTATAAATTTGATATAAATACATGACTTTTTAGAAGTGATCTACAAAAAATTGATATAAGCATTAGAGGTCGAATAATTTGATCCACAAAAAATTAGAAGTGAAAACATTACGTTTTACCTCTTTGCCAAAAGAGGCCTTTCAAGTCGTAATGGAAAATGCTATTATGAAAACATTTGATATTAAAAAAAAAAAAAAAAAACAAATTTGTTTAGGAATTATGTTTGAAAAAATTAAAATATTTGATTTATAAAATGAGTCATTCTCGATAATTTTTACCCACTTGAATTATCCAATTGACTTATTCTCTATGCGCTTGCATTATGTTTATTCAATTAAGTTATAACTTTTTATGATAGTCGGATGTCTAAATCAGTTTACGTATTTATCAACTAATCTTACAATCCACACCAAACGTCCATTCCACGTAGATTCGACAAATCTCAATTAATGAAACATACTGAGAGTTCAACTTGAGATCTGAAAGGAGCATACCTAATTTCTAACACATAATGGGAGCTCTTTAATATTAATGAAACTCAAGTTTGACTCGCTTCAGGTCGATAATTTTTTTGTTATGTTATTTCCCTAAGTTCTTTCCTACGTTATTTCGGATGAGGTTATTTCCCTAAGTTAGGGAATAATGTCATAGGAAATAACCTATCAAATAACTTTGTCATTAAGGTCCCTATTGGCAGAGGGAATAATGTCAATAAAAGTAACTTCTCTTTAATTGTCCATAAATCTCACTAATTTGACCATCAGTTATAAAAAATGACGTGAACAATGTTTGAAATTAAAATTAAGTACAAGTCATACAAAATCAGTCGAGTTATTTGAACTCAATGAAAAAAATAATAATTTCATAGAAAAAGTTACACTATGATTTAAGAATTTTGTATGACTTGTCCAGTTTTGTCCAATCGCACTGAATAAATACAATACTGCATACAAATTATAGTATAAAATTATATGAACAGAAACATAAAAGAAGAATCTTCGTAATGTCTTCATATTCAAAATTATTGATATATATCTGTCTAGGTTACAAATCACGCTTTTAAGGAAATTTTATTTATACAAAAAATTTTAAGTAATTATTTTTTTAAAGTAAATCTGATTAAGAAAATTTGATTTATACATAACCATGCTGTGGTTAAGTAATTCTGTCTATCTTCAGAAAATGTGGTTGCAAACCACGGTTTTACTGTTGACTCGTGGATAATAATCACTTCTAAGCAAAATGTAAAAATTCAACAAAGAATTCAAAATCAGCACTCATTCTTGTTTGTCACAGACACTCACAAACACTTTCTCTATCCCTCTCTCTGACACACACAGCCACAACACTCACACTCACATCAAACATATAGGCTTTTTAATATATATAAATTTTATTTTGTAAAATTCATACCAATATTTTATTATTATTATATATATATATAATAATAATTGATAATAGCAAATAATAATCAACTATATAAAATGATTATTTTTTTACTTTAATTCTTAAAATGTAAAATTTTTTTTAAGGTAAATTACACTGACACCCCTAAGGTTTATTTGAAAAAAAAAAATTCATTGGAAAAAAATAAAAAAAATTTGAAAAATAAATTATTTAAAAAGATAAATTAAATTAAAAAAAATTAATTGTTCTGAATTTTATAAAATAAAATTTATATATATATATATTAAAAATTATATATGTTTCATGTGAGTGCAAGTGTTGTTGGTGTGTGTGTCAGACAGAGAGATAGAGAGAGTGAGTGTCAGTGTCTGTCACAAATAAGAGGGAGTGCTGGTTTTGAATTTTTGTTCAAAATGTGTTTTGAAAACAGGTTTTTACATATTTTACTTACAAGCGTGGTCACGAATATGTATAAATCAAATTTCTTTATGTATAAATCAAGTTTACCAACACTTTATAATTTATATAAGGTCAGAACCTAGGGCCATTTCCCAAAATAAGTCAAAATACTAATTCAATTCCCAAACTAAGCCTAGTTTTGAAAGAATTTCCAAAATAAGCTAACTCGCGGTTCAGAACCACGATTTCAACATTTCTGGGCCTGTCCCGCGTGGAATTTGGAAAATCTTAAAATCGTGATTACAAAACGCGATTTTGATTAAGAAATCGCGGTTACAAAACGCGCTTTTAATTAAAAAAAATTTATTATGAACTCGCTGTTCTGAACCACGATTTTAGCCAAAAAAAATTTCTTCTAAACTCGTTGTTATAAACCACGATTTTAGTCCAAAAAATTTTTGTTCTGAAATTGCTGTTATAAACCACGATTTTAGCTGAAGTGGTAGTGCAATGGTGATGCCGAGGTAGTTTGAAAATTGAGTTGTTTGAAAATTGAGTTTTTTGAAAATTGAGAAGGAGTTGGCGTGGTTTGAACCCACGCCTCTGCCTGGGCATCACCATTGCACTACTACTTGAGCTACCAACAACATAAGTGATGTTCTGATCACATTTTAATATATATGTTTTGAGTACACAATGTAACGCCCTCAAAATTTAACCCATTAAATATAAAACATGACATGCATTATTTAAAAGAAAACAATATATTATACCAATCATCAGAGTATTACGAAATAAAATATCATAATAAGTGCCCTACGGGCTTACACCTTGCCAAGCCAACACTTGGACACGAATCCATGAGTTCTAACTCAAACAAATAAAGCCCTAGGCTTGAATGTTTACATAGTTCAAATAAAGCAAATAAAGCAAATAAAGAAAGTCTTCAAGTCCAAATCCTCACAAGCTAAGTCTTTGGAGGTAATGAACCACCTGATCCTGAAAAATGAAGTTCCCATATAGGGTGAGCCACAGCCCAATAGAGAAATACTAAACCAAGCATAAGAATTAACTAAAGCATTAGCATTCGATACATGGTTAACACAAGATAATCAATTTCCCATTTCATGACACGAATGTCTACATTATCTATGACCTATTGTCTATGACACATTTCACTTTCCAATCTTTATTCAACTTTCCCATTTTTATCATTATGGCTCAGAACCTGGCCAACTATATTAGTCATCCAGATGTTACAAAAATAAATGAGACTAAAGCTCAAACCACAACACTTCTATACTTCCAACTGATACACATTACAATGATGTATCATATCATCAACAAATAGCAATATTGCTATTATCAATAAGCACACATATGAATGATGCTACTGGAGTCCATCCCCTATCTCCTCCCAACAAATCCGGTTTAGAGGTCCATCCCCTATCTTCCCCTAAACCGTGGAGTTCATCCCCTATCTCCTCCAAAACCAAATGCATATGCAACATAATCAATACTTGACATATACAACACATGATCAATACACGAATGTTCTGTACTAATTCAACTGTCAAATAAATGACTCAATTTCAGTTATACCTAAGCCGCATGCAAGGTCTACAACAATCAATGGCTATCCTCTACCGATAGCCCAAAACAATTATTTCTAAGCAAGAAACAAATACACAACAATTATAATTCCAACATTCTCAAAGGTAAGTATTTAAACCAACCCAATACATCATTAAATTACTAAATTCCCCAATCTCATGAATTTAGCCAATAACACAATTTCCCGTTAAATTAATTATACAAATTAATCTATGACAAAACCTAGGGTTTCTCCTAAAATTACCCAAACTACCCCCACATACCAAAATACCAACACTTAGGATTAAAACGTATAAATGGAGTAGGAATTCCCTACCTCGAAGAAAGAATCCAAAAAGAAGGAGATGTAGATGATGCCCAAAACCTCAAAATGCTCCAAATCAATAATTGCTCCGATTAAATGAAAGCCCTCACTCTCCTCTATCTTATTTGTAAAGCAACTAGGGCAAAAACACATCCTAACTAGATCAAACCAAGAAGAGAAGATGGGTTGGGAGAGAGAAAACTCGTAACCTAGGGTTTTCCAAAGCTGAAAACGCGCTGATGCGTATTTAAACAAAATAGGCTCGCTCGGCGAAGACAGTCGCTCGGCGACCGAACCTGAAAAATCCTCGCACGAGCCAAGAAAGGCCCGATCGAGCGAAGAACTAATAGTTCGCTCGAGCGAAGAGAAGCTCGCTCGAGCCGCCTAATCTTGCTCTCGGGTCTTGGGCGCAATCTCGCTCGCCGAGCCAAGAAATGCTCGCTCGAGCGACGGACCAAAAACAAAAGCCTCGCTCGAGCGAAGATAAGCTCGCTCGAGCGACCACGCCAAAAACTGAACATCAACTCTTGGTTTCTAAACCCAACCAACTTGCAATCAACCTGCCCAAAACATCCTATAACCCAAAATAAGGAATCAAAGGACAACACAACAATAATAAGACAACGGAATCCACGGAACATAAGTCCGGATACAATAATTAAATGGGAAAAGATCGGGGTCGCTATACACAAGTCCTTTTTTTTTTGGATAAAATCGTTGTTTATAACAGCGAGTTCAGAACAAAATTTTTTTGGCTAAAATCGTGGATATGTGCATACCTGATGAGAAGTATCGACCATACATATGATACACTTATCTAGGTGTCAAGTGTCTGATATGGTTACTTGATTTGATTTCAAGATTCCATGTAACACAGACATTTTTGACAAATTTTAAATTACAACTTCAGAAGTAAAATAACAAGTCCTTATAAAATTAAGATGTCCATCACACAAATAAAGTTATATTTATTTAATGATTACAAAAGTTGTTACTTTCTAATTTATACAAAATTAATCCAAAATTAATAAAGCTGTTTTTTGACCTAAAATTTACTTGAATTACATTTAATGTGCACAAGAGCATGATCTTAATCATAATAAGTAATGTAAAAAGCATAGCATAAGAGGATGATGTTAATTTTTTCATAAGTTGTAAGATGTTTTTCTTAAAAAGCTAAAAAATCTAAACCATTATCATTATTTTAACTCATATCTTAATTAAAAAATCAATAATGAATGTTGGATTACAATTGATGATTACTTAAATAAAGTTTTTGCGTCACAAGTAATTGTAATTGAATGAGTATAATTTCATATAATTCTTTTACAAGTACAAGGAGATATAAGTATATTGTTGCTATTTTAATGTTTTTTGTCTTAATTGAAGCAAGTATATGGAGACTGTTCCAATTATTTTCTACTGGGGGGAAACATAATTCAGGATCCTGATGAAGGCGTAGCATATGATGCTGAGCCGAAAGGGATATATGCGGTGCAAATTGGCACCACGCTTAGCAATTTGGAGGAGATGTTTACGTCAAAGGTGGCAAGTTACGGGGAAAGTGTCCAATTGACCTTCAAATGTAGATATCCTTATCGCCAGTGGCAAACACACAGCAAATACAAGATATTACCGATCAATGACGATGAGGCGTTGAACACCGTATTAAGTATCGGTGCAAGTTTTCAAGCACCAAATTGTTTGGAAGTCTACATTGATAAAGAGATTGTATACAATATCCCAAACATGACACATATGGATTCTCGTCCGTTCACTACATTGCTGACGCATGGGATTGACACAACAGCGTTTCAGTCTCCTATGTATGAATCAGATCAATGTTATCCACTGGGCTACACACAACAGTCATTTTAGGGCCATGGTGTAGAATCAAGTTCACGTGGTGGATATGGTTATGAATTTGACAGTAACACACAAGATGTGCCGACATGCAGCCATTATACCACTCCGGTTGAAGTTGCTGGTAATATGGCTGAAACAGTGAATGAGGTGCGATTTTGTGACATGTCTGATCCGATGCCCTAAACGATGATGACAATGAAATGTGTGAGGAAGAAAATTTATTAGGCGGATCAGTTGATGATGATGATGAAGAATATAATGCCCAGGCTCCCGTTGAACCTGAAAATGCCCCCATTCCACCTAGAGTTGAAATCCCTTTCTATGACAACATTCACATGGGTGGTGATTTTGACATTAGTACCCATGATGTCGTTCCCCGTAACCGGATTTGGAGTGCTGAAAATCCAGAGTTGGACAGAGGAATGGTTTTTGTTGATAAGAAGCAACTTCTATATGCTGTGAAATTGTACCATGCAACAAATAATCGAGAGTATAAGGTCATAACCTCCAAGCGAGACCTTTGGGTGTCTGCTTGCAAGCACGACTGCAGTTGGTGGTTGCGTGCATCTCTTAGTAGGAAACATGGTCTTTTTGAAATAAAGCAGTACAGGGGTCCTCACCATTGTTTATACCCACGAATGAACAGGGACCACACTAATATTAGCTCCAGTTACATTGCTTCTCATATTTTGGGACAAGTTGCGGTTAGTATAAAAAATAAATGTTTACATATACATACATATTTGTTTGTTTATAGTGTTCACATTTAGATAATCCAACTCATATTTGATTGTCATTATGCGAATGAACACGATATGCCAATTAAGAATGTCATCGAAGATATAAAAAAGACCATGAACTATAGTATATCATATAAAAAGGCGTGGGATGCCAGGGCAAAGGCAATTAAAATGGTATTCGGTGATTGGGATGAATCATACAGGCAATTGCCTAAATTCATGCATGCATTACAGACATCTAATCCTGGCACCATCGTGACATGGAAGCATAGATATACTGGGCATGCAACCATTATACTCGTCTTCCACTTTGTTTTCTGGTCTTTCAAACCCGTCATCGATGGCTTTAGATATTGTAGGCCTGTTATAACTATAGACGGTACATTCTTATACGGTAAATACACTGGTGTGTTGCTTGTAGCAACGATTGTCACTGCCAATGGCAAAATATTACCGCTTGCATTCGCTGTTGTCGACAGGGAGAGTTTTGAGTCTTGGTCATTCTTCATTCAAAATATCAAGGAACATATTGTCATGGACCGACAAGGAGTTACTTTGATATTTGATCGAGTTGAGAGTATTTTAGCTGCTGTGAGGCGGCATTGGCTGAATCCCTCGCTACAATTTGTTGGATATCATCGCCTTGCCTTGACATGTTTGCGATAACTTTAACACACATTTGAAATAAGGAGCTCAAACAACCGTGGAAGCGAGTCTTGATCAACGACGAAAGTGTAATGGTTACTTAGATCAGATACAGGCTATTAACCAAGAAGCCATCGATTGGGTCCACAAGATGAATCCTGAGGATTGGGCCCTTGCATATGACGGTGGATATCGCTGGGGGGTATTGACTAGTAATGATGCAGAGTGCTTCAATAGCGTCTTGAAAGGTGCAAGGAACTTACCTATTTCAGCTATGGTTGAATTCACATTTCGACGACTCGTCAAATATTTTGACGAGATGGGAGCCCAATTTGAAAGCAGATATGTAATGACTTCCAATACCTAGAGATGCAAGAACTATGGAGGAGGGTATCATGGGAAATACTTTCAAGTTGATATCGTATGACGGGTTAGTTTGTAATGTGAAAAAATTGTTATTATTATGTTGTTGATTAATTACATCTAAAAACATGAACTTGATTAGTTTGTTTCAATATTATCTTATAGGCCTGCCGTGTATTTGAGTGCAAACATCTTTTCGCCGTGGGCGAGGTCGCATAATAGGCAGTTGTGCGGATGAATCAACCCACGTGCGATTGTGGGAAATATGAGATAAGACACTATCCATGTTCTCATATGCTCATTTGTAATGTCACGAATGCGGTGACAATCCATTCGAAACATTGATCGATATCTGAGCTTCTGTATACATGAGAGTTTGGAAACTAAATTCAACCCAATACCGCATGAAGATTATTGGGATGATCCGCAGTGGACCTTAATGCCTAATGACCTTCGTCTGCGAAAAGTAAAACGGGGTCGTACATCTATGGCTCGTATTCCGAATGAGATGGATATATCAGACAGGCATTTGACAGCTCGTTGCAGTGAGTGCCACCAAACAGGTCATGACAGGCAAACATGTCCGGCGCGACTTGGTCGATGAAGACTATGTAATACTTACATGTTGTAATATATCATTTTGAAATTCTTCATTTGTAATAGAACATTTAATTATGTATTTTTAAATTCTTTATTTGTAAACGGGGTCGTACATTTGAAGTGTGCATTACAGAATGTGTACTTCAGTAAAAATTGTGTAATGCAAAATTGAAAATGTGTACAATTTATTGAAAATGTGTACTAGTTTTTCACGGAGTACTTGATTCGAAATGTGTATTACAATATTCACGGTCTACTAATCACGTAGTTCTTCTACCATTTCAAAATTTCATATTTTTGAATAAATTAAATATCCAATGCTGCAATCATTGTTCACATTTTATAATTTTTTTAAAATTTACAAATTTTAAAAAAATTAACCTATTATAAATTAAAATTTTAAAAATTGGAATGTTGCGGTCATTGTTCACAATTACAAAATTTTATATGTATTTTGCAAAATTTATAATTTATTCAAACTTTTAGCATTACAAAATAAATATTTCAGTTTTGTCAAATATGCCATAAATGTAATCATTAATTTCGAATTGCTTAGTGTAAGTGGTACATAAATTTGTCTTTTTCTCGAACCCATAACATTTACTTCATTGTATTTTACATCGTTCAGTACAAAATCAATAATTACAGTTTTCTCTGTTATTATGTTATGATTAAATGAGCTTTTGATATGGATGATCTAATATTTGGTTATGCAGGCTTCATGGCACATGTACGAGGAGGTTCCTTGTTGAGACGAGCACATCGGTGACGATATGTGGGACCGTCCGGTATAATAACGTTTGTTGCACTACGACTACAATTAAAATACATTGCATTTTGTTGTATATTTGGGATAATGTTATTATTTGGTAGTAATTACATTATGCAGGATGAGGCACGCACCGTGTTGACATGCCATCGGGTAGATTCTGGATTGTGGGAGCATCCGTTGGACCATAGAGTCTTGCAGTATCTATTACGTGCGGGATTCTATGGTGTGTATCGTGTCGGGCACATTCGACTGGACCACGCACTCATCACTGCTCTCGTTGAGGGGTGGCGCACAGGGACTTATACATTCCATTTCCGTCGGGAGGCCACCGTCACGTTGCGGGGCGTCTCATCCTATATGGTCTTTGGATTGATGGCGGCGATTCTTTGGAGTTGACTCTTCTCTCCTGACAGGCGATGGATAGCCCTATGTCTTTGAGCTATTAGGAGTAGCACCTACGATGATTCTGACGGGTAGAGTGAGGTGAGGTGGTGGCGAGCACTTTGCTCATCTTCGTGTCATGCTCGAGATGAGTTATTACAATGACATACCCAAGCATATATTACGTGGCTTATTGGGTACTTCTCCTGATAAGTCACAGAACACCTAGTGATGTACTTGCCATTCTTGAGAGACATTGAGGAGATTAGGCGATGCAATTTGGGGTAAGGCGACTCTGGCATGGTTGTATAGGATGCTATGTCGAGAAGCTCGGTGGGTACGAGGAGATTGGAGGACCACTTGTGTTGCTCTGAGTTAGTAACAATTTTATTACATGTCAATTCATATTTATAGCCATATATCGATTGTAATTGTGTTCAAACTATTGCGATTTGGGTATGGGAGAGATTGATTCGCATTGCCCGTCTAGGCGGCAACGGTTGGTCTGGTGAGCTTCCTATGGGTGAGGACATGCGATTGCCCACCGGACATGAGTAGCCGGTGGAGGGTTGACATGGGCCACGAGGTCGTCTCGACCCACGTAGTGGTAGTTTATAGAGACCAGCTGGACCGGATGATCGAGGGCGAGGTATGAACTTTTTTGATTGCGTTTTAGTTATCTTCTTCATTGTATATGTTTTCAATTCACGAGCAAAATTTAAATTATTTGTCGTCATTGTAGTTTATCTGGCAGCCTTACGTGGGGTCCTCGATACGCTTCCCGACTACTACTAACTGGGTCAGGAGATATGGATGGCGAGAGTGCCACTTATTTGTTTTGATGTGGTTGAGTGGCATCTTCCCCATCGTGTCCTCCCGGTTTAGTCGGTCGATCCCGTCTTGGGATCGGTTCGACAACGAGTGGCAATTGCGTCAGCGATAAGCGTGGCGGTAGCCTTGGCGTCTATTTTATATGCGATATATACAGTTGTGGGATGCCCGCCGGAGACGATGTGTCTGGTGACTATAGCAATGAGGTGATCCCCTCTTCCGACCCTTACATGTTGTGGTATCGGCGACATACACACCTACTAGTCGGGAATCGAGCCACGTGTCGAGTCGGATATCGGGAGTTGGCCCTTATCTTGAGGCATTGGTGAGTATCATATTATGTGTCGGATAATTATTAAAAGCATACTTGATTTACTTTTCGATTGAGCGTAGCCTAATAATATGTCGAATGTTTGTTCGGTGGTTTTGGGTGGAGGTCGTTTCACTTGGTGAGGATGCCCATTTGAGGCGTGATGCAGCATGACTTGGAGGCCGTTCTTGAGATCCGAGTTATTGTACGAGCATTCGGCTTGCCCATCGGGAGATCGTTTGCATTTCGGCCACTACGGTGTACACGCCGATTTGCTCGAGACACATCGGCGCGTCACGTCGGCGCCTTCTACTATACCGCCACATCGCCTTCGACATCGCCTTGACCCCACCACATACTACACCATACATATCTACAAATTCCCTCAACGTACTTCTTACGCAGCATACTGGCATACCTTATGAGCCTGACCCTGATTGGATACCGCCCCGATACATGCATGACGTTGTTACCCCACCCACCCAGTTACCACCACCAGACAGTTCCACCGCGACCATGAGTACACATGATGCGATTCTCCGACATCTCCCACGTTAATGGAGGCCATATTGAGCCCCCAGGCCTTGAGGCGAGAGTTTTGGTCGTGGCGGGCGTCATGGCAGAGGAGAGTGCGAGCGGCAAGAGTCGACTCCAGCTGCAGATCGTCTGATTGCACCAGATGATGGAGTTTCACAGCTCATGGCAGTATTCGATCTTCCACCACGGCGCCGAGGCGGCACATGCGATGAAAGTCACGATCCACGAGCTCCAGAGGCAGAGATATTGAAGAGTCTACGCGAGACGAGGAGGAGGTCCTGATCGGGGTTGTGGGACTGAGGCGAGTTAGGGCATTAGCGGGTGTGATGTGGAGTGTATAGTTTATTTTATTTATAGTTTTTGCATATCAAAATTGTACAGATGATGTAAATGTGTCATACTTATTTCTTCGAAAAATATAATTTCACAATTTTTTTTTTCTTACTTGTTTTGATGATTTCGATAAAAATGAAAACGAAAATAGGAAAAAAATGATAAGAATTGATAGGATTTTATGATTAAATGAGATTGGAGGACCACTTGTGTTGCTACAGGTTTGTAAAAATGTTATACAACAAAAATGCAGGAAAAAAATGTGAACATTGCATAATGGATAGTTGTGGGGAGCAATATGAACAAAAAGGAGACAAAATAAATATCTAAACAAACACAAGTATTTCAACTATCAATTGATATGAACTCATACCTTGTTCATTAAGTATCATTATTATATTCCACATCAATAATGCATGAAATCATGAAAGTCTAGTTCAAGTAGCGTTCTTCAAAATAACAATAACGGAGAGAAAGTAAAGGTAGAATTACAATAAATATTTGAAAACAATTGAAATATCTCCCTTCATTGATAAGTCGTGGATAAGCATTACAAATTGCATGCATTACAGAAATGGTTTGGCGTTCATCCAAACAATTTCATTCATTATCATCATCATCTGACATCTCAATATCAGATTCATACATAACATCCATGCTCCAGGCGTAGTACTGGTGTGCATCATCCATTAACCCATCTTCGGCACGCTCATTTGTAGTCTTCATTAGTCCGGACCTTTGCAAACGTTGGGTCATGCGATTAACCTCGTCGCGGATACGATGCAATGCCCTTTGCAACAACTGTGGAGTGTCAGTTGGCATACGCATGGCTAATTGGCGAGGAAATTTAAGATTAACTTCACGACATAGCTCAACGAGAACGTTTGCTCGTGTTTTGCGAAATTCCCACTCAGCTCTCATGGTATTGACGGTGTACGTGAGTATGCTTATGATTTGGATTCATTGGGTATTCAAATTCATCTCCATCTGCAACCCAATAGCGACCCATTGCTGAATATAGATCAACCACCGTATATCTCATGATGATATTGCTCGAAATAGCTGTAAAACTTTTGTTATGGTATGATGCGATATTTATACCATATATACACATGGTAGCTGTATGTATGAAATTATTGTAATCAACTATGCAGCAGAGTTGTCACGTCAACTTTTATGACCTGAACAACTATGCATCAACTTGATAGGAGTTGTCACTTCGACTTTTATGAATTGCATAATTTATTGTTATTCCAAAACAAAAAGTGAAAACATAAAAAAAAATAATAAAATAAAAACCAAGCTAATCAACCGACTAAACGTCTGAAGTAGTCAAATTTCTCTGCCTGAAATTTTTTTAAAAAAATAAATGTGAAATTACAATTTCAAAATCTTTAAAATATTTTTAAATTCTTTGAAATATTTATTCAGAAATTTGTTTTACTTTTTAGGTGTATTAACATATTTATTAATTTATTGTTATTTTGTTATGACACCCCCTCAAAATTTTAATAGATTGCATAATTCACAAGGGCACAGTAGGTATGGTACGATAATAAATTGTAGCTCGGTGCGGTGATACGTCCAACATTTGTCAGTGATGCTCACCAATTACTTGAACCGGTGTAATAATTTGGATGCTTTGTTTTTTCCTTAGATGCTATGTCACTTTGTGCAGCGATGCAGTGATGCATCTGACTTTGTGCAGTGATGCATCTGACTTTGTGCAGTGATGTAGTGATGCAAGCCACTGTATGCAGTGATGCAGTAATGCATGTGACTTTCTGACTTTGCCATGCTTATATAGTTTGTCACTTTTTTCCTCACATTTCGTGATGCATGTGACTTCTGCGTATAAGTAAATGCTTTATTTTTTTTTATCACATTGCAGAATATACAAAAAGAAGCAAAAAATGCAAACAGGAGAAAATATGATGACTGTGAAGTTCATTAAGTGAAAATAAAATAAAATATAGGTTGTTTATGAAGAATATTAGTTTAAAACAAAGAAAATTTAAGGATTTAATTTCATTTATAATTTTTTGTAAATACCAATTTGTCTTGAAATCGTCAATTCCAAGTCACTACTTCTTGTATTAAAAAAGTAAGCATGAAAAAATAGTTTCATGGGGCGATGTGACAACTCACGCATATTGTTTTATTTGACAACTCTTTGCTCCAATATGAAGGGATTGCAATGTCATCCTCATCCTACAATGATGACTTTATCGACAACTACGTCCGTGACTACATCACAGTACACAAAGTCACGGGTACTCGAGTTGTATGAAATGAAAAGCTAAAAATAATATCACGGGTATCATTTCTTCCATAGTGCCCCAAAGATGCATTATCGTCACTAGATCATGTCTAGTTAACCCTCAGTATGATGTCTATAAATAGCGACAATCCCAGTATGATGTTTGTTCAAGTCATAACAATAGTAATATATCTACAATTACTATTATTATTTGTTTGTTTATTTTAGGAACAATGTCTTCAAGAGGTGCAGGAAGTTCACGCCAACAAAGAAATCGAAAGTGTGGTGCTACCTCCATTTAGTTATGACTACAAGAGCGAAAAGTACTCGAGTCAGAAGGATTATTATCTTTGTATCCGAAGCGAGAATGGGCGTTCAGGTAGCGAACAAGAAGGATTGTTTAATGATCTCGTAACTTTGGGGCACCGGTACCTCATTGTCGTTCATTAACCATGGCTAGGCGAAATGTCATTGACTATGAAAAAGCGATTAGTAGAATTAAGAAGGAGAACAACGAGAATGTTGATGCGAAGATGTCGGCATTTCATGCTTCAGCTAGCCACCGAAATGGCAGAAGCAAGCAACAGAGGTTTGAAAGCGATTGAGCGAAATAATGTCTTAAACAATGAAAAATAACTCTCTGACTACTACTTGTCAGATGAGGAATGAGAAATCAAACACCTTTATCTTCCATATATATTTGTATGTTTATGCAGGTGTAAGACAATGTTGTTGTTCATCTAAGAATGCGGATGTATTTGAAGTATTTGTTTAATGAACCTGAAGTTTATGAAATAATTACATTTATAACAGCACATTTATTAGTTCATGACTTTCTTTATTGAATTGCAATGAGTTAATGAATGTTCTGGATTAACAAATGGATTAATGTATGTTGAATTATGTGAATACTTAAAACACATAAAACAGAACAGGTAGCTCGGTGAAAAGCTTCCCTTAACTGGGGCTCGTGAAATAGGGATCCTGTACGTGAAAAATTTCAATCTCCATCGGATTAATGTATGTTGAATTAATAGGGATCCTGGATTAATGAATGGATTAATGTATGTTGAATTATGTGAATACTTAAAAAAAACACATAAAACAGAATAGGTAGCTCGGTGAAAAGCTTCCCTTAACTGGGGCTGGTGAAATAGGGATCAATTTACAAAGAATTTCAATCTCCATTAGGAAAGAAGAAAGAGTCACCTTCCAATTCCTGGAAGTCTAGTAAAAATGATGACTCTGGTAATGAATGAGGGGTTGACAGAAAACTAAACTCGGTGAAACGAACTACCGCCTTCAATAACACATAAAACAGAACAGGTAGCTCGGTGAAAAGCTTCCTTAAGCTGCGCCTCGTCAAATAGGGATCCTACGTAAGAATTTCAATCTCCATCAGGAAAGAAGAAGGAGTCGCCTTCCAATTCTTGTAAGTCCAGTACAAATGATGACTCTGGTAAGGAATGGGGGGTTGACAAAAAACTAAACTTCGGGGCCTGGACAAACAAGCTCAAACCCAAGTGGTTGGTCCAGTTGGGGGACTAAGTTTAAAACCTAATTGGTTTTACTTGATTTGGTTGGGATGAATCACTATTTACAATTAATTATACCCAAACAGATTGTTTTCTGCACCTTTTTAAAGAAATTGACGATTCTCTTAGTATAGAAACTAGAATTGTAACTAGTTCTAATGACGATGATTTGTTATTTTTCGGATTTATACCCAAAGAGAACAACATACGAAATTCTTGTGTAACACAGTTTTCGAATGATTTTAATGCACGATTTTACGGACATATTTGAATGCACCATGATATTCACAAACATTGGTGGCCAAGTACTCCTACCTAACCCACGTTTCACTCACAAGGTGCACCATTATTTTTTCAAACATTGAGTAGTCAAATCGTGGAGAGACTTGTCAGTATATGCAGATGGATTGTGAAGTCATGTGACCTGGTGCATAGGCTTTGGTTTTCTCGATATTTTGCTCGATTATTTGATACACGATGACAACTCATCTCTTAATGATATATGTGGGATTCTCAATTCAGAAAGTCACATGGCAACAGTGAATTCACTGATTTACCTTACAGTGAGCATGCCCTTATTTTGTGGGTATATGCAGATGGATTGTCAAGTCATGTGAATTGGTGGACAGGGTTTGGTTTTCTCGATTTTTTGCTCGATTTTTTATTACAGTGATAACTCATCTCTACTAGATATATATGGGATTCTCAATTTAGAAAGTCACATGGCAACAGTGAATTCACTGCTTTACCTTACAGTGAGCATGCCCTTATTTTGTGGGTATATGCAGATGGATTGTTAAGTCATGTGACTTGGTGCACAGACTTTGGTTTTCTCAATTTTTTGCTCGACTTTTTTTATTACAATGACAACTCATTTCTTATTAATGTATGTGGGATTCTCAATTCAGAAAGTCACATGGCAACAGTGAATTCACTGATTTACCTTACAGTGAGCATGCCCTTATTTTGTCAGCATATGCAGATGGATTGTCAAGTCATGTGACTTCAAGTCATGTGACTTCAAGTCATGTGACTTGGTGCACAGACTTTGGTTTTCTCAAATTTTTGCTCGACTTTTTTATTACAATGACAACTCATTTCTTATTAATATATGTGTGATTCTCAATTCAGAAAGTCACATGGCAACAGTGAATTCACTGATTTACCTTACAGTGAGCATGCCCTTATTTTGTCGGTATATGCAAATGGATTGTCAAGTCATGTGACTTGGTGCACAATATTTCCTTTTTTCTGGTTTTTCATTCTACTGACAACTCATATCTTGTTCGTTTATGTGGGATTGTCATGCAGGGCCATATTTTTAAAGTTGTTCATAACCAACTATATAAATGACTATAGGTGAAGACACAACCTTACAACTTATTTCGCCCTACGAAATTATCATTCATTTGTTTTAAAAAATTAGCATGGCTACATGGTTCATGGGAGGGAGTGGGAATCGTAGAGGCGGTAGGAACTTGCAAAGGGGTGACAGTTCACGACGAGGAGGGGGAAGGGGAAGTGGCGATGCTGAAGATGAAACACCATTTGCTTTGTTAGATACCTCTTGTGCTTATCATGATAGGTTTGGGAAGCGACATTTTGTCATGCCCAAGTACTATCGAGATCCATGTGGTTTGGTGGAGGAACCATCAGATAATCAAACAGGATATGGTTTAGCAAACGCTAGACTTCTGAAGTGGCCCGCACTATTTATAGAGCGAGTCCAAATGGAAAGATTATGTCGGGAAAATCGATTGAAGGTGCCAAAAGCACGTTACGTTGAGATCCAAAAGGAAGATCGATAATGTTGATCGACTATGTGAAAGACTACAACGTGATATTTCTCAAATGAACCGTAGGTTAGCCCGCGATATGCGCTATACATAGTTAAGAAGGATGCCCGGAAGAACAAAAGCAGAACCAAATGATGCGGCTATCAAGGGTATCATGGAGGATCCTCGGCTTGTCTCGATCTTTGAGCTTTTGGATTATTCGGACTCTGAGCCACCTCCGATTTAAGCGAATTGGGTGTTAATGTCTACACTTGACAATATTAGGTCATGCATTAATATGTAATATACGTGTTAGAGTAAGTGTTTCCGTAATGAGTTGGTCGATTATGCAGCTAATATTTGTCTGTCTAACTGTTATGTTTATCTATGTATTGTGTGCCCAGTTCATGGTGTCCACAATGTATTGTTGTTCGAGACTTATGTTTGTACTACTTATGTATTTTTGTGGGAGACTTATGTGTGTTTTTCCTCAAGGTTTTATGAATTACATTATCAGCTTCTAACCCAAAACAAGGACAACAGAAAAAAAAAAAAAAAATTTATTTAAATGAAAACGGCTTTAGTAAAGCCAAAACCAATTTCTGAATAACACATTCTACCCCAAAACGAAGAGAAGAGAAAAAAAATAAAAAAATAACAAAGTTTACATGAAAATGGCTTTAGTAAAGCGAGAAGAAATTTATGAATTACATTATCAGCTTGTAACCCAAAACAAAGACAACAGAAAAAAAAATATATTATTTACATGAAAACGGCTTTAGTAAAGCCAAAACAAAATTCTGAATAACACATTCTAACCCAAAACAAAGACAAGAGAAAAAAAATAAAAAATAAAAAACTTTACATGAAAATGGCTTTAGTAAAGTGAAAAGAAATTTATGAATTACATTATCACCTTCTAACCCAAAATAAAGACAAAAGAAAAAATATATATATTTAAATGAAAACGGATTTTTTAAAGCCCAAACAAATTACTGAATAACACCTTCTAACGCAAAACAAAGAAATAATAATTATAAAAAAATTGACATCAAAACGGCTTAACTAAAGCTAAAAAAATTTATGAATTACATTATTACCTTCTAACCCAAAACAAACACAAGAAAAAACAAAATAAATTTACTTTAGTCAAACAAAATAAAAAAATGCTGAATTACATTTTCTAACCCAAAATAAAGACAAAAGAAAAGAAAAAAAAATTAATATGAGAATGGTTTTAGTAAAAGAATTTTAACCAAAAAAAATTATTTTGAAATATATTATCACCAAAACAATGACAACATAAACAAAAGAACGAAATTTTTTTCTTTAAAGTTTAGTAAAATTGAAATTAAAAAAAAAATTACGCTAAAAGCGCGGTTCATAAAAAAATTTGGTAAAAAACCGTGGTTTTAAAGAGTGAGGGTGGAAGAAATTTTTTTTTTCATAAAACGTGGGTTTTGATGAACTCGTGGTTACAAAGAGCGAGTTCATTAGAAATTTTTTTTGATAAACTCGTGCTTACAAACAGCGAGTTCAGAACAAAAATCATTTGTGCTAAACTCGTGCTTTCAGAAAGCGAGTTCAGAAGAAATCTATTTTTTGATGAACTCGTGGTTTCGAACAGCGAGTTCATCAGAAAATATTTTTGGGGATGAAATCGTGTTTGTAAAAGGCGAGTTCAAAGGGAAAAAAATTTAATTAAACTCGCGTTTCGTAAGCGCGAGTTCTTAATTAAACTCGCTTTTCGTAACAGCGAGTTTCACATTTGGCTGACTTCGCGCGACAAGGGTGGGCAAGTGTTGAACTCGCGATTGTGAACCGCGAGTTAGCTTATTTTGGGAATTCTTTCAAAACTAGGCTTAGTTTGGGAATTCCCTTATTATTTTGGCTTATTTAGGGAAATGCCCCCCATCTTTTCTGCTGAGCTTGACTTCAGGGATATGCTCGATGATCCAGTAGTCTTTTCCTTGGTTGGGTTTGGGTTCCATTCTATCTATGAATTCTTCTGCCATACCAACAAACTCAAGAGTTTTGAGATTTCTGAGGTAGTGGATGCCAGATGGTACCTCTTTTAGTTGCGGGCTAGGCTCAATCCTTAGATATTCAAGAAGAGGCAATGCTCCTTCCTCTATTATCATCGAATTCAATTCCTTCAACCCCCTGAGACTTAGTCGCTTAAGTTTTTGAAACCTTCCGACCTCAAAATATAACTACTCCCCATCATATGCATTCGACAGATGAAGACATACTAAACTAGGCAAGACTTGGAGGGCTTTTAGTGGATCGTTCTTGGTCAAACCTGAACCCACTAGAGATAATCCAACTAGATTTTAAAGTTTGGGGATCCAGTCGGGCAACTTCTCTAAACGTCCAGCCAAGAAGAGACGTTGAAGATATTGAGGTGGAGATGATGATGATATATACTGTAAATCCAGAATCTCATCAGCACTTGAGGCCCTTACACTCAAACATTCAAAGTATTTTATCTTCTCAATGGCTGCACATAGAGCCCTCCAATGTTCTCTTTCCAATTTCCTAATTCCCAACTTCCTTAGCTGCCTCAATTTCTCAAGCTCTTTAATTAGGTCATGATTTGTCTCCACATACCACAAACTTTGCAGCTACTCTAAACCGCCAATCCCTCCTTGTATCTTCACTCCTACAGATTCAGAGTTAAGAGAATAGGCAAGAAGATGTCGCAACTTACGGAGCCTACTGATATCAAATGGGAGCTCTCTCACGAAGGAATATTTTAGATCCAAAGTCTGTAGGTTTTGCAACTTGCCTATGGACTTTGGAATTATCTTCAGCTTTGTGCTCCTTATGCGTAGGTATCTCAAAAGAAATAGATTTCCCACTTCTTCATCAAGGCGATCCAAATGAGCATACTCAAGATCCAACACTTTCAAAAGCTTGAAATTTGCAGCTACTGTACCCGATAAGGGCTTCTTTAGCAGCTCTCCCTCTTGAAAAAGAAAAACATAACGAACTGGGGATTTACCAATGCTTTTCATAACCTTATCTATATTGCAGTAACGGATATGCATAGATAGCCGACGAGTTGTGGTGTTAAAACTTGAATTCTCTCTTTCCAAAATTTGACACAAACTAAACTCCTTGCACATTGAGAGAATAATCTCACGCACTACATCATGTACCTGACACCATCCAACTCTTCGATCAAATTTTGTTATTGACACTAGAACTAAGCGTCTGTGGATCAGCTCAGTCAAGTATTCTTCTGCAACTTCTTCCAATGTTTTTCCATTCTGCTCTTCAACAAGACACTCAGCTATCCATAGCCGAATTAGTTTCCCAGCTTTGATAGAGTAGTCTTCTGGCATTATGCCAAAATACAAGAAACAAGATTTGAGGTGGTGAGGCAGATCATTATAACTGAACAACAAAATTTTACTAATGCTTTTCAACTCAGAGTTCATGCTGCCATAGAATTTTTGCCATTCGGATATACCTTGTTTTTGGTGGATAGGAGACCACCTATAACTGCAATTGCAAGTGGCAAACCTTGACACTTTCTAACAATTGCATGTGATACTTCCTCCAACTCAGGGGGACAATGACCCTCATAGTCCAATTGGAAGGCTTTCTTGCAAAAGAGTTCCCAAGCCTTCTCTTCGGATAGGGCTTCAAGCTTGTGGACATGATCCAATGAAGTTTCTTTGCAAAATGTAGCAACCTGTTCATTGCGTGTGGTGATGATTACCCGACTGCCTTCACTATTTTTGGGTAAAGCAAGTCAGATGGAGTCTGGGTCCTTTAAAGTAAATGGTGAAGTCATTTATAAAGTTAAAAAATTGATTGGTTGACATTTTTATCACCATTGATGTAGACACAACTATGATCAAAGATAACATGTATATATATATATTGGTGTAAATGAGATACAAGCAAAAGAATCTGCTAATCATATCCTTTTGCAACATGTTCTCCTTCTTCACATGATGGTTTGATTCAGGTTTTGATGATTTTATGAAGCAAATTTAGGAATCATTATTTTTTTTGTGACAATGGTCGTTATGGCTGACAAGGAACAAGATTGTTTTCAAGGATCATGAGGTTTATTGGACAAGGTTTGGAGCTGATCAAAGTAAGGACAGTTTTGTGGGTGAAATCTAAAATCAGGAGTGATTGTTTTTCCATCGACAATTTCTTGTGTGACATTGAAGTAGTGCAAACTCTTAACTTGAAGGATATTAGAAGCATGGATTAACCATTTGCTTGGATTGCATTCATGAGAAATTCGAAGGATATTCCAAGGTCTTTTGGTGCGGTGCAAGCTCTGTGTCGACAGTACAATCAATACAGGGAAGACAAGAATCCTGTTTTACCTACGCATTCAACATATGTGGTGAAGAGTGTACAACAGAGATATACTAAGAAGAGGAAAAAGAAATCACAGGAATGCTAAGAGAGGACAATTTGCAGAGCTAAAGGAAGATAAAGAGGAGGTACGCAAAGGGGCTTCATTAAGGGCCACTGTCACTACCGCTGCTTTATCTGTTTTTGCAGAAGGCATTCTTAATCGCAACAAGATTCTGCTAAATGAAGCTGAGATGGTTTGGAAAATTGGAAAGTTATTGGGAATCTGGGATTAAGCTATGTAGGAGGGAACAATGAAATTGTGAGTCCAATCCAAGTATATACGCAATTCATTTGTTCTTGCCTAAGATTAAAAGGAGTTTTTGATTCTATCAATGAAGCTATTATCATGGAATGTCAGAGGTCAAGTGAACAGGGAGAAGAAAACAACGGTGAGACTTAAGTGGTGGTGGCTGAAAGGAAGATCAATTTCTTGCTACCATCTATGAGACTAAGATAGAGCCTTTCAATAAAGATAGTGGCAGAGCTACTTGAGGAAGATGAGATGTACATTTTGAAACTGAAAAATCAATTGGATTATGAAAAGGGTTTAGTATGTTACTCTGCTTTTTGGGGTGTTTGAAAGTTGGTTTTTTTTTTGCAGATTGGGTGTTTAGAGGTTTTAGTATTGATTTAGGAGTTCAGCTTTTTTATGTAGGAGTTTCGGTGGCATCTGGCCATTTTTTTAGTGTTTTTATGGCCTTTGGATATGCACTAGATTAGAGAATTTAGTATATGCCAACTTATATACATTCTTGCAATGATGTATTTTTTCTTGGACCTGTTATTGATATATCCTTAATGTGCTCTCTTTGTATTCATTTGTTATACATCATTGTATGTCCTTTTTGCCTATTAAAAAAAAAACCAGGTTGGCACTTGTTCCAAAGCCTAACCACATGCTAAGCCAAAACCCAGCCAAAAACAGAACATGAAAAACAAGACACCAAAACCTTCACTAACCCATCAGCACAACTTAAAAAGGCATCCACTGCAGCAAAACAAAGACAAAAAACAGAACAACATTCTTGAAGTAAAAGCTGCATCACAGTGTCTTCCCCTTGTTGATCCTTTAATGCAAGCTCATAATGCACCTTCTCAAGTTAAGTTTGTCCCCTCCGGCGATTAGATTGTTGACTCCTATTATATTCTAATTCAATCAGTTATTCATTTCTTGTCTCTGTCCTTACTTGTACTATAAATATTCTAAGGAATTCAGGGAAACCCTAATGAATTCTAAGGAATCCTAATGGATTTAGCACATAACTAGGTGAAGATTTCACGGGTTTTTTTTATCCACTTCCCCTTTTACATCATAGCTCAATGCCATGGTTTGTAATTCATGTATTGTACCTCGATCCAATAGGGGTATGTCATATGTTTAAGTAGAATATTCGTGTTCGTGTGTGATTGTGTAGTGGATTTAAAAAAAGCTATTCAAGATGTGAGACCCTAATCATGGAATTATTGTTGTCAATAGCTAGAATTCTCAATTATATTTATAGCAAAAAGTGACAACAAAAATGTGTATTTTGTAGAAACGTTACCTGATTCCTAGGCAACTCCAAAAAATGATATGAAGTTCCAAATCCTTGACTTTTGTCCCTTTGTCGATTCCAAAGAATCGCTTGACTATGGAGAAGGCTTTTAGATTTAGAATTGGGGTTTCAATTGAAGGTAATGCATTGTTTCAGTCAGTCCAAAGAGAGAGGTAAGTGTTGTCTAATAAAGAAAATAAAATTTTAAAAAATGGCTCAAACTCATGAACTGCTTTGTTGCTTTGGCAGATTTCCCATTCTTGTACTTGTGGTATTATTATTCTTTACTTAGCTTGCTTCTTAACTTATACTTTGTTCCTTGTTTAGTTTACATGGATTGCCATTTATTCTTGTGTTGTTCCTCTTTAGATTTCTTGAAGATCAAAGTGTAAATAGAGGAACCGTCTTTTATAATTTATCCTGGGGGTAATTATATGTCTGGCCCCAAAGGTATATGTTCATTACATTTTAGTCCCTAATTTTTAATTGTTCCAGTTTAGTCCTCAAAGCATGCAATTCGTTATATTTTAAGACCTGATATCATCGCCATTCAAAATCAGTAACCGGATGAAGGGTATTTTTAAATTTTACATGCAGCCATAACAAAATCACAACAACCAAATACAAATATGGTCGCAAAGTAAGCACTTTATAACATTATAGTTCCTAAACTATGTGTTTTGTTTTATTTTAGCTTCCAAATATGTACTTTCTTACATTTTCGTCATCAAACTTTTAATTTTGTTGATTTTTTAAATTACAAATCAAAATACTAAAATATAAAATAATGCATATTTTAAAGACCACTCATATAATTAACCTTTATTCTTTGTATTGTTATCCCGCTTCCTTTGTGTCTAATTATCAACAAACACAAATAGAGAAACCTTCCTTGTACTTGTGGCTAGCGAACTTCTTATATTCTTATCGGAATCCATATATTTCTTTTGCATTTTCATGGAGGGGACATTATAACATTCTTCTATGAACACATACAAGCAAGCATTTATTCTTGTACTGTTCCTCTTCAGTGTTCTTGAAGATCAAATAGTAAAATAGAGAAAGCTTCCTTCATAATGATTTATTCTTTGTATTGTTTCTAAGTTGTTTTCAGCTTCCCAGCATCGTCTTAATTTATCAACAAATGCTAATGCTTTGTTTGGTTCACTAAAATAAAATGCAATGATCATTCCATTGTAATGTTAATTCTGACGTTTGATTCACTCAAAAATGATTAAAAAAATATCACAAATGAAATCATCATTAATTACTACAACAAAATACTCATCCCACTACATTTCTACTTCATTCTAATTAACCAAACACTCCATAATAGTAATAGAGAAACTTTCCCTTTGCTTGTGAGTTGTGGCTAACAAAAAACTTCTTATATTCTTTTCTTGAAACCATGTTTTGAGTTTGAGGAGGGGACAGTAACCATTCTTCGACGGAGGGTATTTTATGGGTGGATGGAGACAAAATTTTAGTTCAGTAACCATAAGTTTAGATTGCATTGTTTTTTCCCCTTAGATTAGGTTGTTGGGATGAGATGTAGATTAGTTTATGATTTAAGGTACCAAAATATTAATTTCAACTTGGGGATTATCCTCACAGAAATGACCAATTTGGGATTGAGATAGGTTTAGTTGGAAGCAAAAATGTAGTGATATTATTTGTTCTGCATTTTGTTGAAGTCCCGTCTCATCTAAATCATGATGTACTAAAAATCAAACACTAAAGAAGCCCGTTCAGTTTTATTTTTAAAATATTCTTTACTGTTCCAAATTGTTGAACAAATCTGTGAGGAGAAATGAATGACGCCAAAGCTATAATCAAAGTTGTTGACACCGGTTTTTGAGAGGGACAGTGGACACTGATGAATCTTGTGACAGAAATATAGAGATTTGTTAAAGCAGAGTTAGATGTTATTTGAAGAAATGTTTCTTTCTTTTGATCAATAATACTAAGATGATTGCAAATTTCAAACCGAAAAACCATGCTTAAGATTTTTGCTCCGA
Source organism: Camellia lanceoleosa (assembly GCA_025200525.1). NCBI lineage: Eukaryota > Viridiplantae > Streptophyta > Magnoliopsida > Ericales > Theaceae > Camellia > Camellia lanceoleosa. Next base: position 133,703,714 of record CM045766.1, read on the forward strand.
AAATTAATTAAAAGTAACTAAGTAATGTTCATCTATGACATTAAAAATATTCTAGAAGTCTTTCATCAAGTGAGCAGTTGAGTAGCATGAAAATTAATTTTAAAACTGGTACTTCTATGTAAATGAACTATGAATATACACCTTGCAATTTGGTTGGAATCAACACTGAGATTCACTTTTGGATGTATTTTAATTTCATTCCATTAAATTTGAAACTAAATAAATTTGATTCAAATTAAAAACTTTATGAACAAAATTGACAAAATAAATTTTTTGAAGACCAAGTGACACATAATACATACTTTAGAGACCATGGATATAATTTATTCAGCATCAACATAGATTTAGATATAGATATGAATAAATAAAGAGATGGAATAGGCAAGGCATGAGGTGGCCAAAGTATGCCCGAACTACCAAGTCATATGATATCTGGGAAATAATTCTTCCCTAAAAATACAGTAGTCAATAAACGTTCAGTGATAACCTAAACCTGGCTACTACATTCTTATGCAAAACATTAGCTCTATATTACATAATGAAGAATGAAAAAAGTAGAAAGAAAAAAAACAAAAACAAAATTTAGATTAGAGATGCAACAAGAAGGAATGTATGACCATAAGTTTGTCTAAATTAAAGTTACGTAGTTGTGGTTATCATGAAATAAGTCTTGATGGCATAAATTCAATACACTGTCTTGGCAAACAACAATATGTAAAAAAAAAAAAAAAAAAAAAAAAAACATGTTCATGATGGCAGAGATGACAATCTTTGTTTGTTTGTGGTTGCCTCTACAATTGAATTTCCTTCCCCTATAAGCGCCGGCAGCAAAAGACCTAACAATTACAAACATATACTAAATGTAAGGAGATGCAACATATCGATGAACAATATGAGTACTAAATGTACAAGTGATTTAGACTTATTTTGTTTTGATAAAAAAAATTATTTTTTGTGATTCTGGCCTTAAAAATGATGGTATGTTAGTGGTTGTGATAGTGGTGTAGGAGGTGGGAAAAGTGGTGGCGGTGATTGTAACAGAAGTAGTGATATTAATAGTGTAGATGGTAAGTGGTGATAAGGCTGGCCAAACTTTCAATAAGGCCTAAAATAAAATCTCAATAAAAGCGTTTTTATATTTTAATAAAACTGTTGGCTACATATTTTGTAAAAGCCAGTTACAGTTCGACACGTGGCAAAGTAAGGGCAATACAGGAAGCATGTTTAATTTTCGATCATGATCGTACACATGGCGGTTAATATTGGTTCTTGCGTAGTCTGAGTAGCATTGGATCAGCGAAAAGATACAAGGTGACGTGGCTTCAACGGTTACTCACATTCAAATTCAAATATAGGAGGGAAGCCCAACTGCAAGTAATGGTGTAGTGGAACTACTTCTAAGACAGCATGATCAAGCAATCACGGAGAAGCAGTTCGACGGTTTGAAGTGCAGTTCGATGGTCATCCTTAAGGAGTATAAATAGCGGGGAAGACCCTAGAAAAGGCCCCCAGACTCAGATCCAACAAACCAGTCATTTACTTCATATTTTCTTTTCCAGTTTTACATTTCCAATCTTTACATTTCCTGCACTTTAAATACCTGTTCTTTACATTCCTGCACTTTAAATTCCTACACTACACTTCGTTCATAGGAGTAGTTTCAAGTAGATTGTTGCTGTAAACCTCTACGAGGCTGAGTTTGGATAATTGTAAGTTTTCATCTTAATGAAATACTTCAATTGTTCGTCATTTAACTGTTATTTTGCTTAATTTCTCCTAAGTCAAGCCACCAGTAAAAGTCCTCTTCATTGAGGTTGAAAGAACTAAAACACAATCGTCTAATAATTGGTTGGCAATTATAATTTATGTAAGGACTGATTGATCCTTGCTGGCACGCTCGCATTTACAAAAATACCCTTCGAAAGCCAAAAAGCCAACATATATTTTTGGCACGCCTAGTGGGACTCGTTAAAATGGCTAGACGAAGAAGACAAGGAGAAAATGAATGCTTGGAAGAAGGCGTAGAAGGAGAGGTAGAAATACCTAATCCAGAGGATAATGTGGTAACACATCCTGTGGAAACTCCCATGTTATCAGAACCTATGGTCGAACAGACCAGTACTTCGGGACAAGAACCATATGTTCATAATATTGGACGAAACCAAGGAATTGGACCATCCACTGTTCCAACTACTCAGCCAACAAATCCATGGGATGGCCTAGTAGATGCTATGGGACAACAATTAATGAACACAATGGAAATGTGGGCAACATCCTTTTGGGATCGAATGAATAACCACCAACCAACAAACACAAGACACACAGAGGAAGTTTTAAATGTCCCTCAGCAAAGATTGGCTAGAGACAAACAGCCTATGCAAGTTAATGGACATTCTAATGGTCAAACTAGTAATCAAAACTATGAAAGACCATCACCTCAGTCATGGTATGAACCCATTTCGAGGCCTATAGCAGGCCAAAATGCCTCAGTACTTAACAATGAAGCCACACAAGTTGGTGGATCTGGTCAAGTACAAGAAACTGGCGTAAGAATGGTTACAAATCCCATGTTCGAAGCCATACCTGGCACTAGGGGGTATAATAATCGCTTATTCTAATTTATACCCGGGGGGTTGGAAGGTTTTCCCACAAATGGAAGGGACACAACACCTGTTCCAGCACCTTTCGCAGGTCCTTTCACAGGACAGGCTCAAAGGGGTTACCCATACCCCCAACAGCAACCTGCACCACAGGGGCAACCAGTCCCAAATGTACCACCTTATGGACCAAGAGGATCACAGGCACAAGTTTGTCCACCAAACCCTGTGTTTGTTCCTCCAGTAGTGGTTTAGCAAGCACAAAATATGGTCCCTAGGGACCAAATTGCTGATATTGTTAGGGAGATGTGTGGACCGATGGCTCGGGGGGTCCAAACTCCTGTGTACAGAAAACCATACCCAGAATGGGTAGATAGGGTACATCAATACCCAAGGGGGTTCAGAATACTAGATTTTACCCTTTTCTATGGGAGTGGAAATCAATCAACAGTAGAACATATTGCTAGGTTTGCTGCTCAATGCGGTGAATTTACTAATCATGATTATATCAAACTGAGATTATTCCCAAATTCTCTAACTGGGGGAGCATTTGTATGGTACATCAACCTTACACCTGGCTCCATTCAAACTTGGCAACAAATGGAAGAGGCATTTCATGCCCAATTCTTCCAATCGGAGCCAGAGGTATCCATGGTAGACTTGGCAAGATTAAGTCAAAGGCCTGAAGAAAAGGCTACTTAGTTTATTGCCAGATTTAAAAGGGCTCGAAATAAATGTAGAGTCATCCTGCCAGAGCTAGAATTCGTAAGATTGGCTCAAAATGGCTTAGAGTTCAGGCTTCGAAAGAAGTTTGACTCAACTGAATTCAGAGATTTGGTGGAACTAACCTATAAGGTGTCTAGATATGAAGCATTACTAGAGGAGGAACAAGATCAAAATAATGTCTCGTACAAGACATACTATAGACATCCTAATTATGAGATCGATGCAGCAGAGATTGTGGGCAAAGAACCTGTGATCTATGAAGCATTAATTCATAATGATACAACAATTGACCAGCAGTTTAAAAAGAAAAACCTTCACAGGAAGTACTCTTTCAATTTAACAAAGGCAGATGACCTTTTTGATCATTTGCTTGCGGCCAATTTCCTTAAGTTACCAAAAGGAGTAAAACTGCCATCTCCAGATGAACTTAAGGGAAAAGTATATTGTAAATGGCATAACTCTTGGTCTCACTCGACTAAAAACTGCATTGTTTTTCGAGACAGGATCTAAGAACAAATTCGGAAAGGAAGTTTGAAATTCCCAACCAAAGCAGAAAAAGCCATGGGGATTGACAGTAACCCATTTCCAGAAGTTGGAGAGGTGGCAGCCAATGTCATTATGCCAAATTTCCAGAACTTTTCCTTGACAGAATTGGAAGAAGTCAATGTGCAGATGCATGTTGCCAACTAGACAGTCATCAAAAAGGACACCAAAAACCCACCAGCTATTGGACAAGATTTCTCACACCGGAGGGAACACTCTGATGAAGAATCACTAGATGATGATTCCTTAGAGGCAGCAGTAATGCAAAGGATGTGTCCCAGGTGCAGACTGAGTTATAAGTGGTTGAAAGGGCTTCCAGTTGATGGGAAGCAATATTACAGGGATGTACAAAGACGTCCTAAATCAACCAATGCTTACAACAAAAGGCCGTATCCGGCTAGTGATAGGCAGTGACCACTAGTGGTTGAGCCTGCAATGGACAGAATGCATGCTAAAGGCAAGAGGCCCTTATATGAATCCAGGCCACCTAACTATTACAGAATGGAGAGCAGTCATTCTGAAAGAAGACTGGAGAAAGGCTTAGTTCATGGGATCAAAGCCAAAGATTGGCCCCCTAGACCAGCCTTACGCAGGACAGAAAATGGCTACCTTCATCGAAGGTAAAAAAAAGTAGTTCAACATCTGAGTCAGCAAGTTCATGGGTACCTGGAGTTCCAGACTGGATTGTAATGCAAAACAAACCTAGGGAAGTGCCTGCCCAGAGAGATGTTGGAAACCAAGGCAGGATGGTCAAGCCTCCTTTGGCGGCTCCGAACAATTGGGTATTGCTTAAACACCCAAAGACAAAGGAACCAGATATCGTCCCAGTCATTTCGAGATCACAAAGGAGAAAGATTCAGCGCAGGTACACTTAATACCAGAAAGATATGAAAGAAAATGGAGAGAGCTCTTCATTGGTGCAGACAGAAGGAAAGAAGACTCCAAAGTCAGACCATACTCCAAAGCCAACTCTACAAAGCAAAGTGGGTTGCAGCAGAGAATAGTTGGCCAAGGTTCATTCTGAACTAAAAGCCGGAGAGAAGTCTAGCTTAGCAGGATTGGAGAAAGCTCTGATGGAGAGTGATAGCGAGACAGAAGAAGAAATTGACATAAGCCAAAAGAAAGAAATGGTGGAGGAAGAAATATTCGAAGCCTTCATGGCTGAGCAAACATTTCTGGTTGAAAAACCAGTCGAGAAAAACCATTCGAAAGAACTTGTTAGCAATGAAGTGCCAGAATGCAGCATGGAGGATGCTTCTGAGGTAACTGATCAAGGTAGCCAAGAGGAAACGAGCCTGACCATCCATCGATTTGGCTCATTTCCTCGATGTCGATCAATATGGTACATATACTACCTCATGAGTTCGAAGCTGGGGATGAGAACCAAGATGGTCAAGAAGTTGATCCAATTCCAGTCTCTAGTGAAGATTCACAAGTGAGTATGGTACAGGATGATTCTGGAATGGCTACCCCAATGGAAATTGAATATGAGAGGGAAGAAGAGGTGAGCATTAACCTCTCATATCCTTTTGAGTATCCCTCGAATTCTATGACACAACATGTCAAGCCTTTGTACATCAAGGCTTTCTTCGATGGGATACAATTGAACCGAGTCCTGATAGATAATGGGGCAGCAGTGCACTTATTACCGAAATATTCTTTGAAGAAACTAGGGAAAAAGAATCCCAGGTTGATCCCAACCAGCACAACCATCGCTGGCTTTGCTGGAGACAAACAGATGGCTCAGGGGATTCTACCCATTAACTTGAGTGTGGGAACTAGGGACTGCATAACAGCATTCTTCGTAATCGACAGTAATGCTAAATACAATGCTTTTACTTGGGAGAGATTGGATCCACACTAACAAATGTGTGCCTTCCTCTTTGCATCAGAAAATTATGACGGCCTTAGGCAATGGAGAGACAGAGGAAATTGATGCAGATCTTCAACCCTTCATAGCCTGTGCAGACTTTGCAGAGGCCAAGTTGTATATTGAGGGAGTGACACCACTCGATTATCTTGAGGAAAGTGATGGCTCGGAAGTGGCGGTGATGAGGAAGTGACACTGAAGCACTTAGTCCAAGAAAGTGCTGATGAAGAGATTGTCATTAAGGATGACAATGATGCCTGGTTGTAGGCAAAGAGATAAAGAACAAGAAGCCAAGTCTTTGGCTCTAATTAAGTTTTCAACATTGGATGTAAAATCAATAGTCCAACAAGTACAGGAGCAAGAGAGAAAAGCCATGATAATTGGCTGCAAACAGGAGCAGCAACAAGTCAGAATTTTGACCCTTGGTAAATACTATGCATTGGACATTGAAACAAAAGTCCAGGAGATACAGGAAGAGGATGCCTTATGGACAGATTTTGTCTATAAGGAGGAGGGCAAAGATGTTGAACTAAAGAACCTGGGAGTAAAACAAAGCGAGAAGGTTGCTTCGAAGGTAGAAGAAACCAAGGAAGAAGCTTCAATAAGTTCTCAAACACAAGACCCCTTAGAATAAATAAATTTAGGGGAAGGTTCTATGCAACAGCCCACCTATATAAGTGCTTGTTTGAATGATATGGACAGGGACCAGTTATTGGTTGTTCTAAAGAAATATAAAGATTGCTTTGCATGGTCTTATAATGAACTACCAGGATTGGATAGGTCATTAGTGGAACATAGGCTCCCTATGAAGCCTAATTTCAAGCCATACAAGCAGAAGCCAAGAAGAATGAGTTCAGAAGTAATTCAGAAAGTCAAGGAAGAGATTCTTAGACTACTCAAGGCAGGTTTTATTAGGACAGCCAGGTATGTTGAATGGCTATCTAATATTGTGCCTGTAGTCAAGAAGAATGGTAAAATGAGGGTATGCATTGATTTCAGAAACTTAAATTTAGCAACTCCAAAAGATGAGTACCCCATGCCTATAGTGGATCTGTTGGTAGACAGTTCAGCAGGGCATCAAGTTTTATCAATGATGGATGGGCATTCTGGTTATAACCAGATCTACATTGCAGAGAAGGATGTTCACAAGACAGCATTCAGATGTCCTGGAAATATTGGCACCTTCGAATGGGTTAAAATGTCATTTGGCCTGAAGAATGCTGGAGGTACATATCAGAGGGCTATGAACACTATCTTTCATGACCTCATTGGAGGGTATTTAGAGTGTTATATTGATGACATTGTAGTTAAATCCCAATCCATGGAGGAGCATCTGTTTCACTTAGAAGTAGCCTTTGAAAGAATGAGAAAGTTCAAATTGAAGCTCAATCCTCTTAAGTGTGCTTTTGGCGTATCATCTGGAAACTTCTTTGACTATGTGGTACACAAGAAAGGAATACAGATTGACCAAAATAAAGCCAAAGCCATCATTGAAGCCAGACCTCCATCAAGTAAGAAAGAATTACAAAGGTTCCTTGGACAGGTTAACTTTCTTCGAAGGTTCATTTCTAACAACTGAGGAAAACTAAAGTATTTTCTTCCTTGTTAAAATTTGAAAGATGAATAGGAATTTGTGTGGTCAGCATAGCATCAAACTGATTTCGAAGGTATCAAAGCCTACTTGGCCAACCCTCGATCTTGATGCCACCAAAGGGTGATAAGCCCTTGAAGTTGTACATAGTCAGCAAAGAAGATTCATTGGGAGCTTTCTTGGCCCAAGATAATGAAGAAGGCAAGGAGCAAGTGTTTATTACCTTAGTAGGTTTTAAATTCTTGTGAATGTAAATATTCAATTTGTTGAAAAGTCAGTGTCTTGCTTTGTATTTTTGCAATGAAATTAAGATACTATCTTTTACCTACAACTGTCTTGGTAATTGCAACCACAGATTTGGTTAAGTACATGTTATCTAGACCTATGTTGAGGGGAAGAATTGGCAAGTGGATACTAGCCTTATCAGAGTTTCATCTAGAATATGTCCCTCAAAGGGCAGTAAAAGGACAAGTTTTAGCCAATTTTCTGGCAGACCATCCATCTCAAACAGAGAGCCAAGAGATAATGGAACTTGGTATGGCTAGTGTTAAGCCATGGTAGATGTGGTTCGATGGGTTGAAAGCCAATGGCTTAATTGGAATTGGTATTGTGATTAGGTCTCCACAAGGGGTAGAAACCACACATGGTTTCAGAGTGGATGAAGCTACATGTTCTAATAACCAAGCCGAATACGAAGCCTTAATAGTGGGACTAGAAATTCTTATTGGATTACAAGTTCATGCAGTTGACATATTTGGAGATTCTCAATTGGTGGTTAACCAAGTGAAAGGGATTTTCAAGTGTCAAAGCATAAGCATTTTACCATACTATGTTGTTGCATTATATCTGCTTTCTCAATTTCAAATAGCAAATGTAACTCATGTTCCAAGATTCTTGAATAATAGAGCTAATGATGTGGCTCAGAAAGCTTCGAACTTCAAGAGAATGGATAATGCCCAAAGGGACGTAAGCCAAACAACATATCAGAAATTGATACCACCTTTGAATAAAAAGAATGTGGTCTTGGAAGTCAATCATAATGACTTACAAGAACAAGATTGGAGGCATCCAATAATGCAGTACTTGGCTGGTCCATCTTTGAAGGCCAGTAGGAAAATTAAATTGCATTCTATGCAATATATGATCTATGGCAATGCTCTCTACAAAAGGGGGGGGGAGATGACTTATTGCTGGAATGTTTAGGCCCAAAAGAAGCATTAACAGCTATGGCTAAGGTTCATGAAGGCATCTGTGGTGCTCATCAACCTGGTGTGAAGATGAGATGGTTGCTTCGAAGGCATTCCTACTATTAGCCAACTATTCTTAAAGACTGCATAGAGTATGCAAAGGGTTGCCAGGCATGCCAAAAGCATGGCACAATAAGGCATATGCCCATAACTGAGCTACATGCAGTAGTGAAGCCTTGGCCATTCAGAGGATGGGCTATGGATATGATGGGGAAAATACACCCACCTTCTTCAAAGCATCATTGTTTTATTCTAGTAGCCACTGATTACTTCACTAAGTGGGTCGAAGCTAAGCCATACAAGGCTGTAGACCAGACTGAGGTTATTGGATTTATTAAGGATCTAATCCATAGATTTGGCATTCCACATACTATAACTGTGGATAATGGGATTGTATTCGATGGGAAAATGGTGAAGTCTTTTGTGGCAGAGTTTGGAATTAGCCTTGTTAATTCCACACCCTATTATGCACAAGCCAATGGTCAAGCTGAATCATTCAATAAGTCCTTGAAAAAGGGAATACAAAAGGTTGTAGAAGATAATCCTAGGGATTGACATAACCTGTTGTTGGATGTTTTGTGGACTTACAGAACTTCCCCAAGGTCAAGCACAAGAGTCATTCCTTATGCCTTAGTATATGGGCATGATGCAGTGTTACCTGTGGAGATTAATGTTAAATCTTTGAGGGTAAGATGCCAAGATCAGTTAGATCCTGAGCAGTACCATCAAAGTATGTGTTTGGAGTTAGAAAGCTAGATGAAGCCAGAATTTTGGCATTAAATAGCATTCTTTTTCAAAAGAGAAAAGCAGCCAAGAATTATAATAAGAAAGTCAAACACATTGGCTTTGATGAAGGTGATTTGGTATGGAAAACAATACTCCCAATAGGAATTAAAAGCCATAAGTTTGGCAAATGGTCACCTAACTGGGAAGGACCATATCAAATTCATAGAGTTCTGCCTTTTGGAGCATACCATTTGAGAAATTTGAATGGGTATATACATCCCAAAAAGATTAATGGCAGATATTTGAAGCCTTATTTTCCAACCATTTGGGAAACACAAGGAATAAAATAAACATTAAGTACAAGAACATAAGATTACTCAGATGACAGATAAAAATTTGTTCTTTCATAAAGAATTAAGTACATTTTGCCACAAATTGGCCCAAAAATTATTACAGTGCCTTAGTTGTTCTTTTACAATGGATTTCCTATTGCTAAGTGATGAAACTAGTTGAATAGCTGTAGCCATCTCTTCCTTTCGATCAGCCAGTCCTTGGTTGGTGATTTGCAGTTTGGTATCAGTTCGGACTAAGGCTTGATTCACTGCAGATAGCTCCTCTTCAAGCTGAGCTTTCCTTTCCAGCAGCTGGACTCGAAAGTGGGAGGCAGAGGAGTGTTGTTCTTTTAGATTTGACACTTCGGTGTGCACTTGGGAAACAAAACTCTGATCTCTAGCCAGTTTCTCATTCGCAGCCTTAGCAGCATGACAAATGCTGAGGTAGAAGTCGATAGTAGCTGATGCCTGAGATAGATGACTTGAAATATTCATGCCAGACTACTCAGCAATTTTGCAGCATTGGAGGAACCCATTTCTGATTATAGGCCTTTGCAGAGCCTCGAAGGGAATCCTCGAAAAAGAAATCAACAGTTCCAGGCATGTGTCTAGGTCTATCAAAGGTGCAGAAGGCTTGCTGCTGGAAGAAGAAGAGCTCTCAAAATTTTCCAGCAAGGAGTCAGCCAAAACTAATGGCTCAGCTTTAATATTCAATGTTGGAAAGGTAGAGGGTACGTCAACGAGACTAGCTAGTCTGGCTTCAAAGATGTCTACCTCATCCGTAGATATGAGGAGTGCAGAGAGAGTTGTGGTGGAAGGCATAAAGGACTGCATAGGGATAGTAGAAGTGGATGGAGCATCTTTGGCAGTCTCTATGGTCTTAGCCACCAATGAATCAAGTGAAGAGGGGCTAGAAGTAGGTAAAGGTAATGAACTATGAGTTGGAGAACTACCAGCACCCTCTGTCGGAGAATCAACTGCCATTAGAGATGGAGTAGCAGTTGCAATTTCTGTGAAAGAAGGAGGAGGAACAAGGCTCGAAGGAGAAGTGGATTGAGGTAGGTCAAAGGTCAAGAAAGGGAGGTATGGCTCTAAGCCAAGAAGAAGAGATGCAGGAATGCTGGGGCTCAAAGAAGGTACATCAAATAGGATTTTTGATTATATCGGATGAGGAGACAGCCACCTTTTGTCTCTTTGTTCTTTGCAAAGGTACTTCTTGTTCTTGCTCAACCTCTCTCTCTTCTGCCTGAGATTCAAATTCCTCAGGAGGGAGGATTAGCTTCCTTTTCTGTTTCTATTGTTGTCTCTCTTTAAGAGTAGCTAAAGTTTCAGCTCTCTTGGGGGATTCTTCTTGTGGGGACCCTGCACCAAAGAACATGAGTGTAAGGGAAACAAACAAAAGATTCAAAAGAAAAAAAAGAAGAACTTGAAAATACTTACCCTTTTTCGAAGCAGCTCTGGTAACTCTAGCTGGAGGGGATGAGGCTGCAGGAGAAGTTATGGTAGCTGTAGAAAGGGAGGGAATGTTCTCAACTGTTGTTGATTTAGTCTTCGAAGGCACTCTTAGCCCTATCAGTAAGTCATGAGAATGAGCAGATAGGCGCACTTCCATATTGGCTGTCCACCAGTTCTGGAATCTTTTCACGACTAAGCCAGAAGGAAGAAAGGGGACAAATTTGAATTCACTCAATTCCTTCAGCAATTTTAATGTTGCCGCCTCTAGCTTGGATTTGGATATTCTTAGGTCTCTAGCCGTGAGGTGGACATTCGAAAGACTATAAAGTGGAACAGGTATCCCTTGAGTAAGCCCAAATTGTCTGGTGAACTGAGAAGGGCAGTACACCTCAGATATGCATTTATAAGCTTGAGGGTTTAAAGTGCCAATGAACAACTCCCTCGGTAGCAAAATTGAAGCCCACATATCTTCGTGTGGTGAAGTGGAACACTCCTTATCAGCCAAAAAGGTTTGTAGCCATGCAAGTCCTTTAGTGGCATCAAAAGGACAAAAGAAAGTGACAGATGGAGAAATAGAGAGTTGGTGAAAGAAGATAAGGTAATAAGCAAAGGAAGCAGGATAGAGAGCAATCCTAGCATACTTTTCCCCATAAGTACTAGGATCCTGAACAAGGAATTTTAGTCATTTGGGATGTAGGTCAGTGAAATAGGCGAAGAGCCAGAGTTAGAGCACCCAGAGGGGACCTCCTTGGTTAACATCAAGAGGTTTTTTGCAAAATTGGGAGCAAGCTCTATAGACATGACCTAAAAGATAAGGGGCAAGAGCTATGTGTTTTTTCAAGACAAGTGCCTTCGTAAGTGGAGCGAACTCAGGCATAATCCTCTGAGATGAGGTGCAAAAGAGAAATTTGCACAACCAGTATAAAATGAAGGAAAATAGTTCTCTGTCTCTCACGGGGCCTTCACGGGGCCTTCCCTTTTATTTTCAGCCTTTACGAAGTCACTATAAGAAGAGTTTAAGGCTGGAAGGGAAAATTTGACAAGGAGGTCCGGGTAGTTGAGAGTAAAAGGAGAGCCATGGGGTGAAAGCCCTAAAAGATGGCAAATATCAAGAACGGTGGGGGCCATCATGCCGCACCGAAATTGGAAGAAATTAAAAGCCATATTCCAAAAACATAAAGCAGCATGAATTAAAAAGGGGTCCTCAGGAATGATGAACCTGGAAAGACGAAGAGCGTCAAGGATGCAGAGCTCCTGTAGGTCATCTTCTCTCGCAGGCACAACCCTGTCATACCATTCCTCCCACTTGGTTCTCAATGTCGGCCAGCAGCGATAAGGCCGGGTCATTCTCCAATTGCTCCAGTCAAGCCCTCCTTCGTAGAGAAGAAAGTGATCCTCCAAACAAGGGTATAAAGCAGGGAGTTGGTCAGTGGCCTCCCGAAAGATGGGACCTAGGACGTACTCTTGTTGGTTGCTGTGGAAAGGAACAAAGAGACGTCCATCTATGGCGCTTGACCCACCAGTTGTTAGCTTGGTGATTTCTTCATCAATGCATTTCTTTAAAGCCATGGTAGGGCTGATACGGTCGCCAGCGAGCACTTTCAGCGAGGAAGGATTCATTGATAGCAAGTAGCAAGGAAGAAAGGGTTAACAAAAGATCGGTAGGCTTTGTGTGTTAAAAGAGCAAGTGATTTCAGAGCACGAAACAAAAGGGTTTTTAAAAGCTTTTGTGTCTGAAAAATATATTGCGTAAGTCGTTAAGTACTAGAAGTACGAATATGAAGAGTTTCCTTCAATATTGATACTTTTAAAGGGAAAAACACAGCCCAGATACTAAGGTTAGCTTCGAAGTAAAATATTTGGCTTCGAAGCCAAATTCTGGCGCCAAAAGTGGGAACAACGGCGAAAGCGGAGAAGCGGGTTTGACATTTCATACTTAAAAAAATATATATATAAGAATACTCAAGTGTTTGTTTTACTCCGAAAGGTTTAAAGACCTATTTTAGGTTTCTTAACGAAGGTAATGTCCTTGGAGGCAAAACTTGAGACTCTTTAAGGATAGGATTTGGTGTTTGAAACATCAAAACCAATGGTTGGTTCACAGAAAAGTTGTATGTGGAACTAAAGCAGCATGAACTCTTGTTCGAAGCAAAAGATGGTCAATTTAAAACTAAATTGATCATACTAACCATGGTCAGATGTTGATTATGGTTGAAACAAGCTTTAAGTATAAGATTGCTAGATTCGAAACACTGATTCTGATTGAAAATCAGCCAAAAAACTGGCAACTTTATTCCATAAATTGAAAAAGTTCATAATTGGTTCTTTGCAGTGTTTCATTTAAGACAATTGAGTCCAGGTTCGAAGGATGAGATTGTTCAGTTCAAAGTCTTGAATTTGCTTTTAAAGGCAAACAGAGACAATGCCGAACAGAGGAAAAGTCTTAATTATATTTAAGCAAAAGTGATTACATCGAATAATCCTATTTGGGTACAAACTCAAGCTCATAAAAATAAGGAATGGAATAAATAACAAGATCATGAAACTTAGTTCAACTATGATCAATGAATTTATGTTCTTTCTTTATTCTATCCTCTATTTCTTCTAACATTGGCTGCATGAGTTGATGTGTTCTCACTTCATAAAAAAGCTCCTCAGCCTTTATTTCAAATGCCATTTCTCTTAGTCCTTGTTCCAACTCATCCATTTCCAAATCATCCCAGTACGCAAAATCCTTATTTTGAAAGTTGTTGTATTCTTCGACGAGGTTCTCTACTTCATATTGAGAATGAACTCGGAGAGATGAAAGTTGATCCAAGGATTGAGTGGTGGCCAAAGAAGTGCGGTGCCAATGGAGAAGTGATGGAAGTTGGTCCAAAAACGTGTGAAGTTCTACTTGAGCAATGGGGTTGAGAACATGGCCCCGAGTCACAATATTACAAGCCCATCGAAAGTTCTTAAGGGGAACATCTTCCTCAAGAACATTGAAGGATAGGTGAGAAAAGGCTGCAAGCAGGAGTTGGGCTTGCTTTTGTTGAGCTAGAGTAAGAGAATGTAGAGGCTCGTAAGGAGGGAAAACTTTCTCTGCAGAAAGGGTAAGCCTCAACTTCTCTATCCAGGAAAGTTTTTTCGAAGGAGGAGGTATAAGGCCCCCATTTCGAAAGAAAGAGAAAATTGAGGAGCATTGACACAATCAAGCCAGTCAGAAGGATGAAGCTTCGCCTTCTTGGCTAAAAATGAAGGGTTATACCCCTGTGCCTCTTCTGGACGAGGAACAAATCATACCATTTTTGTAGGCATGGATGATGTGTACTATGCCACAAGTAGACTGTCCTCTAAACTGCATCGACAGTCGATAGGCATGTAAGGATAAACCACCGAGCTTCGCGCATAAGAAGAAAAGTCCAACGGGTCGGTGAATTCGACAAAGTGATGGTTAATTCACTTCCTTAATTCCCAGACCTCAGGTTCTGACCAGTTTGACCAGCCTGAAGCCCTGGAGGAATTTGAAGCTACAGCCTTATCCTATGCAGAGGATTGTGGAGAGGGGCCTCCTATGTCCATATTTGCAACCTTCTGAATCAAAGGACTAAGGGCAGTTTGTTCACAATCCAAGGGTGAATCAGAAGAAGAGTTTCCCATGTCCATGTTTGCAACTTTCTGAATCGAAGGATTAAGGGCAATATGTTCGTAATCCAAAGGTTGGTAATTTGCAAAGGCATCCATGACCTGAATATAGAAAGGCGGGTAAAGGTGGCTAATGAATGCATGGAAGTTCTTTCGAGGGGAAGCAGCATTATTCAATGACTCTTCATGTGCTGATCAATAGAGAAAAAGTTGATTTGGCCATAGTCTGTTCGAATGCTAAGGTGTTGGGATGTTCAAAAGATTGAAAGAGAGTTAATGCAAATGATCATCAATAAATAATGGTTGTGTTTCCAAAATATAGACTCCATGCACGTTCCAAAAAGCGCGGGAAATGCTTTGATCCACTAATATCACCAAGTATTGGGTATATTAGTGCGGGGGGTAATGTTGGCTACATATTTTGTAAAAGCCAGTTACAGTTCGACACGTAGCAAAGTAAGGGCAATACATGAAGAATGTTTAATCTTCGATCATGATCGTACACGTGGCGGTTAATATTGGTTCTTGCGTAGTCTGAGTAGCATTGGATCAGCGAAGAGATACAAGGTGACGTAGCTTAAACGGTTACTCACATTCAAATTCAAATATAGGAGGGAAGCCCAACTGCAAGTAATGGCGTAGTGGAACTACTTCTAAGGCAGCATGATCAAGCAATCATGGAGGAGCAGTCCGACGGTTTGAAGTGTAGTTTGATGGTCATCCTTGAGGAGTATAAATAGCGAGAAAGACCCCAAAAAAGGTCCCCAGACTCAAATCCAACAAACCAATCATTTACTTCATATTTTCTTTTTCAGTTTTACATTTCCAGTCTTTACATTTCCTGCACTTTAAATACCTGTTCTTTACATTCCTGCACTGCACTTCGTTCATAGGAGTAGTTTCAAGTAGATTGTTGCTGTAAACCTTTACGAGGCTGAGTTTGGATCATTGTAAGTTTTCATCTTAATGAAATACTTCAATTGTTCATCATTTAACTGTTATTTTGCTTAATTTCTCCTAAGTTAAGCCACCAGTAAAAGTCTTCTTCATTGAGGCTGAAAGAACTAAAACACAATCGTCTGATAATTGGTTGGCAATTATAATTTCTGTAAAGACTGATTGATCCTTGTTGGCACACTCGCATTTACAAAAATACCCTTCGAAAGCCAAAAAGCCAACAAAAACTAATTAAATTTTGTGTAATCAAGAGAGTCTTTTTATGGGTTCTTAGTCCAAACGTTTTATTACAAGCCTTTGATAAGAAGTATGTTTTTAGTATCTATGATTGAAGATTTTTAACAATGATCTTTTTCCTGATATCAAAGATAAGAAGGATTATTTATTTATTTATTTTAACATTTAAACGAGGAGTATAACTTTTTAGACTTTAAATAAAGATTGTTAAAACTTAGGAAAATTTTATGGTACACATCCCTTCAAGGGTATGTATCATATGCACCATGTCATGTATTTTTATGGTGTTTGTTACGTATTTTTGTGGTAAATATTATATATTGTTTTGACAGTGTTATAATAATTTTTTATTCAAAAATGAAATTACGCATTTTGTAATAATGCTACATTTGTTTATCCAAAAAAAATTTAACCACAAAAATGCATAATGTTACCACAAAATGTGTAACTTGATTTTTGAATCACAAATTATCATAACTCTATCAAAAAAAATACGTAACATTTGTTACAAAAATACGTAATACAGGTGCATGTGATACACACCTTTTGAAGGGTGTGTACCATAGCACTACCCTAAAACTTAATATTGTATTTGGTTATGAGATGTGATGAAAAGAAATAATTATTCCATAGGTTCTCCTTAAGGAGTACATCTTTTTAGTGTTTTTTTTTTTTTTCTTTTTTTTTCTTTTTTCCTTTATATAAAATGGTCCAAATTTCAAACCCAAAAATCGTTTTTTAATGATTTTTTTGAAGTATTTTTTTTAAACTTTTTTATGAAATGAAAAAATGTTAATGAGAATGAATTTTTTTAAATTTTATTGAAAGTTGTGAATCATTATTTTTTTAGCAATTTATTAAGTATTTGATTTTTTTAATGACTTTTTTACTTTTTATTGATGTTTTGACTAATAATAAAATAGTCAAAAGATAAAGTTGCAAATGGGCTCTAAATCAAATATATCTATGACATTAAGTTAAAGAAAATATTACAAAAAAAAATTCAAAATTTGATAATTGTAACAAAAAAAAAATTATTTTTAAATTTATCAATTTAAAACCTAAACTTGTTAAACCATAAGCTATTTTCGTTAAGTAAAATTGAAGGAAAAATGATACTTTAGTCATTAAACTAGTGTAGGTGTATACAAAATGTCAAAATATAATTATATTTTTTTTCGTTGATTTTAATGATTAAAAAACCATTTTTTCCTCATTTTTACTTAACTGAAATACACAGATGATTTCTATTGAAAAAAAAATTAAAATTTTAATATTTATATCGATCAAATTAAAAAATTATGATTTATTTGATTACAAGGATAAAAAGGATTTTTTCTTTTTTATAATTTTCCCTAAATTAAAATATGCTAAGAGAAAGAAACATTTCATAAAGTGAGTAATTTGGGAACTAGTTAAAATAGTTAAAACTCACTACATAAAAAGTCAAACACAACAATTCAGTTGAGAGCATACATGAAAGTTAATTGAATTAGCATTCAACTTTGAGATTCACTTTTAGCTTCCCTAGCCCTTGCGTTTTCCACCTTCCGATTGAAATATTCTTCAAGACTTTCGATTAGAGTATAAGAATCTTCTTTTTCGATTCGGGACCAGAGTGAGACATCAGGGATATGCTCGACGATCCAGTGGTCTTTTCCTTGGTTGGGTTTGGGTTCCATTCTATCTATGAATTCTTCTGGCATACCAATAAAGTTAAGAGTTTTGAGGTTTCTGAGATGGTAGATGCCAGATGGTACCTCCTTTAGTTGTGGGCTAGGCTCAATCGCTAGATATTCAAGAAGAGGCAACGCTCCTTCCTTTATTATCATCGAATTCAATCCCTTGCACCCTACTAGAGTTAGTTCCTTGAGTTTTTGAAACCTTCCGACCTCAAAATACAACAGCTCCCCATCATATGCATCCCAAAGCCTAAGCACTACTAAACTAGGCAAGACTTGAAGGGCTTTTAGAAGATTGTTCTTGGTCAAACCTGAACCCCATAGAAGTACTGTGACTAAATTTTGAAGTTTCGAGATCCAGTTGGGCAACTTCTCTAAACGTCCACGTAAGTGGAGATATTAAAGATATTGAGGTGGAGATGATGATAATATATGCTCTAAATCCAGAATCTCATCACCACTTGAGGCCTTTACACTCAAATCTTGAAGGTATTTCATCTTCTCAATGGCTGCACATAGAGCCCTCGCATGTTCTCTTCCCAATTTCGCAATTCCCAACTTCCTTAGCTGCCTCAATTTCTCAAGCTCTTTAATTAGGCCATGATTTGTCTCCACATAACACAAAATTTGCAGCTCCTCTAAACCCCCAATCCCTCCCTGTATCTTCACTCCTACTACATTATTACGACAATAGGCAAGAAGATGTCGCAACTTACGGAGCCTACTGATATCCAATGGGAGCTCACTCACGAGGGAATATTCCAGATCCAAAGTCTGTAAGTTTTGCAACTTGCCTATGGACTTTGGAATTATCTTCACTTTTGTGCTCCTTATGCCTAGGTATCTCAAAAGAAATAGATTTCCCACTTCTTCATCAAGTTGATCCAAAGGAGCATCCCCGAGATCCAGCACTTTCAAAAGCTTGAAATTTGCAGCTATTGTACCCAGTAAGGGCTTCTTTGGCAGCTCTCCCTCTTGAAAAAGAAAACAGTATCTAATCGGGATTTACCAATGCTTTCCATAACCTTATCCATGTTGCAATAACGCATATGCATAGATAGCCACCGAGTTGTGTCATTGAAACTTGAATTCTCTTTTTCCAAAATTTGACACAAACTAAACTCCTCGGACATTGAGAGAATAATCTCACGCACTACATCATGTACCCGACACTCTTCAACTCTTCCATTATATTTTGTTGTTGACACTAGAACTAAGCGTCTATGGATCAGCTCATTCAAGTATTCTTCCGCAACTTCTTCCATTGTTTTTCCCTTCTGCTTTTCAACGAAACCCTCAGCTATCCATAGCCGAATTAGTCTTCCACAATTGATGGAGTAGTCCTCCGGCATTATGCCAAAGTACAAGAAACAAGATTTGAGGTAGTGAGGCAGATCATTATAACTAAACAACAAAATTTTTCTGATGCTTGTAAGATTAGGATTCCTTTCTAACTCAGTGCCGATGCTACCATAGAATTTTTGCCATTCGGATATAACCTTCTCTTTGGTGGACAAGAGACCACCTATTGCCACAATTGCAAGTGGCAATCCTTCACACTTTCTAACAATTTCATGTGAAATTTCCTTCAACTCAAGGGGACAATGACCCCCAAAGTCCAATTGGAAGGCTTTCTTGCAAAAGAGTTCCCAAGCCTTCTCTTCAGATAAGGATTGATGCTCATGGACATGATCCACTGAAGTTTCTTTGCAAAAACCAGCAACCTGTCTGTTGCGTGTGGTGATGATTACCCTACTGCCTTTACTATTCTTGGGTAAAGCATGTGTTATGGATCGCCAAAAATCAGTTTCCCATACATCATCAAACACAATGATGTACCTCTTTTCGGATAAATATCCTCTTAGCATGGCAATGATTGAATCAATTCCCTCATCAGGTAGAGCATGATTTCCTAATAACTGCTTTATCATTGTTTTGAGGAGCTCCTCAGGCTTGTATGATTGAGAGACAGTGATCCATGCTTTGTAGTTGAAGTGTGCAGCCACTTCTTGGCTATCGTAAACTTTCTTGGCAAGAGTGGTCTTGCCAATTCCACCCATCCCAACCACCGAGATCACTGCTCGTTGTGATTGATTTTGGTCAACCAATCTGCTTATCAATTCATATTTGGGAGATTCAATGCCAACAACTTCGTCATCCCTTATGAAAAGGGAAGCCAGTCGAGGGTCACGCCACATGTTATCCTTGGTGATGCTGCTAGTGCTGGTGCTACTATGTTCTGAGGAAGTACTAGTACTGAATCCATATCGAACAGCTCCTTCCTGGATCTCACGGATTGTAGTCTTGATGTCTTGGATTTGAGAAGCTATCTCATGTCGTGGCTTTAGCTTAGTGATCGTTCGAGTAACCTTACGCAAGGAACCAACTAGTCCAGGTTGTTTTGGCAAGACAAAGAGAATGTGTTCATCGATAACGTCTTCTATCCGATAAGAAACTTCCCTTACTTGTTTCACCCATGTTTTCACGCCTTTATCTCCCTTTTCTGCTCTTGATTCTGCATCTTCTAAGAAAGAGTGTATGCGCTCTAATTCATCTTTGATACTGACAATTTCCTTGCGAACACCCTTCAACAACCTTACTTCTCCAGTTAACAATGGTGCCAAATATTGAATAACAGAGCTCACTGCTCTTTCTGCCATTACTTATATCCCTGCACTAAACACACCATCACAATTAGTTCCAATTATGCTTAGTGTGTGATTGTGTCCACATAGAAAGGAAATTAGATGGAGTTTGGGTCCTCTAAAGTAGATGGTAAAGTCATTTATAAAGTAAAAAAAAAAAAAATGATTGGTCCACATTTTTATTATCATTGATGCCCTTTTTTTTTCCCCAATTTTTCACCAAATTATTTTTATTTTAATTTGTTTGGAAAAAGTTCAGAAAATTAATTATGAAAACCAAATCAAACCAAACCAACCAAACAACATTGCCAGGGTCTAACATAATCATATTTAAGGAAACAAGTCAGGCCATGTGACCTTGTAACTAGATGGTCCAATCAAGCTGAAAAATTAATAATAATTACTATAAATCCCATTGACTTCGATTGAGTTTGTAAAAATTATAAACTCTATAAATTTGACATAACTATACCAACTCTTTTTAAGTAAAGCTAAGCAAAAGTAAAAGAAATTAATACAAATGGTGTAGACACAATTATGATCAATGATAACATATATATACTAGTGGTTGGCACACACATGCCCGTGTGTAATTCAAGTAAAAATAAAACCAAAATTTTACTATATATTGTATGTCACTTATATAATAAGTGTTTTCTTTATTTGATCGATGGTTAAGGTTTGAAACTTGCTCTTTCTGTTTATCTAATTTTGTTTGTTTTAAATTAAAAAGTGAACACTTGACAGCATAAGAAGTTGAGGAGGGTGTTCATTTCATATATAGTATAGATAGATATATATTTATTTATTTCGGTGTAAAAGATATACAAACACAACAACATCATCCTTTATGGATTTGAGTAGAGATTCGTGGATGAGTTACTTAAATCATGATCCAAAACAGAAAAAGATAGCAATGGGTTGTAGAAACATACATACCATCAACCAAGCAGAGATCGATGATGAGCAACTCTGCAAAGATGAAATGGATATGAAAATCCCTAAACCAAACCCCGGGAATTGCTTTTGTTGCTTTTGTCAGATTTCAGCAAAAGCTTCACTCTATGAATGAATTAGGCTTCGTTTTTGGAGAAGAAATACTTGACTTTGTAGACGACTTGGGTATCTTAGGAGGAAAAAGATAAGAAAAGAAAACGAAGGGTAGTGACAATAGAAAAGACATGATTTTCTCTTTTTATTATTTAGATGGTTAAAAAAAAAGGAAAAAAAACAAAAACAAAGAAAAAAATGAAAGAGAAATATAAGTGAGATTTTTTTTTATTTTATATTTTAATGAATAATTTTGGTATTATAATATATATATATACAGTCAATTGGCTATTACAATTTTTTGGACATAATCTTTTGATCATATTTTTTTAATATATATATATTTTAAATATGTATACAAGGCTCCATATTAATTATTACTACTTTGAGTCCTAAAAAATATCAGAGTTGACTCTGTAACCTTTAGTCAATTTCTCACCAAATCTCCTTCTTTTCTTTTCTTTTCTTTTCTTTTTTTCTATTTTTTGTGAGAAATGAATATGACATTATTAGAGAGTCCTATTTTTCACAATTTCTCACAATTTTTTTTTAAAAAACAATTAATGAAACATCCATCTCTAAATTTTAATAGTAGAAGAGGTCCAATATATTTTTTCCTCTTAGTTAAGATCCCTCAATAATATTTTATAAATAAATTTCAGTTCTTTGTGACGAGCTGTAATTTCTCTATAAATTTTTCGAAATTTCTCCGTGAACCTAAAATTTCTATTTGAAAAGCTAAAATATCTCTGTGAATATAAATTTCAGTTTGTCAAAATTTCTTTGCGAAAATGTTGAGAAACCCCAACTACTGTGAAAAATATTACAAGTCCTTTATCTTATAAAATCTTAATATCATAATTTTTTTTTTACCTAATTTGTAAACTAAACATGAGAAATAATTATTTTTCTCATAATTTTTTTTTATCATTTCTCATCAAATCACTCAATTCAAAATATATATATATATATATATATTGAATTTGACAATTACCTTTTTAGTAAATTTTTATTTTTTTTAAGATAAAATTGATGTTAAAAAAAGTTGATATGTTCAACAAATTCTAAGAAAATGGCTTTTTTATTTGGAAATTTTTAATTTTTTTGATATTTAGTGATCTGTTTTTAGATTTTTTTTTCTCTTATGTTTTTTATCCTTCTATATTAATCTAGACGAGAAGGGCCCAAAAATTTTATTAAAAAAAATATAAATTTTAAAAATTTTCATTAAACACAAATTCTATAAAAAAATATATATAATTGCGTTAGCAGTTGCCAAAGATAAATGAATCTTGTTAAAAATAAAAAATTTCAATTGTTTGCTAAAAAAACCATAGCCGAAAGGTTTTTTTTTTCACTTAAATAACCAAAAAATAATAATAATTACCCAAACAGTTATTTTTTTCACTTTTTATGGAGAAAATAAAGTAAAGTAAAATGACTACTCAGTTCATGAACCTGCATTTAAAAGGAGGAAGGACAAAAGCATTTTTGTTTTTCTCATAAGTCTTGCTTTTAAAAGGACAAAGAAAAAATACAAGAAAAGCAAGCAAATCATCACGAATTCGGATCCTCGGCGGCCCTTTTCGGCGGCCCTTTCCTGCAGCCCCCAAAACGACGTCGTTTTGGAGGCAAATTTTCAAAAAAAAAAAAAACGCAGAGGAAGAGGGAGGAAGGAGAGGAAGAGGGAGGAAGGAGGAGGGAGAAGGGAGGAGGAGGAGGAGGAAGGAGGCTGTGAGCTCGTCGTCGCAGCTCGTCGCCTCACCACCCGCCGTCGCAGCCTCCTGATAAATGCTCCGCTCGTCAGCAGCTCCAGCCGGCCCATCGGCCCCACCTCTGTCTCCTCCTCCCCCTGTGATTATGGCCCCCTTCAGTCCGGCCCTTCCCTTCCTTCTCCTCCTCCTCCTCCTCCCTCCTCCTTCCTCTCTCTTCCTCTGCTCCTTCCTCTCTCTTCCTCTGCTTATTTTTTTTTTTTGAAAATTTGCCCCCAAAACGACATCGTTTTGGGGGCTGCAGAAAAGGGCGGCCGAGAAGGGCGGCCGAAAATCCGGACTCAATCATCACGCGTATGGAAAAAGTGTGTCCCCCCTTCTTATCATCAACCACAACCACTCTCACTACTTCCACTACCCACATTCCACGTAATTGCTTGCACACCACAAAAAAGGTACTAATGACTACATTCCACTAAATTGTTGGCCCTACTTACATTCAACCGTTGATACATACATGTTTTCTTGTGAAGCCAACAAAAATGATCCGGACCCCTCCAGGGTGACCCCACGACCCCTTTTGATTTGTGATTGGCCAAATTATTTATTTATTTATTTATTTTTTTCAATCACCAACCCCCACGGGGGGTGGTGGGGGTTGGTGATTGAGGAGGTCTCAATCACTTCTCTGAAGTGAATGATAAAAAGGGTGTTTGGTGTGGATTATAGGGAGTGGTTATAACTTATTTTAATTTTGAAATCTGTGTCAAAATATTTGGTGTAGTTTTTGCTCACAGCTTTTTAGGTAGAAATAGCTTAAATAAACTGAGAAAAACTGAATATTTAGAAGGTCGAGAAAGGATGCTTCTGATTTCTACTTTTTGATTATTAACTTTTAGCTTACAATAAGCTGTCCCAAAGGCCCCAAAATCAACCAAGTGAAGATGAGAAATTACACTCACCTGAGTCATCTTCAAATAAATATGCCAATCCAACGAGTCACACCAGATCAGCATATTTCATGTCCAAGAACTTATCTTTGGCCCCCTGTTTGGCAGACATATTTTTGTGAAACAAGAAAATAATACTCGAGATTATATATAGATATATATTAGTGTATACCCATAACTAAAGGCACAATAGAAACAATGTTGAGATTAAAATATAATTGAATATAAAATTATTAAGTTAAAATATAATTTATTCAATTTATTGTTATAAAAAAAAAAAAAAAAAATTTGAAGTCGAAATATAAATAGATGGTCGGTTTGGTTTTGATTTTCAAACTTGAAATTTTATTTGAGTGTATATTTTGAAACTAATTTTTATAAATTTAACATTCAAAACTTATTTAGCTTGCGAGGAAGGTGCTAGGAAACTTCTCTCTGAGTGAAGAGGCAAATCTGCTGCGAGGAAGTTGCTAGACAACTTCTTTGTATTGCAACCTGTGTATAGTGGATAGAGAGAGAGAGAGTAGTGGAATGATAGAAGAGGAGAGAAGTGGTGAGAATAGAAAGAAGAGATGGGCAGAAATCATATTTGGCCCAAACAAATCGTTGTAAAAAAATTATAATTAAATATACAATTAAGTTAAAACGCAATTTATTCAATTTGTTATGACTTCTTTGTATTGCAACCTGTGTAGTGGAGAGAGAGAGAGAGAGAGAGAGTAGTGGAATGATGAGAGAGGAGAGAAGTGGTGAGAGTAGAAAGAAGAGATGGCCAGAAAACATATTTGGCCCAAACAAATCGTTGTAAAAAAATTATAATTAAATATAAAATTGTTAAGTTAAAACGTAATTTATTTAATTTGTTGTAAAAAGGAAATTTGAGGTCAAAATATAAATAGATAATTAGTTTGGTTTTGATTTTCAAACGTGAAATTTTATTTGAGTGTATATTTTGAAAATAATTTTTACAAATTTGAAATTCAAAACTTCTTGCAAGGAAGGTGATAAGAAACTGTACGGGAAAGAAATATACTTTCTCGTATAATCCTGTTGATCAAGTCTGCGTTCCTCTATACGTCGTCGTTCCACCACCTGAAAACACAAACGTGAGCTGGCCGGCGGGTGTGTGCCGGAAACCTCTCCGATGCCTAAGTCAGTAAGCAAGACAAGAAGGCAAAAGCTCAATGTATTCAGGGAGCAAAATTGTGTTACCTCTCCAAAGGTGTTATTGATGAGCTTATATAGATTTCACGTGGCACAATCCTGGTAGGATTCTTACTCCTCCAAGTGTAGAGTCCTCCTAGGATTACTCCTCCTTGCATAGAGTCCTCCTAGAACTCATACTCTTGGAAGATAATGCTTATCCTCCAACACCCTCCTCACTGCTTAAACCAAGTGAGATGGTCCCTCTACAGCCGAACTCCCACTGGCGGAGTAACAACCAGTTCGGTCCTTTCTTCTATCCCTTACCTCGGCGTACCCATGCTAAGGCCGAGCTAAGCAAAAGGGAGTCAACCTGAAAGACATTCTGAGTCAAAGTTCACCTCGGTTTAACACATGTTACGACCGAAGTAACCAAGCATCTTCAGCCGAACTGTTATTAGTTCGGCTCTCCATTTCTTCACTTCTACACCGGGCTCGTACGTCAAGACCGGACTAAGAAGAACCCGAGCTACACCACTCAAGCCTGTAAACCGGACTACCGCAACACTCCGGCCGACGCACACGCTACCCTTTCACTTGGGCTTACTTCGGCCCATCCACCAGCTCGGCCCAATTCAGTATTTACTGCCCTCTCAGAAACTTTGGGCAAGGGTAGCATTTTTGTGTGCAAGGAAGCTGCTAGGAAACTTCTTTGAGTTGCAACCTGTGTAGTGGATAGAAAGAGAGAGTAGGAGAATGATGAAAGAGGAGGGAAGTAGTGAAAGAAGAGAGGAGAGATGGACGGAAACATATTTTCAGGGAAGAGACGGACGGGAAACATATTTTGGGCCAAACAAAACTGGCCATTAATTATATAGATATTTGTCACTAATGGTGTGAGTTGTCTCTACTAATGTCTTCCAAGGAAAAACTATTCAACTTCTTAGAAACACGTATTTTAGTATTTCACCAATACAACACAACTTATCTCATAGTGAGAGCTCACAATAGATCTTCATCAATCTCTCTTGGATATGTTGCTTTGCTACCTGGCAAATTATTCCCTGCATGTTGCCAATAATCACCCTAAATTTGCATGCCCTGAGAACAAATCTTTTTAGCCAAAATAATTATGTAAAATATATTATCAATAAATACAGATTAAAGACAAACAACCAAATAAATTGAAAACCAAAACTAGAATTACAAATCCTTGCATTCACATTCTTAAACTTGGTTGTCATTGACTATTGGTAAATGTGAACGGGCCAAATCTTTCAGTACATAAAGTCAAGAGGATATGACTCATGGTAAGGTGTACACATGCCAGACCTCTTGAGTCTACGGAAGCCAACTCAACCCCTAATATGCATTACGTGACCAAAATATCCAAAGCCACATGCCAACGAACTTCCTTTTATTCCGAAACCCATTGGGAATCCAAATGCCTAAACTGATATCCCACAAGTCACGTAAGATATACTAGGATTGTTTGAAATGAAGAGTCGGCATTTGATTTGAAGAACTAAGAAACCATATCCACAAAATGACTCCATGTAATACCTAGTCCCATCATCACTAGAGAAAGGGTTACTGAAAGATATATTGAGAGAGTGATTGAAAGAGTTAATACGCTCTGTAATTCAATATATCTTAGAAACCAAATGGCAGCTCCATTGTATAGGAGTCGATACAAAACAGCATTATGATACAGATGAAATAGAAAAATGAAAAGAAGGCCATGCGGCCGAAAGCAAGCCGAAAGAAGAAAAAAGAAAAGCAAAAGCAAAGGAATCCTATCATCTAGCAGCTGCATACATTATTATATAACATATGATATTAACATATTATATTAACTATACATTAATATATTAACAGCATACAGCTAGTAGTATTATAATATCAATAGCTTGATTTCCAACACTCCCCCTCAAGCTACGTTGTAGATGTTAATCATTCCCAATTTTTCTATCAGATCTTTGAAGTTTACTCGAGCAAGAGCTTTTGTGAGAATGTCAGCCTTTTGACAGTTTGTTGGAGTGTAGCTGACTTGAAAAACTCCTTCAATCTTTTCCTTGATAAAGTGTCGATCTATCACCACGTGTTTAGTTCAATCATGATGAACCGGATTCTTAGCTATACTGATGGCGGCTTGGTTGTCACAGTATAAAACCATGGAATGCACAGATGGAACCCGTAATTCTTCTAACAGCCTGTTCAACCAGATTCCCTCACAGATACCTAGTGCCATAGCACGAAATTCTGCCTCAACACTACTACGGGCTACCACTGTCTGTTTCTTGCTTCGCCATGTAACCGCGTTCCCCCAAACAAACGAACAATAGCCAAAAGTTGATCTTCGATCAGTCATTGAACCTGCCCAATCTGCATCTGAAAAAATCTCAATTTTTCTATTTGTTGTTCTTTTGGAAGAAGAGACGCTTTCTCGGTGTCTTTTTTAGGTACCTCAATATTCTGATCACAGCAGTCATGTGGTTTTTGGTTGGATTATTCATGAATTGACTGACCACATACTAACAGAGAAGCCGATGTCTGGCCTTGTATGAGAAAGATAAATGAGTTTCCCACAAGACGTTGATATCTCCCTTTATCACTTGGTGCACTACCGTCACTTTCTTCCAATTTGATAGTTGTGTCCATAGGTGTTTCTGCCGGCTTGCATCCTAGCATCCCTGTTTCATTCAGTAAGTCTAGAACCTATTTACGTTGTGAGACTGCTATACCTTTCTTTGACCTAGCAATCTCCATTCTAAGAAAGTACTTAAGGTTTCCAAGATCTTTAATCTCAAATTCCTTTGTTAGGAATTTTTTAAGTAAGCCAATTTCCTCTTCATGATCACCTGTTAAAATTATGTCATCTACATAAACAATGATAATTGCCAATTTCCCTCCTATGGAGTGCTTCACAAATAATGTATGATCGGATTGACATTGAACAAAACTGTACCCTTTCACTGCCTTAGTGAACCCGTTCAAACCAGGCCCTAGGAGATTGTTTGAGACCATACAAGGATTTTCGGAGTCTGCAAACTTTGTTGAAATTTGATGTCGTCTCAAGTCCAACAGGAATGTCCATCTAAACTTCTTCCTCTAAGTCACCATTGAGGAAGGCATTTTTCACATCAAGTTGGTGGAGTGACCAATCGAGATTAGCTGCCAAGGATAAAAGTACACGAACAGTGTTGAGCTTGGCAACTGGAGCAAAGGTTTCTTGATAGTCAATGCCATAGGATTAGGAGAATCCTTTGGCGACCAACCGAGCTTTATAATGTTCTACATTACCATCTGTCTTGTGCTTTACTGTGAAAATCCACTTACACCTAACTGGTTTCTTACCTCTTGAAAGATCAGTAATTGCCCAAGTATCATTCTTTTCCAGAGCCCGAACTTCCTCATTGACTGCCGCCTTCCACTTCGGATACTCGAAAGCTTCCTGAATATTCCGAGGAATGGGTATCTCCGTGATGCTAGAAGTGAAGGCACGAAACGAAGGTGATAGCTTATCATAAGAAATAAAGTTCCCAATGGGATGCTGAGTATATGATCTAACTCCTTTTCTCCAAGCTATGGGCATATTAAGAATACTATTTTCTAACTCAGAATTATCAGTACTATCTATGGGAGGAACATTGTCACCTGGAATGTTGCTTGGATTAGAACCCGGTTTAGCCTCATGGGATTGTTGAGAAAGTGCTCCTTCCTCCGTTTCCTCTTGGATGTGCTCATTATCCCGCAAGTCAACAATGAACTCGGAATTTTCGGCAGGTAAAGATTGATTCAATGACTCAGGAGGTGTGGGATTTTTGGTGGTGATAGATGGTTCACTAAATGACTCAAGGGTCCAAAATTGATATTCCTGGGTTGGAGTCTCCCCCTAAATATCGATTTTAGGGTAGTAAGACTGGGTTTCAAAAAATGTGACATTTATGGAAGTGTAGAATTTCTTGGTGACCGGAGAGTAACACTTATACCCTTTTTGATGTGACGAATACCCAATGAAGACACACTTGAGCGACCTGGGATCAAGTTTACTTCGATACTGTTGATGGATATGAACAAAGACAGAGCACCCGAAAATTTTGGGTGGGATGGTGGAGATGAGGCGAGTAGTGGGAAAGGATGTTAGGAGAAGTTGACAAGGAGTTTGGAATTGTAGTACCTTAGATGGAATTCTATTGATAAGGTAGGTTGCTGTAAGAACAGCTTCCCCCCAGAAGAATTGTGGAACATTTGTGGAAAACATTAGCGATCTAGCAACATCTAACAAATGCCGATTTTTCTGTTCAGCGATGCCATTTTGTTGTGGGGTGTCAACACATGAACTTAAGTGAACTATCCCTTCTTTTGCTAAAAATTCTCCTAGAATGGAGTTGAAATAGTCCCAAGCATTATCAGACTTTAGAATTTGGATTTTTGACTGGAATTGTGTCTGAATCATAATTTGAAAATTTTTGAAGATTTGGCTCGTTTCAGATTTGTCTTTCATGAGGAAGACCTAGGTTAATCTAGTATGATCATCTATGAATGAGACAAACCACCTAGTACCAGTTACATTTTTTATTCTTGATGGACCCCAGATATCACTATGAATTAGTGAGAATGGACGAAATGCTTTATAGGATCGAATGGGAAAATGGGACCGTACATGCTTAGACAATTGACAGATTTCACAATCAAAAGGTTTTGGAGTTTTAAATAATAAAGGAAATAAATACTTGAGATACATAACATTAGGATGACCAAAGTGATAGTGCCACAACATAATTGCTCTATCGTTATTTTGACACGAAACCGAAAAAGAACTACCACGAATTGCCGTTTGAGGTTGTTCCTGTGGATAGTGGCGTTCTTTAAGGATGTAGAGTCCAGAGAATTCCTTAGCATTGCCAATCGTCTTCCCCGAATCCAAATCCTGAAATTCACAATGAGTGGAGAAAAAATTAGTAACACACCTCTTTTCCTTAGTGAGTTTACTAATTGACAATAAATTACAATCCAAGTCAGGAACAAGGAGAACAGAGTTGAGAATAAGATTCCTAGACAGCACAACTGAACCTGTACCGGCAATCTTTGATAGTGAACCATCTACTATTCGGACCGTTAAATTATTTTGACATGAGCTATATGTATCAAAAATTGTTGCATCTCCCGTCATATGATCAGATGCTCCTGAGTCCACAATCCAATGTTTTTTATGTTTCTTACCAACAGTAAAGGCGTTCAAAGAATTACCTTTGTGAGCCAAGGTTCCGGATCCAATGATGTGTTGGAAGACGAACTAGATTGTGACTGTAGTAGTTTCTGGAGCATCTCCATTTGCTCTTTGGTGAAAGGGCTTGCTTCAGGTTGTGGTGATCGTTCATTTGTACCTACCTGATTACCTCGTCCTTCTTTCTCAAGAGGCTGACGTGGCTTCCAATCTGCTGGCTTTCCATGAATCTTCCAGCAAGTTTCTTTCGAGTGACCCGGGTTTCTGCAATGATCACACCAAGGCCTACCTCCTTTATTTTTCTGATGGTTGTCAATAGGAGCGAATTGAGTCTTAAGAGCCGAGCTTTCTGCCATATTCAGTTGTTGGTGGGATCCCATCATAAGTTTTTTCCGACTTTCTTCGCGACGGACTTCAGAGAATGCCTCTCTAAGGCTAGGTAGCGGTTTTACTCCCATAATTCTTCCTCTGATTTCATCAAGATTTGTGTTCAATCCTAACAAGAATTTAAACACACGCTTTTCTTTGACAATCTTTTTATACAACAAACCATCAGCAACACATTGCCAGTTATGAACCTCAAATGTATCAAGTTGACGCCATAGACGAGTAAGGGTATTGAAATATTCAGTTACCGTAAGATTGTCTTGACGTAAATCGTGGAGGGAGCTTTCAAGCTGGATGATTTCAGATGTGTTTTCCTTGTCCGAAAACGTTTCTTTTGCCATGTCCTAGATCTCTTTCGCAGTATCAAATGACAGAAAATTTTCGCCAATGTCTATGGTCATAGAGTTGACGAGCCACGACATGACCATATTGTTTTCAGCTATCCACCTTTTGTAGGTTGATGCTGTGGTTTCTGGCAGCGCTGAGGCTCTGGTGATGTAGTCATCTTTCTCCTTTCCCCGTATAAACATTAATATGGATTGAGACCATTGCAAATAATTTTGCCCATTTAGTTTATGGGCGGTGATCGGAAGATGAGAGGTTTCCATTTGATGAGAGGATAAAGATGATGAGATGATAATATCAGAAGAAGAGGAGGATGAGTCGATAGCCATTCCAAAAGCTGGACCATATTTAGGCATAAAATAAAAGGATAGATTTGAGTAGAAGAGAGAGACAAAAAATTAAAACAGAAAACTCAAATACTGACTGAAGAGGCGAAAATGATGAGACAGGATTACACCTACTCTGATACCATGAAAGATATATTGAGAGAGTGATTGAAAGAGCTAATACGCTCTGTAATTCAATATATCTTAGAAACCAAATGGTAGCTCCATTATATAGGAGTCGATACAAAACAGCATTATGATACAGATGAAATAGAAAAATGAAAAGAAGGCCATGCGGCCGAAAGCAAGCCGAAAGAAGAAAAAGAAAAGCAAAAGCAAAGGAATCCTATCATCTAGCAGCTATATACATTATTATATAACATATGATATTAACATATTATATTAACTATACATTAATATATTAACAGCATACAGCTGGTAGTATTATAATATCAATAGCTTGATTTCCAACAGTTACCCAGCCAGCTTGCCCAACCAAGCGGTTGTGACCTCTCTACTCATTACTCATAAGTCCATGGTTTAAAATTTGAAATAAAAAAACAAACACGACAAGGAATAGTAGAGAAATATAGCAATGAAAGGAAACAACTAAATAACAAGAGGATTCACATACTAAAAATAGAATACTAAAGAAAATTAAAATTGGACCAACACGCATAATTCCATTTTGAGGAAGAATGGATGTTGTATAACTACTACTACTTGGAAAAAAATAACTTATTCCTCTTAGCATTAGTTTCATTACAAATAGTTATATAACATTATCAAAAAAATTCTCAAAATATCAACTACTTTCTCATATCAATTTCGAACTTCGCACTTTGACGGGTCTTAAAAACCTTTCGATGAGTACTGAAGTATACATAGGAACACATTTCTTTACAGAATAACACTGTTGTATATAACTACATATATGGTTTCAACCTACCTTAAGTCCCGAACTTCCTAACATGAAAACCCAGGCACTTCAGAATGCGAAATCCCAACCCTGATCCAGCCTAGTCCCACAATTCATGCTGCAATACAAGAAGCTAATTCTAGGAGCTACTATTTCCACATAACACGCTCTCAATTCACACACCAATTTTCTTCCACAAATCAATTTCCAAACGAAACTAAATGGTTTCAAACCATGTAATTTTGTTTGGAAGTTGATATCCGAACCAAAAAAGTGTATGCACTGAGAAAAACTAGCATATGGAAATAGAAGCTCTCCAAATTTCATAGGCAGAAGCTTGCCCGGTTGGATACACAGGGACTTCCATGCAGATAGGTAGAGAGAGCAAATTGCCTTGAGATATTAAATTGGCCATGGATTGTCCACAGCTTGCCTATTTCTCATTTGCTGAAGGGCCTCATACCTTCTACAAATTAGAAAGCAACTAATCCATGATCTTGCCGAAAAAAGATGGGAAAAGAATAAAAAACACATACCTTGAAACATATAGGTAATTAGACACTTTTTTACACGAGACCATTTGACGATTCCTTTTTCTCTCTCCAGATTGCCAATACTTCATCAGTTCTGAACCGCTGTGTGAATGTCGATTCCTCCAGCAGAGTTGACATCCCGTTAGCATAAGCTAGGAGACCAGTATACGCAATCATTGCCCCATTGTCAATATAGTACCTGTCATCAGTTGCAAACCACCTTCCACCCCTCTCGGAGCACATGATTCTCATCATCTCTTGCAAGCGCTCATTGCAGCCCACACCACAAACAATGAGAACATCTTTCTTGTCACAGTGTGCCATTGCCCGTTCTGTAATCTCCACAAGCATCGGAAACACAGTTTCCTAAAACAATTTAAATTGAATGTAGAAATTGAGCCACAACTTGATCATGTAAATATTTAACTAATACTTGCAATTTACTAGAAACAGCCATACCAAATTACCAACTACATAACCTTTTTATCACCACAAAATATGTATTTTTTTTCAAAAAATATTGGAAGCATTCCAAATGATTACCTGAAGGGAATAGCACAAATCTGCAGGGGTGCATTCATTATTTTTTAGCTTTTCCTCAGCAGTAGCTTCAAGATAACTTAGTATTCCACTAAACAAACATCCATTCCTTTGACGACATAGGGAAGGTCTATAAACTTTTCTCCTTTCTTCGCGAGCTGATGAAGAAGGGAAAAAATAAAAAAGGCAAATCAAGGAGAAAACATTTATTTATTGCATCATTTCAAGCAGGGACGAAACTAGAATTTCAATTATGGAGGGGCCAAGATATGAAAAAAAAATTCTTTTATATATCAATTGTTATCTACTGTCATATTTCAATTCAAAAATAAAAAATAATTAAGATTTGATATTAAAATAAGGGAATCGTTATTCCCATTCAACTTTATTCCAAATATACTACCTTCTTTATTTTTATTATTCATAGAAAGGAGTATATTTGGAAAAAAGGGGAGTGAGAATAGTAACTATGTATAATAAAGAAAAACAATGGAGTATTTGGAGTAAAGTGGAGTAGGAATAATGACTCCCTTAAATAATACATAAAATTTATTATCTATCTAGTCTTCACATTATTAAAAAAGAAGTCATATCTGCTCAACTTTAATATATAAATAAAAGAGAAATCATAAATTAGTTGATTCTTTGTATATGCTAACTCAATTATCTATTAACATGAAAGTAATTTTTTTTTTCTTTTCAAATTTCGAAAGTTTTATTAGGTCTCATGTGAATCTCGTTAATATGATATCAGCATTATAAGTATGCTTCATGTAGATAAACAAATTGTGATGAAAAAAATATATAATTAATGTATTATTACTGTTAAATTGTGCTTTTATTAAATAAATTAAAAATAGGATAATAATTCTATTTTTTTGGTGTTCCAATTCTTTCATACAGATAAACTTGTTTTATTAAGACACAAAGTTTTCAATATTCCTAAGGTAGCAGCAGGGGCCATTTGTAATAACAAGAAAGTTTTGGGCAACATAGCATATCATCCCAATAGCATTGTTTCCTTTGAACAGAGGGGCCATGGCCCCTTACTGTCTACAAATAGATCCGTCCCTGATTTCAAGAACATTTTGTTTGCGAAAAAATAGCACATAACAGCATGACAAGAGCTAAAGCCTATCTAAGAAAAATTTAGAATATCTCCAGAACGAAAAATAAGCATAAAATTACAAACCAAAGTCCCAGAGAGAACCTTCATAAATGAGAGGTGTAATGAATCCCAAAGACATAATCTCAACT
This sequence comes from Camellia lanceoleosa, assembly GCA_025200525.1. NCBI lineage: Eukaryota > Viridiplantae > Streptophyta > Magnoliopsida > Ericales > Theaceae > Camellia > Camellia lanceoleosa. The sequence continues at coordinate 133,738,341 of CM045766.1, forward strand.
TACCCAAAAAATCTAAAACTACACATCAATCATGTAATATCAACGCAGTGCTTTGCTAAAATATAGAAAAACAAAAACAAAGAGATGAAGATATAATAAAAGACCATAGTTAAACACATTTTTAAAATATGATAATAAGAACTAATCAAATAAGATGAAGGTAGACTAATATATAGGAGAAACATCAAAAAAAAAAAAAAAAAGAAGACAGATAAAGCTTCTATTACCTTTATCAAACAAGAACTAACAATTAACTGAACCTTGCACTAAATTCACCAATATCTACTGCTAACTGACCAAACTCACAATAGAACAAGAAGCTCAAAAGTGGAATTGTATATAAAATCTATATAAAGGAAGCTCTGTTTTTTATTTTTTATGGGACTTTTGTCTATTTGTCAAAATATGCACTACCATCAAATTGATTCAATCCAATGGTTGAGTTTGAAAACAAGGCAGAGTTTGAAAATATTGTACAAGAACATTTCAATGGTTGATATCAATGTGTTATTCACTTTGGATGGTGCAAATTTAGCCCTTTCATCTGCCACTAACTCTCACATCTCAAACACGCCTGAGATTAAAAATAAACGCCTCAGAGAAATCCTCCCTCTTTCATATGCTCTTCTCTCTCTCCCTCTCGCCTCACGATGACACCGCCACTCACCGACTACCGACCACCTCTCCTCGCCTCTTGCTGTCTTCTCTTCTCTCGACCACCGACAACCGACTATCTTCTCTCGCCCTCCTGTTTCACCTCTCTCCTCTTGCGACGACATCGCAACCATTCAGAGGTAAACTACAACTTACAAATTTACAATCCATAATATTTTTGTGGGTTTCTCTCCTCTTGGATTTGGGTTAAAGTACTGTTCATGGGTTTTGGTTGATTTTTTGAGGATTTTTATTGGGTTTTAGAGATTTTGGACTGTATGTGTATTTTTGGTTCTTGTTTGAGTTTGGTGATGGATTTTGATATGTTCTTTTTGAAATGGGTTTCAAATTTTTAATTTTTTTATTAAAAAATTGCCGAAATTTTGGGAAATTTTGGTTGATTGTTTAGTTTAAATTGTTCAAAATTTGAATTATTTTTCATATGGGTTACAATACCACTAATGGATTTTCCGTATTGGTTTTGAGATTTTTTCCATATCTGAGCATTTAAGAGGCCTTTGTAGATAATCAGATTTTAAGAACAGGGCATGTATCTTTCCCTAATTAGTGGTTAATTATACCCATTATGACATGGATGAGTTTTGTAAATTGGTGCTAACATTTACACACAAACAAGGCATGCATTTTTCCTTGGTGTGATGTCTTCCTTTATATCTTTCTCTAGGATTGTGTTTTGTAAATGAGTTTTGTTTCACTAGGATTGTGTTATACATGGATTGTTGAATGGTGAAGTCTAACCACATTCTCTTTCATGTCTTTTATTCTTTTTCGCAGCCAATATTTAGTGTTTAGGGCCTTAAGCAAAAGTACCTAAGATTTTAATAGGCCTCTGTAGAATACCTGCAATTAGCATTGATGTGTCCTTATTATCGGGGGCTAATTAGAAATATTGTTTTCGTGTTTATTATCTTAGTAACACACATAAATTGCTATACTATTTTGTTTAATTTGACTATCAATATCATTGTTACATGGATCTTTCCTTGATTAGTGGTTAATTATACCCATTATGACATGGATTAGTTTTGTAAATTGGTGATAACATTTACCCACAAACAGGTTATGTACAGTAGGATTGTGTTATGCATGGATTTTTGAATTGGTGCTAACATTCTCTTTCCCTAGGATTTTTGCATTGGTGTTAATTATACTCTAGGATTGTGTTATGAAATTTACCCACAAACAGGTTATGTAAATTGGTGCTAACATTTACCCATAAACAAGTTATCTTTCCCTAATGTCTTCCTTTATATCTTTAGTCATGTTATGTTTCACTAGGATTGTGTTATGCATGGATTTTTGAATGGTGAAGTTTGAGCACATTCTCTTTCATGTCTTTTACTCTTTTTCCCTAGCCAAGGAAGCTCTGTTTTTGATTCTTGATGGGACTTTTGTTTAAATTTACAACATTTATTCTTGATGGGACATTTTTATTTTTATTTAAATCTACAATATTTATTATTCTCTAATCAGGTTATGTATAATATATTTACTCCATAGTGGCAATCCGTCACCTAATTTTGTGGCAGACCAAACTAACTTATTAGCTTGAAGTGTAAGGAATAACGATTTCATTTCATCTCATTCCAATGAACCAAATAAAGCATAAATGAGATTGAAGTCACCTGATTACTGTTCTGATAAATGATTTGGGTGATTTTGATAAATGTGTGAATTTGGTTTCCTTTTTTAACATGAAAAGTAATGTTCTGTGATCTTTTGTTTTTATATGATTGTTAAAAATTAGAATTATAGTAAGAAAGAAATAGCCTATTGTACTTAACTTATGGCACAATTAAGTAATCAAATAGTCATTGTACAGCCCATTCTTATTTAAACCCAATCTATTTATAGCACTATTAAATGAGTTATTTCTTCACTACAGGTCTGTGGTGTTTCAACCTCTTCCACAACCTTGGAGTTCATTTTAATTCAAATCATGGACAACATTCATATTTTTGGTTATGTATGTTTAGTTTATAGTTGATGAATCGAGACTTAATTTCGTACTTATTATTTATAATTTTTCTCATAATCAAATGCTTCTGTAATATTCTTTATAGGTGGTGATATGTTAGAAAAACAGTAATATTAGCTCTCTATACTCAAATTTTTTTTTAATCTACATTTCTTAATATAATTTTTCTTTTACCTTTCAAATGCATTTCTATATATACACAGATTCAGTTTCTTCAAAACAGAAATGTCAGTGTTGTGATCCATAATTAACTGGACTTCAATGTCCTCTGTGTTCGTAGGGTAAGCCCACTAATCAAACTTATTTGCTTCTCATATTTTTCCTTAATAATTTTTGCTTATTTTTTGAAAGGCAAAGGTAAGGGCAAAGGAAAATGATAAGCTTAAAGGAAAAGGAAAGGAAAACTACTTAAGAAAGGGAATAAAAAATACACACGTGATATGGTTATTTTCAAGTTTGTTTTGGAGCATGTGTAAAAAAAATCATGGGGGAATGTGATATTTTGAAGCATGCATAATCTGTGTAAATTTTTTTTACTGTAAAGTTTGTGAAGATGGGCATGGTGCTTTTAATCCTTAATATTACTAATTTCCAAACTAAATTATGCATCCTTAAAAAACAATACACTAGAAAAAATTATACAGGATCTTTTACAAATATATATAAAAATTTCCAATTAGAAGAGGGAAATAACTAAAGTTTAAAGTGTATTTTAATTAAAATTTTCTTTAAATTATGATCAGGTCAAACTTTTGTAGGATTGAGTTGAAAAACCTATGGAGCTCAAGAGGATAAATAAGACTACATTACTCCGATGAAATTGTAATAAGGTATCCTGACTCCATATTATTTCAATATCTATTTTTCGTATTGTTTCAATATGCTAATGTTGTTGTTTTTTAGATTGTTGTGCATGCTCCTCACTGGAAAAAGTACACAGAAGTTGATACATGAACATTTCAGAATGTGATGGAAAACGAGTTTGAAGGCGTCCAAGCGCTTTAGAGGCATCCAAGTACTTTTTTGTAAAAGAACAAGTTTGAAGACATTATATGGCATACATTTTGCAAAGTTAACAAATATTTTGTAAAGTATATCCTTAATGTTAACCACTTTTGTAAAGCTTCCTACTGATATGTACTTCAATAGATTTCTAATATTTTTGTAAAGTCTCTTATCAATGTAAAAGATTGGACCTTATGGATGGTTATTGAGTGTGGACTGTAAAGTGCCCTTGAAAATTCACTAAATTTAATTGCAACAATTTAATTTAGTGTGTTTGCATATTTTGGTAGAAGTCACATATGCTAGATATGGATTTTTGTATAAATTTAGTGTCTATTGTGCAGGATATTAGAATTACATCGAAAAAGAATAATTTATTAGTGGATTGAAGGAGGAGGATGTTGTAGTATTGTTGCCACTCAATTCCCCCCCCCCCCTAAACACATTGATCATGGTTATGAATTTTATGTTTCTTGATTAAGAAAGACCAGTGTATTTTGATGCACCATTTTCATGGTTTGTTTCTGAATTCATTTATCTTTTCAGGACCTCAGACATTCCAACACAGCTAATTGTGAAAGTAGCTTGGGTTTGTTGTATCATCCATGATATTCTGTGTTAGGTTTTTATTTTTGGCAACCCCGTTTGACAAAACTCCTTTGAGTTGTAATTTTATTCACATTTTACTTTCAGTGAGGCTATGAGTTTATTAGATGCGAATCCAACCCGAATCGAGCCTTGTAGAGAAGTTTGTGATGTTAATGCTTTCAAGATTGCCACTTCGCTGATTATGACGGGGGTCGAGCTGCCCGGTCAGCTCGCGGCCCGAAGCAAAATGCAAAAATGCATTCAAAGTTGCCTGTCCGTTCATGTTATACTTTTCAAGATTTTCCAGTTTTGGCCTTCCCGCTCGAGCGGGGAAATGGGCGCTCGAGCGGGGTTTGCAAGCTCATAGTATCTCTGTTTTGCCTGAAAAAATACTGGAAGGTGTGATTCTCCGCTCGATCGGGGAAACGGACGCTCGAGCGATGAGCCTACATGAAATCACAAAATATGAAATCTCCGCTCAAGCGGGAAGACCCATGCTCGAGCGGACCGTGCGATCCCAGATTTCCAGATTCATTATGCAGTTGGTTTTCTTCTGAAACATGGTTTATTTTGGGTTTCTATAAGAAGTGGGATTACTTTGGAGTTCTGCAAGAAGTTGGTTTTCTACAAACAAGAAGTTGGTTTTCTTTCCCAACTAGGATTGCTTTGGATTTTCTATAAGTAGTTGGTTTTCTCCCAAAACTAGACTATTCATTGATTGAAGTCCTCCAGATCTTCTTTTTGGTTCTTAAAGGTTTATATCTGGGGATATTTTATTATTTTCTTTGATGTTTTATTGAGTATTCAACTCATGGTTTAAAGAGAGTACATCAAAGATTTGTTTGTTATACACAAAAGAGAGAGTTGTTCTTCAGTTGTGGATTCTGAAGAATTCGAGCCTGAAGCTTTGGTGGAATCCGGAGTGGCTCATCAGAAAGACAATTCCGTGGTGAAGATGGGGTTGGAAGAGACACATACAGGTTGGTTCAATTAGGCATTGTGGATTTGCTAGATAATTGAGAGTATACCTGTGTAATTCCTTTAATTCTTCTTAGTGGATTGTCTTGTGGCAGTTGCCCATGGTTTTTTGATCACAGTTGGAGGTGTCCAATTGTGGTTTTTTCACGTAAAAATCATTGTGTCGATTTGTCTTTGATTGTTTGATTGGGATTGTTATATTCTGCTTAAAATTGATACATAATCACAAATCAACATCTAGGGGGTTTCTAGATTTTTCATTCTGGTATCAACAATAAGGTTAGTCTTCAAAGTAACTTGGGTTAGTTTTATTTCATTTATTTATAAGTAGTCAGTTGAAACTGTGCAAAAGTTGGAAGGATTTGAACTATTCCTATTAATATTTGATGTTTTATTAGATTGATTTGAATTATTCCTTAAACAGGGCTGATTTGAAAATATGTTAGAGAATGAGGCGGGAACTCTTGAAGGCACCACCCCAATTATGTGAATGAGGTGGGAAGCCTACATTCATGATAAATTCATTAGGAAATAAAAGATTTGAAATTTATTGGTTATTTCAATTTTCTTTATATCTTTTGTTCCTCTTTTTATGTGAAGTTTTAAATTGGAGTGATATTATCATTTTGAATTGATTCATTATAATTGAATTTCGTAGCACGTGTGGTATAAAAAAAATTTGTTCTCAGTGCCTTCAGACACAGGTTATCCTCAGATCAGTGGGTCTTTTGGGTGCTAGCCTTGCTAGATCAGTGGGTCCAAATCAACGACATTGCGGCAACAAATCGAAGAAGAGGATTTTCTTGACCTTAATCATCAGTTTCTCAATGCTCAATAGGTTAGCTCTCATGACTACATTTGTTTCTTCAATATGACTATATTTGTTCGTTCCTCGTGAGGTTCTACTTTAACCCAAAATTTAAGAATTAGGATACTTTGTCAGTGACTCAGTGCTGAATTTATCTGTGAATAGAATCAATACTTTGTTTAACAGAGAAACCTTCTATTTGTTAGTCTACTTTCAAATTCTATTTTTTTTCATAGTGTAATGATTTAACTATGTTTATTGTGGAATCTAATCTCTTTTTGTTCTTGGTATTATTGATTGGCAAGTTATTGATATTGACATAAATAGTGCATCTCTAGCTTAAATTTTATATTATTGATATTAGCAGGCTAGAATTTTATATTATTATGTGTGTGGTTTTGATTGATTGCTTGCTTGAATTAGATGATTTGATTCCTGGTCCAAAGAAACTAACAAAATGCCTAGGAAAACAATGTGCAACCTTTGTTTTTTCCCCTAAATATTTAATGTATATTTGTAATCTCATCATACACCACCAGTTCAGCCCACGTGCGTTTGGATTTTGTTTTGACTGAAGATTCATAATGGAATGATTCCCACTCACTCCCACCCCCTATCTCAATTAAAATTTTGGTTTCATTTAATTGGTACAAATGTGTTCAATTTCCATGGAATTCGAAACTTTACCAATGTAAGCAAGACGGAAAATTCAATAAACCAAATGTAAATTCAATATCTATAAATTTTTGGTTTATTGAGTTATTGATATTGTTTAATTGGCATGAGTTATTGACATAAAAGGTAAATTCATGAGTTAATTTGTTTTAGACTTATAGAAGTTGAGTCGGAGTTTTTATTCACTAAGATTCAAATTCATGGCTTCTTTGTGTTAATGATAGATATTTAATTTTTTTTTTTTCAGTTAATTGGTTTTGAATTTCATAACTTAATTATTTAGATTTATAGTATCATCCTATTCAATCTTTGATTAATCCCATTAACAAAAGTCTTCTTATTTACATAAAGTCCTCTAATTGGTTGTTTATAATTTCATCATTATCACTTGGTTTAACAGAGAAGCCTTCTATTTGTTAGTCTACTTTCAAATTCTATTTTTTTCATAGCGTAATGATTTAGATATGTTTATTGTGGAATCTAATCTCTTTTTGTTCTTGGTATTATTGATTGGCAGGTTATTGATATTGACATAAAACAGTGCATCTTTAGCTTAAATTTTATATTATTGATATTGACATGTTTGGAATTTTATATTATTGTGTGGTTTTGATTGATTGCTTGAATTAGATGGTTTGATTCTTGGTCTAAAAAAACTAACAAAATGCATAGGAAAACAATATGCAATAACTCATGTCTTTGTCAGATTGATTCAATTTAGTTAAATTGATAATATTGGGTAATAGTAAAATCAACTTATATTGTCTTTTGAGTATAAATAGGACAGTTTCATGATTTCATCCTAAAATAACCACATTTCATCGTAAAAGGACCACTTGTGGCTATGGCACTCCAAGTTTTAAAAAAAAAAAAAAGAAAACACATTCAACTTTTTTTTACACAACGTGCATGGTTTTTGTAGGGAATGTTTTAAATCACAACTTTGAGCACTCAAGTACGATCTCTTCAATCATTCTAAATTTTTTTTATCTTATTGAGGTGGTGGTAATTTTCACTTTATGGTTAAGCCTTCTAATTGTTGAATTTAAGAAAGCCTTCTAATCGTTTCATTAGGCACTACCTAATAAATTGTAATATAAAAATTTATTACACATAAATTGTTCGATCTCATGTAATTATTTTGTTTTTTGTGAATCCTTGGCACCCGATTAGAGTGATATATTTCGACTTTGACTTTTAAATTTATTTATTCCTTCAAATTTCAAGTGTATAAAATGACAATTGTCCATGATATTGTAGAAGGTAACATCTTTGTATTTAGATTTTTTTATTGGGTTTCTCATTACGCATTCTTTTGCTGTGATGAGCATATTGAAGAAAAACAATGATAGTGAGAATCTTGAGTAAATTGTTGTATAATAATTAATTGGGCAAAACTTTTTGCCATTGCCATGAGCCTAATAATAATGAGATTCCAAATTGGATGTAATTATTTATTTTCATTTGTTTTCGTGTATTATCTAAATTGTTAAATTCTTCATGCTAAATTGAAAAAGAAAAGAAAGAGGAGTTATACTTAGCAATTCATATTCAATTTTTTTTTTCCGATACAATTCATATTCATATTTATTAAGCAGCAACATGTGAACTCACAAGTCATGATATATGCTAATCAAGAGACTTGGGAACTAAATTGAAAAGTGCTTGATCATATGTTCAATTCTTGTTAATTCATAGTTATTGGTTTCTCTATTTTTCAATGGTAATATGATTTTTCCTGTTATGATTTTTTTTAATTGATTTTTTAAAGTGAATTTAAGCATTAGAGTGATTTTGTTGCAGGTGACTAATCCACATTACAAATGTTGGAATTGTGTTGTTTCTCTATGTGTTGATAGTTGGCTCTTTCATTCTAAACCGAAAAATTATTCTCTTTTTTTTTTTTAAAGCTAGGGTTGTTTTTTTTAAAGCTGAAATTCATTACTCTTTTGCTTATGCTACACTAAAATATAGAATTCATTATTTAGACTTTATTTTTGAAGTTTGCTATTTGAGATATATGAATATTTTTATCAGTTCAATGTGTAAAAACAATTTCAACTTCTTATCTATGAGGTTATAAATTGAAAAAATATTATTATTTTGAATTAATTTATTACAATTGAATTCCATAACAGATGTGATACCAAAATAATTGTTGACTGTGCCTAGATGTGACACCAAAAAAATTGTTGACCATGCCTTCAGGCACGGGTTATTTCTACTTCATATATATGACATATAATAAATATATATACTTATATATTTTGTGCGTCTCTTCCACATGTTGTGTCCTACATTTTTGGAAATTGACGTGTTGGTATGTCCTCCATGTCGTGTCACATATCTGTGTTCGTGCTTCTTAGAACACAATGCAAAACTAAATCAGAGTAAGAAATAAAGTTTTCTCAACCAGTCGGCAGAGAACAGATCTATAAAAAAAAAATCAGCAAACTTCTACAGTTAAACAAGTAAAACAACAAATAGCAGCTCAATTTATTTTTTTGTCTTCCTCAAGTTTGAAGACATTTCAACACAACAACCTATAAAAGATATGACTATTAATGGTTAGTCTCTGTGTCAATCTACCATTGATATAGGTGAAGGAAGCTTGCTTCCAATTGCATACCTGCTCAATGTTGTACCCAGGGTTTGGATCATTAGACAGAGTTAGAACGCTTGCAAACCAGTCCAAGCAATTCCCAACAGCAATTTCTATAGTCTCACCAAAAATCCGATACCGCCCCTCGCTATATGCAATCACCTATGTGTTCCCACCACTTACATATAGCACAACAGGGTCATCTGCTCTAGTGACAACCCTTCCCATCTCAATATGAGCAACACAATGATTTACCACAACAATGGGTTTCTTCAAAAGCTGTGAAAGAACGTGCACAGCAACAGCAGCAACCTGTAATGGCACACCCATGCCTGGTCCTTTAGTGTAACAAAGACAATCAATGTCATTTGGGGTTATCTGCGCAGTCTTGAGAGCAGATTTGATAAGCGGCAGGATGTGTTGGAGATGGTGTTGGGTAGTTTCTCGGGAAAGGAATCCCTGCCCTGGTGGGGTAACATAGGTGTGTCTTGGGTTTGATAAAATTGAGCCATCAAGGGTCACAACCCCAACACCAATCTTATTGGCTGACCCCTCAAACCCTAGAGCTATCATCTTCTTTATCTTTAAGAATAATATGCTCGACTCAAATCCAACAAGTCTGCAAATTAGGTTGATGACTTCAACTGAAATTATGTATTCCTGTTATCTGGGAAGAAAAAATACATAGTTAAGAGACTCCGTCACGACTAGATATATATACTAGTAGCAAGGCATCGTGTGTTGCACGATTGGAGGTGCCAGTAGTGATTATGAAGTTGTAACATGAACGTAGACAATAATAGCATTGTAGTGGAAAAAAATAAAATGGGCTCAATGTTGGAAATAAATTGAATCAAAAGTACGGCAAAAGGAGGTTTTTGTTGAGATGATTTCTTAGAAAAGGTTGAACTTCAATTTGTCAACATCAATTGTCAATTAAAAGATTTGAAATGTTTTTTTCCCATATTTTTTAGAGGACTCCATTTTTGGAGTCAAATGAATGGTTTTATTGAAACTGAAACCCATTTCTCCAATTTAAACATACTATACCTTTTTTTTTAATGTTTATTTATTGGATTGACTCCAAAATAGTAAATAAAAATTTTAGACTATCTCAAATAGAAAACAAATACTATATTGACCCCTAAATCCTATTTTACATAGTTTTTATTCAATTGAATAGGGTAACTTTGTTTTTATTCAACCGAATAGGGTGACTTAAATTATTTAAATCAAAACCTTTTTTTATTTATTTTATGTATACTAGATTGACTTCAAAACAGTAAATGAAAATTTTAGTATCTCAAATAGAAAACAAAAAGACTATATTGAATGCAAAATCCTATTTTACATAATTTTTTATTGAAAAGGATTGGGTTACAAAAATTATTTAAACATGTCATGGTACCCCTTAACGGAAATAGCAAGTTCTTCATTCTTGCACGAGATATATGTTCCAAGCTAGGCAGAGTTGCCAGTTATTCTAAACTTGCCTCCAAGAGATGATTCTAAATCTAACTTCTTCAATTAGATTACGAATTGTTTAATTTCTTTTCCTCTTAAAGACTCTGTTATTCATCTAAAGAAAAGGTTATCCACTACTTTTTTTTATTATCTAATTTGTGAACAAGCTAATTCTAAAAGGAAAATTATTTGAATCATGTGGCAATGGCATTTTTATAATTAACCAAAAATATCAAAGCCGAATGGAAGATTTCGGTTTTCATTATTCAAAAACTATATCCAACTGTTTGTTGTATAATTGATTGGTTTGGTTTGGTCTGGTTGGTTTTTTCAATAGACAATGAAAACTAAACCTACCAAAAACAAAACAAATATCAACAGTTGAATCAAAACATGAACAACTTCTGGAAACAATGATACGTTGATTTTTGCTTAATATATTCGTGAGGATAAGTCTGGGGAAATTTTACAAACAGAATTGAGCTTAGGGTTTCAAAAAATTAAGGCTTTTCTAAAAACTTTAGTTTTTAAAGAAATTAGGGTTTGAAAAATTAGGTTTTCATTCAGGTAAGGCCTTCAGGGAATGAATCAGTGGATGTGGAGTGTGGACTTACTGTAGTCGATGGAGATGGAGAGAGACAATCACTGCCTGAGAGCTTGAGCTTGAGGCTGATATGGATGTGGAGTCGAACTCATGTGTCATGGGAGAGTGAGAGTGAGAGTGACAGAGTGACGCCGATAGCTTGAGGGTTAGGGTTTCTATGATGAAAGTGGAGAAGAGAGTGTAGGCGGGGTTTAGGTTAGGGTTAGGCTCAAGTTTGACGACAAAGGCGAGAGAGATGCTGTGCTGCTGCTGCTATGTGATGGACTACGAGAGAGGCGCGAAAGAGGAGAGAGGGAGCAATGCGACTTAATGCGACATGCAAAATTGGGCCGAGCTGGGTCTTGGGCCGAGGTAAAAGAGGCCGAGCGAATGGCCCTGTGGGAGTTACTCCGGTTTGGAGATATAGCTTCTATGTTAGACCGATTGAATGTTAGTCCGGCCGCGTGAGGTTTACTTTTTACTCCGGCTTGGAAGTATGATGTTGGTAGTTCGGTTAAGACACATGATAACCGAGGTGTACCAAGTCCATGAGGGGACTTTGGTTTGGAGATAGTTCGGCTCAACTCTCTTATGGTTAGCTCGGTCCAAACATGGAAAACCGAGGTAAGAGACTCCTGTGGTTAGCTCGGTTTAGGCATGGAAAACCGAGGTAGGAGGGAATAGTACGTGTCTGATCTGGAGATGTTACTTCGGTCCTAAAGTAGTCCGGTCATAAGAAGAGCCATCTCACTTGGTTTAAGTAGTGAGGGAGGGTGTTGGAGGATAAGCATTATCTTCCAAGAATATGAATTCTAGAAGGACTCTACGCATGGAGGAATGAGAGTCCTAGAAGGACTCTACGCATGGAGGAATAAGAGTCATAGGAGGACTCTTCGCATGGAGAAGTTAGAGTCCTACCAGGACTGTGCCACGCGAAACCTATATAAAGCTCACCAATATCACCTTTGGAGAGGTAATACAATTTTGCTCCCTGAATACATTGAGCTTTTACCTTCTTGTCTTGCTTACTGACTTAGGCATCGGAGAGGTTTCCGGCACACACCCGCCGGCCAGCTCACGTTTGTGTTTTCAGGCGGTGGAACGACGACGTATTGAGGAACGCAGACTTGATCAACAGGATTATACGAGAAGGTGAAATTCTTTCCCGTACAATTGGCGCCGTCTGTGGGAATTACAGACAAGAACAACCTCTTGATCAAGTTTTTTTTCGAACATCAATGGCGAACAAGAAGCGCCTCGATCGCCATTGACGGACTAACTCGAAGGAGGTGCAAGGCGCGAAGGCCTACCTTTGGTCCCTCCCATGGCGAGCCCGGAACCACAAAGGCGAATTCGAGGGATGCGAGGGACGAAGAGGAATGGCAGCCTCATCCTCTCGCTCGCAAAGCCCGTAAAGACAAAGGCGCAGAGTTGATCCTCAAATCGGAGGATCGTCGAGAGAGCAAGACGAATGATCCGTAAGATGGCGGCGGACATGGAGTCTCAAGCGCCAGATGAAAGGAAAAGAAGTGGCGACAGAGAGGGCGAGTAATAAGACGCCCCGCCACTCGAAGGTCGTGGTAGGAATTCTACACCTCTCAACCAGAGGACAAGCCTCGGGGCGTGACACGCGATCCAGATCTTCCAAGACTCGTCACCAGTGTCCGAGAGGACGAGGCCCGAGAGGTCATACATCGAGGGAGTACCTCATGGCCCTCACATACGCATCATACGAGGTCCAGACAGACGGAATTACCTAGGTCGTCCGACCTAAGGTCCATGTTGGAAGAAAAGGCGCGATGGAAGGAGGACGCCAGTATGCGCGATCCCCACAGGTTCTGCCTTTGCGGCGATTGGCTCCTCGGGACGCATGGAAGCGCCGAGGTTGGAATGCCAAGCCGCACTTGGCATCTGAACCAATGGATAAGGCATTGGCGAGGCTGCAGACCTCACCATTCGCCCCGAGATTGAGAACGCGCCTTCCGTCAAAGCTTCCTACAACCCAAGTTCACGACGTATGAAGGAAAGACAGACCCTTACACCCACTTGAGCCACTTTCGCCAGGTTATGGCTATATACCGGCGGAATGAGGCTTTGATGTGTATCCTATTCCCTCAAGCCTCGGCGACCTAGGCTTAACTTGGTTTGAGAAGCTTCCAGAGGGCGATAGCCTCTGGCTCGGGCAATTGGCGAGGCGTTTGTAACTCGGTTCGTAACAAACACAAAAACTCGGTGGAGATCGACAGCTGTTCTCCATCGACATGGGCAACAAGGAGACCACGAGGTCTTACAACGATGCATCGGGAGACATTCAACCAGATTGAGATCGCCCAACCAACCTCGCCATTACGAAGATAAAAGAGGCCTTCCGGGAACAGTGAGGGACTCTATCACCATGACTCGCCACTTACCATGGAGGCCACGATGGAGAGAGTGCATCAAAGACATCAGTGGAAGAGGATGGCGCCGTTAAGGCAAAAGCGTGCGCATCAAGAACACCGTGAGAAGAAGACCTCAAGAAGGTCAACACGGAGGTCGCCAAAACCAAAAGCATACAAGGCAGCGAGACAATGATGAAGACCAGACAGAGATGGTTGAGAGTCCGAACTGCCATAACCACGGTGTTCAAGAAACCGATCTACCGTATACTCAGTGAGATTCGAGACGAGCCTTTCATCAAGTGGCCTGCCAAGTTAGGCGAGGCCCAGAAGGATTATGATGACAGATCCAGATGCACCTTCCACAAGGAAAAGGGGCACCGAACTGAGAACTGCACACCGTTGAGGCAGCATCTGGAAGAGTTGGTGGCAGCGGGCCACCTGGATAAGTACATAGAAGGAGGGGCGCAGCCAGCCCCCCAAGACCACAACCTCCCCAATGGAATGCCGATCGACGCCCCGCCACAAGGCACCATCAACGTAATCCATGGAGTCTTTGAACCAGAGCGAGTATGCGAGCTCAGAGGTTCAATTAAAAAGGCAGAGCACTTGAGAGAGGTGCTAAGTGCCCAACCAGTCGTCAAAAGGGGGAGGACAGAAGCCACAAACATCATGTCCTTTTCGGATAAAGACTTGGACAGAATATATTGCCCACACAACGATGCCTTGGTTGTCACTCTCCGAGTCAAGGATTTTGACGTCAAGCGGATTCTGATTGACCAAGGTAGCTCGTGCGAAATCATGTACTACGAAACTTTCAAGCAACTCAAGTTGCAAGACAAGGACTTAGCCCCTGCCGTATCTCCCTTGATTGGATTCAATTCTATGCCAGAGTGGCCAGTCGGCAAAATCATTCTCCCAGTCAGAGCAGGGAGTGTGACGAAGCAAGTGGAATTCTGGGTGTTAAAGGTTCCCTCCACCTACAACATCATCCTAGGCAGAACATGGTCAAGACGTCATGCGCCGGTGGCATCCTCCTACCACCAAGTGATGAGGTTCCCCAACGACACGGAGTAATTGAAGAAGTATATGGGGACCAGATTATGTCCAAGCAAAGGCTTCGTCAAGAACAAATGGCAGCTACCGCAAAGGATATGTTCATTCGGTTGAAGAACCGGAGAGTAATGAACTATTCGCGGATGTTGGCAAAGCGGCTGATCAAAAAGCAGTGGAGGACTTGGTAGAAGTCAAAATAGATGAGAAGAACCCGGAAAAGTTCTTCCTACTTGGATCGTCGTTGTCCCACACTGAGAGATTGGAAGTCTTGGAATTTCTGACCTCCAACATCGAAGTGTTCGCCTGGACCCCATACGACATGCCAGGCATTGATCCCAACTTTATTTGCCATCAACTAAATGTCCACCCTTCTGCTAGACCGGTCATCCAACGCATGCGCAGATCGGCACTCCACCACGCCGAGATAGTGGCAGAAGAGGTGGGTAACTTGTTAGAAGCAGGGGCGATTAGAGAGGTGCACTACCCCAGGTGGATCTCTAACACAGTAGTAGTGCCAAAGAAGAATGGGAAGTGGCGCGTCTGCGTCGACTATAAAACTGTCAACAAAGCATGTCCAAAGGAGCTTCCCGCCAAGGATAGATCAATTGGTGGACCTAACAGCAGGACACAGCAGGCTTAGCTTCCTTGACGCATACAGAGGCTACCATCAGATAGCCATGCACGAACCAGATCAGGAAGTAACGTCCTTCACCACCCCAAGAGGACTATATTGTTACAAGGTCATGCCCTTTGGCCTAAAGAACGCAGGGGCGACGTTTCAGAGAATGGTTACCAAGATGTTTGAGCCATTGTTAGGCAGAACAATGGAGGCTTACATCGACGATATGGTGGTCAAAAGCAAGGATGCGGATGACCATCTAAGGGACCTAGATGAGATGTTCCAGATCACGGCAACACAAGCCGCGCTTTAACGCTCCAAGTGCGCATTCGTAGGGTCCGTAAGTTTCGGTTTCGGTAACCAATCGGGTATCGAGGCGCACTCCCAAATCAAAGCAATTCAAGAGTTAGAGAGGCCTAACTCGCTGAAAGAAGTGCAAAGACTCACCCAAGATGGCGGCAAAGAAAGACTTAACCGATTCATCACCGATCTTCGCAGATTGCATCCATTCTTTCATCATTAAAAGCTAAGTTTGAGTGGGACGAAGAATGCGACCGAGCTCGAGAGTTTGAAGGAATACATGTCTTCTCCACCATCGCTTGTCACCCCAAAGACTGGAGAGAAGAACTCTTCCTCTACTTAGCGATCTCAAAGACGCGTAAGTGCGTGTTGGTTCGGCGAATGAATCCAACATCTACCTATCTTCTATGTCAAGAAGACATTCTTGGGAGCCAAACAAGGTACTTGCCTCTAGAGAAGCTAGCACCGCCTTAATGATGGCCTCCGTGAAATTGGCGCACTACTTTCACGCCCACACCATTGTCGTCCTCACAGCCTTTCCACTAAAAGCTTTGTTTGAGAGGGCAAACTTTTCTGGGCGGATTTTGAAGTGGGCAGTGGAGTTGGGACAATATGATGTGAAGTTCCAACCCAGAACCGCAGTAAAGGCCCAATCTTTGGCAGACTTCGTCGCAGAGTTCACTCCTAGAAGCCACCAAGTCTGCCCAATCGATCTGACTGGCACAACCGAACTAGGGATGGAGATTGACGCCGGAATAGCGCAACCCCTAGCCCAGGTTACTCAGCCGGAGCCCGAGGCAGACCATAGTAGAGAATGCAAGGAGAAGGCAGACCTTGCTACACCAAGTCAGAACTCGCCTACAACCAATGACTTAGTCCCATCGGAAGACAAGGGGCCGACTGCAACCATGGATCATGATGGAAGCCCCAATGACATTCCAGACCCCACAACATCGTCTGATCCCTCCACATGCTGGAAGTTGTTTGTTGGGGAGATGTGGAAGCTCTTTATGGATGGAGCATCTAACCGACATGGCGCAGGACTTGGCATAGTCCTCATCTCTCCAGACGGTCTAGTAGTGGAACACGCGATCAACCTTGGCTTCCCAGCATCAAACAATGAAGCGGAGTATGAAGCGCTTCTTGCAGGACTTAAGTCAGCGGCCTACATGAAGGCCACCGAACTCATGGTCTACAGTGACTCACAGTTGGTGGTAAATCAAATTTCCGGCGACTATGAAGCAAAGGATGAAAGAATGGCTAAGTACCAAGACTTAGTTAGGACAGAGATCAAGAAGTTTGAAGTCGTTAGAATAGAACAGATTGGCAGGGAGGAGAATAGTAGAGCAGACGAACTAGCAGGCTTCGCCTCAATGGCAGATACCTCCATCCCACATCCTCTATTGATCGACTATCTGCCCAGACCAAGTATTGAAGACCCGTGGTCAAGAGGTATGTTGTGCGGAGTTAGGTCCTTCTTGGATGGATCCCATCATCTCGTTCTGAAAGACGGCACTCTACCAGAAGATAAGAAAGAAGCCAACAGAATAAGAGCCAAGTCGCAACGATTTTGGCTCTCTCCATCCTTAGCATTATACAAGAAGTCGTTTTCAGGGCCTTACTTAAAGTGTGTCCACCCCAGCAATGTAGAAGCATTCTTGTTTGAAATACACGAAGGGGTTTGTGGCAGCCATCAAGGAGGAAGATCATTGGCATACCGAGCTATTTCACAAGGATATTGGTGGCCCTACATGCAAGCGGATTCGGAGAAGTATGTCAAAAAATGCGAAAAGTGTCAGAAGTTTGCGCATCAAATACACCAACCTGCAAGAGAACTCCTACCTCTCACTAGTCCGTGGCCTTTCGCAATGTGGGGCTTGGACATAGTGGGGCCACTCCCAACAAAGACCAGCAACAGAAGTTCTTTCTCAAGAACAGACTACTTCACAAAGTGGGTGGAAGCGAAGCCTTGGCGCCAATCAAGGAAAAAGATGTGAAGAAGTTTGTCCGCGTAACATCATTACTCGCTGGCATACCAAAAGCATTGATTTGCATAACAACGGCACTCAGTTTGATGGCAGAATATTCAGAAGCTTTTGTGAAGAGTATAAGATCGAGTTCTACAACTCCACACCAACATATCCCCAAGCAAATGGACAAGCAGAAGCTTCAAACAAGGTAGTCTTGGATGGACTAAAGAAAAGGCTGGAGAAGGCCAAAGGCAAGTGGGCAGAAGAGCTCCCACATGTTTTATGGGCTTACCGCACCACACCTCGACGACCAACAGGAGAAACACCATTCTCCTCAGCATATGGCATGGAAGCGGTCATCCCCTTAGAAGTTGGTCTTCCTACAATTCGGAGCGAAAACTTTGATCCAAACTTCAACGCCGAAGCAATTGCATTAGAACTTGACCTCGCGGAAGAAAGAAGAGAAAAGGCATTGGTTCACATCGCCTCCTACCAGCAAGAATTGTCCAGGAAATACAACAAAAGTGTACATCCAAGACAGTTCAAGATCGGCGATTGGGTACTTCGCAAAGTTATGGGCAACACATTGGTCCCAGGAGATGGCAAGTTAGGGCTAATCGGGAAGGTCCTTACAAAGTGGTCGGACTAGCGGGCAAAGGGGCATACCACTTGGAAGATAAGGACGGCAAAGCAATTCCTAGGCCATGGAATACCGCCAATCTCAAGATATTTTACTTTTAGCTTTTTTTTTTCTTCTTTTGAGTATGTGTAATTTTCTACTTTTTCAATAAAACAAGTCGATTTTTTTTTCAGTATATTTGCTTTCCATAGAAAGTAGTTTTAGCAAGTTAGTAGCATTGTAAACATAGTTGGCCGGAATAACCAACTATCAACCCTCCTAAGCCCAGGATCAGGATCCAGGCTGCAAGACGTTTGGTCGGAATAACCAAACATTCTATTCTAAGTTGGCTGGAACAAACCAACTTAGAGGTTGGCTGGATTAAACCAACACTTAGCCAAAGTATGGGAATGGCTACACAGAGGTTGGCCGGATTAAACCAACTCTTTGTACTCTCCAGCCGAAGTATGCTATATCGGCTGAAGAGTGGTTGGCTGGATTAAACCAACACTTTGTACTCTTCAGCCGAAGTATGCTATATCGGCTGAAGAGTGGTTGGCTGGATTAAACCAACACTTTGTACTCTTCAGCCGAAGTATGCTATATCGGCTGAAGAGTGGTTGGCTGGATTAAACCAACTCTTTGTGCTCTTCACCAAGTATGCTATATCGGTCAAGAGTGGTTATCGGATTAAACCAACACTTTGTGCTCTTCAAATTAAGTATGCTATATCGGTCAAGAGTGGTTGGTCGATTAAACCAACTCTTTGTACTCTTCACCAAGTATGCTATATTTGAAGAGTGGTCGGTCGATTAAACCAACTCTTTGTGCTCTTCAAATTAAGTATGCTATATCGGTGAAGAGTGGTTATCGATTAAACCAACTCTTTGTACTCTTCACCAAGTGAGATATATCTATCAAGAGTGGTTGGCTGGATTAAACCAACTCTTTGTACTCTTCAGCCGAAGTGAACTATATCGGCTGAAGAGTGGTTGGCTGGATTAAACCAACTCTTTGTACTCTTCAGCCGAAGTAAGTTATATCGGCTGAAGAGTGGTTGGCTAGTAAGTTATATAGCTAACCGAGATCACAGTTGTGTAAATAAGATCATGGAAAAGTAAACGAGCATGCAAACACAGAACCGGAATGAAAGTTCAAAATTTTTCATTAAAAACAAAAGGAAGTACAACTGAGGGGTCATAGCCCGGTTACAGGCATCCAAAACCGAAATACGAAAAAAATAAAAAAAAAGTCATCCAAGGAGCGCATCGAGTCCGGCATCAAGCTCCGCTTCAGCAGCTGCTTGGAGACCGGTTTGAGGAAGGAGCCCGGTTTGGACCGTGGTATCAACTGGCAGGATAGAGTTAGTTGGTATTTCGTTAGATAAATCCACTGTTGGCTCCAACCGAGCTGCCTGATTGCTTTGTTGATCGGTGGTAACCGGGGTCAGAGATGGCTCCCCCTCATCATCATCATCATCATCATCATCTTCATCATCTTCTTCGTCATCGGACCCCTCAAGGAATGCTTTTTGAAGATCGTCCGCATATTGCTTAAGCGGTTTTAATAAAGTACGGTGGAGCGTTAAGCATCGGTGTCGAGTGCAACCGAAGCTTCTCCACCGCCAACCGCACTTGAAAAAGGTCCTTGTCGCCACATTGAAGACCGTAGGCATCTTCAGCCTTCTTGAAACCTTGCTTTCTGGCCTTTTTTACTTCGGCCTTCAGCAGGTCTATTTCGGCGTCTTTTTTGGTTTGCAGCTGGGCCATCTCCCACAGGTAATAATCTTTCACCTCGGTCACGGCCTTTTGCTTATCACTTTCAGCCGAGGTAACCAGGCCGGTGAGACGTGATACCTCGGCCTCCAGTTCGGCCGCCTTGGTCTGGGCTTGTGTTAGTTCGTAGCTTTATTACGGCGTCTTTCATGGCCTGCCTGGCGGTCTTACGAAGTTCCATCACCTGCCGGTGTGCAAGCGTGGTTTTCTGAAGAGCCTGCACAAAGTATGGTAAGATTTTTAGTTGTTGACCGAACTGGAAGTTGGACAAATTTTAGAGACAGAAAGGACAGTATTGCTTACCACGATCATGGACTTCGAAGCAGACCGAAGTGACTTTACCTCGGTGTTGAGCTTCTTTTGATGGTGCTCCATGTCTTTTGGAAGGCACACACCTCGCCAAATTGAAGGCCGAAGGTGGTCCTTATCCGAGACAATCTGAGTCATCCTCGCTGATAGCTTCGGTTATTGAAGACTAGGGGAGCCCATCGGGGGTTCTGCACCGGTTAGATGACTCCTACCGGGGTTCGATGCGTGATAGCTGGTGGGCTTGGTGGAAGTATGTTCTCCTCCTCATCAACAAGTTGTGGCCCGGTTTCACTAGTCCGGGCACGCTTGTTTCGACGAGAGGCAGAAGGCTGCTGGGATGGAAGAGCCACCACGGCCTCGGTTGATCGGCCGGTTTGTGGTACCTCGGCTGGGTTTGTTTCGGTGAGCATGGCCCTCAGTCTGTTTTTCTTCGCCATCTCTTGTTCGGCTGTGAGTGGCACGAGGACGATTTCTGGCAAGCTTGGGTCCGGTTCTGGTGGGTCTTCGAGGAGAAAGTCTGTTACTCTTGCTTTTAAATCGGAGTATCTCAGAGGTCGGCTCAAAGTCGAAGTTTTGCCCAACTTCTTTCTCTCACCCGAGTGTGGCGCGAGTACCAAGGTTGGGATGACCGCCGTCGGGAATAGAGGAAAGTCAATCAAAAAAATAGATTAAGTGTTAGTTCGGTTAGAGAGAAAACCGAAATAAATAAAGTTAAGGAATGCAAAAGTATGAATACCGGGCTCTCCTTTCTTCCAGCTTTATTCTTGGCCAGGATCCGGGCACGAAAGTCTTCGAAATTTCGAAACCCAAAGGAAGTCATCGCTGCTTAAGTCCTTATCCGTGTGTGTTTTATTATTTTCTCGCCACCAAGACTCTCAAATAGTAGCACCAACCTTGGTTTTTGGATCCTATTGAATATTGATGTAGTATCTCGGCCAGACCTAGGTTCAGACCGGTTTGTTGGTTTAGAGCATCTATGCCCATTATAATTCGGTATGTGTTGGTGGATAGTTGAGTTGGGCAGTCGTCCGCCTAAGAATTGTGATATTAGTGGTCGGATTTGGGAATCTGAGTCCGGTTTCTACTATGGATTGAAGGGTAAATGGGACAAAGCCCTCTTCATCCC
Source organism: Camellia lanceoleosa (assembly GCA_025200525.1). Lineage (NCBI taxonomy): Eukaryota > Viridiplantae > Streptophyta > Magnoliopsida > Ericales > Theaceae > Camellia > Camellia lanceoleosa. Next base: position 133,759,849 of record CM045766.1, read on the forward strand.
ATGGGTCGACTCCTTGTTCGGCTAGTTCTAGATTTACATCGGTTGGAATGTGGTACTGTTCTCGGAAATCGGCTAGGCCGCCTGGGGTTTCTACCAAATGTCTCAGATTTCCCCATTTATTCTATAAGTTATGATATAATTTATCTCGGTTGAAAGAGCGTGCTCAGTAGTCCGATCGGACGCGCAGAGGGAGTGCCTGGGCAGCCTAAGTCTGCAAAGTTGAAAAACAAGGTGTCAAGCACAGATCAAAGACCGTGCTACAAAAATAAAGCGAGAAAAGGTTGGTTTTATTTCGGTTCTTGGTTGCTATGTTATCCAGACGGCTTGCATAGTGTTTTGTTATCTCGGTTTCACTTATGGATTTTCCTAGGTTAGGCCTTGAGGGCGACTTTCGAGTTCGGTTTGAAAACTCAAAGTCGCTTAGCCCCCCAGGGCTTAGCTCGGTCGAGGGTCGGATTTTTTAGTTCAAAGCGTTTTTTATTACGGCTAAGGTGAGTCAAGTGGCAACCTATTAAAACTATTACTGTGGGTTGTACAAGTGCTAGTTCGGTTCTAGTTCTCCTAGACAGCACTAACAGTCCCTAGTTCGATTGGATGCATTTTTGTGGATCAAATGATCGTTCTACCAGCACTTCATGATGTTCATAATGTTCTTGTGAAGTTATTCCCAGAAGCGAAGCTAAGTGTAGAAAGTGTTTAGCAAGCACGCAAGAAACATATAGCTACGAATTAAATGAAAGCCAAAGTACATGGTATGAGCAACTATGGAGTAAAACGAAAGCACTGAAACAGTGAAAAGAGAAGCAGATTAGAAAAAGCTTACCAGGAAGGGAGAGAGGCTGGAGGTAGAAGCAAAGTAGCAATGAGTGGAAGGCAAGATCTCTTGAGACGACGGATGAAGAGCAAGAGAGCAAGGAAAGAGAGAACAGAGAAGATGAATAGTGAGTAAGGGACAAAAATGATGAATGTGTTTTGTGTAAAAGGCGGAAGGCGGAACTGCTCAAAAGTTGCGAAATCACGAGGCGGCGAATACCTTGTGAACGGCCATTAGGGGCTTGCCACGTGTCAAGGAAGGACAATCGATTCGCCGCAAATTGAAGAGACGTTTGAGCGGACAGTATAGCTTCTGCGTGCTTAGCTCGGTTGGGAAAGATAAAAGGTCTTAGCTCTACCGAAAGGCTTGGGGTTTTTAGCTTTTGGAACGGCTAACGGATTGTTAGCTCGCCGAGAGGTTAAAACTCTAGCTTGGTTGGTAAACAAGTAATCCCTATCACGCTTATGGATGGAATTAAGGGCAATTGAGAGGGCAATTTATACAAAAATTAGGCCGAGCCGGTCTTGGGCCGAGGTAAAAGAGGCCGAGCGAATGGCCCTGTGGGAGTTACTCCGGTTTGGAGATATAGCTTCTATGTTAGACCGATTGAATGTTAGTCCGGCCGCGTGAGGTTTACTTTTTACTCCGGCTTGGAAGTATGATGTTGGTAGTTCGGTTAAGACACATGATAACCGAGGTGTACCAAGTCCATGAGGGGACTTTGGTTTGGAGATAGTTCGGCTCAACTCTCTTATGGTTAGCTCGGTCCAAACATGGAAAACCGAGGTAAGAGACTCCTGTGGTTAGCTCGGTTTAGGCATGGAAAACCGAGGTAGGAGGGAATAGTACGTGTCTGATCTGGAGATGTTACTTCGGTCCTAAAGTAGTCCGGTCATAAGAAGAGCCATCTCACTTGGTTTAAGTAGTGAGGGAGGGTGTTGGAGGATAAGCATTATCTTCCAAGAATATGAATTCTAGAAGGACTCTACGCATGGAGGAATGAGAGTCCTAGGAGGACTCTTCGCATGGAGAAGTTAGAGTCCTACCAGGACTGTGCCACGTGAAACCTATATAAAGCTCACCAATATCACCTTTGGAGAGGTAATACAATTTTGCTCCCTGAATACATTGAGCTTTTGCCTTCTTGTCTTGCTTACTGACTTAGGCATCAGAGAGGTTTCCGGCACACACCCGCCGGCCAGCTCACGTTTGTGTTTTCAGGCGGTAGAACGACGACGTATTGAGGAACGCAGACTTGATCAACAGGATTATATGAGAAGGTGAAATTCTTTCCCGTACATATGATGAGAGTGGAGAAGAGAGTGTAGGCGGGGTTTAGGTTAGGGTTAGGCTCAAGTTTGACGACAAAGGCGAGAGAGATGCTGTGCTGCTGCTGCTATGTGATGGACTACGAGAGAGGCGCGAAAGGGGAGAGAGGGAGCAATGCGACTTAATGCGACATGCATCGACGGCCCTGTAGGCAAGTTCAGAGTGAGAGTGACAGAGTGAGAGTAATATATGTTCCAAGCTAGGCAAAGGGCAAATTACATATACCTCCGTCGAGGTTTACCCAAATTATAGATATTCTCTTGAAGTTTCGGAAATTACAGATGTCTCCCTGAGTTTTATATTTTCATAACAAATTGCTCCCTGAGGTTTATATTTTCATAATAATTTGCCCCCTAATTTGTTATGCAAATAGTACCTTCAGGCGGTATCTGTAATTTCTCAAACCTCAGGGGTATCTATAATTTTGCTAAACCTCGAGGGGATATATGTAATTTGCGCTTTTTAATATCCTAAAATATTACCCTCTTTAAAAAAATTAATAACTAAAATATATAAATTTTCTATTTTGCCATTCTTTTAAATTTATATATCAAAAATATAATTATAACAATTGATATTTTCAAAAAAAATCAAAAGACAATTTTGAAAAATTAATATTTTTTAATGTAATAATTATACTATCAAAAAAAATTAAATTCCTTAAAAATGACTAAAACTTTGGTACAGATGGAGTATTAACCTTGTTGGGTTCCATCCTCACTGGGAAATTCTAATATACACCTTTATAACTTTATTTTAGTTATTATTATGAGTTATTTAATTATATCTCATGTGTACCATAGTGTCCTTTAAAAAAAGTGTACCATATAGTTATGTTAAATTTTTTTTTTTATTTAGATATAACTTTATTTTTGTTATCATTATGAGTTCGTTAGTTATATTTCATGTATACTATAGTGTTTTCCACAGTCCCTTTTGGTTTGAATTTTTTCAAAACTAAGGCTAAGATTGTTTTGATCAAAAATATTTTACTCATTTTTTGTTATTTAGTTGAATAAAAAGTAAATAAAATATTTTTTAAGGAAAATATTTTTACATAATTCGTACAAAAATGATTTACCTTTAAAAATTTTGTAAGTTAATTTTTACAAAATTAACTCTTAATCAATATATTTTTAACAAATTTAGCATTTTCAAATAAATATCTTAACTCACTAAAAAATCATAAATGGCACTTTATTGAATCAAAATTTCTCTTTTTGGCAATGAAATCTTTTAGTATCAAGTGTTAACCAAATGCCGAAAAACAAAAACAAAAACAAAAATATTTTATGTCAACACAAACAGAGCCTTAAAAACAACCCCAAAAAATATTTATTTTTTCAATATTTTAAGAAAAAAATTTAATTTTACAAAATTAAAAATTAAAATATATTTTTAAATTTTTTAAAATTATTTTCTCTCTCACAAAAATAAAATCACATATGACATTTTTTTATTTTTTCACCAAATTTTCTTTTAATCATTTTAAAATAAAAAACAAAAATAAATTCTACAAATCACACGAAACAAAGTCAATTATTCTATTTACACATAAATTAATAACAATTGGACATAACACAACCTCTTTACACATGCGTGTGAAATTCATAAAAACATGAGACCCACTTCATGTAACAAAGATTATATTCAATTGGTGTTAATTTTTGTATTCTTAAATTTTTTTTAAAAAAAATGGTCTAATTAGCTGGTCCAATTTTTGATTTCTTTCCTAATATATAGAAGTCTTCAAACCCTGTTGTGGAGGGCATATTTTGTGAATGACAACACGTGGCGAAGGTGGCACCGAAGTGTCAGCCGAGGTGCCACGTGTCATGGTCATAGCGTCGAGGTGATCTTGGCTAGGCCGAGATTATTTGCGGAGATACCGGAATCCAAGATGAGCGGATAAAGGACAAGAGTCTTAGAATGAGAAAGGACCTCAGTCTGGATAAAGATAAGGCTCTTAGGGAGTTTATCTCTATCTGGCTGGGAGTCCAAGATGAGCATTGAGCTAGAGTCCATTGAAGCTAGGCTTCTACAAGGATCAGATTAGTACTAGCTATAAAAGTAAGGCACCCTTGTGGGTTTAAGGTACGGTTTTTATATTCTGGCTAGTGAGTTAAGCACTAATCGCTATCTTTGAGAGATAATTGAGTACTGACTTGATCGTCGAAGTGCCCCCGGGTGGACGAACCACTACCGGAATCTTATCTTTCTGTGACAGGTTGTTCAGGTGTAATCTATTCTGTTTGTGCTTTCCTACTGAGTTCCTATTTGGCAGTGTAGTCAGAAATCAGCACCCACAATTTGGCGCAATCTGTGGGAAACATAAGAAGAATAGATGGCCAACAACGAGCAGGAAAAAAGAATTGGGGGCGACATCCCTAGTGGGAGTGGTGAAAATGTCAAACCTAACGTAGAGGAGGATAACTGCAATGAAGAATCTCGGGATAAAAATCCCGAAGAAAAAGACGTCGGCCAAGAGCGAGATGTACCAAAGAAAGCATGTCAGGGCGGGTATTACAACGAAAGCGACCTCCAGGTATAGAAAGATAGATGCCTGAAAAGGGACGACAAGATGAAGGGGATGGAAAACAAATTGGTAAACCTGCAATCGGTTGTCAATTTCATGATGGAAAACAATGTCATGCAGCCACCGTTCTCATTAGAGGACACGCCGATTCCAGCAGCCAAGAACGATGCCCAGAAAGGGGGGTAGAAAGCAATCCCTGCAGTCCCTCAGCATGAGAGGGCAAGGGAGCATTCGCATTGGCCTTCGAGGGAGATCGGGCGAGGAGAATTAATGAGAGAAGAGTCTCAGAAAATACATTATGCCAAAGAACATCGGCATCTTCACGGGAATGAGCTTTGTTTTGACACGACGAATGGAGAGAAGTCCAAGAGGACTCATAACAACACCGGGAGTACGCACCAAAAAGACTGAAATCTGTAAACAGCCGAGCTCCTGGACAGACCAATGAGGATTTAAGGGACTACCTCTAGAGAAAGCGACAAGATATGAGGTCACGTTCCCGATCAAGCCGAGAACACCATTCTTAGTGGAATTGGACAAGTTTGAAGCCCTGAAAAGGTTCCACATGCTGAGATTCCAAATATACGACGTTCAGTCTGATCCTAACTTTCATGTCAGCTTATATTTGAACTCAATGGCACTGTATACTAAGATCGAGCCATTGTTCTGCAAGGTGTTCCCCTCATCCTTTAGGGAAATCACATCAGATTGGTTTCGCAAGTTGCCGAAAGGAACTGTGAAAAGTTGGGAAGGCCTGGCCGAAATGTTTGTAACCAGGTTTGTTACAAACAAACTGCAACCGTTGAGGGTAGACTCCCTAATGGCTTTGAGGATTGGTGAGGATGAAAACCTCAAGGCTTATGCCAAAAGGTTTTATGAGGTGTTTAACCAAATACCAGAGTGCAACCAAGAGGTGGTGGTCGTATCTTTTAAGAACGGCCTAAACGATGATTGTCTACTTCGGAAGTCATTGGCGAAGACTCGGCCAAAGAGTATGGAGGAGCTCATAGCAAGGATCGAAAAATACACCAGAGCAAAAGAGGACACACCACGGACAAAGGCGTCGAAGCAAGAGAAAAAGAACGACTCGCCGAAGCAAGACCGAGTGTCATGACCCAAATCTGCCCCATGGATTAGAGTCATAACTAGCCAGTAATCATGAGATTACCTACGACCTTAGTCAGAAATCAATCCGTTCTTAATGACAAGGGCTAAATTGCGAAAGAAATTTTTTCAAAAATTATCCATTGAGCTGTGCATACATGGCTTAAACAACATTCTTACATTCACACAATAACTCACACCATATACGTATTCACAATGAGTATGTCATACATGCTAGCAAAAATTCAGATTACATACGCGGTCGGTCAAGGTTTATGCTACATGACCACAAAAGGTTCAAAAGAGTAGTAAAGCAAAAGCAAGGCCTCTGCATGAGGTGACCTTGGTTGACTTCACAAGACTTGGTTTCTCAATGCTCACTGGGGCTGGGGCTGGGGTTGGACATCCCGTTGCTCACCTACATACATATAAATACGGAGTGAGCTAATGCCCAGTGAATAATACCAGAGTAAAGAAGTTAATGAATGAGATTCGTTCATGAATGGATCATACTTATAATTTAAACATTTGAAGTACTATTCCGTCCATATCAAATTTATAGATCATAATGAGTGAAACGACCTCGGGTCCAATACATGTATAAGACAAAACGACCTTGGGTCCGTCTGTACAAAATGACCTTGGGTCCAATACACTATCGTAGACCAACTTTAGGTCTAATGAATCCATGTATCAAGGACCACTAGTCCTCCATAACATATGGCTGAATGACCTTGGGTCCATCATCCTTATATTCATAATTATGCGCATATGATTGTGATCACATCCATACTCATATTCACAACAACCTTTGGTCCAATCAATTCTTTGTTCGAAACGACCTTTGGTCCAATCAATTCTTTATTCAAAACAACCTTTGGTCCATTTAACATTCATATAGAACGACCTTCAGTCCAATTCATATATAAGATGACTTTCGATCAATCTTATTAATCATTCCGAATGGCCTCAGGCCCAATCTGCATCCCTGTCGAGTGTACCAAACGGCCTTAGGCCCACCTTTCATTTTTACATTAATCACTTTACAAATTCTATTTCGAATCGAACAATAGAAAACTCATTCATAGCACAAATTCATAAGTTCAAAAATTCACCACGTGGGTAATATTTAGACAATAATGCATACACAAAAATATCTTTACTAAGATATTACTCACAGTGCTCTGGTGCTTGATTCGTCCTTGCGCTTGACCCGACATAATTCATAACACATTGGGTCATATTACAATTCATTATGTTCTTTAACTTGCTTAACATTCTTAGGCCTCTTTCATGTCCTTTAATTCATTTACAATGTTTAATGCATGCCTAAGAGTGCTTTGAAGTGAAAGAAAACGGAAAATAAAACATAAAATGCCTTTACAAAATTTCTGAAACAAGGCCCTCTGCTCGAGCGTAGCTTTGGATGCTCGAGTAGACCCCTTTAGTCTGCAAAAGTGCTGGTTACTTGTATTTTACGCTCAAGTGAGACTTTTGATGCTCGAGCGAGAAGTCTTGCAAAACAGGGCCCGCTTGAGTGACAGCACAATCTCTGCAAAACTTCTGAGAACTAAGTTTTCACACTCGAGGGGGACTTCCCACGCTCAAGAGGGGAGGTCGAATTCTGGGTTTTCCAGAACTATGCTTGGAGACCAAAACATATCTTCAAATGCTCAAAACATATGTTTTTTATGCAAAATCATGGAAAAACCATTATATGTCATGAGAACATGGATGATTGAGACCAATTACTCAAAATCATGATTTATCTCCTCAAATTAGTTCTCATTCTTCTTAGTATGGTCATAGTTTATGCATTCAAACTTCATACAAATTTCATAACTCCATGAATCCTCTATGCATGTCAATCATTGACTCCAATCCCATTTCAAATGGCATAATGATGCTCAAAATCATGAAGCTCATTAAATTTATGCATGCATGTATGATTTGATACTTAATTTTTCATAATTAACATGCTACATGCTAGATTATGCATATTCATGGCAATTTTCTACATGCATGGCTACATTGACTTCAAATTCACCAAATTGAACTCAATTCATATGCTTGATTACAATTTATCCTTGAGTTCACATAATTACAACTCAAACTTATGAATTTATGTCTAAACACTCACCTAGAGGCTCAATTCTTCCAAATTAGTTAGTACTTGAGCCTAGTTCTTCAATTCTCCAAGCTTTAAGCTAATTCTTCAATTTATTTTTATTTTTTTGTGTTCTCTCTCTCTCTCTCTCTCTCTCTCTCTCTAATCGTCTCTCCCTCTCTCTATATTCTTCTTGGCTGATATGAGCTCAAAACAATGAGCTTGGGTGTTAAAAGGGCCTATATTTATACACTCGGCTAATCAACTTGATTAGGCTAAGCAATAATGTTCTAATTTAATCATTTTGATTCTAATTATTCTGATCCGAATCAATTTCTAATTAAATTTCACTGTAGGCTCTAAAAATTATGCTAATCGCAATGGCGTAGTCAATTTTGGTTTCTTATGCTTCTAAGACCTTCAATTTAAATTCTAAAACAGAAAATCAAACAGATTTTCCTACGGTGAACAGATAGAAATACAAAAACACATTTAATCATGTAATTATCACTCAAAACCACATCAAGCATATAATCACAATCATAATTAAGATCAATTAGCATAACACAGAGTAGGGTTGTCACACCGAGGTAATACAAATTTTAATAGACAAGTAGGACTAAAGACTGCACAGGCAATCACCAAAGTGTTCTGCAAAGGATCAGGAATCAGCCTTTACTATAAAGCACCAGAGAAGATTTTGGGTGAATTTATGGGAAGAAGCCTTAGGAATCACTAAGCCTACCACAATGAGGATGGGCATCTGACTCAGGGGTGCAGAGCCCTAAAGACACATCTGGAAGACCTGGTGAGACAAGGTCCCTTAAGGGACCTAGTAGATGAGGCCAGAACAAGAGAAGAACAAGCAAGGCTGTCCTAAGCGCCGGCAGCACCACCTCCACTGGCACTACAACTACAAGTAGACGGACCTCGAGTGATCAATGTGATCCACTCGAAAGTCCATGAAAATGAGGTACGTGGCGAGACCTAGAGAGTGAAACACTTACAACACGTGTATCAAGTCCAGCAAAAGAGGCCTAGGGCAGATGAATACCAGGGACAAACGGTGTCCTTTACTAAAGCCGACCTAGACATAGTGCAACATCCACACAACGATGCTCTGGTGATATCCCTAGAGATTGGAGAGTGCCAGGTAAGGTGCATTCTAATTGACCAAGGCAGCTCTTGTGACATCATGTATGTCAGATGTTACAAGATGCTTGGCCTTCACCAAGATAATATGGAACAATCCAACAGTCCAATGGTCGGGTTCAATGGAACGCCGACATGGCCCTTGGGGGAAATAAATTTGGAGGTGCAAGCAGGCACCAGGAAGGTGAGCATAGAGTTTACAATCATTGACACCCCTCACCTTACAACGTTATCTTAGGAAGGCCGTGGTTGCACACAATGAGGGCTATTCCCTCAACATTGCACCAACTATTGCAGTTCTCAACAGAGTAGGGAATTGAGGAGATTATAGGAGATTAGGTGCAGGCGAAGAATTGCTCTATGGCATCAATGAAATCCACCTGCAACGTACGAGAAACAGACACAGTCGAGATTGAGGACGAAGACATGGAGGTCTTGGATGACGTCGGCAAAAAACTAGCCAAGAAGAGTGAGGAAGCCTTGAAGAAGAATCTAGTCCAACAAGGGGATAAAGAGCGTTTCTTCTTTCTCAGCTCTGGATTGGTTGAGGAGGAGGAAAGGGAGTTAAAAGCCTTCTTATGAGCAAACATTGAGGTGTTTGCCTGAACGCCATACGAGATGCCTGGCATTGACCCTGAGGTCACTTGCCATAGACCCTGAGATCACTTGCCATAGACTAAATGTGGACAGGTCAGCTAGACCTGTCATCCAACGAGCAAGGAGGCCAACGTTGATGCATGTTGAGGCAGTAGAAAAGGAGGTGGATAAACTGCTGGAGGCCAGAGCCTTTCGGGAGGTAAACTACCCAACTTAGTTGTCAAACACAGTTGTTGTGAAGAAGAAGAATGGAAAGTGAAAGGTCTGCATGGACTTCACTAGCCTAAATAAGGCTTATCCCAAAGACAGTTCCTACTCCCCAAAATCGATAAATTGATGGATGCCACTTCAGGGCATGGAAGGATGAGCTTCTTGGACGCATACATGAGGTATCATCAGATAACAATGTACCCCTTGATGAAGAGAAGACTGCATTTATCACCCCAAAAGAATTGTATTGCTACAAAGTGATGCCTTTCGGGTTGAAAAATGTAGGGGCAACGTACCAGAGGTTGGTGACCAAGATGTTCAGGCATTAGATCGGCAAAACAGTGGAGGTATACATTGACGACATAGTCGTGAAGACCAAGGAACCTGAGGATCATCTGGCCGACTTGAAGGCAAATTCTAAGAAGTTGAATCATTACTTCCAAGCCCACAAGATTGTGGTATTGACTGAGCATCCCTTGAAGTCCCTGCTACAACAAGGAGACCTGACAGGCAGGGTAGCCAGATGGGCAGTAGTATTGGGCCAATACGACATGGAATTTAGGCCCAGAACAGTAATCAAAGGCCAGGTTTTGGCCGACTTCGTTGCCGAGTTCACTCCTGGTGCCATCCCACGTCGGGCTTTGATGAGCCGCGGCTTAGGATGTCCAGGAAAACAAGAAGAGACCTAGCTGGGAATGAAAAATCCCACAGTAGAGCAGAAGAAATAAGAAAAGCTCAAGCCCTGCGATATTTACATCGGCGAGTCCTTCCATCTATTTGTTGATGGGAGTTCAAACTGACAAAGAGTGGGAGGTAGGAGTAGTGCTAATATCATCGTATGGGCGGATGCTAGAATAATCTACTCAACTAGGGTTTAAAGTGTCAAACAATGAAGCAAAATATGAAGCACTGATCGCAGGATTAAAGTTGGCAGCAGCAATGGAAGTCGACGAGGTGGTGGTCTTTTGTGACTCCCAGCTTGTTGTGAACCAAGCAACAGGCGAGTATGCAGCCTAAGATGAAAGAATGATAGCCTATGTCAAAGAGATTGTCAGACTATTAGCCTTGTTTCAAGACTGCCGACTATAATGGGTTAGCCGAGATGACAACAACCATGCCGATGCCTTGGCTAACCTGGCTAGTGCAATGAAATCAGGGGAGGCAAGGACAATAATGGTTGACTATTTGTCAAGCTCAAGTGTAGAACCACTGATCACAGAGTACGAAGCAATATGTACAGAGATGAGACTAAGTTGGATGGATGCAATAGTAATATTCCTTAGAGATGGGAAGCTACCAGATGATCACAAGGAAGCACACAAGACCAGACTGAAGTCGGCGAGGTTTAGTCTAATAGAAAAAGGACATCTCTAGAAAAAGTCTTTTACTGGCCCCCTTTTGAGATGTTTGTACCCTTTACAAGTTGAAGACTTCTTGTATGAAATATATAAAGGAGTATGTGGAAGCCATGTATGATAACCCTGTCCTGTGCTATGTTAATTAATCATGATTATGTTTGTAATTATGTGCTTAATTTGAATTTGGGTGTTAATTGCATGATTATATGTGATTTTGGCCTTATATCTGTTCACCATAGGAAGATCTGTTCAACTTACTGTCATAAACTCAAAATTGAAGGCCTTATCGGCCACAAAAATTGAAATTGACTATGCCATTGTAATTAGCGTAATTTTTAGAGCCTACGGTGAAATTTAATTGAAAGCTAATTCAGAACGAATTAATTAGTTTAAATTGACTTAATTAAGCACCATTGATTAGTCCTAATTAAGTGTGATTAGGGAAAGCCTATATAAAAGAGCTAAGGATCTATATGGGCTCGAGGCGATTCGATATGTACGACAAAAACACAAAACGGACCTAAGGCCGTTCGTATATGAAATTTACGGGTCCAATGTGCTTAATATGAATCTCATTCATGTAACTCCTTTACTTTGGTATTATTCACTGGGCGTTAGCTCACTCTTATTTATATGTATGTAGGTGAGCAAAAGGATGTTCAACCCCAGCCTTAGTGGAGTTTGAGAAAGGAACCTGACTTTTGTGAAGTCAGCCCAGGTGTCTCATGCATGAGGCTTTGTTATGATCTTTTGTATTTTCTTTTGCCATTTCCATTAGTCATGATAGACCATTTATGTGTATAAGCTCTCTTTTTGGTATAGTTGACTACACGTTTGACATGAATGATCCTGGATGTATAACATGCTAACTGCTGGTATGTGGTGTGAGTTATTATCAAGTATATAGGAAATGTTTTTAACATGCCATGTAAGCATAGCTCATTGGACAAAAATTTTTTAAGTCCACTTCCATATCTAGCCCCATATTATTAATATTTAATTGATTTCTGTTTGAGGCCGTAGATAATCTCATGATTACTGGCTAGTTGTGACCTTAACCCATAGGGGCGGGTTCGGGTCATGACAAAGTAGTATTAGAGCACGAGTTAATAACTCGCACACTTATCCAAATAAGCCATAAGGTGTCTAGAAAAGATTTATGATGCATCCATTTGATAAGTACATGCTCGTAAGCATTGAGAACATGTGATTACATGAGATATGAATTGTTGTATTATTGTGTTCAACAAATTTTGTTTTGTTATAATGCAAGTATATGAACATGTGAATCATGAATTGTTGTTTATGTGCATTCGATTTTGCAAATGGGTGTATATGTGGAATATGAATATAGTTAAGTATGCAATTATTTAGTAAGTGTTCAACATGTGGTATCCGATAAGTATGCAATCTTCTGTTATACATATGACTATTTGTGCCTCAATTATACATAAAATGTGAATTGAAATGATGTGCCTATGTGTAAATATGCCTATGTGTATCTGTGTTTGGCATGGCATAATAAGAGTTTGTGTAGATCATGGACAAAACAAGGGCATATGAGTTGGCAGACTCTTCCACAGCCTGACTCGATAGACTAGAAAGAATAGTACAAGAAATGGCAGAGGTTTTAAGACAACAACATCAGTTACCGCTACGACAAGAACCTTTGCCACCACCAGCACAAGAGCACCAAGTGAATGTGTTGGAAGTCACAAAATATGTTAAAGTGATAGATCGAACACTGATGACCAAGGCTAACATGAATCGATCTTCTGAATGGAAAAGCAAGAGGCAAGGCTTTTTCTCAAAGAAAAGATCATTTAAAAAGCAAAATACGGGATCATCGCGCACTTCAAACTCCACAAGGAATACAGCACCGACATGTAATGAATGTGGTAAGAAACATCGAGGAGTTTGTTACCGAATTTTTGAGGCTTGTTATAGGTGTGGTGAAATGGATCATATGGTAAGGAACTATCCTTGGACTGAACAAAAAGTGAATAGACCCGCCATCTCAATTGGATTCATACCAATGGCAGGAATTGATAATCAGAATAGAGTAATTGCACTCGTCCCAGAAAATACTCAAAATACTGCGACCGTTACCCCAGGTATCTACACTGTTTATAAACGAATGCCTATGTATTGATTGATTTCGGACTAATGCATGTATACATCCTTGCTTGGGATATTATTTGATTCGGTTCGACACGTTCTTTCATATCTGCTACATGTGTATCTAGATTGGTTAGATCCACAGGATCAATACCTTATTTATTGTATGTATCTGCTCTATTTGGAAAATTTGTGAAATACGTGTTGGGGATATTGATTGACTCTGTACATGAATATATATCTAAACCTATGCTCAGGATGATTTGTTATATCACTATCATTATTGACTAAACCACCGGGATATGACTCCATGATTATGTGACTAAGTTGGCACCCCAAATAATGACCTCTATAATTTGTGAAACCGTGCACTTTCATTGGTAAAAATTGATTGAACTATACGATTGGTCCCGACTCGTAAACCTATGCTTTTGTGATTGTATGACTGATGTGGAACTTCTGCATAACGAATCCTATGTTATGTGCAAGCGAGGAACTTTGTATGATGCGTTACTGTGTACCATATACTTTCATGTAAGACTTATCTGGGAACCGCTATATTAACTATGGTACATACCTCCTGATATGAACAACTGCATGTCTGTGCACTTACATGTGAACTTATGTGGACAATGTCATATTGTACACTTTAATATGAATCATTGTGATGTATGACTTTGACATGACTTTGAGAGCTGATGAACTTAGGGCAATTGTGAAACTCTTAACTGTGTACCTAAGTGAATGAAGTATGCCCTACAGAACCAAATGTATCCTATTTGAGAATGATTCGATGAAATTTTTATTCGATTCAATCTGATAGAACTTTTGTTTGATTTGACCTGACGGAGCCTTCATATGATATATTTTGAAGGGACCTTTGTTTGATTTAATTTGACATGACCTTTGTCAGAAATGATTTGAGAACCAATCTTTAACTATTGAGGACATATGTGTTATAAATGAACTGAATTGTGCAAATCCAGTGATTGGATGTTTTAAGGAACGATGCTTGTATATTACCATATTCTTATTTATTTAACGCTATGGAAACCGATAGTAGTAGATCGATTTGATTATAAATAGTACTGAACATTTATCTTTGACTGATCAGAATATGTTTTGTATAAGTAAAGAGTTGCTTCAGTGTTATCGGATTTTGGGAATTCATGTTACGGTAATTGTTAACCGCAAACTGTATTAATTGTGAACACTATTGGCATTAGAAAACCTTGATTATTCGAAAGTGTGTGAATTTAGTGCGCCCTGTAAATGATTTCTAAGTGCCATTATATTCTGTAATTGGGGCTTTGAGGATGTGTAAATTGTGCTTAACATGTGATTGACTCCTTCGATATTACCTTGATGTCATGAGATTAATATATGAATTGCGTTATGCTCATTGACAACTATCAGATAACATTGAAAAACTTGATGGAACAGGGAATCAAACATTGAACTGAATTGTAAACTGTGAACTGTTGAATGATTGAGAACACATGTATTATGTTACAAATTGACTGCTTCAGTATTATTGTACTTTACAATCAATGCTACGAGGATATGTGAACTATGTACATCGTATGGTTAATTGTTTCGTTGCTACCTTTGTTGACTCGGGAATCAGTATCTAGATCCACTTTATATTCTTGAAGAGTTTTGATTGACCTTGGATAATTGTGATGAGTCACTGAACCAAATACCGAATTGAATCGTGAATCACGGAATGATTGAAGAATGAATTGAACTTCTGTGATAAGGGAGTGGATCAAACTTCTATGGTAAAGATAGTCGACATCTGAAGTAAATATGTTAGTGACCTATCATGACGAAGGAAATTGTTGAATTTGTGTCTAAATGTTTTCAGTGCCAACAACTCAAAGTCGAAGATCAGATATAGACGAAACTACTTCAACCTCTCTCTATTTCGGAATGGAAATAGGAATATGTGACTATAGATTTCATTGTGGGGCTACCTTGGACACCCAAGGTATAAGTCCCATTTAGGTTATTGTATATAGAATTACTACGTCTATTCATTTCCTTCTTGTAAAATCTTCGTATGACGCTTATACGCTAGCCACTGTTTACATCAATAAGATTGCTCGTTTGTATGGGGTTCCAGTATCCATTGCTTCAGATAGGAATCCTAAATTGTGTCTGAATTCTGGCAAGCCTTCAAGAGGCAATGGGAACTAAATTGTGATTCAACACCGCTTTCCATCTGCGAATCGATGTATAATTAGAAAAAACTTTTTCAATTTTGGAAGAAATGCTCTAAATGTATGCATTAGATTTTCAGGGAAGTTAGAAAGACCTACTTAGCATTGGCAGAAATTGCCTACAACAACGACTTTCGCTCTAATTCCGTATAGCACAGTGTGAAGCCTTGTATGGCAGAAAATATGGACCTCCGACTAGTTGAGGACAGAGTGTTGCTTGATTCAGGATTGATATCGTTGAATAAAAGTATTCCGAAATGCTTTCGACTAAAGGTAAAATAAGTTTGGAGGACCAAACTTCCTAAAGGAGGGGAGATTATGATAACCCTGTCCTGTGCTATGTTAATTAATCATGATTATGTTTGTAATTATGTGCTTAATTTGAATTTGGGTGTTAATTGCATAATTATATGTGATTTTGGCCTTATATCTGTTCACCATAGGAAGATCTGTTCAACTTACTGTCATAAACTGAAAATTGAAGGCCTTATCGGCCACAAAAATCGAAATTGGCTACGCCATTGTGATTAGCATAATTTTTAGAGCCTACGGTGAAATTTAATTGAAACTTGATTCAGAACGAATTAATTAGTTTAAATTGACTTAATTAAGCACCAATGATTAGTTCTAATTAAGTGTGATTAGGGAAAGCCTATATAAAAGAGCTAAGTGTGCTTAAGCTCATATGAGTGAGCTCAAAATTTGAATTAGCTCTCTAAAGAGAGAGGGTGAACCAAATTTAGAAAGAGAAAGGAGCCATCCTTCAAGATTTTGCAAGGGAACTTAAGTTCTGAAAGGCTAGGCTCAAGAACTAGCTAGAAATTAGAAGATTGGAGCCTCTAGGTGGGTAATTAGATATGAATTCATGAGTTTGAGTTGTAATTATGTGAAGTCAAAGATAAAGTGTAATCAAGAATTTGAATTGAGTTGAATTTGATGAATTTGAAGTTTGTATGTACATGCATGTAAAGAATTTGACATGAGTTTACATATTTGAATATGAAGCATGTTAATCATGATGAAATTGAGATCAATATGTGCATGCATGTAACAATTTTCTATGAATCTTCATGTTTGTGTATAAGACATGTTAAATGAGTTGAATTGGAAGTCATTTAAGACATGCATCCATGAATAATGAGGTTATAAGGCTCAACTACATGTTTTGAAGATGATGAACCCATGTAAGATCATACATGCATGAGTTTTGAAATTGTCAAGAAGAATTTGGAATGATTTGAGAGATGGACCATAATTTTAGACAATTGATTCCAAATCACTTATGTTCTTGTGTTATATAATGTCCTTCCATGCCTTTGTACCAAAAACATGAGTCTTAGGCCTTTGAACATCAAGTTTGAGCTTTAATTACAGTTCTGGAAATTCCAGAATTCGGCATGTCCGCTCGAGCGGGGAAAGTGCCACTCGAGCGTAAAATTTTAGCTTCCAGAACTTTTACAGACATCGATGTCCGCTCGAGCGGAAAGAGTCGCGCTCGAGTGCCAAGCCACATGTTTTGACTCTTAGCTCGAGCGTCCAAAGTCATGCTCGAGCGCAAAAATGAAGTAACCAGTACTTTTGCAGAGCAAAGGGATCCGTTCGAGTGGAGAGCCCTGTTTCAAAAATTTTGTAAAGATGATTCTATGATTTGTTTTCCGTTCTCTTTCATTTCTAAGCACTCTTAGGCATGCATTGAGCTTGTTTATGACCTAAGAGGATAAGAAAGAAATCTAACATAAATAATAAGTTAAGATTGGATTGAATCGCTTATGACCCATTGTAATATGAAATGTGTAAGGTCAAGCACAAGGGCAAATCCATCGGCGAAACACTGTGAGTAATATCTTAGTAAAGATATTTTCAAGTATGTTATCTTCCGAACACTACTTCTGTATAAGCTTCATGGATTTGTTGATTTGAATTACGAATGAGTATTCTATATGCCTAATTTTTATAAGACTCTACCAAGAATATGAATTGGGCCTAAGGCCATTTGTCGTATAATACGTTAGTATATCTAAATTGGGCCTAAGGCCGTTTGATACATTTGATATATATGAATTGGGCCTAAGGCCGTTTGCCGTTTGATACGTTTGAACATTATGATGGGCCAAAGGCCGTTGGAATATGAATGTAATGGGCCAAAGGCCGTTTGAATAAGAAGGTGATCATGATCATGAATATGGAATACGCATAGATATGAACATGAAGAGAATGGGCCCGAGGCCGTTTGATATGTTTGATATGTTTGAATTGGGCCCGAGGCCGATTGATGAAATTGGCAAAGTTATGCAATGGGCACGAGGCCGTCTGATATGTTTGTTAAGGATCTATAAGGGCTCGAGGCTGTTCGATATGTACAACGAAAACACAGAACGAACCTAAAGCCGTTCGTATATAAAATTTACAAGTTCAATGTACTTAATATGAATCTTATTCATGTAACTCCTTTACTTTGGTATTATTCACTGGGCATTAGATCACTCTTATTTATATGTATGTAGGTGAGCAAAAGGATATTCAACCCCAGCCTTAGTGGAGTTTGAGAAAGGAACCCGACATTCGTGAAGTCAGCCCAGATGCCTCACACAAGAGGCTTTGTTATGATCTTTTGTATTTTCTTTTGTTATTTCCATTGGTCTTGATAGACCATTTATGTATATAAGCTCTCTTTTTGGTATAGTTGACTACACGTTTGACATGAATGACCCTGGATGTATAAGATGCTAACTGCTGGTATGTGGTATAAGTTATTATCAAGTATATGGGAAATGTTTTTAACATGCCATGTAAGCATAGCTCATTGGACAAATTTTTTTTAAGTCCGCTTCCATATCTGGCCCCATATTATTAATATTTAATTGATTTCTGTTTGAGGTCATAGGTAATCTCATGATTACTAGCCAGTTGTGACCTTAACCCATAGGGGCAGGTTTAGGTCATGACACCACCTTGGAGGCAGGTCACTTGCTCATAGGGCCATTACTCAACGGTACCGGTGGCCCTACATACAGAAAGACGTTGAAACTTATGTCAGAAAGTGTGAGAAGTGTCAAAGGTTCGCACCTTTGATACATCAACTAGCAGCAAATTTAAACCCAGTGTCTAGCCCTGGGCCATTTGCCCAGTGGGGCATGGATTTTGTTGGACAACTACCTCAAGCGACTGGACAAAGGAAGTTTCTGCTGGTAACAATTGACTATTTCTCAAAGTGGGTAGAAGCAGAACCCCTTGCAAAGATTCGGGACACTGATGTAAAGAACTTCATATGGAAGAACATCATCACTAGGTTTGGGATCCCAAGGGCAATAGTAGCAGACAATGGTACGCAATTTGATAGTAAGCTAATCAAAAGCTTCTGTGCGAAGTACAATATCAAGAACTATTACTCCACTCTAAGTTTTCCTTAGAGTAATGGTCAAGCAGAAGCATCCAACAAGACTATCTTGGATGGGATCAAGAAAAGGCTGGAAACAGTTAAGGGAAAATTGGTGGAAGAATTGCCCAATGTACTTTGGGCATATCGGACTATGCCAAGAAGATCAACTGGGGAATCCTCATTTGCCATGGCTTATGGCACAGAAGCAGTTATCCCATTAGAAGTCGGCATCCCTGGGATTAGAACCTAGGGAGTAGAGAATGGGACTAACGAGGCATTCTTGGCCCGAGATCTAGACCTACTGGTAGAAAGAAAGGAGAGAGCAGCAATTCGATTGGAGGTATACCACCAACAGCTTGCGAGGGCTTACAATAAGAAGGTTAACCCAAGAGAGTTTCAAGTTAGGGACATCGTCCTAAGAAAGGTCGTCGATAACAAGAAGGATCCCAGAGAAGGAAAGCTAGGTCCAAATTGGGAGGGGCCTTATATAGTCATCTCGATCGCTGGCAATGGGGCATATTGGCTTGAAGACAGTGAAGGCAAGGAGTTGCCAAAACCCTGGAACACTTGCAACTTAAAGTTTTTTTTATCATTAGACTTTTTGGTTTTTTGAAATTTATGTCGTGATTTTCTTAGCCAAGGTAGTAATAAAAAATTTTAGTCTGATTTTTTAACAATTTGAAAATTTGTGTGATTGGACTGACCGGTCCTTTGGCGATGTTTCTGATTGAAACATAACGAATAACTTAGACTTATTATATGGCAGAATTGAATTTTACTTGCATATAATAGAGTTGAACTAAGTTGGTGATGTTTCTGATTGAAACATGACAAATAACCTAGACTTATTATATGGCAGAGTGGAATTATACTTGCATATAATAGAGTTGAACTAAGTTGGTGATGTTTCTGATTGAAACATGATGAATAACTTAGACTTATAATATGGTAGAGTTGAATTATACTTGCATATAATAGAGTTGAACTAAGTTGGCGATATTTTTGATTGAAACATGACGAATAAACTTACACTTATTATATGGTAAAGTTGAATTATACTTGCATATAATAGAGTTGAACTAAGTTGAATTCAAATTAGAATTGCTATGTCGGTAGACTTAAACTTTGAATAGAACTAAGTACATTCCTATTAGATTAACAGAGAAACCAAGGTTGAGAACCTCGACTAGTCCTTGTTTGAATCTAACTGCAGCAAAAGGTCATATGTGCTTAATGTGAACATAAGTGAAACTTAGGTTCACATTAAGGGGCAGAGAGTTAGAGAATGTTGAATGAATTTTAAAGTGCTGGCTTAACACTTGTTGAAATTTCAGGAAAATTTACAAGTTGAAGTTAAGCCGTGGTAATATTGAAAGAAGTACCCGAAATATTACCCGAGATGACCTGGTTGCCAAAATTTAGGAAGAATAGAAGACAGTAAGTGAGAATGAAGTGGCAGTTTAAAGAAACAACACTTGTAAAAATATTTTGAAATATTTTTAAGCGTTAAGCCAAAGCCGAGATAAACAATTAGAAGTTATGTCCGACGTATTTTACTCTAAAGAGGTTATACAGATAAAGGTATACTTTAAGGATATACAAAATTATTCTAAGTATGAAAGTGGAAAACATACATAAGAGAAAAGAAGACATTCAACACTTAAAAGACATGAGGAGTCTTGCATTCAAAAGACAACTTGTTCGGAGTACAAAAAGGGCACATCGGCCAAGCTAAAGCTAACATTGTTCAAAAGTAAGAAGTATAGACTACAGAAATAAAAGCTTCGAGTTAAACTACTCAGCGACAGTGGTTGGTTGTGTTTCGGCCTCAGAAGACAACTGGGAAATCTTCTCGATAATCTTTTCAGCCTCGAGCTCGGCGTCAATTTCTTGGAGAGTCTGATCGAGGCTCTTCTCAGCGATATGCATCTCGGACGTAGTCTTCTTGGGGGAGGCACTTTTTAAGACCTCGTCCTCCTCGTCCTAAGTCAAGTCCAAGACTTGCTCATTCAGAGTTGGAGACTTGGCCCCAGCAGCACCAACTCCTCCAGACTTATCGACTTTTACATCCTCATCTGTCACAGCCTCGTCCTTAGGCTAGCTTGGAGTAGGGAGGAGTGGTAAAACAAGTCAGTTGGCATCATACAATGGCAAATCTTCAAAGACCGCCAACTCCTTTAAGGCAGCCATCCAACCAAGGGTGTAACCTTTGTTGCATGCCTGCTTCATTTACCTTTTGTACTTATCACGTACATCAGCCGCCCCCTCAGCGTAGGCTTTTTCGTCAGCCGCCTTGATTTCAGCCTCATTTGTAGACAGTGCCATTTGAAGCTCAGCTTGGGCTTCGACCACTTTCTCTTTGGCCTCGACCTTGGCGACCTTGACTACATTTTTTGCAGCCTCAGCGCGGTCCTCGGCACTTTTGAGGGCCAACTCAGTAACCTTGGCCTGGTCAAAAAGGCCTCAGATGCAGGCCCCGACCTTGTTCAAAGAGGACAGTAGCTTGGCTGCCTCCTTGGTTTTTTGGATCAGTTCCTTCTTAAAGTCATTGGTTTTGACTGTCAGGGAGTGACCCTGCTGGATAGCCTACAAGATTGCAAAGGAAGTTAGTATGACAACCAGAGCTAAAAGTTAAAAAAGAAATTACAAGATATACCAAGACGCAATGCTACATCATCATTGCATAGTTCTCATACTCCGAGAGCTCATCCATCCGATTGTTGTCGGTTGGGAGAAGAACGGTAGCAGAAATGGCGGCTCCAACTTCCAAGCTATCAAGGGCACTATGATACCCCAGTTCCGTAATATGTTAATTGGTCCTTAATATGAGTACGATTATATGTTTAATATGGTTTTGTATGCCATTATGTGAAAATATGTGGTTTTGAATTTCTATCTGTTCATCGTAGGAATATCTATTTGATAATCTACTTTGGAATTTAAATTGAAGGCCTTATCGGCCACAGAAACCGAAATTGATTACGCCTTTGAGATTGGCATGATTTTTAGAGCCTACGGTGAAATTTAATTGGAAATTGATTCGGATCAAAATAATTGGATTCAGAATGATCAATTCAGTGCTCCATTATCTAATATTATTATAATGAAATTAGTGAAGCTTGTTCTAAGAAGGCACTACACCTCAATTCTTCTCCTTAGTTGCATTTTGGCTGATCTTGGACTCAAAATTAGAGTGAGGGCCGGCTATAGAGAGAGAGAGAGAAGGATTGTGCAATTTTGGTTTTGAGGCTTGGTAATTTGAAGTCTAACTCAAGTTTTGATCATAAATTGGGAAGATTAAGGCTCCTAGGTGAGTGAATTTGTGCATCTTAGTTTGTAATCTTTGTGAATTCAAGTTGAATGTTGATAAGGAACATAATATGAATTGGTCTTGAAGAATTGGGAGTCAATGTACACATGCATGTAGGAGATTGCCATGGATTGTATGTTTGAGCTTGAAATTTGCATGAGCTAACATGTATAATGTTGAATATGGAGGATTGGGCATCAATCTTTACACGCATGCATGATTTTCATGAATTCCATAATAATAATGTCACTTGCATGTTTTGAAATAGGATTGAAGTCAAAGATTTGCATGCATGTTTGATATAAAGCTTGAATGCATGAAATTGTTATGTTGGAAGTGAATTTGGGTAGATTGGGACATGCATGTGATTAATTTGTGAAATTGAGCTTCAAAATGTTGTAATTTAGTGTTTGTACCATGTTAGTACACATATATGTGAAGATTGAGCCAAAAACATGCATTTTGAACCTTTGAATATCAAGTTGAAGCTCAAGAACACATTCTGGAAAACCTATAATTTATCATGTCTGCGCGAGCGGGGGAACCGCCGCTCGAGCGAGGAATTCACGCTCCCAGTATTTTTTTGCAGGCATGGGTCCGCTCGAGTGGGGAAGTCCACGCTCAAGCGGGGAGCTATATAGACAGGCATTCCGCTCGAGCGCCTGAGTTCACACTCGAGCGTGAATTTGATGCAACTAGCACCAATTGGGTCCGCTCAAGCGGGGAAGTCCACGCTCGAGCGGGGACCTTGTTTTCTAAAATTTTGTATGCTCGTTTTGTGTTTCGTTTTCCGTTCTCTTTCACTTACAAGCACTTTTAGGCATGCATTGAGTATTGTAATTGAGTTATAGAGATATGAATAAAGCCTAAAGAGGAAAATGTGAACGAATTGAATTGTTGGTGACCCTTTTGTGTTCATGGACTGTGTAGGGTCGAGCTCCAGGGCAAACCAACCAACCAATCACTATGAGTAATATCTTATCAGAGATATCTGAAATATATTGTTGTCCATTGCTTACTTTTATGTAAGTTTTATTAATTTGTCGATTGATTGGTGGACAACGTTTTGACATAAATGAATGGGCCGAAGGCCATTTTGACAAGAATGAATGGGCCGAAGGCCGTTTTGACATGAATGAGTGAGCTGAAGGCCGTTTTGCCATGAACGAGTAGGTTGAAGGCCGTTTTGACATGAATGGATGGGCCAAAGGCCGTTTTGACATGACTAGATGGGCCAGAGGCCGTTTTGATATAAATGAGTAGGCCAGAGGCCGTTTTGACAGGAATGAAAGATAAATGGGCCAAAGGCCAGTATGTTTGAAACCACAGTCACTTGACTTGAATTGTGTATATAAATGTTAAATAAATAAAAAAAACAAAATGTGAATTGGGCCCAAGGCCGTTTGGAGTTTGTTGTTCTACATATCGTTTGTATCTTCTTGTTTGATATTATTCACTGGGCTATCGCTCATGCTCATTCATGTGTTTGTAGGTGAGCCAAGAGAGGTCCAGACCCAGCCCCAGTGAAGTCTGGGTGGAGCAACCGAGTTTTTGGAGAGTCAGCCCTAGTGTCTCACGCACGGGACTCGACTTCGCCTTTCTGTTACGCTATGTTGTTTTTGTCATGTTGGCAAGGACTTTGCATATGTCCGTATATAGTTTTCATGGGTTGACTTAGCTTTTGGATGATCCTGTTTTTATAGAACTTATGCTACTGTATATTTGTTGTGAGTTATTGATGTATATATGTTTGGTTGTTTGGATATGCCATGTAAGCACAGCTCTATGGACAAAATTTTAAATTTTGTTTCCGTTTGGTCCCCATTAACTCTGTTAAAATACAATTGTTTTGGTTTGAGGCTGCAGGTAATCTCATGATTACTGGCCGGTTATGTCCTTAACCCACGGGGGCGGGTTCGGGTCATGACAGAGTGGTATCAAAGCACGAGTTAATAACTCACACACTTGTCCAAAAGAGCAATAAGCGTCTAGAAAAGATCTAGGATGCATTCATGTGATAAATATGAACTTGGAAGCATCGAGAATATGCTTAACTGTTTTGATATGAATGATTATGTGCTATAAGTTAAGAATTGCTTGCATTGAAATTGTTCGAATATGTATGCTTTCTAGTATATGCATACTTGTGCATCTTTGTGTAAAGTATAATGCAAGTTTAATCAAATGGTGAGAACAAGAGCTGATGAAATAGAAGAGTCCTCTACTGCCAGAATGGATAGAATGGAAAGGTTGATTCAGGAAATGGCAGAGACATTGAGGCAACAACAAGAATGGCAACAACAGTGGCAGCAACCATATCCTCCACCACCACCTCCGGCACCACCTGTGCCAAATAATCATAATGATGATCGGATAATAGCTCTCACCAAAGAATTCAAGAAAATGAAACCACCATAGTTCCATGGTGGATTAGACCCATTAAAAGTCGAAGCATGGGTTCTCGGCATTGAGAAACTATTTGAAGTGTTCCCTTGCTCGAAGACACAGAAGGTGCTTCTAGCCACTTTTATGCTAGAAGACGAGGCAAGAAGATGGTAGATGTTAATGCGAGAGAATCATAGGGATGCTGATTGGGTAAAATTTTTGGAAATTTTCTACGACAAGTACTTCCCACAGTGTGTCTGTGATAGGAAAGTAGCAGAATTTATGGAACTTAAGCAAGACAGTATGACTGTAGCTGAGTATGAGGCCAAATTTACTGAATTGGCTAGGTTTGCACCACACGTGATTGACACTGACTATTAGAAGCCGAGACACTTTGAAGGTGGGCTCCGAAGTGACATTTTAGAAAGAGTGAATGTCTTGAAGCTGGAGACTTACATTGGGGTGCTAGATAGGGCCATCATATCAGAGGCTAACATAGCTAGACAAGCTAAGCCAACAACAGAATGGAAAGGCAACAAAAGACAAGGCTTATTTTCAAAGAAGAAATTTTTGAAAAAGCAAAACACGGGCTCCTCAAATACTTCAAATTCTTCCCGAGACACAGCTCCCATGTGCAACATTTGTAGCAAAAGGCACCGTGGAGTTTGTTACCGTGCATCAGGAGCCTGTTTTAAATGTGAGAAACAAGGGCATATGGCCTGAGATTGTAATCAAAATAGTGGAAAGATAGCTGCTAGTTCCACTGCATCGATCCCAAAGCTAGGAAATACCTTGAGATCAGCCACCACCGGGGATACCATGAGATAGGGTAGAGTTTTTGCGCTTGTTCCGGCGATACACGGAATGCCAACGCAGTTGTCTCAGGTACTATTTCTATATGTAATCAGGATGCTTTTGTGTTAATTGACTCCGGATCCACACACTCTTTTGTGACATATGCATTTGCATCTAGACTGAATAGACCCTTAGAATTACTACCATATCTACTATGTATGTCTGCTCCATCTGGGGAATCTGTATTGTGTGAAAATATATACCGATTCTGTGATATGCGTGTTGAGGATACTATCCTATATGTAGACTTGTTGCCCTTGAATTTTAGACATTTTGATGTAATTTTGGGCATGGATTGGTTGACCAAATATTGTGCCACCATTGATTGTGTGACAAAACGGGTTGTGTTTAAACCACCAGAACAGAAAGAGATTGTGTTTGTGGGTAATGGGGTAGTGCCTCCACCTTATTTGATATCTGTAATGAAAGCACGTAAACTGATCAGGAAAGGGTGCTAGGATTATTTGTGCTATGTGTTGACTGAACAAACTGTGAATGTTGAATTGAATGATATCCCTATTGTTAGAGAATTTCCGGATGTGTTTCCAAATGAATTGCCCGGGAAATTAGTAGACAGGGAGATAGAGTTTACAATTGAGACTATACCAGGCACCCAACCTATTTCTAAAGCTCCCTACAGAATGGCTACTACCGAAATGAAAGAATTGAAAGAACAGTTGCAAGACTTGCTTAACAAGGGGTTTATTCGACCTAGTACCTCTCCTTAGGGTGCACCAGTATTGTTTGTGAAAAAGAAGGATGGAACTTTGCGTTTGTGCATCCATTATCGGGAATTGAACAAGGTAACAATAAAGAACAAATATCCCCTACCCTGTATTGATGATTTATTTGACTAGTTGCAAGGATCACAAGTGTTTTCCAAAATTGATTTGAGATCAAGATACCATCAGTTGAAAGTTAAGGCAAAAGATGTTGAGAAAACCGCATTCAAAACGAGGTATGGACATTTTGAGTCTCTTGTTATGCCATTTGGAGTGACTAATGCTCCAACAGCGTTTATGGATTTAATGAACCGGATTTTTAAAACCTACCTTGATGAATTTGTTGTGGTTTTTATCGATGATAATTTGATATATTCTAAAGATAGGCTTGAACATGAACATCATTTGAGAACTGTCCTACAAATACTTCGGGAAAGGAAATTATTTGCTAAACTAAAGAAATGTGAGTTTTGGTTGGATGAAGTTGTTTTCTTAGGGCATGTAATCAACAAGGAAGGAATTTCAGTGGACCCATAGAAAATGGAGGCGATTATGAGTTGGCCTACACCGACCAATGTGACAGAAGTCCGTAGTTTCATGGGCTTAGCTGGGTACTACAGGAGATTCGTGAAGGACTTCTCGAAATTAGCTGTGCCTCTTACCCAATTGACACGCAAGGGGCAACCTTTTGAGTGGAACGATGAAAGAGAATCAGCCTTTCATGAATTGAAAACAAGATTGACCACTGCATAGATTTTGACACTACCTTCAGGTACAAAGAATTTTATAATTTTCAGTGATGCGTCTTATAAAAGGTTGGGTTGTGTGTTAATGCAGAACAGAAGGGTTATTGCTTACGCCTCCCGACAGTTGAGGCCACACGAGAAGAACTATCCAACACATGACCTAGAATTGGCCGCAGTTGTCTTTGCTTTGAAAATCTGGCGGCATTATTTGTATGGAGCAAAGTGTGAAGTCTACACGGATCACAAAAGTCTGAAATACTTCTTCACGCAGAAGGAGTTGAATATGCGACAGAAGAGATGGCTGGAATTAATAAAGGATTATGATTTAGAGATTCAGTATCATCCCGAAAAAGCTAATACAGTTGCTAATGCCTTGAGCAGAAAATTGACGAGGAATATGGCTTGTTTGCTTACTGAACAGAGAGAGATCTTGCAAGATTTTGAAAAATCCGAAATTGAAGTGGTAATGTGTGAACAGGGCGGATTGATAGCCGCTATTACAGCCGAGCCGGCAATCATTGACGAAATCAAGCAAAAGCAAAAAGATGATGAATTCCTCAAGAAAGTGATTGATGAATTCGAGACAAGTCCGAAAGTAGAGTTTGGGATTGAGAATGAAGTGTTGAGATTTCAGAGCAGAATATGTGTCCCAGATATTCCGGAACTAAAGAAGAGGGTTTTAGATGAAGCCCACAGATCTGTGTTTACTATGCATCCGGGTAACAATAAAATGTATCAGGATTTGAAACAGACCTATTGATGGCCCAAGATGAAGAAAGAGATTGTAGAATATGTGTCCAATTGTCTTCAATGTCAGCAAGTCAAAGCTGAACATCAGAAACCAGGCGGTCTACTTCAACCTCTCCCTATTCCCGAGTGGAAGTGGGAATATGTGACTATGGATTTCGTTGTTGGCCTACCTCGGACTTCTCGAGGTATGGATTCTATTTGGGTTATAGTTGATAGACTAACTAAATCTGCACATTTTTTGCCAGTTAGAACTACGTTTAATGCTTATAGATTGGCTACTATTTATGTTGATGAGATTGTCCGTTTACATGGAGTTCCGGTATCTATTGTGTTGGATAGAGATCCAAAATTTGTATCTAAATTGTGGAAGAGTTTGCAGGAAGCTATGGGAACAAAACTAAGGTTCAGTACTGCATTCCATCCACAGACAGATGGGCAATCAGAACGAACAATACAGACTTTGGAAGATATGCTTCGGATGTGTGCTTTGGATTTTCAGGGGAGTTGGGAAGATTATTTGCCACTTGCAGAATTTGCTTATAATAACAGCTTCCACTCCAGCATCGGTATGGCACCATACGAGGCTTTGTATGGTAGGAGGTGTAGATCACCTATTTCTTGGACAGAGGTCAGGGATAGAGCTTTACTTGGGCCTGAAATTGTGCAAGACACTTCTGAGAAAATCAAGATTATTTGGCAAAGGCTCAAAACAGCACAGGACCGACAGAAGAATTATGCAGATGTTCGAAGAAGACCTCTTGAGTATGAGGTCGGTGACCATGTGTTCATCCGTGTGTCCCCAATGAAAAGCCAAGTCAGGTTTGGAAAGAAGGGCAAGTTGTCGCCCCGTTACATTGGACCGTTTCAGATTCTGGAAAGGCTCGGTCCGGTTGCCTATAGAGTTGCTTTACCACCGGGATTTGAATAGATCCATAACGTGTTTCATGTGTCGATGTTAAGGGGTTACCTCCGAGAGCCGTTTCGTGTAATTGATTATCACCGGGTAGCTATTGATGAAAATATGGAGTACGCTGAATGGCCGAAGAGAATTGTTGATCGACAAGCGAAACAACTGAGAAGCAAGTCCATTCCAATGGTGAAAGTGGAATGGAAAGAACACTATGGGACAGATGCCACGTGGGAAAAAGAGGATGAAATGCGACTACGCTATGCACATTTGTTTCCCGACGAAGGTAAATTAAGTTTGGAGGACCAAACTTCCTAAAGGGGGGAAGACTGTGATACCCCTGTTCCGTAATATGTTAATCGGTCATTAATATGAGTACGATTATGTGTTTAATATGATTTTGTGTGCCATTATGTGAAAATATGTGGTTTTGAATTTCTATCTATTCACCGTAGGAATATCTATTTGATAATCTGCTTTGGAATTTAAATTGAAGGCCTTATCGACCACAAAAACCAAAATTGATTACGCCTTTGTGATTGGCATGATTGTTAGAGTCTACAGTGAAATTTAATTGGAAATTGATTCGGATCAAAATAATTGGATTCAGAATGACCAATTCAGTGCTCCATTATCTAATATTATTATAATGAAATTAGTGGAGCTTGTTCTAAGAAGGCACTACATCTCAATTCTTCTCCTTAGTTGCATTTTGGCTGATCTTGGACTCAAAATTAGAGTGAGGGCCGACTATAGAGAGAGAGAGAGAGAGAGAGAGAGAGAAAGAGAAGGATTGTGCAATTTTGGTCTTGAGGCTTGGAAATTTGAAGTCTAACTCAAGTGTTGATCATAAATTGGGAAGATTAAGGCTCCTAGGTGAGTGAATTTGTGCATCTTAGTTTGTAATCTTTGTGAATTCAAGTTGAATGTTGATAAGGAACATAATATGAATTGGTCTTGAAGAATTGGGAGTCAATGTACA
Organism: Camellia lanceoleosa; assembly: GCA_025200525.1. NCBI lineage: Eukaryota > Viridiplantae > Streptophyta > Magnoliopsida > Ericales > Theaceae > Camellia > Camellia lanceoleosa. Next base: position 133,789,432 of record CM045766.1, read on the forward strand.
CATGCATGTAGGAGATTGCCATGGATTGTATGTTTGAGCTTGAAATTTGCATGAGCTAACATGTATAATGTTGAATATGGAGGATTGGGCATCAATCTTTGCATACATGCATGATTTTCATGAATTCCAAAATAATAATGTCACTTGCATGTTTTGAAATAGGATTGAAGTCAAAGATTTGCATGCATGTTTGATATAAAGCTTGAATGCATGAAATTGTTATGTTGGAAGTGAATTTGGGTAGATTGGGACATGCATGTGATTAATTTGTGAAATTGAGCTTCAAAATGTTGTAATTTAGTGTTTGTACCATGTTAGTACACATATATGTGAAGATTGAGCCAAAAACATGCATTTTGAACCTTTGAATATCAAGTTGAAGCTCAAAAACACATTCTGGAAAGCCCATAATTTATGATGTCTGCTCGAGCGGGGAAACCGCCGCTCGAGCAGGGAATTCACGCTCCCAGTATTTTTTTGCTGGCATGGGTCCACTTGAGCGGGGAAGTCCACGCTCAAGCGAGGAGCCATGTAGACAGGCATTCCGCTCGAGCGCCTGAGTTCACGCTCAAGCATGAATTTGATGCAACCAGCACTTTTGCAGACCAATAGGGTCCGCTCGAGCAGGGACCTTGTTTTTTGAAATTTTGTATGCTCATTCTATGCTTCGTTTTCCGTTCTCTTTCACTTGCAAGCACTCTTAGGCATACATTGAGCATTGTAATTGAGTTAAAGAGATATGAATAAAGCCTAAAGAGGAAAATATGAATTTAAGAACGGATTGAATTGTTGGTGACCCTTTTGTGTTCATGGACTGTGTAGGGTCGAGCTCCAAGGCAAACCAACCAACCGATCACTGTGAGTAATATCTTATCAGAGATATCTGAAATATATTGTTGTCCATTGCTTACTTCTATGTAAGTTTTATTAATTTGTCGATTGATTGGTGGACAACGTTTTGACATAAATGAATGGGCCGACGGCTGTTTTGACATAAATGAATGGGCCGAATGCCGTTTTGACATAAATGAATGGGCCGAAGGCCGTTTTGACACGAATGAATGGGCCGAAGGCCGTTTTGACACGAATGAATGGACCGAAGGCCATTTTGACATGAATGAGTGGGCCGAAGGCCATTTTGTCATGAACGAGTGGGCCGAAGGTCGTTTTGACATGAATGGATGGGCTAAAGGCCGTTTTGACATGACTGGATGGGCCAGAGGCCGTTTTGATAGAAATGAGTGAGCAAGAGGCCGTTTTGACAGGAATGAAAAATAAATGGGCCAAAGGCCAGTATGTTTGAAACCACAGTCACTTGACTTGAATTGTGTATATAAATGTTAAATAAAGAAAAAAAACAAAATGTGAATTGGGCCCAAGGCCGTTTGGAGTTTGTTGTTCTACATATCGTTTGTATCTTCTTATTTGATATTATTCACTAGGCTATCGCTCACGCTCATTCATGTGTTTGTAGGTGAGCCAAGAGAGGTCCAGACCCAGCCCCAGTGAAGTCTGGGTGGAACAACCAAGTTTTTGGAGAGTCAGCCCTAGTGTCTCACGCACGAGACTCGACTTCGCCTTTCTGTTACGCTATGTTATTTTTGTCATGTTAGCAAGGACTTTGCATATGTCCGTATATAGTTTTCATGGGTTGACTTAGCTCTTGGATGATCCTGTTTGTATAAAACTTTTGCTACTTTATATTTGTTGTGAGTTATTGATGTATATATGTTTGGTTGTTTGAATGTGCCATGTAAGCACAGCTCTATGGACAAAGTTTTAAATTTTGCTTCCATTTGGCCCCCATTAACTCTGTTAAAATACAATTGTTTTGGTTTGAGGCCACAACTAATCTCATGATTATTGGCTGGTTATGTCCTTAATCCACGGGGGTGAGTTCGGGTCATGACATGCACTATCCCCAGCAAGAAGTGGTTGGTCTCTGACCGTAATGGGTGGATTCCAGGGAGCATCAGCACGAAACCCAGAAGGCTCAGAAGAATCGCTGGACCTCAGCTTTTGTGGTTGGTGCTGGTCTGATGACTCGACTTCGGTAGGCCTTTTCTCGGCCGACTTCTCTGCTTCGGCCAATTTTGAAATGGGTATTGTATCCTCTGATTCAACCTCAGTGGCGCTGGGCTTGGCCTTGGCCCTTTTAATCCTCTTTGCCTTGGGTTTTGGCTGGGCTTGGGAAGGACTTGAGGAGTGGACTGACACCACCCCAAGGATATTGGCTAAAAGGTCATCCGGAATGATCTTTGCACGGCCCATCTCTTCGGCGGTGACGGCAACAGTAACCTTGGTCCCAAAGCGGATTGATGGCAGTGCAGTTGGCGGGTTTGTCGGATCGTAAGCCAACGCCTCAGAGGATTGGCATTTTCAACTACGAGTTCTGCCTGCAAGAGCGAAGAGTGGAGCTCAGCATCGGTGTTGGTGCTAGGCAGGGGGAATTAGTTATGAAGCAGATGTTCATGGCTACTCCGCTGGATTAGAGGTTGAGGCTTCGTCAAGCCGTGGTGATGAAGTGGTAGAGGAAGTTGTTGCTGAAGGTAAAGAATTGCTCTTCTTGGGGACGTCGGGTAGCGCGGATTTGTAGATTAGAATATAGTTGAGCAACAGAGGGGCGTTGCGCTAGTCAACTAGCAAGCCCAGCAGCTTCTTAAAGTCCTTGCTAGGATAGAAGGTTTTACGGAAGTCTTTTGGTGGCTGAGGAAGAGCTGCAAGTACAAAAATCAGACATTAGAACATATAAAGGGGATAAAGTAATAAAAACTTAAAGGCATGTAAAGTGACACTTGGTTCTTACCATTACCCTCTTTAAACACTGTTTAGCTCAAAGGGTAGAGGTGGAGGTCATCATCAGGTGAGAACTCCCAGTTGCCCGAGACGATGAAATAATCATCTCTAGCACCTTTGTTGGAGTCTGGGAGGTCGGCTATGAGTTTGTACTTAGTGGATCTCGGCTTTGAGGTAATAACGTAGCCCTTTTTAGATTTTAATCCACATATGGTATAACAGTATTGGATATCAGCTAGGGTTATCCCAGCATTCTCTCAGCTAGCTAGGGTAGTTATACCACTAATGACTCTATAGAAGTTAATGGCTAGTTGCATTGGGTTAAGTTTGTAATAATGAAAGACTTGGCGGAAAAAGATGTCGAGAAGGAACCTAAGTCCACACTCTATGAAAGCCACTATGGGGAAAGGCATAGAGTCCCCATCAGGCATGATAGAGTCCTTCTCCCCTAACAACCTAAGGTGAACATCGGTTAGGATGGAGAACTCTCTCCTAAAGTACTCTAGCTTAGAAAGGGTGTCGACTCTCCACCTGAACATGCCCATTATCTCAGCCAAAGTGGGTTCAACTTCGGGTTTTTTGGTAAGAGGTTTGGAATGGGCAAATTATCTTGGCTAAACCCTAGAGAGCACTGGAGTAAAGGTTTCTAAGAATCTAAGGGGATTTTGGTTCGGTTTTTCTAAAGAACAGAGTTCTAGATCAAATCCCAAACCTAAATCTATGCGGATACAGTAATCAAAAGCAAGAATCTGGAAATAAAGCAAGAAAAACAAAAAAGAACAACGATTCAGACTCAAGAAAACAAATAGAAATTCAAGAACATTGAATAAAGTGTGTGCAGACGTGCAAAAGCCAAGGACAGTGGCAAATCACAAAAACATCAAGTGTATAAGCAGTTCGTATGTGCATGTGTAGACCCAAAAAAAGATTGGACAAACACAAAAATCGCAAACAAACATACTCAACACACAAATGATGAAATTTAAAACATAGACAAAGATTAAAAAACACAAACGGATTCACAGTGGCAACAAATAACGCAACAAAGTTTTGAAATAAATCGAAGACTGAAAAGGGAGGAAAACAGCGACTCACTGAAGAGAATGATGCCGGTATAATGTACACCGGAGTCAGACGGTGACAGCAAGTGGAACAGGACAGTGAGAGCTTCACCGAAAGAGGTGATCGGAGCAAATTGTAGAGCTCGAGAACTTGGACAATGGCAATTTGGAAGAGAGAAGCTTTAGAGAGAAAAAGCTTGAGAAAAATCGAAGATGTAAAGTGAAAAGACGGAGAAGGAGAAAGTATTTTTATTAAAACATGAAAAGGAAGAAAAATCACAATAAATGTGCCTTGGACGACGTACCTGTCAGGCGGTGCGCACAAAAGCAACGCGACCTGAGGGCGCGTGTCAGGTACGGATCAATGAGGGGAGGACGCGTGGCGAAAATGGTTGAGAAAACCGTACGTGACAGCTCATGCGCAGATTGAACTCTTGGAGTTCTTGATTTAATGGATCAAGGACCTCAACTCAGGGAACGGTCCTGGTTAAGGAACTTGGTTCTTGGTTCTTGGTCATTAAAAAAGTAGATTGCAAAGTCTTGGTCATGTGATGCCGACGTGTGATGATCTCGGTCATGAAGGATGGGGTAGGTCCTAGTTGATGTGCTATATGGACAAACGGTATAGGTTCTATCACCTCAAGATGCCGAGGTAATAAAACCTAGGGGACAGTTGTGGGGGCATATTTTGTGAATGACAACACATGGCCAAGGTGGCACCGAAGTGTCAGCCGAGGTGCCATGTGTCGTGGTCATGGCGTCGAGGTGATCTTGGCTAGGCCGAGGTTATCTGCGGAGATACCGAAATCCGGGATGAGCGGATAAAGGACAAGAGTCTTAGAATGAGAGAGGACCTCAGCCTAGATAAGGATAAGGCTCTTAGGGAGTTTATCTCTATCTGGCTGGGAGTCCAGGATGAGTATTGAGTTAGAGTCCATTGAAGCTAGGCTTCTACATGGATCAGGTTAGTGCTGGCTATAAAAGTAAAGCACCCTCGTGAGTCTGAGGTACGTTTTTTTATATTCTGACTATTGAGTTAAGCACTAATTGCTATCTTTGAGAGATAACTGAGTACTGACTTGATCGTCGGAGTGCCCTCGGGTGGACGAACCACCGCCGGAATCTTATCCTTCTGTGACAGGTTGTTCGGGCGCAAACTATTCTGTCTCTGCCCTCCTGCTGAGTTCTTGTTTGGCAGTGTGGTTAAAAATTAGCACCCATACCTGTTTATACACAGCAAAGTGAAACTTGTGAATTAGAGAGCAAAAATAAATAAATATGAAACAAAGATGAATACCAATATAAATATATATATATATATATATATGAAACAAAAACAAAAACAAATTTAAAGAGGAAAATCTAACAACCTGTGTGATTTTCTTAGAGACCCAAACAAACAAAGACAAGAAACAACTTTATGTATTCAACAATCTTTAGAACATTGCCTAAATGAATATGAAAAGCTACTAAGAACAAATAAAATCATGTAAATACAATGGGATAAAAAACTGGAAAGGCTTATTTCAACTTTTCCATCAAAAACCATGTAAATTATCCAATTTCATGGAACAATTAGTGCCGGGATCAGCTCAATTGAATATACATTTAACACTTATTTTCCTACCAAGACCATAACTATACAGAGATTCCACTCTTACAAAAGCCAGAACAAAGTTGGAAAAATAGTAAAATCAAAACCATGATCATAGTAATGTACACCTTATCCAATAGCATTTTCCATGCTTTTTTCCTTGTTTTGTTTACCATATAAAAATAAATTTAAAAATAAAAACCTAAATAATGTAAAAAACTATCAATGACTTATTGTTCTTTGGACTCCATCTCCTTTACACTGTCTACTATGCCTTGGATCTTCTTTGAGAGACTGATTGTGCTCTTCAATGTGCTCAAAGACCATCTCCAAGTGCCTTTTATATGTTGCAGCTCGCTTTTTCTCAATGGCCAGCTGTTGGGACAGTTCCCGAATTTTATTGCGTTCATTCTGTGAAACAAGATGCACAAGAAAGTAAGATGCAATACAAATATAGGCCGACAATATTGATTGATGTTATTACAATTGAACAGCAAACCTAGATTAAACAAAGAATTTAAAATAAGATCATTTTCCTCCTTGCCATTCAACATGAGATTATTTAACACTTGGGAATTTCAGATAATGACAAATTAGGAGGTTATTAAATAGTATAAGTTTTTCTCTCATAGATTATTATTATTGTTATTTATTTTAAATTTTTTTTTGCATAGAGTAGCTTCTTGACTTGTTTGTTGCTTGTATTTTATATAGTGTATCTTCACGGAAGATACTGGCCTTAAAGAAACTTTCCACGAGATTACCCAGGTTTCCCCCAGTTCCACATAGATGACCACAATAATTGTGAATCTTCAAAGCTGATTTATGACAGTATTTTCAGCAAGATAAACTGAATGTTATATAAAGAAAATTTAACAATATTATGAACAAAATTTTATAATGAAGAAGCAAGAACTAACCGGACATTGATCATAGACTAAGTCCCTTCGACCTTTTCCAGGAGTCAAAGGATGAGTGTGCTCCTTTACAAACTTCATAACAACCCATTTCCCAGAGCTTACTTTCCGAACTAAAATCATTGCTCTACAACCAACCCTTGTTTCAGTCCTTTGTCGTACAATTTTTTCACGCTTGTCTGGCATGCGAAATCCCTCTTTATTACAGACAAGTGCCCTACCTATGGCAGATCCATCATGCCTTGATCGAGAGAGCTTGCTCACACGGATGACAAAACCCACTCTTGTTGCATAAGCATTATAAAATGCATGAGCTTTTGCTTCGGATTCAAACTCATGGTTCAGATAGGGCTCGTCTACTAGAGCTTGGGGCTCATCAACTGGAATCATTTCCTTCCCAGAAAGAACTTGAGTCACCTTATCATCCTGATTTTGTTGAAATAACTCTTCAATAGAATTTCCACCTATTCCATTTTCATAACCAGCTCTGTATTCCACATCAACAGAATTACCCACCACTTCACCATTGGCATCACTATCAGCCTCAAAATCCACTGCAATAAAAGCAGTCATTCAATGATTACATTTATCAATCATAAATTCTAACTATGAGTAGTATCTAATAAATTTTGTTTCCTTATCATTAATAAAAATTATCCACGAAAGAATTTTGCGGCATCACTATTAAGCATGTTATATACAAGATATTCTACAAAAAGAAAAGAAACCTAAATTCATCAAGAGAACCAAAAAAGAATGAGCACTACAAAGCACAAGGAAAAAAAAAATCAATTCACCTTCCTTTAACAAATGAAAGCCTACAAAAACATTTTGAACTATGAGTGAAATCTCATAAACTTTGTCATCCAGGTGAAGAACTTTGTATCAACAGTCACTGTTGAGTCAATCTTTAAAATATTTATCTTGATGAGCTTCATTCAAATTAACCTTCATTCTTCAGCCTATGTATTGATAAGTCAGCTTCAGCTTCATCTACTTCAGCTTCAGACTCATCTGTTTCAGCTTCAGACTCTGCTTCAGCTTTATCTGCTTCAGCTTCAGACTCTGCTTCAGCTTCATCTACATCTATATCAACTGCACCTGATGCATCTGCTACCAATGTTATATCTAGTTTATATGGTAGTTACAGGATAGCTATTGGTATGCATAATGAGAGACCAGTACAAGCATATGGTCTGTGCACATGAGATCATTTGTATCTGTATTGTAACAACTTTACAACTGCTTTTCAACTGATGCTGTAACTAATTCTTGTAACTACTTCTGTAACAAACTTAGTTAGGGCAAATCTTATATCTGTCTATATAAATGAACTCGTGTAAGGAGAAAGATATACTAATAATAAGAAAGATATTTTTTAGTTCTCTCTCTCTACATATCCTTCTCTCTTTCTACTGTCATTATGGTATCAGAGCATCTCTAAGCTCTTACGAGCAACAATGGTGATCCAAACTAACAAGTCTTCCATGGCCAATCCATTAAGTACTACTGGTTCATCTGAGAAGACATCATTACCTTCTAATGTGCTTCTGCTTGTCTCCAATCTGAATTCTCTGATAACAGTTAAACTTGAATCAACAAATTATTCCATCTGGAGGAGTCAAATTCAGAATTTTTTTGAAGATACAGAACTTTTTGGTTTTCTTGATGGATCTATGATTTGTCCTCCTCCTACAGTTCTTGACTCCAATAATCAAGCTGTTACTAATCCTGAGGTTTTGAAATGGAAACTCATTGATTCTTGTCTGCTTAGTTGCCTTATAGCCACGCTTACACCTTCAATCTATTCATCCGTTCTTCATCTAAAACGTAGCACAAAGTTTTGGTTTGCTCTTGAGAAGCATTTTACTTCTCTGTCCAGATCACATATACACCAGCTCAAGAACAAATTAAGTACAGTCTCAAAGAAGACAAAGTCTATGGAAGTTTATCTTCAAGAAATCAGAGATCTTGTTGATCAATTAGCATTGGCTTGTTCTCCTATCTGTGATGAAGACCTGATTCTTCTAGTTCTCAATGGACTTCCTGAGGAGTATAATGCGTTTAAAACTGCTATTCGTGCGAAATCTGAAATACTTACTATGGATGAGTTGTGTGCTCTACTTTGTTCTGAGGCTATACATGTTGAACACTATCATAAATCTGGCAGCTCCTCTGATCTTACTGTTGCCTTTGCTGCTACACATGGATCTAACATTTTACCTCAAGGTTCCTCTGTTTCTGGTTCTCCACAAGGTTCCACTGGTTCTGCCTTTACTAAGAACTTCTCATTTCACAACAGAGGTGGTCGTTCTTCACAATATCAATATTGTGAAGGCAGATACAACAATAATCGAGGTCGTAGAACTGGAAGGCCTTAAAGCTACGGTTTGATCTGTCAAATCTATGGTAAAGGAAATCACTCAGCTCTTGAGTGTAGAAATCGTATGAATCTATCTTTTCAACCTGTGTTTCCTTCCTATACTATGAATCCTACTGCTGGTCCTTCTAATTTCAAGGCTTATGCTGCTCCAATACCTGTGAATTCAATTTCATCTTCTCCTTTATGGTATGTGGACTCTGCAGCCACATCTCATCTTATCCATAACTTGAGTAATCTTCAACTTTATCAACCTTATCAAGGTTCTGATCAGGTCATGATTGGTGATGGTAATACGCTTCCCATTCACAATTCAGGCACTGGTATTTTGCCTACTCCTTCTTTTCACTTCAAACTTAATAATCTTCTTCATGTTCCTCAAATATCTTCTAACTTGTTATCTGTTCATCAATTGACTTCTGATAATAATTGTTCTATTACCTTTAATGATAAGTCATTTGTTGATCAGGACAATTTCAGCAACAAGGTGCTCCGTAAAGGTTCATACTCCAATGGACTTTATCATTTTCCTTCTTCATTTTCTGCTGCTTCTCAATTTGGTCTCACTACTCCGACTTCTTCTTCTGCTTCTCTTATTACCTCTGAACCACTCTCTTATAAACAAGCTCTTACATGTCCTCATTGGTTTAATTCTATGCTTGAGGAGTTTACTGCCTTACAAGATCAGCAAACTTGGACTTTGGTGCCCCCTTCTCCTACACAGAATATTGTTGGGTGCAAATGGGTGTTTCGAATTAAAAAAGGGTCAGATGGTTCAATTGCTAGATACAAATCTCGGCTGGTTGCTAAGGGCTATCTACAAGAAGAAGGCATTGATTTCTTAGATACTTTCAGTCCTGTTGCCAAACTTCCTACAATCAGAGTTTTCCTTTGCATTGCTCTTCACTATAACTGGCCTGTTCATCAATTGGATGTGTCCAATGCTTTTCTTCATGGTCATCTAGAAGAAGATGTTTTCATGTCTCAGCCTCCTGGTTTTGTTCATTCCAAATTCCCTACCTATGTTTGCAAGCTTAACAAATCTCTCTATGGATTGAAACAAGCTCCTCGAGCTTGGTTTTCTACTTTCTCTAACTTCTTACTTACTCTTGGTTTCGTTAATAGTCATTGTGACAATTCTCTGTTTGTTGAAGCCACTTCTTCCTCTTTTACCTATCTTTTTGTTTATGTAGATAACATTCTCCTAACTGGCAATTCCCCTTCTCATCTCAAGCATCTTATTACTCAGTTACATTCAGCCTTTTCTCTTAAAGAATTAGGCAATCTCTCTTACTTTCTTGGCATCTCTGTTACTACTGCTTCTTTAGGTTATTTTCTATCCCAATCTCAGTATGCCTCTACTCTGCTCAAGCGTGTTGGCATGACAGATTGTAAACCAGCTTCTTCTCCTCTTTCTACTAAACCAGCTGTCTCTTCTTCTGATGTTCCCTTTTCTAATCCTGCTCTTTATCGCAGACTGGTTGGTGGTCTTCAGTACTTGACTATTACTCGTCCAGATTTAGCTTTTCTTCGTTAACTGTGCTTGTCGATATGCATAACCCTTCTCAAGCTCACTTTGCTCTGGTTAAGCGGCTGTTACGTTTTGTTAAAGGTTCATTACAGTCTGGTTTGACTTTTTCCTCAGGTGGTTTCGATCTTCATGTTTTCTCTGATGCTGACTGGGTTGTTAGCCCTTGTGATAGGCGGTCTACCTCTGGTTTTTGCATCTTTCTTGGTCCTAACTTAGTGTCTTGGGCTACTAAGAAGCAACCCACTGTTGCTCGATCTTCTACTAAAGCCGAATACAGGGCTATGGCTCTCGCAAGTGCTGAAGTTGCTTGGCTTCAAATGCTTCTTAAAGATATGCATGTCTGTCCTCCCTCAGTTCCTGTGCTTTGGTGTGATAACTTGTCTGCTCTTTCTCTTGCTGCTAATCCAGTGTTTCATGCTCGGACAAAGCATATCGAGATCGATTATCATTTTGTGCACGAAAAAGTTTCAACTAAGCAACTTCTTATTCGTCATGTGGCTTCTTCTGATCAAGTGGCAGATATTTTTACCAAATCTCTGCCTGTGTCTCGTTTTCTTTTTCTTCAATCCAAGCTTTTAGTTGGCCTCCCACCTTTCAGCTTGAGGGGGACTGATAAGTCTGCTTCAGCTTCATCTGCTTCAGCTTCAAACTCATCTGCTTCAGCTTCAGACTCTGCTTCAGCTTCATCTACATCTGCTTCAGCTGCACCTGATGCATCTGCTACCAATGTTATATCTGGTTTATATGGCAGTTGCAGGACAGCTATTGGTATGCATAATGAGAGACCAGTACAAGCATATGGTTTGTGCACATGAGATCATTTGCATTTGTATTGTAACAACTTTACAACTGCTTTTCAACTGATGCTGTAACTGATTCTTGTAACTACTTCTGTAACAAACTTAGTTAGAGCAAATCTTATATATGTCTATATAAATGAACTCGTGTAAGGTGAAAGATATACTAATAATAAGAAAGATATTTTTTAGTTCTCTCTCTCTACATATTCTTCTCTCTTTCTACTGTCATTATGTATGGCTTCACCTATAGAGAACCTTTGAGGTTCAAATGAGCTATCGGACACAAGTATCTTTCCATTGTTGACGAGATCGTAATAGCCCCTAACCCCCCGTTTGATTGCAGGAAAAGACCAAGGAAATGAAAATATTGTAAGATGTAGACATGTTTATTCTTGTTACCAGATTTAGGATGGCAATTTCTATAGCCAAAACTTACGGGTAGGTTGGAGCAACTACTGGAGTGGAGATCAAACGAGTGTTCATGGATAGAAGAAGAGTGCCTGGGGTTAGGTATAAGTCAATTTACAAGTCTTGTACTATCGCTTATTATAGTGGATTGACTTGTCACTCCCTAGCGAAAACTATAACGGTTTAGGTCACATTCCTCAAATATACTCAAGTTCGAGACTCCTTGCCTATTCAAAAAAATAGTGGACGGACTCCTTGCCTATTTTATTTTCTGTTAAGTCTTCCTTAACTTTTTTTGTTTTTAAAAAAAAAAAAAAAAAAAAAAAAAAAAAAAATCAATCGTGAGGCGGAGGGGTTGGTTGTATAGTTGCGAGTAGCAGTAGTTGGGGTATTTTGTACTTTCCGAATCTCTCTTAATGCATTTCATCTTCCTATACCTTTAATTTCATGTTGATTAATAAAATTTTTCTTTACTGATCAAAAAAAAAAAAAAAGATGCCCACTGTTTTACTGCGGAGATAGTTTTCTTCAAGGTTTCCATGTAAATTTGTGTGTTCCTGTGGTAGTTGGTTTTTTTTTTTTTTTTTTTTTGAACAGACCTGTGGTAGTTGGTTTGATTACTTTATTTTACTTTCAGCAAATTATTTTTTTATTCTGTGGATTGTGATCGTAGTTTGGGCCAATTCCCGCCACCAAACTTTCAATTCTCTATGTTGTTTTGATTTTTAACGGACTGCATAAACTCAACACAATTTTAAATTGATCAGATAATTAACCACAATCTTGCTAGGCCTAGTGGAGAGGTTTCCATCTTATTCAGTCACTGATACTGAACTTTATGATTGAAAAACTTCGAATTTTTCTTCTTGCATTTTTCAAACCTTTAAAACTATAGTGACTTTCCCCGTCCATAAGAAATTCCACTTACAAAATTAACCAAAAAATTTCAGATATTGTGTTCCGATCATGAGAATGCATATGAAAATATAAATCACAATTGAAAGTTGGAGTACTATCTTGCTCCCACCAACCGGACAGAGTAAATACATTCAAATTCCTAGCAACCACAAATTTCCAATCACAGACAGAAAATGAATTGTGCAAAAACATTAAGAGATAGAGAGGGAAAATAAAGCTTAGCAAATCAAGAAAATATAGATTTTCTTGTAAAAGTAATTATTTATAATAAAAATTCCTATTTTCTTATAAAATTTTCATACTAATCAAATTCATATAAATAATTTATTTTATTTTCTTTCATTTTCACTTTCTATCCTTTTTTTCTTTCTAATCATCCTAATCTATTTTATTTTATTCATCCTAATCTAAAAGTTTTTTCCCCTTGTTTTTGAGAGGATTCCATTATTGGAGTCAAATGAATGGTTTTATTTAAACTCAAACCCATTTCTCCAATTTAAAAATACTATACCTTTTTTTATGTTTATTTATTAGATTGACTACAAAATAGTAAATGAAAATTTTAGATCATCTCAAATAGAAAACAAAAAGACTTATATTAACTCCAAAATCCTATTTTACATATTTTTTAGTGTCACGCCCCAAATTTTAACTACTCGAAATCATTACCAAAGCCTTTAATTTAGGTCCATTTTTTTTTGTTCATATATATATATACAACTATCTATTACACTTGAGTAATAGAAACATACTAATACTTGTTCCTTCTCTCAATGAATACAATAATAACAATGATACATGCCAATCTCTTACTGAGAAGCTACAAATAATTAAATACAAATATCAAAATACAACAATTACTTTCTTCACATCCACAACGAAATTACACACACAGACTTATAGACCTCGTAATTCTTCGACTACAAAATCCACACTCTCTTCCTGTAAAAAGATAAAAACAACAGGAGTGAGCACGAATGCCCAGTAGAAATCTCATAGTTCCAAATCAATAACTAACACACAGATAGAAATGATCATGCATGCAGGGTGATACCATATAGTAGGTGACGTTTTATAATTTCAAAATACCATACACAGAGTATATTTTTCTCAAAATTCATGTGAACATTTATGGACAACCATAAAAACTATTCCTTTTCATTAGAAAACCATAAATCTCTTTTCTTTTTTCTTTTTTTTTAAACATTTATGTCTAAGAAACCACATCATTTATATTTATTAACTCACTCCAAAATATTTCTCTTTTAATTTTCCATATTTAATATTCCACTTTTTCTTTCATTTTTCTTTCATTCTCATTATATTTAATTAGACTCCATCACTTCAAGTTCAATTTCCCTTTTTAAATTTATTAACGATTTTCCTATATTCAATTTACACCGTTAATTACACCCTAAAATTTTATTTCAAGATGACACAAGATTAATAAACCCCTTTCTATTCAATCCCATGTTTATTTACAGACCAACACTCACAATTTGCCTTTATTGTCACAACTAATTCATTATATTCACCATCACCAATCCATAATCCCCTTACTCATTTTTGGGTTCCATACATTGCAAACAATATCTATATATATTTCCCCTATATATCAATATACACATCAATCTACAATTTCACAGGTTCATCACAAGTCACAAATAACATCATCAACTTAACACATATATCAACACAATCCACCTTTTGCCGACTTACTATGGTGGGATAGCGGGCACCCAATCCATAACACTTTTCACCTTTCGCCGGCTACTATACGGCGGGAAGTGAACTCCCAAAAACCTTTTTCTCAAAAGCCATTTCCTTCCAAAAACCATATTTTTCCGAAACCATTTTTCAACTTTTGAGAACCATCCCCTACATTTGCCGGCTACTATACGACGGGATGTGGGCACCCAAAACATTTTCGAAAACCATCCGTTTTTCCACTTTTGCCGACTACAATACGGTAGGACTATGTGGACACCCAAAAATCATTTTCCACTTTTGCCGGCTATAATACGGCAGGACTGTGTGGACACCCAAAAATCATTTTCCCACATTCGTCCAGCGATAAGCCTAGAGAGGGCAATTGGGCACCTTTATTTCAAACCACCCCCACATTTGCCGACTACTATACGGCGGGACGTGGGCCCCCAAAAACCTTTTTCTCAATTTTTAAAACTATCTTTCAATTCCCCGCGCGGGTACCAACACAACACCACCCATACTCCACACACCCAACACAACACAATACAAACTCCACATACCCAACACAACACAATTCCAAACTCAATACACCCAACGCAACTCAACTCAACACAATTCTCATGATTCAAACACAATTCATTATGGTTCAACACCATTCAATTCAACATTATTCAACACAACATAATTCAACAAAAGTCAACCTCACTTAGTTCATCAGCACTATTTGCAATTCAACATAATTCAAAATAAATCCTTGAATCCCATTTCAACATCCCAAAACCGAGTTTATGTCATCCATATCATTAATAGATCATTTACCCAATCTTCCTTTCACATTATAGCATGGTTTACAATGTTCATAACAAAAGTTCAATCGCTAATTTTTAACATAATTTTGAAACACCTCTAAAATCCCATTAAACTTGTACATATATAATTCAAACTACTAATTTCGTGATTCTACCTTCAATTTGGGCAAAATCATTATTTACCATCATGAACCAACTTAGGGTTTCAAGAGAAATCAAGAATTTCAAGATAAATTCGAACTTCCCAAATCATTACTTTTTATTCCAATTTTCCCATTGATTACACACCTAAGGTTCATAATCCATCATTTTAACCCAATAATTAAACCTCCAACACTTCAAACCCTAAACCCCCAAATCTCATGTTGTATACTATATGCTCAAAAATATAGATTTTATATTTATATAGTCAAAATACCACAAATCTATCTATTAATGCAAGTATTGAAAGAGAACTAGGACCCCTACCTCTTGAAGTCAAGAGATGATGATCTAAACAACAATAGCGACGAAACCACGAACTCTTCGGACCAAAAGAGAGCCCTCGACAAGATCTTCAAGTTTCCTTAAGGGATCAATGTGAGGAGACACCTCCAAGAGTGTTGATCTAAGGATTTAAGTGGAAAAGGTGGGTTTTTGAGAGGAAGAGAGAGAGAGAGACTCTCGGTTTAGAGAGGGAAAAAAGAGAGGAAAAATTATGAGAGGTGGGGTTTAGGTCTATGTATAGTGTTAGATGATAGCCCTAGGGTCAATGAAAAAAGTAAGTCCAAAAACCCCCAAAAATAGGGCCCAAAAACCAAACCAAAATCTGGGAAAAAATTCTGCAGGGGTCAACCCTTGTAACACAAGGGTCGACCCTATTTTCCAGCAACCAAACCCACACAGATTTGCAATATACAAGGGTTGACCCTTCCCGGACTAGTGTCGACCCTTATGGACAGCAACAAGAGGAAAGTGTCGACACCACCAAGGCTGGTGTCGACCCTATTTTCCAGCAACATCTCCAGAAACATTACAACATGCAAGGGTCGACCCTTAGGAAGGCTAGTGTCGACCCCAAGACAAAATTTCTAAGTTTCCAAGGAACTTTTGACAACGACAAATGCGAACGAACAAACCCAACGAGTTTAAATCGGATTGTACTCCTTCAAAACCAATAGACAACAATTCCAAAGACTCCCAAGATAAAATATAAGGATATTAAACACACTCTCCAAAGGACTAAAGGATGCGGACAATACATTTAGTCAACTGGATAGGGTCACAAATTATTTAAACTAAACCTTGTTTTATTTGTTTATTTTATGTTTACTAGATTGACACCAAAACAGTAAATGAAAATTATAAGATTATCTCAAATAGAAAACAAAAAGACTATATTGAACAAAAAAAATCCTATTTTACATATTTTTTTATTCAACAAGAATGGGTTATTTAAACAATTTAAACATTGCATCACACCCTTAATGAAAATAACAAGTTCTTCATACTCCTATGAGATATATATATATATTCCATGCTAGGCAAAGTTGCCAGTTTCCATGATTATTCTCTTCTTGCCTTCAAGAGATGATTACAAATATAACTTCTTCAATTAGATTATTAATTGTTTAATATCTTTTCCTCTTCTAGTTAAAGACTCTCTTGTTCATCTACTTCTGTACATTTTTTTTTTGATAAATAAAAAAAAAAATTATCCACTACTTCATGGCAAACTGCAACACCTAAAGAAAACTTATCCACTACTTTTTTTATTATCTAATTTGTAAGCAAGCTAATTTTGTAATGAAGATGAATAAATGATAGTCCTAATAAAACAAGTTATAATGCTAAAAGATTTGAATCACCAAATTGGCAAAATTAAAATGAAGAAATACGCGATTAATGCTAGTCCCGAGCTTCTAGGACAAAGTCTAAAGGGAAGAGTTAGAGTTTTCTCCTCTATGAGGAATGAAGTGAGCCGGCTTTGGCCAACGAATGAAGTTCTTTAGTGCGTTATCTATTACTCGTTGCAAAGAATGCATCATATATATGCTCATCAACTTATCTGCAAGAATGGAACTCAAAATTGGACCTGCCAGTCCACGCCAAGAGAAACCATGAACCAGAATAGAAGAGCTTGCCTCACTCATGAATAAATATTTCATAGTGGCCTCATTAGACCATACATCTTTCTTGGTATATCCAGATAATAGGTAGAAGCATAAAGTGAAACATTCTGGAGAAACATAATTGTATAAATAAAGCCCATCCAGGATCACGTGGCAATGATATTTTTATAATTATGAGCTATTAATGCTGCGGCTTGAAATGAAAAGACCAAAAAAAAGGCCGCATTATACTCTCCATTTGGATCGGGAGATGAGAATAGAAAGAAAATTATTAAAGTTTCTCATCTAGGTGAGAAAATAAAAGAAATAGGGAATGGCTTCCCTCCAGTTCGTGATCAGACTAGAGGGCATTGTTAGGCCCATAGGGACCCACCACGGGTCTCGCTTCGATAATCTGAACCGTTCAATGTGTAGAACTCATTGAGTACTATATGCTTGTAAAAAATCACGTTGATCGAATATCGATAGTTATGTGATCAAATCAGATTTTTGTAAGCCGTTTATTTTTCACCGTTCATTTTTTTCAATACAAAACTGATATGATCACATAGCTATCGATATCCGATCAACGTTTTTTATAGGCATATAGTACTCGACGAGTTCTACATATTGAACGGTTCAGATTATTGAAATGGGACCCGTGGTGGACCTCCAAGGGCCCAACAGTACCCTCCAGTCCAATTATGGACTGGAGGGAAGCCATTCCCAAGAAATAATTATGATTTCTTGAACCTTCTTGTTTGGATGGACAATGACAAAAAAAGGATACGTGTGCCTTTTTATTTTATTTGTTTGTATTTAGAGGGGTAGTTTAGGTATTTTAGTTTTTTTATTTTATTTTTTATAAAGATTAATTTTTATTTCTCATCAAATGTCACCATTTTTGGTGATAAACAAAAATTTTGTTGTTATTTGTGTTTCTCATAATTACTCACCTCATTAATTATTCAAATAAAGCGATAACAAATCTCATTCTCTCAATCCAAAAAGAATAAAAAATAATTAAAAAAATTAACAAATTAAATATTAAAAGAGAAAGAAGTGGTGAAATCAGTCAAGTCCAAGCACTATTGTCTGGTTGGATTTTTCAATAGACAATGAAAACAGTTGCTACAGCCTTACCAAAAACAAAACAAATATAACCCAAGGGTGCGGCAACTTGGTAAAGGCCTGGGGGTTAAGATCCTAGGTCTCAAGTTCAAAACTCCTTAGGCCAACCTCCTGGGTGTAGCACAGTTAGTTAGGAGGTTAGTCTCAAGTTGTTACTACCACAGCACTTGGTGTGGGTTCAATGCTCCCTCATTGCGCGAGTCCTAACTTAAGCAAAACTTGTCTTGGGAGGTTAGGGAAAATTCTCAGGTTATAGTCTCCTAACTCAGAACGGACAACAGGACACCTTAGTGATCTCTGCAAGGGGCACTGCCTTGAACCTATAGGGAAGGTCAAGGCAAGTTCTCAGGTTATAGTCTCCTAACTCGGAACGGACAACAGGACACCTTGGTGATCTCTGCAAGGGGCGCTACCTTGAACCTACAAGAAAGTGAGAGGATTTTCCTGTAACAAAAAAAAAAAAAAAAAAAAACAAATATTAACAATTGTATCAAAGCATGAACAACATCTAGAAACAATGATACACTGATTTTGCTTAATATGATCATGTGGACATCCGCCAATAGTCGATGGTGCTATGACCTCTGACTCAAACGCTTATAAACAGTAACTTGATGAAAGGTATAGTCATTCTCAATTTGATGAAAACTTTAACATATCTTTGATACTTGTTTGGTGAAAGTGTTGGAGCAATAAAAGACTCCTCTTTTCATCAAATTTTAAATTTGATGAAACAAAAGGTGCAACGCTGGAGATGGTCTAAGATATGCAAAAACTGGGAAATTCTAGTATACTTCTACTTATGTAATTTTTTTTAATTATGATATCATTTTAGTTATGACTCATAAATTTTTTAATTATACCTAATGTTATGTTTAATTATAATATTTTTTTTAGTTATAACTTAAAAGATATAAAGTCATATATATATAGGGCTGCAAACGAGCCACACCAAGCCGAGCCGAGCCGAGCTTTAGTATGTTTGGACTTGTTTATTAAGATTTTAACCAGCTCGAGAGCTCAAGCTGAATAAAAATTTAACAAACCAAGCTCCAGCTGAGTTGGCTTAGGCTCGACTCGAACTCGAGCCTGTTCACGAGCCTTAACGAGCCAAAAAATTTATAAATTCATACTTGCATGTGAGACTAAAGTTACAATTAAAACTTTGATTATACAATTATATATACAATATATATAAACATACTAAAAAAAAGTCCATATTTTACTAAAATAATAATATCTACTACCACTATTATATAAATGTACTATCTATAGTTAACTATTATTTACATTTATATTTTTTAAATATATAAATAGCATATTTTTCTTATTTTTTATACATATTTTTATATTATTTAATATATAAATAATAAATATTAAATGAGCCAGCTAACGAGCAGAGCTTTAGAATGTTTGGGCTTGTTTATTAAAAATTTAACGAGCTCGAGCTCGAACGCAAAAAAAAATTAACGAACCGAGTTCGAAAGAGCTCTCACCAAGCCGAGCTCGAGCCTGTTCATGACCGACTCTGTTCATTTGCAACCCTATATATATATTAATTATAAGGTGTACATAGTGTTCTGCAAAAACTAATTGAAAAGGGAAAATTTCCAAGATGAAAAATCATAAAATGTGGAAACAATACAATCGTCTAGCACAACAATAAATACTAAGGTTTCGTTTGGGAAGTGGGTTGGCTTTTTTGCTTTTTGACTTTTTTGACTATTTTAGCCTGGGGCTAAAAAGCTTGGTTTTATGACGCCCCAAATTTTGATAATATAATACAATGATACATCGGGTTTAACTAGTGGATACACCTAATTTTTAAGAACAAAATACAAATAATTACACTAAAATAAAATACTCAAGTCTTTGAGTACAAATCAGTTCATTGATACAAAGAGGTTATCTAAAATACAGGAAATATAAAGTCTGATCTTTAAGGCAGCCATGGTTCCGCAAAGCTTTTAGGGATTCCGTTCTCGATGTAAAACTCGCATTCACCTGGCATAAAATGCCATGAGCTTGGAATGCCCAGTAAACACACACACCCAGACCCTTTTCCCATTCCAAATACACAAGAACATAACGGCATGATCATAACATACAATGAAAGCAATAATTAATCAAAACTTATAATTAAATTTCAGTTCTCATGAACAATAGTCAATTTTAGTTAGTTCTAGGCAACTCCCCGCGGAGTGTCGTTCCTAGCCAACCACTAACTCTGGCCACGGGTAATTCTGACTCCCCCTTGGCTAATACAATACCAATGCGCCATCAAGATAACCACTAGTGCGTCGCCATCAAGACAATTACCAATGATGCCCACGCACCTAGGTTACATACCCAGTGGTGACATCACGGTTCGCCCTAAGGAACGGGCTTCCAGGGATACTCTCCCTGTGTGAGACCCTCACTGCCACCCTTATGCCTCTCATTTCCGTTAAGCAGCCAGAATACCTCCCGTGCCATGTTAGGGTTCGAAAACACACTTGCGCAAAAAAAAATGGAACACATTCCATTATATCATACTCTTGAATCCATCGTTCATTATCTCATAAAATTTAACACAATGATCGCAACCCATTACCATCCCATTTGATTTCCCCTTTATTAAGTGCATTATGTTATTAAGTGCATTATGTTCTCAGTTATAGCAAAGTATGGTCAGTATAATTACGAATCTAAACTGATCAACAAGTAATTTATTCATGGTAAAGCAAATTTACAATTTATCACAGATTACATATCAAGACTAAGACATTCAAGAAACATAGAATATAAGAGTTGCAAACCAAATAAGAGCATATTAACACAAATTTCCAGATTTCCAGATTTTGAACCAGTTTGAAAATAATTATGAAAAAATAGTTTTATTGGCCCTAAGTACCTGGCCTCATGTGAGTTTGTAGATAAATAAGTCTAGTTTCAAACTCAATTTACGAAAGTATGATAGGTATTTTAGATTTTAAGATAATTCAGAATTACCACGATCTGTCCAGATTCGTTGACCGTTACGTAAATCGGTTTTTCTCTCAAACCCCTCACTCTCTTGAGTTCAAACAAATTTTAGTTAAAATATAACACCAAGATTAAGATTTTGACATAAAATTGGGCTCAAGATTATTTTTCTGGAATTTTATAAAAAAATAGACAAAGTTGACTGTTTTTCTGGTTCTGTGAGTAACAAACTTATAAAAATTGTTTAGGTTATAGAAACGCATCCTTAGGACCTACAAAAATTACCACATACTCTAGACATACCAAATATTGTACCATAAAAACAGATTTTGAGTTTATGGAGTTTTGATAGGAAAATAAATTCAAGAGAGGGAAATGATTTGCTGCTGAAAATTTAAGAAAGAAAGTGAAGCATACCATTTCTTGATTAATACACACTTATACAAGAGTGTAGGCCTAGACTACAACATATATATACAAAGAGCATGTATTAGGAGGGGAAAAACAAGTGGTAAGAAAACTTGAGAGAAGAGGTGTTGTATGTTTACCTTTGTTGTACAAGACTAACACAATTCTTCCTTTTCCTCTTCTCTTCTCTCTCACTCTCTCCCTCTCTCTTTTTTTTTTTCCAAGATCACTCTCTCTCATTCCTCTAGTGAATGGCTGAAAATGTATATAATAAGGGGGAGAAGTGTGCATATACGTATATATATATAGAGAAAAGATTGGGAAGGTTTCTTGGGGACAAAGTTTTATAAGTTCAAATTGTCAAAAGTTGCCATTATGGCCCTTTTCATCCATCACAAGTCAACAACTTGGGCTCCAAGACATATATATATATAAGATATAGAAGATATTTGTATTTCTAAATATAATATAATACAAGTACATTAATTAATAAAATATTGCAATTAAGGGTTGGAATGAAATAAAATAAAAGTATATAGGGACCAAGTCTAAATTTATGAAACCTTGATATTTAGCATACAATATACTAGCCTTAGAAAATAGTTTAAATAATAAATTTGGATCCTGTTCAATTAAAACGCAAACAAAGGCGACAAACCGAGCAAAAACGGTGTTACCGGGAATTAAGATTTTAAAGTGATGAATCTATAATTATAGGGTCTAATAATTAATAATATGGTTTTAAAGGTGATTATTAATCTACCGGGATCGATTAGGGTTTACTTGAATTAATCCGCGATGCTTTCCGATTCTAGGGTTTAAAACGCAATTAAATAAAATTTCAAGGGCTTTATTGAAATAAACTCAAGGTTAGGGATTTAATGGTCATTACAAAAATTAGGGTTTCTACAGGTTTGGGATAGGCTTTTTGACTTTTTTGTGAGGTGGGCACATGTGAAATGACCCAAATGCCCTTGAGGTGAAAGTTCCAAACTGCACAAACGGCTGACAAACATGTCAACCTAGTGTTTCGTTTTAATATATTTTTTTTCAATTTGTTTATTTTCTTGTCTGGTAGGGCTTTTTAGGTTTTGTTTTTTGGAAAATTACATGGAAAATGAATTCACAATGGCATTATTTTGTTGTCTTTTTTTCTTCATAGTTCTTTATTAATTTGTTTCTTGGTTTTAGAAAAAGGCGTCTTTAATTTGTTTCTATTTTATTTTTTTTATTATTAATTTGTTTCTTGGTTTTGTTTCAATCTTTTATATTTTTTTTATTAATTTGTTTCAATCTTTTTTATTTTGTTAACTAATTTGTTTCAATTTTTTTATTTTATGCACAAAAATGCTAATTTCGGTTTCATTAATGTCTTTTATTTGTTTTTTTTTGGGAGGGGGGGGTTGGAAAAGGCTTTTTGTGTTTTTTTTCTTAAATGACGTGGACAATGATAATTTTGGTTTTTTATTTTTCCCTGTTTTCCGAAAAGGCTTTTTTCCAGTTCTTTTTTTTAAATGACGTAGACAATGCTAATTTCGATTTTATTTACCGTATACAAAGATACGTATTTGTCATGACCCAAACCCGCCCCTATAGATTTAGCATCATGACCAGCCAATAATCCTAAGATTACTGAAGGGCTCTTAAACATATACATACTATTAGGGCCTAGCGGAAGCAAAATACAAACATATATCGTCCATTGAGTTGTGCAGACTTACATGAGATAACAAATGTTTAAACTTTTTGTATATGTATACAGATAAGACAAAAGGGACTTAGCCCCATATACAGAATAAACAAAAACTTAAACTTTAATCATATAGCCTTGGCACTTGACATATCCGGAACCTCCATGGGATTCACATAAGTTGGCTGACAACAACATATTCCAGGCTAGCACCTCTAAGCCTGGTCCCGCGCTTGATCACCTACATACATATACATATACAGTGAGCCAAAGCCTAGTGAATAACAACAACGTAAAGAGGTTATGAATGATGTTCTTATTGTAATCCTAATCTGTCAATTTTAGCAGTAAATAGAAAATCAGAAGCATATGCTTAGCAGATACATGTCTCATACAGAAAGCATAGTAGTTATATGTGGTACATCCAATAGCAAAATAGTACAGACGGTCACGAAAACCGAACAATCACATATGATGGCCATCAATACAGTAGACAGAAGTTTCAAGAATTAGAACTGATAGAGATCTGTGTAACAGTAACAATAAACAGATGCCAAAGATGCCATGAATACAGTTCATAAAAATATGATGATCATTCATTTAAACAAAAAGCACCATTTCAGAAACAGAGTATAGCATAAGTCAAAAAATACTTATAATTAAACATATCTTTACGAGATTGTTACTCACAGTGCTTGGTCGGACGATCCACCTTAACGGCTCAACCTGCAGAAACATAGCCAAGCATAACATTTCAAAACACATTGCCTTCAATTTACTCAATCGATTTATTCCTTACGTATCCATTCAATCATTTCTAATCACTCTTTAATTCCTCTCATGTGTTTAAGGAAATAGCAATAAGTGAAAGGAAACTAAGTTCGGGTAAGAAATGGCATGAAATGGTTAAAGAGAAAATGAACAACCTTCACTAATTTGAGCATATCTAGGTGTGTACTTAGAATTTTGATGTGAGACTACCACCATTGAAAACTAGACTTTTGAGGCTTGAATTTAGGTTCAAAAATCACCTAAAATGGAGTCTGGATGAGGGAGATATGCCTATTCAAAGTTGGGCTGAAATAGGGGAGTTCCGCACGTGCGAGAAAGCCAAGGCACGTGTAGGGGCATGTGCAGTTATTTCAGAATACAACATGTTGCTGAAAATAAACTTCCGCATGTGCGGTTCTGGGCAAAATCCTGCTGCCAAAAATATACGTTGGTTCTATCACTTGTTCTTCTATTTTCCAAGCTAGGTTTCAACCCAAATAACTCAAAAACATGTAAAACTAATAGAAAACATGAGATTATGATTGTTTTCCAAATCTAAACATCAAAAATACACTGAATCTTCAAGCAAGAAAGATCAAAATGCTTGTTTTAGTTCTTTTTCAAACTTTTTCAAAACTTCTTCTTCCAAATTCACATAGATCTTCATCTTGTCTATGATTTTATGATCTTAAACCATTCAAAAGCTAAAGATATCAAACTCAAGTCAAGCAAATTTAAGGAAATTGACTCTTAAATCAAGCAAATCCAAAAATCAAAATTCAATTCCATGAAGAGAGCCCAATTAACCTTAGACTTCAAACCCTAACTCGATTAGGTGTGAAATCTCTAATTTAAGTCTTGATTTTACACAATTGAAGAGGTATTCCAAGAGTTTTAGTTGATTTACACATACCTTCAACCAATCTCTTGAATTCCTTTACAATTCCTTCAATGTCCCCCATGTTTCTTCTTCTTTTTCTCTTGTTTCTTTCTTGCTTCTCTCTCTCTCTCTCTCTCCAGAATTTTCCTTTCTTTTCTTTTGTTGAGTCTCTTTCAACTAAGGTCCACTTACATATCTATATATATAGAAGATATAAATATATTATATATAGAAGATATAATACTTAATAAAATCAATTTAATTCATTCTGAATCAGATTTTTACAAAACTTCATACTAGGCTCTAAAAGTCATGCTAATCATAAATATTTAATCGGTTTTGTTTTCTGGCACCTCTAGGGCCCTAAATTTTTTGTTTAAAGTTGTAACTTCAACAGGTTTTCCTATTACCGACAGATATAAAATCAAAATCATATCATTTACATAATTACACATGCAATTTCACACCAAACGCATGATCACCTATACATTTAGAGGATTAAGGCATATTATCGAGTCGAGTTATCACAATATTGTACATTATAATATACTTACATACAACCTCTTTCGCGTAGCCTACCAATGTTATACGCCTACGATTATTAGGTAAACTATTATATATTTCCTTACAAGCCGTTATTACGCATGTACACTAACTTGTCCCGTATGTGAAGTCGCACCAATGCCATATGTGGGTTCTCATCCCCAACCATTAAACTATCCTCGTCATGTTCAACTTTTGGTATGGCATTTACAAAAGCCATAGCCTCTTCTTCGTTGAAATGGAGATTAACAGTTGTTGGATTGTCTGTATTTCGACGTATATAATTATATAATGCCATCGACGCACCTACTAACTGAACTTGCACATTTTCAAAATCATACCGAGGCATGTCTCTAATAAACCCCCATCAATTTTTCTAGGCACCGAAAGTCCACTTCACCACATTATGTAACGACGAGTGAACTTTGTTAAATAATTCCCTAGGGGTGCTTGTTGTCCTATTGTCTTCACTGATGTGGAATTGTTGTTGGTGGTAACAGCTGCCTTTGAAAGGTGCTAGGTAACCTACCCGGTTCGGATAGCTAGCATCGACAAGATAATATTTTCTTGCAGAAAATACCATATTTTCAAACAAACCACCCAATTGTGTTTAATTTTAAATTAACGATGCTTTCTCAGATATTAGGTAGCCAAATATTTTCAAATTATTGTGTTACCTTCTTCAGGATGTAGAAATGGGACATTGTCATTTGTTATTATCTCATTGAAGATGCGACTATCGTGCATACTTCCTTCCCATCCAAGTGAAACGAAGATGAAACACATGTCAAAATCGCACGCGGCCATGATATTTTGCGTGTGACAGTATTTCCTACCGAAATATGTTGTGGCATCTGGCCCCGTAACCTATGCACTTACATGTGTTCCGTCTATGGCTCCGATACAATCCTGCAAACAACCCAAAAAAATAAGTGACTACTAGGAGTACAAGTAATCATTAGTTTTCATACGTCACGTCCAATAAAATGTACTAACTTAGGTTTTTAACTAGTACCTTGAACGGTAGGTATTTCCGTTTAGACCGCACGTATGGATGTATATGATGCTGACTAGATGTGGGCCTGCGATGTACAACAATGAACTCTTTCATCACCGTTAACACATTATGCACGTGCAGGGACACAGTCTCCCCCGAATGTTGGAACCGTTCTTGGATTTGCCGATTTTGGAACCCTTGCAACACGTGGATAAACATTACAACGCTTTTTTCAACAGCTAAGCCATGTGGACGTTGCGGTACTTGTAACCCAAAATCAGTTACTAATGTGTGACACAAAGCCGCAAAAACTTCCTTTGGCATGCACACATTTTCCTGAAATCAACCCACATGGCCAATATATAGTTCGGTTATCTGTGCATGCCCAGTCAAAATTGAAGTGCAACCTAGCATTTTGGACATGTGTTTTTCATATCACTCTTGCACATATCGGCATGCTTCTACAATTGTCCAATTGTTTTGTTGTTGTAGCTATATGGCCATTTGGTTAAGCATTTCAATTAAATCTTGATTATTGCTTTCATCCCCGGGATTTATCACGTCGATTCAAGCGAAACTTATAACAGTAGGACGGTTTGAATCAGTTTACACGTGATGCAGTGGCGTAAAGGTAATAAAAACTTGTAATTGCCTATTGCACACATGGATGGAAACATTACTTTTACCAATAAAACATGATTTGCATTACGAACACAACCATAGCAATGAAAACATTACTTATACCAATAAACAAATAAATAACTCCATAAATAGGTAAAACACGGCATCCCGCTGTTGCAGATGTAATTCCCATAACAAATAAAAACACAACCATCCTATTTCATCCGCACGAAAATACACAAACGAAACTGTAATCTTCGAAAAACATAGACAAACTTGCAAATATTTTTTCACCAAACTGGGAAAAATATTTAAAAAAAAAAAAGAAATGAAGAAAACATGCACAACCATCCTGTTTAGTACACGTCCAACATAAACATAAGTAAAAGTTTTTCAAAGCTAGATAATGGGATCCCATCTTCAGCATGACACCGCTACATCAAAGCCGCCATAAGCACCGGCACTACATCACCGCGATTGTTTCTGTGGGAGCCAGCCGATAATATGGTCATCATCAAGCTGGCACATCATCACCTCCCAGTAATTTGCGTCATCCATTAATTTCGAGGCAAAATGGAATAGCGGTGTACTGAGAAGGGCAGGAGTGTTCCTCAGCCGGTGCATGCACTCCGAAATTGTGTAAAGTGATTCGTTACTTGTGAGGTGCCTGACCGTAACTTGCTGATTTTGGGTACGCACCACGTTTGTCAAATTGTTCATGCTTTCCACAATAACTGACGCTCCACTTGTGGCCTTCTTTGACTTACCACAACTTGTTGACGGAGTCCGTTTCCTTTTGTCATTACTAGTCGGCACAGGTTCAAGTGAAGGATCTGAATTGACGTCCTCTGCGCACGCAAGTATCGGATCAACAAATGGTTGGGTGCGGAGACTGTCCACAAAATCGGAGGAGACATTAGCAACTTTAGCAACTTTCTCTCTCGAGGTCCAATGGTGCTTACCAGTAGCTGATGCCCCTATAAAGACCGTCTCCATCAAGTCGCGATGTTCTAATGTTTTTTTCTTGAACTTTGCACAAGCCTTGTTTGTCTGCAAAATTTGACATTGAAAACAAAAACCATTCAGTACATGCAACAGGTGAATTGTTTACTAACAACAAATACAGGAAAAAATAATTGGTAAGAGGCAAATATGAAATGCAACAAACATATGGAAATTACATTGTAATTACCAATTCCATCTTGTCCCACCACTCATTAGACGCTTGGAACATACCAGTCTCGCTGTCAAAGCCAATCCCTGACACTCCTTAGTTGGAATCCATCAACTTCCTCCAAGCATTCCATTCTTTTTTCAGACTCATGTATTTATTCATCAACTGCTTGAGACCATGTTTTCTTCCAGTTTTTTTCGAAAATTTCCTTACCATCGACTTGTACCCAACTTGGCTTAGGACTAGGAATGACCGATTTCCTTTTGTAATTTCATTGGCAATCAGCTACAAGAAAATTCAGATGGAGTCACAGTCCCAGGAGGCCTTGTGGTTTAATTGCTTCTATGTCTCTTCCACACTACTTGACTTCTCTAAAGATATGCCTTTGTTTTTTTCTTGGGTATAAGGTGAAGTACATATGGAAAACATTTGGACCACACAAGCAGCTAAGGAAACTAATTTACAGGACAAAATTATCACCATCACCATCTTGGTTATTATTATATCCATACATATTAGACCATAGCAGAAGAATTTAAACTGGTTGCCACATGAACAATTTATGGCCATTGCACAATAAACACAGAAAGTGGATGCTAGATTGGATAGTATATAACCATTGCACATTAATTAACATAACATTACAATCACATAAAAGTAGACATAAACATACGAATTTTAACAGTGGAATACAAATAGTAAATACAAGTAGTCATTAATGTGTCCCCCAAACTAGTCAGTTAAAGCAAGACAAAGTTAGTCGTTGCTCTCACGTTTCCTAAGAACATTCTAAGTTTCCCTACATACGCAACAACAAAATGACAACCACAATGCATAGCACAGAAACAATTGTTTTAAGGAGACGCAATGACTGTTGAATGTGTATGACATCATCCCACAAATGCATGACAATGTCGTTACTAGATGAGGCAAAATCCGTGCTCTGCCTCCTTGGTCCTTCGCACCAACCAATCCAATTGACACAGGGATGACAAGCGAAAATGACGCATGTATTAGTCAATTGGTTTGGCATGAAATGCAAGTATGACCATTAATGAATTGGGCACTTACCACAGGGGACATGCGAAGTATGGACACCCTGGATTTTTGGTCAACCTAGATATCTTAACAATATAGTGGCCATAGCCACATGCACACATCCGACGTGGCCATGTACTGGAAGTTGTAGTAGAGGTAAACGAAGCCATGCTATGTTTGTTGACCGGGTGAAACACGAATGGTAACATATAGGTGGCACATTAGTCACAGTTCAGGAAATTATCAGATTGTTGAAAATTTAGGAATGTCCCCAAATTATTATTTAAAAATGGCCTTTTACAAATGGCAAAATGTAAGTTGTCAATAAGAAATATCTCCAAATGTGAAATTTCAGCATTTTGCTATAAAACTAAAATAAAATAAATGATCACGTGTCTCTATTTCCAATTATGAAGTAATGTACAATTCATATTAATTTGTTCTATCCTTCAAAATAAAGATACAAATTCAGATTTACAAAAACCCTCAGCATGAATTATTTCCTCTATTTTAGAAACTAAAATCCATGTGTTAGCAATTCTCAATTAAGCAAGATAACATGAATTGACTTGGTCAAATTCTCTATTTTACAAAAAACATATGACATTCTCTATTTTACAAATAACATGAATTGATATTTACAAACACCCTCAACCTGAATTGACATTGTGAAATTCTCTAATTTGCAAATAACATATTTGCAACTAAATTCCATATGTTCAATTCTTTAAGTCTCTATTAAATTCCATGTGTTAAATCGAAGGTGTACTGTTCCTCTTCCTTTACAATTGAGATTTACAAAAACCGTCAACATGAATTGACTTTGTCTTGTTAATTGAGAGCTTGTAAAAAACATTTTAATTCACAAAATAGAAATGTCACATAAGGTAAAACCCGTATCGAAACCATGACAGTTTACATAAATACAAATTTCACAATCGAAAAGCTAAGCCAACATTGCTACGGAACAGAGTCAAAAAAAACGTAATCCAAACATTCCAAGAGCAATATGTAATAAAAACCCCAACCCAACATTTGCAAGAGAATTACCCTAATCCAAACCATAACAGTAGTTAACAGAAAAACTACAAATTTCACAAAATTAAAGAGACAATGGAGAACCTAACCCAACATTTCCATGGAGTAGAGAATGAACAAAATCATATGAATTCATGTTGGAAAGCATAAAATTAGTTCATGTTGTTCCTTACAATTGACGAAATACAATAATTTTGGCCAAAAAATATATTTTGGGAAAAAAATAATTTTATTTAAATTCAGTGTTGTTCTAGTGGGTTGAAAGGGTTAATTGTAACAGGAAAAATACATTCATTAGTGTTGTTCCTTTTTCTTGTTCCTTCATGTTCAAAGGGCCAATGGGCTCTGTTGTCATCGTTTCATCAGCATAGGAAAATAGAAAACAGGAATTCAAGATTTCACAGCAAAAAAAAAAAGAAAAAAAAAAACCAAAAAACATGAACCTCAGTTGCCCAATCTCAGAAATTTTGGACATGTGTTATCAGAACCTCAGTTTAACCACAAAAAAAAATCGAAAAAACCCAAAAAAAAAAAACAAGAATTTACAGAACCTCAGTTGTGCAAAAAAACTAAATTCAAAAAAATATATATTATAAGATCTTTAGTTTCACAAAAAAACAAAATAAAAAAACATGAACCTCAGTTTCACATCAAAAACAGTTATCAGAAGCATAGCCTCCATTGATTACCAGAATTTGTAGTTAGAAAGAAAAAAACAACAGAGAGGTTTTGGGCGTAATTTCAATGACAGAGCAGTGGGTTTCCTAGATGCCAAACAAAAAATAGACATACCAAAGAGGAAAATTTGTAATCACCTACAAGAATGGGTTTGACGGATGAACCGTCCAGATCAAGTTGAAGGAGACGGATTTACGGACCAAAAAAAAAAAAAAAACCAAAACAAAATAGAAACCATTCAGTACTTGACGATCGGTGGGTTTTGCAGATGGTGAGATCTTCTTCGACGCCGCAGATGTGCAATCTGGTGGCGTTCGGCTTTGGCAAGCTTGGCGAGATGTCTTCGCCATTCAACATCGACGAATCTCCTCCTTCGCTTCAGCGTGCCTGTGTGTGCCCTACAAAATTTCGATGTTGTGTGTGTGTGGGGTAAGGCGGTGCTAGTGTGAAGCATAGTGAGAGGGTGGTAGTTTGGTAAAATCACCCTGGCCTAGGTTGTGTGTAACCATGTGAAGGCCTTTTGTCTGGCAGTGGCTAAATTGGCCTTTTTTGGACGGTAGTGGCTAATTTAACCCAAACCTGTCTTCCCAAACAGAAGCTAAGAATTTTGCTTTGGCCTAACCATGAGTTTGTTTATATAACTCAACATCATCAACAGCAACTAGTTAGAATTTTGAAAATGTGGATTAGTCACGGTACAAAACTAAGGTTGTGTTTGGTGTAACTTTGGAATCCTAGTTCCACCCTTATACGTGAACCCTTTATTTGGATGGAGTTTTCAAAAACTGATTCTAACCTCACATTTCAAAACACCTTTCACAACACGTTTGGTAGAGCTCCTCCAAATCAGTTTTCAAAATTTTTTGGGTCTATCCGGTCGTCCAGCTAGTTGATCGGAATATTTTTTTTTTTTTGGGAATTGGCACCTGTTAATATTTTTAATTAAAAAATATTTTTAGAATTTTTTAATTTTTTAAATAAAAAAATTATTTTTTTCAATAATTATTTTTTTGAATTGAATTTTAAAGAGGGTTTGGTTATGAGTTCTGAATAGAATTTTCAATAGAGTTTTGAGTTATGTGTTTGCTTATGAGTTATAACTTTTTGAATTAAGTTCTAAAAACTCTTTTCAAAATTCATAACCAAACAAATTTCTCATTTCATATGTTACATCAAAAATTCAAAACTCAATTTACAAATCTTGTAACGCCCCGAAATAATTCAACATGAAACTACCCACATTAATAATCATTCATTGAACAATGACAATAAATCCTTCCATTATTGATACATCAATGAGATTTTCATTCATACAATCCCCATTATAATTTCTACATCAATTTGCCATTTAAATCAAAGGAGGAAGAATTTCATGGATGTTTCCATATCATTTTCCAAAATCCCCAATTTCTAAGGTTTTTCAACAAAAACAAATGTCTCTCAATTCATGATGAAACCCAACAAAAATCATATTTTCTTATTTGTTTTTAAAAGAACAACCTCATAGCTAGAAGGAGGAGTGAGATCAAAACCCATCTCCTCAAAACTTTCTTTACATTTGGAGAAAAACAAAATCATCACAATAACTTCAAGAGAGCTTTTAAATTATCAACATTAAAGCAAAACATGTATATATAACTCAAGAAATCCCTACCTCAAGCTTTGAAGAAGATGAGAAGATGAAACCCTAGAAATCAAAATGCCCCAATCTTAATCTCCTCCGTACAAAGTGAGCTTTTGGTGTTGCTTTCCAAGATTTGTGAAAGAATGTAGATCAAAGCCTCATGGATTGCAAGGAATCAAAGTTTTTGGGTGTTTGGTGAAGGTTTTTAGAGAGAAAGAAGAGAAAAATGAGATATTTTCGGCCTCAAAATAATAAAAAAAAATAGAGTTTTCGGGTTGCCAGAGTGCCGCACATGCGGCACCCATGCCCGCACGTGTGGAGCGCCCCTTCCCACACGTGCGGCCTACATCTCCGCACGTGTAGGGGTCCTCCCGAACCTCAGCCCGCACCTACAATTTAAGCAGTGTGCTCCCCAGCCAAACACCCTCTTTCCAAGACATGCGACTTGGCCTCCCTTGCGTCTGGCCCAACCCGCACATGCTGACCACAGGCCCGTGCGTCTTGACCCTAAGCAATGACCAGAAAAATTTTTGCTTCGCTCCTGGGCACTCCGAACTTGACCCCACACTCTTCGGAACTAGTGAAAAATCGACATTAAACAAAACAAGAACAAGGACTCTATTTAGAGAACTATTTCTGGTCATTTCAATTCCAACGAAGATCAAAGGAGAAGGAAACGAAAAGAAAAAGGAAGAAAAAGGAAAAGAACCCGGTCAACACAAATCTTTTCAAAACTCATAACCAAACAAATTTTCTCTTTTCAAATCATAATTGCAAAACTCACAAACTCAAAATACAATTCTATTCTCAAATCATAATTCTAAAACTCTACCAAACGCAACCTAAGTAATTGTTGTTCAAAAAAAAAAAAGAAAAAAAAAAGTAAGTAATCGAATTCATATAACAAATATGAAGTTCATATATTTATATGAATCAATTAAAATTAGGTCACCAAAATCAATGCTTACCGTAGTTTAATCTCTTTCGCTGAAATATTCAATCAACATAAAGAAATTGTTAGCGAGTGTCATTGCAATGCATTTTCCCCCAAATCCTTTAATCAAATTTGGTACTGCTTCAGTATTGTTGAATTTTGTCCCAAAAAGTACAACCAAAAGAATAAAGAATAATGAAATAAACAAATTTCATTCAACCCATCATGAAAATACTGAAAAATAAAAATCAAAACTAGAAGCATTTTAATTTAGAAATATTTAGGTTAACATCTCTCTAATGAGAGAAGTCCACAATATATATAAATATATTTTTGGGTGAATTACATTAATGGTCTTTGTAATTTGGGACTTGTGTTATTTTGATCTTTGACTTTTCAATTATGATACATTTGACTCTGAATTTTGCATCTCGTTCCAAATAAGGACAATTAAAGACATTGTTGCTCCATTTCAAGAGGCAAAGTCATCAATTTGATAAAATATAAATTAGCTTGACAAAAATAAATATCAAAAAATTATTTTTACTTACCAAAGATAAAATTATATAAAAATGATAAATCTTTTACATTTTTTATTTTTTATTTTTTTTACCAAATTAATTTTTAGTATGTTTTTGGATGATTATCATGTAATGGGCGGTTATTTTTGGTCATATGTTTGAATGGTTATCATATAATAGATGGTTATATTTTGTGATAACCCAAAATATTTTTTTTAAATAGTCAATATATGAATTAATTGAGTAATATTTGGATTGGAGTGTTTGTGTAAAATTATGTGCGAAAATGGTTCAATTTTTGTAATAAATTTTTTAAAATATATATATATATAATTTTCGATCTCAGAAATTATGAAATTTTTTATTATGTTGTTCTTGTAAGAGTCTAGCATGTTGGATAAAAAAATTTCAGAATTTAATGGTGAGTATCTATTTTATAAGAATTTGCAGACTAATTGGTGTTCAGTTTAATTTATAGCAAAATTTGAAATTTGAGTTTTGGGTGTTGGACCATGATTTGAGATAAATTGTTGGGTCTATTTTAGTATATAATTGGGATCACGTTTGGCTTACAGATGGGACCTATGACTTAGATTTAATTTAAATTGAGTTTGTTTAATGACTCATGTTTAACTGTTTGGCCCTTTTTAATTATGTGATTGGTAGTAACAACCTTGGGAGTTGTTATTATTATTATATAGGGATTATAATAAATATTTGATAGTTTATTTTATGGTGTATACCATATGGTGAAAAATCATATATTTCGTAGTGAGCAAAATATTATATTTTGTGGTGTACAAAAATGTTATATTTTGTGGTGAGAAAAATTGTATCATTTTGTAATTTATATTATAAAATTTTGAGGTATTATTACAAAAATTAAATTATTTTTTTGAAAAAAAAAAAACCATTCTTGGGAAGACAAGGAAGACAACCCACGTGGGGTTGTCCCATATGCCTCTCCCTTTCCTTCCTCTTCCTTTTTGCTTTTCTTTGACTGAACAGAGAGCTTGGCTCTCTCTCTCTCTCTCTCTATCAGCGTGTCTCTCTCTCTATCACAGCGTGTGTGTGTCTCTCTCTCTCTCTTTCCATGTTCACCATTGTTGCTCTATCTTTGAGCTTGAAATGGGAGTCTTTAGAGTGAGATTTTGCAAAAGTGTTGTAAATGAAAGTTGGACAGCTCATCATGATCTTCGCAATGGTGGTCTCGAATTCATGATCGAGCGATGTTTGCATTTTCGAATTTGCTTTTCTTCATATTTGAGGTAGGGACTTTCTTCATATTATTACATTAAAGCTATGTTAGGGTTATTTTGAGAAAGTATGTCTTTTTAAGAAGTATTGCATATATATATATTTCAGATTTTTGTTTCGTAATTTTTGGAAGAAAAATTATGTTGAAGTGTTAAAGACATTGATATTTTGAACTTGATTTAGGAAAATCATCTTGTGTTAATAATTTTGTTAAAAATTTGAAAATAAAATTTATAGTTGTATAAGTTGTATCTACCTCATATTATGGTTAGATAATTTATTTTAAGAATATAATGTTGAAATATTTATCTCATCCTTGAGTTTTTGAATTTATTTTTTTGAGAAAAATAAATTGATATTGAGGAATATTATGTAAATTGCTAAGTTGGGATTTTAGAGTTGTTTTGGGTTTAAAAACTCTAAAAGGTGTTATATTCATGATATTTTATGAAAGGTGATATGTTGATGATTAAGTTATGTTTATTTTTGTGAAAATGAAAAATGTGAAATGTGGACTTTTGAACTCTTAACTTTGAAAATGTTACTCTTGGGCATATTTCATAATCTTTGATGTAAATATCATGTTGATTAGGTAATTTTAGAAAAAGTTGAGAAATTGTTCTTAGTAGATGATTTGGGAAGAAAATTAACTTTTTAAGTATCTTGGCATGAAATATGGTTATGTGTGAGAGATGAGGCATGTGAAGTCACATTTCGTATTATAAATTTGAAAATTTTTTAATATAATAAACTTACTAATTTAGTGGATTAAATTAGTTTTGGTTAAAAGGTTATATCCGTTATGGTTAAAAGTGTGTTATTGAGATTATACCATAACTTTTGATATAGTATGATGAAAATGGTAATATTTAATAAGTATGGGATTTGGTGAAAATCATATTGGTTATCTTGGTTGAGGTGGAACAAAATTGATTGAAAGTTTTGTGTGAGTCAAGATAATTGAGAAATTGATTATTAATTTTAATAGTTGGAGTATGCTAATATGTTGTTTTTGAACATCAAATTTTTATGAGGCATTTGAATTGTAAATTGAGGGTTTAGTTAAATTGGGAGTTGATTACTTATAATCTTGCTATTTAATGCATTTTTGTGTATAAAATTGCATGTGGATATTTGAAAGTGAGAAAATCGCAATTTGTAGAAAATCCTAAATGGTAATGTTTTGGGAGTTGTCAAATTTTTAAGAAAGGATTTTGTTCGGTTTCAAAATTGAGGATTTGATTCAGAAAACACTTATGAAACTTTTGAATTATCGAGTATTAGTTACTCCTTTAAAATGTTGAGTTTAATGGAAAGTTGTATAAGTCTTGAAAATTTGTCTTTAAAATGTGGAATATGGATTGTTTCTAAATATTGGGAATCATGGTAGATTCCAAGTTATGGTTATATGTTGGATTGTACATCCATGTTGTTATCTTTTAATTAATACAATAGAGGTAACTATTTTGACTATCGGTGGAAATTTATCATGTTACATTTAATGAGGGATTTCTTGGAAGGATGAGAAATGTTGGAACTTTGAAAGTTTGATATATAGTATGTTATAGAATTGTCTTGAAATGACTAAATTGGGAATGTTGATTAACTTGTGGAAACTATATGAGTGTGGATATTGTTGGATTATCTCTTGGAATTGTATCATGGTATTACATTGATAGAGATATGGAATTTGATCACAATGGAGCATTGTCTGGTGGATTTGAAATTGGAACTATTCTAATGCATTGTTACATATTGCATTGTCATTCCATTGTTATCATGGGTTTCGAATTGAAATTGAAAACCATTGTTTTGAGAAAGGAATTGTTTTTGTGAAACGAGATCATTTTGATTTGTTTTGGGTAAATACGTTGGTAAGTCCGGATAAGGATGTAGTTTGATATTGGTTAAGTTGGCCTGAGTGTCTAGGATGAAAGACTGAAAATACGCACGGAGGAGGTACCACTACCCTTCCGGTGAGAGACCGGTAAAGTTGGGATTCAGTAGTGCTCGATATGCCTTCTTGTAGACACCAGCCTAGGGATTACCTGAGTCGTATTTACCACCTTGAAATTGTTAGATTAATGTGTTTTCAAATTGGTATTGTACACGAGATTTTCAAAAGATGAGAAAAATATTTTGAGCATGACATGGCATATGCATTCATCTCATAAGACCGTATAAAAATGTATTTAATGCTTTGTTAGATGTCATTGTGAATGGTTTAATTATTTGATTCAATTGGCAATGGGATAATTGAACGAATTGGAAAAGGATGTCCTATTACTATTGAAGCATGTTTATTTATTTAAGTTCACTAGTTGTGGATAATTAAATAAATTGGATTTGGGAGATTATGTAATAAAATTCTATGGTTTGACATGATATGATTTCACGTATATATATGAGTATTTTTGTACCCTCATATCTTCTAATGTTATAATATGAGATTGTTTGGTGAGCTAGTGGTTGCTCACCCTGTGATGACCGGTTTCATTTTCTTCGTCTCTTCACTTTTGTCATCTTTGGGTTTGCGATTTCCGGAAGTCCTTTTTCAATTCCGGTCCTTATTGATTTTGGGTTGTCTTTCTCTTATTTCGGAGGGTGCACGGTCGAGTCCAGAGAATCTAGAATCGAGTCAAAAAATTTCTAGACCTAGGAACTAGGGCCGCGTCTTGAGGCCTTGGGCGTCTGAAAGAAGAGGGCACGTCTGGGAGGTTAGGCCGCACGCGTCGGAGTTAAACACGCGATGTGGAAAACAGGAGAGGTGTTGGGTGCATACTGAATTAAAAGCACTTGGCGCAGCAGGTGCAGGAGAGGGAGAGCCGCACATGCGGGGATAAAGGCCGCACGTGCGAAAGGCATGCTCCGCACGTGCAGGCATGGGTGCCGCACGTACGATGGTAGGTGAGGCCGAATTTTCAGCTTTTTCTTCTCTTTGGGTTGTGTGTATCTCATTTTAGCTACACCTTTCTCTCTCTCTAAAAACTCTTTTCTCTCCCTTCTCTCTACACTTTCTACACCAAAACAAGATCAAATCCTTGATCTTTCTTCATCCATTAGAAATTGGTCCATGGCCTCTTCATCAAAGTTGTAGAGCCTCTTAAGAGCTACATTGTGTGCGGTGGAGATCTCATTTCAACACTATCAATTTGGGGGGTTTTCATCTCATCTCTTCAACCAACTTGAGGTAGGGAATTACTTTGAGTTATATATATGTATATGTAAGTTTTTGATTGATTTATGAGCTCTTCTTTGTTATTTCGAAAATGGGTTTTATGGCTCAAAGAAAATTATTGGTTTTCTTGAAGAAATTATCCTTGTTTCTTTTTATGAAATTTTTTGTGAAATGTTGAGCCATATGGGTTGAGATTGACACATGTAGTGAGGTTTTGAAAAGGGGATGAGGAAATGTTAGGAAATTGTGAAAACCTAGAAATTGGGGGTTTCTTGAATAAAAATGGATGAGGGCTCATGTTGTTGTTATATATATGTATATGTATAGATATGCTGATATATGTATTGTTGTGTGCCATCGTAGGCAAGGAGAGTGGGAAATGTTTTTATTTTATACAAACATTTATATATATATATATTGATGAAGAATTTCTTAACACATGAAAATTTTGAGATTAGAAGTTGACATCTGCATACTGCTATGACTTGAGATGATTAAATGTTGAAAATGCACAAGTTGTGGTTATATTGTTACATATGGACAAATGATGGTAAACTTTTGGCTATTTGTTGGAATGGTATGGAAAGGAGAAAACAAAAATTTGAATCCCCATGGAACATTTGTTGTAGATATGATCAATGTTGAGAAAACATGAAGTAGCAAGGATAATTGTTGCATTGGCATTTCTAAAACCTTGCATGTCATGAAAATTGGTTTGAGAATTGGAACTTTCTTTGAGAATAAAATACTGTCATTGAAACCATGAAAGGGTTATGGGGTAAATATGTTGGTAAGTCCGGTTAGGAGGTGTAGATGAATTTGATAAGTTGGCCTGAGTGTCCAGGGTGAAAGACCGAAAACACGCGTGGAGGAGGTACCATTTCCCTTCCGGTTAGCAATCGGTAAAGTGGGGTTATTGGTAGTGCTTGTTGAGCCTACTTGCAGACAATGTTATAGTGATCCCGGGTTTACCCCTTGTTGTACAGTGATCCGGACGTGTATCCGTGGATGTTAGTAGTTGATTATTTTCTTGTTTACATCCTTTCCTACCTTGTAGTTGAGTTATAGGATGTGTTGGGCAGGTTTGTTACAGGTTGGTTGTGTTTGGGAACCAAGTGTTGCTGCCCAGAATTTTGGGTCTTCGCTCGAGCGAGATTCTGTCTTTGGTCCTTCGCTCGATCCAAGGTTTGTTCGCTCGAGCGAGAGTTGAGTTTCGTGTCTGGTGGCTTGAGCCAGGTCTTCTTCGCTCGAGCGTGCGTCTGCGTCTCAGTTGGACCTAAGAGCTGTAGTTTTTAACTCGAGCGAGCTTTCCTTCGCTCGAGCGGTCTGGTTGTCTTTCGCTCGAGCGAGCCTTCTGTCGCTCGAGCATGCTTTTAAGTTTTTGGCTCGAGCGAGACTTTGTTGGCTCGAGCGAGGGTTTTCTGTTTCTGGTCGCTCGAGCGACCAAGTCTTCGCTCAAGCGAGCCTGTTTATATCAGAGGGCAACAGCGATTTCAAAATCACTTTTTCATCCACTTTTCATTTTCAAACCCTAAAATTCGAGACTCTCTCTCTCTAAGATTTGATCTACCTAGGGTGATTTCCTACCCTAAGTCCTTTGTTAAAAAGATAGAGGGTGTTGAGGGCTTCGATTTAATTTGAAAATCTTTGGATTTGGAGCATGTTGGTCGTTGGGTCTTCATCCCTTTTTGAGCTCAAACTTCGAGGTAGGGATATCCT
The DNA here is from genome assembly GCA_025200525.1 of Camellia lanceoleosa. NCBI lineage: Eukaryota > Viridiplantae > Streptophyta > Magnoliopsida > Ericales > Theaceae > Camellia > Camellia lanceoleosa. Next base: position 133,829,612 of record CM045766.1, read on the forward strand.
ACTCCTCTTTATGGATTTTGTCTTTAAATTTTAGCATTTTGATATGTTGGGAGTTATTAGGTAAATTTTGAGAAAACTTTGGGCCTTTGTGTAATTTTACAAAGTTGGGGTTTTATTTATAGTGAACCTAGAGGCATGTTTGGTATAGAGAAATGGAATTTATGTTAAAGCATTGATGAAAATGGAACCTTAAGGGTTGTAATGTTAATTATGGAAAATGCCCTAATTACATTGATTAATTAATTAGTATAATTAATTGTGAGAAATGAGGAATTGAATCAGAAATGTTGAGATTGGGAGTGTATGGGATTAAAAAGGGTGTAGTTGAATTACTTATCACTCACCAAATTGAAATGTTGATTTAATATCCATTTGTGCATTTATTTTGCGTTTAGAAATAATTGCTTTGGGCTATCGGTGGAGGATAGTCTTGATTGTTGTAGACAATGCATGATGATTAGGCAAACGAAAACTAATCAACAGAATGTGTCATGGAATTTGACGGTTGATAGAATACATTAATTGTATGTATTGATTGATTGCATATAGAATCAATGTGTTTGTATGCATTATGTGTAGAGGAGGAGATGGGGGATGTACTCCGCGGTTTAGGGAAAGATGGGGGATGTACCTCTAAACCGGATAGTGTTGGGAGGAGATGGGGGATGAACTCCGTAGACAGAGCTCATATGCTTGTCTAGAAAAAAAAATGAAGATAGAGCTCATATGCTTATCTTTGGAAATGTGATATAGTTCTTATACTTATCAGTTGATGTGTTGATATAGCTAGTATGCTTATCTATTATGAAATGGGAAAATGTTTAGTATGAGTTATTGTCTCATATAAGTTGTTTGGCCAGGTTCTGAGCCATGATTATGATTTGAGAATTGAAAGGAAATGGAAAATGAAATATAACATGGACTTGTAAGGCACGAAACTGCGGGATGATATATGTGGATGTATTAGTGTTGGCCATCTATCAACTGCTAATCTTTTAGTCATTGTTCATAGCTGGTTTAGTGTGTTTCTACTGGGCTGTGGCTCACCCTATATGGGAATATCATTTTCAGGTACAGGTAGCATGCCACCTCCAAGGACATAGCTTGGGAGACTAGGGGCGGGCAGACTTTTTGTTGTCTTTCTTTCTGATGTATTACATGCAAATTCAAGCCAAGGGCTTAATGTGTAAATGAGTTAGCACTCTCCTTTTTGTAACCAAGTGTTAACTTGGAAAGCTGTAAGCCCTTAGGGCATTTGCTTTTGTTGTTAACATGTAATACTTTTTGTAATGAAACTCTGATGAATAGAAGAATGTGGATCTTTTATATATCAATGCATGTCTATATTGTGGGTTTAATGTTATTATTTTGGGGGCATTACAACTTGGTATCAGAGCGTACCAGGTTCAAATACCTTGGGTACGTGGGAAGTGATTAGGATCACAATGGGTTTGTCTCGCTTGATAGAGACTTAGGTGTAGTATCATATGCTATGTGTTAAATTGATAACATGCTTATGTGACTATATGGGTATGGGATTTAATTTCTAGGATGTTGGTTGGACCCTTGGGTTCCTGGGAGTCTTGTTAGAAAAGCACTTGATCAATGCTGTTTCTAACCGGAACTCTAGTAATGCCTCGGGACTACCATTATCCGAAAATGAAATTCGTAAGTGCTTATGTGCTTACGTGGAGTGAATTACAGTTGTCCATGCATTAGGATGTGGGTGTTTAGTTTCGGCACATTTATGAATGTGCTAACGTTCTGTGTTACCTTTATTAGGATGTCAGGACGAGGAAGAGGTGCTAGGCGTGGTAGGCTGCGGCGAGGAAATACCTTTCTTGGATGATATTCTGGCGGTCAGAGGGAGTTGGCGAGCCAATGTGGCCGAGCAATGGTCGGCGAGCTATGAGTGCCTTGGCCGAGAGATAGCGAGCTTTGGGTATTCTCGGAGCTGAAATCAGCGATTGAGCGGGGCCTTCTTTCTTGAAGAGGAGTTTTTCGATCCTAACTGGACGAGTTCATTGGAGATCCAAAGGAGCCACTTAAGGCAGATGAGTGGTTGGAACAAATGAGTAAGACGTTCGAGATGCTTGGCATTGAGGACGGAACACTGAAAGTGACCCTGGCATCCTTCCAGCTGAAGGGAGATACGGGTCAATGGTGGAAGTACGAGAAGGTCCGTGTGGGTGGTACATGGGAGGTGTTTGTAAATGCTTTCCAAGAGAGATTCTTATCTGCAGTTGCTAGGGAGAAGTTGAGAGATCAGTTTAGTCGGCTTAAACAGGAAGGTTTGTCTGTAGCCGAGTTTGAGGCTACATTTACTAGCTTGTCCAGGTTTGCACCTAAACTTGTGGCGACAGAGAAGCGCCGTTGCTATGAGTTTGAGCGGAAGTTGAGGTGTGGCCTCAAGTTGAGGGTTGGTGGGTCTTACATCCGAGAGTATAGACATTTGGTGGATGCTGCAGCTCATATGGAGCTTATGATGCAGGAGGAGGATAAGGAGAAGCATAGAGGCTCCAAGAGGGGCCAAGATGGCGAGTGATGGCGGGAGGCAGAGGGTTATAACCTTAACATCTCGAGGCGGAGTTGCTAGATCGACCTTTCAAGGTCTGCGAGTCACGAGCTTGGGAGAGGCAATCGAGGAGAGTTCACTTGTTACAAGTGTGGCGGTGAGTCACAAGGCTTGATTTACTCTTTGAAGGGCGAGGTCGAAGTCGCTTCTTCTTCAGCTAGACCGCAGAGTCAGAGTTTAGGCAGGGGGCAGCCCTTGTCTTGCTATCGGTGTGGACAGCCTGGGCACCTAAAGAGGTTCTGCCCACAGTTGAGTGCCACTTCAAGAGCTTCTGGTTCTAGACAGAGCGAGGATTTCGGCCACTCGATCTGTGCGCAGGCCTCGAGGCCAATCCGGAGCTTCGTCGTCCGATCGATCTGTGATCATATGCTCCTAGGGGTAAGCAAGTGGATCGAGGCCTCTGAGCGTGTATCTTGTTCTGCATGAGGACCTAATCGGCTCCGTCAGTAGTGAGAGGTACCTTTCTGTTTTACAACTCAGTTGCTAGTGTGTTGATTGACGCGGGTGCATCTCATTCTTTTGTATCTCTTTGCATTTGCATCTGTGTTGGAGTTGGAGTTAGCACTATTAGCATCTCCTATTTGTGTTGTGTCACCTATTGGGGGTGAGTTGATTTTGAAACACGGATGTAGAGGTTGTGATATAGAGGTCGACGATCATAGGCTTCCGTTTCCTTTTGTAGTCATGCCTATGAAGGGCTTTGATGTTATTTTGGGTATGGACTGGCTATCGTCATACCGGGCAGTTATTGACTGCTACCGCCAGAGAGTCACTTGTTGTACCGTGAGCGGGAGTGTTTCCATTTCTTGGGAGACCGGGTTGGTAGTATTGTGCCACCGGGGTATGATCTGCGAGGGCGGAGTGAACTTAGTGGTCTGCTTGCTAGCTTTGAAAGTAGTGAGTGTGATGAGACCCAGATTGTGTTGCCGAGGGTGGTTTGTGAGTACTTGGACGTCTTTCCCGAAGATCTTGTTAGTTTGCCACCTCACCGAGAGATCGAGTTCTCTATTGATCTAGTGCTGACACGGCCCGATTTTATGGCACCTTAGTTTTGCTCCAATGAGTTGGTTGAGTTGAAAGTTCGGCTCAAGAATTGCTAGCCAAGGGCTTTGTTCGCCCTAGTGTTTATTTGTGAACACCGACCCTCTTTGCTAAAAAGAAAGATGGTGCCTTGAAATTGTGTATCGACTAGGAAGTTGAATAAGACTACGGTTAGAATAAGTACCCTATGCCCGTATAGATGATTTGTTTGATCGGTTGAAGGGTTCGTTGTTTCTCTAAGATAGACTTGAGATCGGGTTACCACCGGTTGAGGTCGGGAGGAGGATATTAAGGCGGCATTAAAATGCGTGGTATGGCCATTATGAGTTTCTGGTGATGCCATTTGGGCTTACCAACGCACCGGCAGTCTTTACGGACTTGATGAACCGGATCTTCCGGGAATTCTTGGATCGTTTTGTAGTCGTTTTTGTGGACAACATTCTTATCTATTCACCTTCTGAGGAGGAGCACGAGGAACACTTGAGAGTGGTGCTTAAGTTACTTAGAGCCCATAGGCTATATGCCAAGTTTGGGAAGTGTGAGTTCTGGCTAAAAGAAGTCAAGTTCTTAGGCCATGTGGTTTTTGGGGAAGGGGTGTCTGTTGATACATCCAAGACTGAGGCAGTGCAAGATTGGGCACAGCCTAAGAGTGTGTTTGAGATCCGCAGTTTTCTGGGATTAGCTGGGTATTAGCGCCGGTTTGTGAAGGATTTCTCCAGATTAGCTTCGCCATTGACTAGACTGACTCGGAAGGGAGTCAAATTTGTATGGAGTGAGACTTGTGAAAAGTCGTTCCAAGAGCTGAAAGTTAGGTTGACCACCACTCCGGTCTTGATTATTCCGGGGAGAGGGTTGGGTTATACGGTTTATTGTGATGCCTCACGAGAGGGTTTGGGTTTTGTGTTGATGCAAGAGGAGAAGGTGGTAGCTTATGGCTCACGTCAGTTGAAAATACACGAGAAGAATTATCCTACACATGACCTAGAGTTAGCGGTTGTCATCTTTGCCTTGAAAATCTGGAGGCACTACCTTTATGGTGAGAGATTCGAGGTGTTCTCAGATCGTAAGAGTCTGAAATATCTATTTTCACAGAAAGACTTGAACTTGAGGCAGAGGAGGTGGATGGAGTTCATTGAGGATTACGATTTTGAGTTGCATTATCATCCGGGGAAGGCCAATGTTGTAGCCGACGCTCTTAGCAGGAAATCCATAGGTGATGTAGCTTGTATAGCCATCCGGGAGTGGGAAATGTTGGGAGCACTTGGCGAGTTTGATTTGCTACTGGGAAAATCCATTGAGGCTGCGGCCTTGTTTTCTGTCGTTGCGCAGCCTACACTTGTGACTTGAGTGTTAGAGGCACAGAGAGGTGACCTTAAGGTAGAATCTCTCCGAGAGAAGATTTCCAGTGGGAAGGTTGAGAAGGGTCTGACGGTGTATCCTGACCTGAGTGTGAGATACCGAGACCGTTTGTTTGTGCCGGAGTCTTGCCGAAAGGAGGTACTCCGAGAGTTTCATCATTCGCGCCTTGCGGTGCATCCGGGAGGTACTAAGATGTATCGGGATTTGGGTCACCAGTTTTGGTGGCAGGGCATAAAGAGAGATGTGGCAGCTTTCGTGTCTAAGTGCCTTACTTGTCAGCAAGTGAAGGCCGAGCATCAGAGGCCAGCGGGTTTGTTGCAACCCTTGCCTATTGCCGAGTGGAAATGGGAGCATGTCACTATGGACTTCGTTGTAGGTCTTCCGAGGACTCAGCGGGGTAGTGATGCTATTTGGGTGTTGTAGACCAGTTGACTAAGTCGGCGCACTTCATTCCTATGCGCGTGAGAGATTCAGTAGATCATCTTGCCGACTTGTATATTCGGGACATAGTGAGATTGCACGGGGTCCCAGTGACGATCGTCTCAGATAGAGATCCTCGTTTTACTACTAGGTTGTGGCAGAGTTTGCAAAGTGCTTTGGGCACTAAGTTGACCTTTAGTACAGCTTATCATCCTCAGACTGACGGGCAGTCCGAACGTACTAATCAGATCCTTGAGGATATGCTTCGGGGTTGTGTCCTTGACTTTAGTGGGACTGGGAGAGGCACTTACCATTGGTGGAGTTTGCCTACAACAATAGCTTTCAGTCTAGTATCGGTATGGCACCATTTGAGGCCTTGTATGGCCGACCTTGTAGGTCTCCAGTTTGTTGGGCCGAAGTGGGTGATGCACCTTTGTTGGGTCCGGAGTTGGTTAAAGAGACGACGGAGAAAGTTGAGCTTATCCGTAGGAGGCTTGTTACAACCCAAAGTCGTCAGAAATCTTATGCTGACCGTAGGAGGAGGCCTTTGGCGTTTGAGACGGGTGATCATGTCTTTCTGAGAATATCACCTAGGCGGGAATTGATAAGGTTTGGGAAGAGTGGGAAGTTGTCCCCTCGGTTTATTGGTCCTTTTGAGATCCTTGAGAGGATTGGCGAGGTCGCTTACCGTTTAGCTTTACCGCCACAGTTATCCGGAGTTCATGACGTGTTTCATGTGAGTATGCTTCGGAAATATGAACCGGATCCATCACATGTATTGGATTGGACCGACTTAGAGGTAGATGAGGATGCCTCGTATGAAGAGAGACCGGTTCGGGTCTTGGATAGGCGGGATCAAGTCCTGCGTGGCAAGACCATTCCTTTGGTGAAGGTTTTGTGGAAACATCACGGAGTGGAGGAGGCCACTTGGGAACGTGAGTTGGAGGTCCGAGAGAAATATCCAGACCTATTTGTGGATGTTTGAACATATGTTATATATATTGTTGTATTGTTGAACTTTAAGATCATTAAATATGTCTTAAGTTGTAAAACATTGTGAATGTTTTGGTTTATGGAAGTATTGTAGAACTTGCCTTGATATTGGAGTTGATTATAATATTGCATATGTTGGCTACATTGTAAAAATGGAGTTGTATCATGTAAATTGATTGTGATATAATTTGTGAACCATGTATGTTGGAAATAGTTGGAAATGGAAGAAAAATGCATGTTGAAATATATATATATGTTGAGAAATGCCTCTTGAATAAGAGATGGAATGACCGATAATGGGTCAAGTTATAGAATGATAAAATGTAACATTGATTAAAATAGAGAAAAATCTGTTTTCAAAACGTGTTCTTAATTTCGGGGACGAAATTCTTTAAGGGGGGGAGGTTATAGCAATCCCGGGTTTACCCCTTGTTGTACAGTGATCCGGACGTGTATCCGTGGATGTTAGTAGTTGATTATTATCTTGTTTACATCCTTTCCTACCTTGTAGTTGAGTTATAGGATGTGTTGGGCAGGTTTGTTACAGGTTGGTTGTGTTTGGGAACCAAGTGTTGCTGCCCAGAATTTTGGGTCTTCACTCGAGCGAGAAGTTCTTCGCTCGAGCGAGATTCTGTCTTTGGTCCTTCGCTCGATCCAGGGTTTGTTCGCTCGAGCGAGAGTTGAGTTTTGTGTCTGGTGGCTCGAGCCAGGTCTTCTTCGCTCGAGCGTGCGTCTGCGTCTCAGTTGGACCTGAGAGCTGTAGTTTTTAGCTCGAGCGAGTTTTCCTTCGCTCAAGCAATCTGGTTGTCTTTCGCTCGAGCGAGCCTTCTGTCGCTCGAGCGTGCTTTTAAGTTTTTGGCTCGAGCGAGGGTTTTCTGTTTCTGGTCGCTCGAGCGACCAAGTCTTCGCTCGAGCGAGCCTATTTATATCAGCGGGCAGCAGCGATTTCAAAATCACTTTTTCATCCACTTTTCATTTTCAAACCCTAAAATTCGAGACTCTCTCTCTCTCTAAACTTACTCTCTCTCTAAGATTTGATCTACCTAGGGTGATTTCCTACCCTAAGTCCTTTGTTAAAAAGATAGAGGGTGTTGAGGGCTTCGATTTAATCTAAAAATCTTTGGATTTGGAGCACGTTGGTCGTTGGGTCTTCATCCCCTTTTGAGCTCAAATTTCGAGGTAGGGATATCCTACTCCTCTTTATGGATTTTGTCTTTAAATTTTAGCATTTTGATATGTTAGGAGTTGTTAGGTAAATTTTGAGAAAACTTTGGGCCTTTGTTTAATTTTACAAAGTTGGGGTTTTATTTATAGTGAACCTAGAGGCATGTTTGGTATAGAGAAATGGAATTTATGTTAAAACATTGATGAAAATAGAACCTTAAGGGTTGTAATGTTAATTATGGAAAATTCCCTAATTAAATTGATTAATTAATTAGTATAATTAATTGTGAGAAATGAGGAATTGAATTGGAAATGTTGAGATTGGGAGTGTATGGGATTAAAAAGGGTGTAGTTGAATTACTTATCACTCACCGAATTGAAATGTTGATTTAATATCCATTTGTCCATTTATTTTCCGTTTAGAAATAACTGCTTTGGGCTATCGGTGAAGGATAGTCTTGATTGTTGTAGACAATGCATGATGATTAGGCAAACGAAAACTAATCAACGGAATGTGTCATGGAATTTGACGGTTGATAGAATACATTAACTGTATGTATTGATTGATTGCATATAGAATCAATGTGTTTGTATGCATTATGTGTAGAGGAGGAGATGGGGGATGTACTCCGCGGTTTAGGGAAAGATGGGGGATGTACCTCTAAACCGTATAGTGTTGGGAGGAGATGGGGGATGAACTCCGTAGACAAAGTTCATAAACTTGTCTAGAAAAAAAAATGAAGATAGAGCTCATATGCTTATCTTTGAAAATGTGATATAGTTCTTATACTTATCAGTTGATGTGTTGATATAGCTAGTATGCTTATCTATTATGAAATGGGAAAATGTTTAGTATGAGTTATTGTCTCATATAAGTTGTTAGGCCAGGTTCTGAGCCATGATTATGATTTGAGAATTGAAAGGAAATGGAAAATGAAATATAACATGGACTTGTAAGGCACAAAACTGCGGGATGATATATGTGGATGTATTAGTGTTGGCCATCTATCAACTGCTAATCTTTTAGTCATTATTCATAGCTGGTTTAGTGTGTTTCTACGGGGTTGTGGCTCACCCTATATGGGAATATCATTTTCAGGTACAGGTAGCATGCCACCTCCAAGGACCTAGCTTGGGAGGCTAGAGGCGGGCAGACTTTTTGTTGCCTTTCTTTCTGATGTATTACATGCAAATTCAAACCAAGGGCTTAATGTGTAAATGAGTTAGCACTCTCCTTTTTGTAACCAAGTGTTAACTTGGAAAGCTGTAAGCCCTTAGGGCATTTGCTTTTGTTGTTAACATGTAATACTTTTTGTAATGAAACTCTGATGAATAGAAGAATGTGGATCTTTTATATATCAATGCATGTCTATATTGTGGGTTTAATGTTATTATTTTGGGGGCGTTACAATAACCTAGGGATTACCTGAGTCATATTTACCACCCTTATTGATTAAAATTGGAAGTTTTGGAATTGTTGAGATTGCAAACTAAGAGAATAAAGCGTAATTACATTCTTGACATGCTTAGACATAAGAGAATAAAGCATAATTACATTTCATCAGAGTATTCATTACAAATGTATTACATGTTGACAATAAAAGTAATTGCCCTACAGGCTTACAACTTTCCAAGTCAACACTTGGTTACAAAAAGGAGAGTACTAACTCTACACAAAATAAGCCCTAGGCTTGATATACATATAATACAACAAAACAATAAAAAGGGTCCAACAGCCTCAAGCCTTCCAAGCTACCTCCTTGGAGGTGGCATACTACCTGTACCTGAAAATGATGTCCCATATAGGGTGAGCCAATGCCCAGTAGAGATATGCTAAACATAATATGAGCAATAACCAAAACATCGGCATTTGATAAATGTTTAACTCACATGAATCAATTCATAACCCGTTCCAATTACATGACAAATGTGTACATGTTTAATTCCATTTTCCATTTCTTATCGAATTTCCGATTTATAATCCGGGCTCAGAACCTGGCCATATACTTTAAATAAGATTATATCTCATATCAACAATACTTCCATTTCAATTGAGATAACAACTCAAATTAATATTTCACACTTCACATTAGATACACATAATTGCTGTATCAGTCTCCACAAAACACTTCCGTATTTCATATATGATACACAGATTTGCTATATCAATACTACAAAAAATACACTTGTTTGCTGTATCGATGGGGTCCATCCCCTATCTTCCCCTAAACCGTGGAGTTCATCCCCTATCTCTTCCCACACAATACAATGTATATAAACACATATCATATACATAGTCAATCAATACATAAATTTGATGTATTATTCTAATCGTTATATTCGATGACATATTTAATTGATTAGTTTTAGTTTGCCTAATCATCATGCATTGTCTACAACAATCAAGACTATCCTCCACTGATAGCCCAAAGCAGTTATTTCTAAACAGATAATAAATGCATCAACTGATAAATTTACCAATATTTTCAAGGGTGAGTAATTAATAAATCTAACTCCACCATTCCTTCTCATATTACGCCAATTCCATTAATTCCAACTCAATTTCATGTTTCCAAAATTCCCAAATTTATTACATGAATTAATTTGCCATAAAAATTTAGGGCTTTTTCCCCCATTTCAAAATATTGACGCAAAGGCCCAAAATAACTTCAATAACTTCAATTCTTCCATTTTAAGACTCAACTCACATATTTATGAGTCAAAACCACAAAACCCCTCTTTTGAAAATAACACATTTCAAACCCTAACTTTCCAAATCAACCCATCTACACAAATAACTCAATATCTATGTTAAAGCACATAAGAATGAGTAGGAATCCCTACCTCAAATTCGGAGCTCCAAGGAAGAAGATGATGAAACCTGAATATGCTCCAAATTAAGAAATTTTCGGATCAAAAGGTAGTCTACACCAAGATCAACACATTTTGTAAAGGCTCAAGGGTAGGAGATCACTCTAACTAGATCAAACCTAAGAGAGAAGGTGAGGTTCTAGAGAGAGAGAGACTCTCAAATCTGGGTTTGGGAAAGTAAGAGAGAGAAAAAAAATCAAAAAGTGATCCAAAAAAGTGAAATCCCGAAGTGTTATACCAGCCGTCCCGCTCGAGCATGGAAACCCCCGCTCGAGCGTCAGACACAAACTCACGCTCGAGCATGAAAAGCGCCGCTTGAGCATCGATTGCACACCTGCAGAAGTTTTGCAGACATGGTCCCCGCTCGAGCGTCAAACTCTTCGCTCGAGCGGAGGAACAAAATCAAAGGGTCACGCTCGAGCGTCAAAACTCCCACTCGAGCGTACGAAGACCTGCAGACAAAGTACTGGGAGATGGAATTTCATGCTCGAGCATCGAAATGCCCGCTCGAGCGGAGAAGCAACAACGAAGGGCTCGCTCGAGCGTCAAAAGCCCCGCTCGAGTGTGAAGGCCAAATTCTGGGCATCAACTTTTGGTTTCAAAGCACAACCAACCTGTTACAAACCTACCCAACACAACCCAAGACTCATACACAAAGAGTAAAGGATGGAAATGAGAATGAGACAACAACACATCTACGGAACCAAGTTCGGAATACAATATACAAAGGAAGGGAAAACCGGGATCGCTATAACCTTCCCCCCTTAAAGCTTTTCGTCCCCGAAATTAAGTACAAGTTTTTCAAAAACAAGATTTTCTCAATTCTCAACAGTATTACAACACAATATTCAACAACCTGACCCATTACTGGTCATTCCATCTCTATTCAAAAGACATTTCACAATATATAATCAATACATATTATTAGCATGCTTTTCCTTGAAATTTACCGGTTTCAACACAGATTTCACAATTCTATATCATACTCAATGTTCATGATATATTTCTATTTCTACAATACGTTCAACATATGCAATGTTACATTAAACCTCCTTTTTAAGGTAAGTTTCAAAATACTTCCATAAATCAAAACATACACAATGTTTTACAACTCAAGACATATTTCATGCTCTTAAAGTTCATCAATATTACAAAATCCCAATACATGGTTAAACATTTACAAACAAGTCCGGGTATTTCTCACAGACATCCACCTCACATTCCCAAGTGGCTTCTTCCACTCCGTGATGTTTCCACAAAACTTTTACCAAGGGAATGGTCTTGCCTCGCAAGACTTGATCCCGCCTATCCAAGACCCGTACCGGTCTCTCCTCGTACGAGATATCCTCGTCAACCTCCAAATCGGTCCAATCCAACACATGGGACTGATCCGGCTCATACTTCCGAAGCATACTAACATGAAACACGTCATGCACTCCGGATAACTGCGGCGGCAAGGCCAAACGAATGGCAACCTCGCCAACCCTCTCAAGGATCTCAAAAGGGCCAATAAACCGATGGGACAACTTCCCACTCTTCCCAAACCTCATAAAACCCTGCCTAGGTGATATTTTCAGAAATACATGATCACCCGTCTCAAATGCCAAAGGCCTTGTCCTACGGTCGGCATAACTCTTTTGGCGACTCTAGGCTGTAACAAGCCTGCTATGGATAAGCTCAACCTTCTCCGTCGTCTCCCTCACCAACTCCGGGCCCAACAAAGGTGCATCACCCACCTCGGCCCAACAAACTGGAGACCTACAAGGTCGGCCATACAAGGCCTCAAACGGTGCCATCTAGATACTTTCATTGGCTGTTGTTATAGGCAAACTCCACCAAGGGCAAGTGCCTCTCCCACGTCCCACTAAAGTCAAGGACACAACCTCGAAGCATATCCTCAAGGATCTGAATAGTACGCTCGGACTGCCCGTCAGTCTAAGGATGATAAGTCATGCTAAAGTCAATCTAGTACCCAAGGCACTCTGCAAACTCTGCCACAACCTAGCAGTAAAACGTGGATCTCTATCTGAGACGATCGACACTGGGACTCCGTGCAACCTCACTATGTTCTAAATATACAAGTCGGTAAGATGATCTACCGAATCTCTCACGCGCATCGGGATAAAATGCAACGACTTAATCGACCGGTCTACAACCACCCAAATAGCATCACTACCCCGCTGAGTCCTCGGAAGACCTACAATGAAGTCCATAATGACATGCTCCCACTTCCACTCGGCAATAGGCAAGGGTTGTAACAAATTCGCTGGCCTCTGATGCTCGACCTTCACTTGCTGACAAGTAAGGCACTTCGAACGAAAACTGCCACATCTCTCTTCATACCCCGCCACCAAAACTGGCGACCCAAATCACGATACATCTTGGTGCCTCCCAGATGCACTGCAAGGCATGAATGGTGAAACTCTCAGAGTACCTCCTCTCGGCAAGACTCCGGTACAAACAAGCGGTCTCAGTATCTCACACTCAGGTCGGGATACACGGACAAACCCTTCTCGGCCTTCCCACTGGAGATCTTCTCTCTAAGGGATTCTACCTCAAGGTCACCTCTCTGTGCCTCTAACACTCGATTCACAAGTGTAGGCTACGCAATAACAGAAAACAAGGCCGCAGCCTCTCCGGGTTCGCCCAGAAACAAATCAAACTCGCCAAGTGCACCCAACATCTCCCACTCTTAGATGGCTATACAAGCTACATCACTAATGGATTTCCTACTAAGGGCATCGGCCATAACATTGGCCTTACTCGGGTGATAGTGCAACTCGAAGTCGTTATCCTCAATGAACTACATCCACCTCCTCTGCCTCAAATTTAAGTCTCTCTGTGTAAACAAGTACTTCAAACTCTTATGATCTGAGAATACCTCAAATCTCTCACCATAAAGGTAGTGCCTCCAAATCTTTAAGGCAAAAATGACGGCTGCTAACTCTAGGTCATGTGTAGGGTAATTCCTCTCGTGTATTTTCAACTGACGTGAGCCATAAGCTACCACTTTCCCTCTTGCATCAACACACAACCCAAACCCTCTTGCGAGGCATCAAAATAAACCACATAACCCAAACCTGTCTCCAGAATAATCAAAACTGGAGCGGTGGTCAATCTAACCTTCAACTCTTGGAACGACTTTTCACAAGTCTCACTCCATACAAACTTGACCCCTTTCCGTGTCAATCTAGTCAACGGTGAAGCTAACCTGGAGAAATCTTTCACAAACCGGCGGTAATACCCGGCTAATCCCAAAAAACTGCGGATCTCAAAGACACTCCTAAGCTGTGCCCAATCCTACACTGCCTCTATCTTGGATGTATCAACAGACACCCCTTCCCTGGAAACCACATGGCCTAAGAACTTGACCTCTCCTAGCCAGAATTCACACTTTCCAAACTTGGCATACAGCCTATGGGCTCTAAGTAACTCAAGCACCACTCTCAAGTGTTCCTCGTGCTCCTGCTTCAAAGGCGAATAAATCAAGATGTCGTCTACAAAAATGACCACAAAACAATCTAAGAATTCCCGGAATATCCGGTTCATCAAATCCATAAACACTGCCGGTGCATTGGTGAGCTCGAAAGGCATCACCAGAAACTCATAGTGGCCATACCGCGTACGGAATGTCGTCTTCGGAATATCCTCCTCCTTGACCCTCAACTGGTGGTAACCCGATCTCAAGTCTATCTTAGAGAAACAACGGGAACCCTTCAACTGGTCAAACAAATCATCTATACGGGGCATAGGGTACTTATTCTTGACCGTAGCCCGATTCAATTTCCGATAGTCGATACAAAGTCTCAAGGCACCATCTTTCTTCTTAGCAAAGAGGGCCGGTGCTCCCCACGACGAAACACTAGGGTGAATGAAGCCCTTATCTAGCAACTCCTGGAGTTGAATCTTCAACTCACTCAACTCAGCTGGGGCAAAACGGTAAGGTGCCATAGAAATCGACGTTGTGCCAGGCACTAAGTCAATGGAGAATTCTATCTCTTGATAAGGTGGCAAACTAACGAGATCCTCGGGAAAGACGTCCGAGTACTCACAAACCACTTTCGGCAACTCAATCCCGGTCTTATCACACTCACTACTCATAAGGCTAGCGAGAAGACCACTAAGCTCACTCCGCCCTCGCGGATCATAGACCGGTGGCAACACACTACCAACCCGATCCCCCAAGAAATGGAAACAATCCCCGCTCAAGGTACATACTGTGACCCTCTGGCGGTAGCAATCAATAACAGCCCGGTATGACGATAACCAGTCCATACCCAAAATAACATCAAAACCCGACATAGCCATAACTACAAATGAAAATGGAAGTCGACGATCAGCTACCTCTATATCACAACCTCTACACCCTGGTTTCAGAATCAACTCACCCCCAACAGGTGATACAACACAAATAGGAGATGCTAATTGTGCTAACTCCAAACCCAAAACAGATGCAAATGCAGCAGATATAAAAGAATGGGATGCACCCGTATCAATCAACACATTGGCAACCGAGTTGCAAAACAAGAAGGTACCTCTCACAACCGTTGGAGCGTTACAAGATCTGTGATAACGACATGTGCCACAGAGCCTGATCTACCTACTCGCCTCTAGGGGCAAAAGCTTTGCCTGGCTGGGACGAAGCTCACGATTGGCCCTCGAGGCCTAAAGCCCGAGTGGGTGAAAACTCTGCCTCTGCCCAGATGCACCAGAAGTGCCACTCAACTGCGGGCAAAACCTCTTCAGGTGCCCCGCCTAACCACACTGATAACAAGACAGTGGCTGGCCTCTGCCCTGAACTTGACTCTGAGATCGAGCCGAAGATGAATCTGCTCTCTGCCCTGCGCCCTTCTGCGGGCAAGCTGGAGACTTGTGGCCTAGCTGACCACACTTGTAACAAGTCATGTCTCCCTGACTGCCTCTCCCAGGGCCTGCACTCAGCACTGGAAAGGTAGATCTAGCAAAACCACCCTGAGACTGCTTAGGGTTAGAACCCCTCTGTCTCTAGCCATCACCCTGACCATCCTGACTCCTCTTGGAGCCCCTCTGCCTCTCCTCCTCCTCCTGCATCATAATCTCCATATGGGCCGCAGCATCTACTAGGCGCCCATAATCTCAGGTCATAGAACCCCCAACTCTCATCTTGAGGCCATGCCTCAACTTCTTCTCGAACTCAAGGCAACGGCGTTCCTCAGACGTCACAAGCTAAGGTACGAACCTGGATAGACTGGTAAATGCGGCCTCAAACTCGGCCACTAATAAACTCAGCTGCTTGAGCTGACAAAACTGGTCTCTCAGCTTCTCCCTGGCAGCTGGAGATAGAAACTTCTCCTGGAAAGCATCTACAAAAGCCTCCCACGTGCCACCAATACGACTCCTCATGTACTTCCACCACTGACCCGCATCCCCCTTTAGCTGGAAAGATGCCAAGGTCACCTTCAACGCCCGTCTTCGATGTCAAGCATCTCAAAGGTCTTCGTCATCTGTTCGAGCCATTCATCCGCCTTAAGTGGCTTTTTCGGGTCCCCTACAAACTCGTCCAGATTAGACCGAAAAAACTCCCTCTTCAGGAAGGAAGGCCCTGTACCAACAACCTGGGCCTGAACTGGGTTCTCAGCTCTGAGAATGCCCATGGATTCCCTCAAGGCTCCTACTATCTTGCGGGGTAAGGCACCCATGGCCTGCTGGCCCGCTGGCTCAGCCACGTTGGCCTGACCAACACCCTCCCACTGCACCGGAATATCATCCGGTAAAGGCATCTCCTGCCTACCACGCCTACCACGTCCTCGTACTCATCCTGACATCCTAATAAAGGTAATGAAGAACATTAGCACATTCATAAATGTGCCGAAGCTAAAACACTCGCGTCCTAATGCATGGACAACTATAATTCACTCCACGTAAGCACATAATCATATAAGCACTTACGAATTTCATTTATGAATAATGATAGTCCCGTGGCGTTACTACAGTTCCGGTTAGAAACAGTATTGATCAAGTGCTTTTCCAACAAGATTGACAGAAACCCAAGGATCCAATCAACATCCTAGAAACTACATTCCATACCCACATAATCACATAAACATGTTGTCACATAAGCACATAACATTACATCTAAGTCTCTAAAAAGCAAGACAAACCCATTGTGATACTAATCACTTCCCACGTACCCAAAGTATTCAAACCTGATACGCTCTGATACCAAGTTGTAACACCCTCAAAATAAAGCCATAAATCATACATTCTTGACATGCTTAGACATAAGAGAATAAAGCATAATTACATTTCATCAGAGTATTCATTACAAATGTATTACATGTTGACAATAAAAGTAATTGCCCTATAGGCTTACAACTTTCCAAGTCAACACTTGATTACAAAAAGGAGAGTACTAACTCTACACAAAATAAGCCCTAGGCTTGATATACATGTAATACAACAAAATAATAAAAAGGGTCCAACAGCCTCAAGCCTTGCAAGCTATGTCCTTGGAGGTGGCATACTACCTGTACCTGAAAATGATGTCCCATATAGGGTAAGCCAATGCCCAGTAGAGATATGCTAAACATAATATAAGCAATAACTAAAACATCGGCATTTGATAAATTTAACTCACATGAATCAATTCATAACCCATTCCAATTACATGACAAATGTGTACATGTTTAATTCCATTTTCCATTTCTCATCAAATTTCCGATTTATAATCCTGGCTCAGAACCTAGCCATATACTTTAAATGAGATTATATCTCATATCAACAATACTTCCATTTCAATTGAGAAAACAACTCAAATTAACATTTCACACTTCACATTAGATACACATAATTGTTGTATCAGTCTCCACAAAACACTTCCGTACTTCATATATGATACACAGATTTGTTGTATCAATACTACAAAAGATATACTTGTTTGTTGTATCAATGGAGTCCATCCCCTATCTTTTCCCCAAACATTATCTGGTTTAGGAGTCCATCCCATATCTTCCCCTAAACCGTGGAGTTCATCCCCTATCTCCTCCCACACAATATAATGTATATAAACACATGTCATATACATAGTCAATCAATACATAAATTTGATGTATTATTCCAACCGTCATATTCGATGACATATTCAATTGATTAGTTTTAGTTTGCCTAATCATCACGCATTGTCTACAATAATCAAGACTATCCTCCACCGATAGCCCAAAGCAGTTATTTCTAAACAGATAATAAATGCATCAACTGATAAATTTACCAATATTTTCAAGGGTGAGTGATTAATAAATCTAACTGCACCATTCCTTCTCATATTACGCCAATTCCATTAATTCCAACTCAATTTCATGTTTCCAAAATTCCCAAATTTATTACATGAATTAATTTGCCATAACAATTTAGGGCTTTTTCCCCCATTTCACAATATTGACCCAAAGGCCCAAAATAACTTCAATAACTTCAATTCTTCCATTTTAAGACTCAACTCACATATTTATGAGTCAAAACCACAAAACCCCTCTTTTGAAAATAACACATTTCAAACCCTAACTTTCCAAATCAACCCATCTATACAAATAACTCAATATCTATGTTAAAGCACATAAGAATGAGTAGGAATCCCTACCTCAAATTCGGAGCTCCAAGGAAGAAGATGATGAAAACTCAATATGCTCCAAATCAAGAAATTTTCGGATCAAAAGGTAGTCTACACCAAGATCAATACTTTTTGTAAAGGCTCAAGGGTAGGAGATCACTCTAACTAGATCAAACCTAAGAGAGAATGTGAGGTTCTAGAGAGAGAGACTCTCAAATCTGGGTTTGGGAAAGTAAGAGAGAGAAAGAAAATCAAAAAGTGATCCAAAAAGGTGAAATCTCGAAGTGTTATACCAGTCGTCCCGCTCAAGCGTGGAAACCCCCGCTCGAGCGTCAGACACAAACTCACGCTCGAGCGTGAAAAGTGTCGCTCGAGCGTCAATTGCACACCCGTAGAAGTTTTGCAGACATGGTCCCTGCTCGAGCGTCAAACTCTCCGCTCGAGCGGAGGAACAAAATTAAAGGGTCACGCTCGAGTGTCAAAACTCCTGTTCGAGCGTATGAAGACCTACAGACAAAAGTACTGGGAGATGGAATTTCACGCTTGAGCGTCGAAACGCCCGCTCGAGCAGAGAAGCAACAACAAAGGGCCCGCTCGAGCGTCAAAAGCCCCGCTCGAGCATGAAGGCCAAATTCTGGGCATCAACTTTTGGTTTCAAAGCACAACCAACCTATTACAAACCTGCCTAACACAACCCAAGACGCATACACAAAGAGCAAAGGATGGAAATGAGAATGAGACAACAACACATCTACGGAACCTAGTCCGGAATACAATATACAAAGGAAGGAAAAACCGGGATCGCTATAGTTTGGAAAGAGATAGGGGATGGACTCCATCGATACAACAAATATGTGTATCTATTGAAGTATTGATATAGCAAATTTGTGTGTCATATATGAAGTACGGTAGTGTTTTGTTTGAGATTGATACAGCAATTATGTGTATCTATCGTGAAGTATGAGGCGTGTAATTTGAGTTGTTATTTAAATTGAAATGGAAGTATTGTTGATCTGAGATGTAATCTCACTTGAATAGTTTGGCCAGGTTCTGAGCCACGGTTACGAATTGAGAATTGGATAAGAAATGGAAAGTGAAATGAAACAGGGACACATATGTCATGTAATTGAAACGGGTTATGAATTGGTTTGTGTGAGATAAACCTTTATCAAATGCTAATGTTTTAGTTATTGCTCATATTATGTTTAGCGTATCTCTACTGGGCGTTGGCTCACCCTATATGGGACATCATTTTCAGGTTCAGGTATTATGCCGCCTCCGAGATCTTAGCTTGGATAGCTGTGGGAGTTGAAGACTCTTTTGTTTATTTTGTTGTATTACATGTATATCAAGCCAAGGGCTTATTTTGTGTAGAGTTAGTACTCTCCTTTGTAACCAAGTGTTGACTTGGAAAGTTGTAAGCCTATAAGGCATTTACTTTTGTTGTCAACATGTAATACATTTTGTAATGATTACTCTGATGAAATGTAATTATGCTTTATTCTTTTATGTCTAAGCATGTCAAGAATGTATGATTTATGAGTTTATTTTGAGGGCTTGACAAGAGCAGCCACGGGAAGAAGAGAGAGAGAGAAAGAGAGAGAGAGAGATCAAAATCGAGAGTGGAATTGAGAGAGAACAGAGGCACGACTACATGGAGAGAAAAATGAGAGGGAAGAAAAAGAAAGGGATAGGGTTTTGTTTTGGTGGCACCATTAATTATTCAAATATTTCTTTGATCTTCAAAAAAATTATTGTGAGTACAAAACCCACTTCCCTTGATTTATATTTAGTTTGTTGTTTTTATTTATTTATTTTTATTTATTTGATGTTGAATTGATTTCATTTTTGCATGTAGATGATTGATTGATTTTAATTATTTTGATTAGTTATGTATGTAAGGTTTAGGGTTTTTAGATGATTGATTGATTTTAATTATTTTGTTTAGTTGTGTATGTAAAGTTTAGGGTTTTTAGTTGATCGATTGATTTTAATTGTTTTGATTAGTTGTGTATGTCAGGTTTAGGGTTTTTATATGGATTTATTTTATGGTTGTAATCACACTCATGGTTATATGAAATTAAAATTAATTAGGAACCCATAGATAAATTCCTTATACTCCACCATGACTCCATGGATTGTTGTTTTATTTGAGTGATGGTGAGAAATAGCGTATAAGAAAAAAAGTGAGGATTATGAGATTTATTTGAATGCCTTAGGCTTGGCATTGTTATATTTGTTCTCATGAGTGAGATGTTTTGTATATATATATATTGTTGCCTCATTCTCATGAGTAAACGAGTGCTTTGATTTACGCGCGTACGTATATATTAACCATCCGAAGAGTGTGGGTCAAACTCGGGACAATATCCCCTTGCAAGTTTGGCTTTGGAGTGGTGTTAGGTATACGGGAGCCACATGGGATATATGTGTAGGCCGGAAATGGAGGCCAAAGTGGTGGAGTTACGGTACAAAGAATTTAATTATGAGTTTATTGATATAGTGTGAATTGTAGTGATTTGTTCATGTTGAAAAATAGTAAACGACCTCGATAAATTATGAAATTTGAGCAGAGGCATGTATACATGATTCTAGACAACTTTTGTGTTTTAACTTTTTATAAAAAAATATCGATTAGAACTTATAATCGGATGATCTTGGTTATAGTAGTTTTGATTCATTTTAGCAATGCATATTTTAGAGGCTGTTTTAACTCATGAAACGAGCTTATTTTTATTGGTTTCGAGAAAACTGAAGTAAAACATTATTATGAACATTTTTTGTGTTTTGAACTTTTCCGAAAAAATTCATCTTACAGCATTTATTTTCATTTTCAGTTCCAGATTTTTCGATCGAATTTCGGTTATAATTTTCTATTAAATTTTTCTCTCAACCTGTTCAATTTATATTAAATTTGTTTGCATCCTCTTTTAGGAAATTTGATTCTGTACAACTTTTGTTCTTTGAGTTTTGATCAATTCGAATTATTTAAGCATGAAAGGTGCATTTTTATACTTCTTCACCAAGTTACTTAAGATTAAATTATACTAACTTTTTTTTTTTTTTTTTTTTTTGAGAATGGTGGGTCTTACTAACTTTTTATGTAGGGTTGACCCACCATATTTTTATTTCTATTTTATTTATTTTATGCTCAATTTATATTTTGTTGTGTATGGGCAAGAAACTAAATGCCACCGTATCTCGAGAAACTACCTATTCGTCTTAGTGCGGATAGAACTACTTGTCTTGTCCCGTAACAAGAATTAAATGTATTTTTGTTTGTGTCTAGTGGACACGTGGATGTTAAATCTTGTACTCATACCAGTATACCTGTATACTGACCCGTTTTGTCTCTTGGCAACTCGGGTGCGTTCTGTTTGAGTGCAGCCGAGCTTCCTTTGCAGGATTAGTTGGGGCTATGGTGGTGACGTGGAGTAACTATAGTTTTTGGGCATATCTCTTGGATTTCTTTTATTTTCTTGAGCTTAGGGTTAATATTAGTTTATGTATTTATTATTTTTTTTTATGACTTTAGTATTAGGATAATTTGGCATGGTTTGTAACCGTATATTATTTAAGTTATTTTGACTTTGTATTGTTACTTTAATGTTGGAGGTATTGGTTAGTTATGGAATTATGGTGGATGGTTTGGTTGGGGTTTAGTATTTTTTTTAGATGTTGTTCACCCCTAGGATTTGGATGATGGAATATTGGTTTGGGATTTAGTCCTAATTTAATATTTAATTGTCCAAAATTTGGGGCCTGACATAATTAAAATGGAGTAATAAAATTGGTGAATGAAAAACGTGTAAGATAATAACTTGTTTGGGTTCAGTCGGATGTTAATTGAATTCTTGAGTCTTGAGACGTTTCATACTCGTTAGTGATGAAAACAGTTCAAGATTCATTGTTAACTACTGTCCTTGATCATTCATGATAGGGAGGTGGTTTTGAGAGTCTTAATTGTATTGCATTTATTGAACTTGCACACTTTGATTCCTAAGCCATCATGCAATGAAATTGTATCCATTGATGGTTTGTGAATCAAACTTACTACTCCTTTGAGTTGTTCAAATGATAAGGAGAGGTAAGTTGTGCAAACAAACCCTTGAGAATACCCTGTCCCTGCTCTGTTTGCTCTCTGTTGCAGTAGGACAATCAAGTCATTAGTGGCCGGCATGCCACCATCAGTGGACGGCAGGCCATCTACCGGCCACCTGTGCAAAATTCAACAGTGTACTTTTGAAACAGAACAGAGTTGGTCTGGAGGTGGAAAACATTACAAGTATTCTACTATGAAACAGAGGCATTTGGCAGCAAAAATAGTGGCTTTTTCAAGTGGAAAGTTCATGCATCCATGAGCATTCCTCGTTTCTCGAGGAGGCGTAATTAGAATAGTTAATTTGGTTACTTCGTTTTGTAATTAATTAGTTAGCTAATTTTGTCTTGTAATAATTAGTTAGCTAGAATAGTTAATTAATTTGTTGTAATAATTAGTTTAGTAGTTTAGCTAAATTATTCATTTGGGGTTGTAATAGTTAATTAATTAATGTAGCTTTAATTAGTTAGCTAGTTTATTCATTCTGATCCTCCTGTGTGATGGCGCAATATTGTAACAATGTGTATGTCTTCCAACCCCACGTCTTTCTCCCTTTTATTTAATTCCTTATGATGGTTAGTTTAAAAACATCACGTTTCATTAGCATACTCCATGTTTACATCCACTTATATTGCATACATTGGGCTCGGCGCATCATTCTAAGCTGCATTATTAGTTAACATACTTCTTTGAGTATGTGCTTGGACTGCATGCTATCAAATTGATTCATATGTCATATTAGTAGCCGAGCCTAGTAATTGCATATCGCATGTGTTGCATTAGTCATATTGCATAGTTAGGATCATGCATTATTCTAACTTTGTCATCTTTTTTGGCTTGGAGTACTAGGTGAGCTTTTCTTTGTTTTAGCATATTGCATTTGTATGTTAGTGTTGCCATGTCTAGTATGCTTGCCATGAGGCTAAATGCTTAATTGATAAATTGCCTGAATGCTTATGGATGAAGGCTAATTGCTTGAATTGGGATAGTTTGATTAATGTACATTTGAGCCCACTTTTTCAAGTGGCACATTCACAAACTCTTTTCAAAAACAAACATGAGATCAAGTGTTCCAGTTCTTGCAAATTAGACTATACTTGTGTGTGTGTGCATCACATAATAAGTTAGCCTAATAAATCAGAACAAGAGCATATAATGTAAATAAGGTTCACATCATGATTAGTAGAGACCGATCTTTGATCAGGCAAGCGGGGGTGCTCAATTCATGACCTTCCCCTCTCATACCTAAGTTCCCGAGCTGATACAATCTTGGTGATGATGGAAAGTGGCCTTTGGCACAAGTCATGGGTTTCCTAAATTTTCCAAAAATATTTAGGTGGTGACTCTGTATCTAGCAAAGCAGTCCATTTTTGGCATTTTGATTCAAAATTGATTTTCTAAAAGATTTGTCGGATTTGGACTCTCTGGTGTTTATCTATTTCACATTGCACTTGTGAGATCAGATTCAGAACCGTGGGAGTCCAATACTGTAGGGCATATTCGTCTTCTGAAAGGGGGCACGAAAAGTCGAGCTACAAGTGCGAAGGAAGCTTTGCTCGTCTCTGATTATGATTCTAATCGGAGTGGACTCCCCGATCAACGCTCTGTTATCGGACCGGTTCTTCGCGAGGAGTCTCAGTTTCATCGCCGCCGATTTCTTCACGACAGTCGACGGCGATCGGAGACCGTCGATGCAAATCTTCACCGTCGGTTGAAGATTTTCCGGCAATATACTCTCAATAATCTCTGTTGAGAAACTATCGCGGTCGAAAAAATCGGTGTATGGCTCTAAACCAGGTTCGGGATTCGGATCCGATGAGTTTTCCGGCGGCATGGAGGCAATGATAATGATCGCTATACTGTGGCGCGGCGGCGCTGACATTACAGTGGCCTCCGTCGAGAAGTAGCTTCGCATCGATACTTGTCATGGAATGAAGATTGTTGTCGATGCCCTAATTTCGGACTGTTTTGACACCGTCTTTGATCTCATCTCTCTTCCTGTACTCTCTCTCTCTCTCTCTAAGTGTTTTAAAATTGTTTTTGTTTGTTCTGTTACTTGTGTATAATTTCGGCTGCAGGAGAGAGAGATAGCAAGGGTGAGACATATCAAATTTCTCTATGATAGATAGGTATTAGGTTTAGGGACCTTAGACATCAAAAAATAATATTGTGGATCTCTTCCATTACTAAAAATGGGAGAGGGACCTTAGACTAATTTTTCCTTTTTTCTTTCTGGTAGCAAAAGAGAGGCATGAAAGAGAGAGGGAGCAATGCGGTGTGATGACTAATGCATGGACGGCTAAGATTAGCTCCCAGTAATATGCATTAACAGCCAAGATTGAAAGAGTTATTAAACTGGTTCAGTTCAATCCCTTTTACTTTGAATTTTATAAAACAAAAAAACGAACCCAAAAAAGCAAGATTTTATTTTTTACTTTTTTCTTAAAAAATAAAAATTAGTTTGGAATAAAAATAAATATTAAATATATTTTAAAATTTTAAAAATTATTTTCTCTTAAAAAAAATAAAAATGATGACATTGTAGGCAAACAATTGGCTCTTGTACCATTAATCATTTCTTTTTGCACCCTCCTCCAATGAGTTGTCAAGTTCAATTAGATGGATGGTTGTCTCCCAACAATCCAATGATCGAGCAAAAATTGATTTCTTAAGAAAAAAGGGGTTAGTACATTTATTTTCATTCTTACAACTTAAATTGAAAAAAAAAAAAAGAAGGGAAATAAAAAAAAAAGGAAAATGAAAAGGAAAGGATAAAGCTAAACTCTACACACAACAATTAATCACTGAAAATTTTACCTTGAAACAAACAATAATCAAAAGAATAAAAAAAAACAATGTCCAATTAGTACACATTAATGTGCATTTGAGAGAAAAAAAAAATTGAATACACGCCTAACATTTGACATAGTGTTACAAAGTGATGGTCCCGAAACTTGAACTCATAGCCTCAAAATTATTATGTTAAGATTTTACTATTGAACTATGTGTTAAAAACTTTAGATGAGGGCAAACATTTCAATTTAGTTACAAACGGTGTCTATTTGGCAACTTCTGACAACCCACCTAGGTTTCTCTTTTTCCACTAAAATCGTTGTTGTACAACCTTCTCATCGCCTATCTCACTTTTGAACTGTAACTCTCTCTAATTTTTTATTATCAGGACTTGCTCAACATCCAAGTCCATGCGAAATAATTGACCCATCACACTCTGACTTTTGGGAAGATAAAACACGAGTTTCAAATCCTACATGAGTGGCATATTCATCATAGAATGTTCTTGCAGCTTCTTCCAACTCAAATAGCATCCCCTCTTATGGTTCCTGATTTCTATCAGATTCACATGAACTTAGCTCCCTCCTATAGAAGTTTCTATTCTCCCAACACCATTGTCCATTTGGGTCTGCCCATCCAATGACACTCAACAACATTAACAGTTATTAACTCTTTACCAAAAAAGGAAATAAAAAATGAAACTGTACGGGAAAGAAATAAACCTTCTCGTATAATCCTGTTGATCAAGTCTGCGTTCCTCGGTACGACATCGCTTTATCACCTGAAAATACAAACGTGAGCTAGCCGGTGGGCGTGCGCCGGAAACCTCTCCGATGCCTAAGTCAGTAAGCTTGACAAATGGACAAAAGCTCTGTGTATTCAGAAAAAAAAGTTGTGTGTTACCTCTCCATAGGTGATAGTTGTGAGCTTTTATAGGTTCCTATGGCACAATCCTAGTAGGACTCTTACTCCTCCATGTAGAGTCCTCCTAGGATTCATACTCCTGAAAGATAATGCTCATCTCTCAACACCCCCCTCACTGCTTTAACCAAGTGAGATGGTTTTACCATGGCCGAACTCCAGTCTGACTGAAGTAGGCATTGTCACACCCAGCCACAGAGTAGACAGAACTATCGTTAGTCTGGTTCTTCCTTTTACTACTCATACCTCAGCTCTTTCTGTTTAAACCATACCAACTATGAGGTTGCTTGAACCATGCTAACAATTTAGCTAGGTCCTACCGAGCTAGCCGTGCTATGCCTGCGACCGGACTAACTTCTGAGTGTGGCCAACTGGTCGACCGAACTAACCGTAGTACTCTGAGGCCGAGATAACATTAGGCACTTTCGGGACCGGAGTAACTTCGAGGCCTATTTAACTCTGCCTTTCGTACTTCGGCCCATCCCGGTCCATTACTTAGCTCGGCCCATCTACATATATAAATTACCCTTTCAATTGCCCCTTAATTCCATCTGCGCCGCATGATAGGGATTACCCGTCTACCAGCCGAGCTAATATTTACAACCGAGCTAATAAGCCTTTCCAGCCGAGCTAAAAAGTCCTTTCAGCCTATCCAGCCGAGCTAAATTTCTCACCGGGCTCCGCTTGTCCGATCAGAACGTCTCTTCAATCACAGCAACTAAAACGCTTCTTCTTCCAATGACACGTGGCACGCTCCGATTGGTCAATCATAGCTGTCACGCCGCCCTCGTACTTCACAAAATTTGAACAGTTCCCGCCTCTTCATCCCTCTCTTTTCACAAAACAAATCTCAAAGTTTAGGATTCACTTGCTTCACTACTCATTTCCTCTTCACTTTCTCTCGTTCTTGGGCTCCTTCTACTCCTAAGCTCGTGTTCTTCATTACTGCTACTGCTCCAATCTCCAGTTCTTTCCTCTTCCTCTGGTAAGTATTACAAATCCTTTTGATTTCTCTTGTTTTCGTGTTTACTTAATTCATAGCATACTATTTTTCGTGTTTTTGCAAAACACTCTTCTTCCATTTGCTTTGCTCTTGCATTTTTCTGGAAAAATCCTCATAAGAACCACTTGAATCTAAGAAACCAGTAGAACACTGATTTTGATTCAAAATAACCACGTAACCGAACTAAGAGGTAGTTTGTCTTGTGAGGCCTAGGCATACCTCACAACCGAACTAAAAGTCGCACTATACTTGAAGCTCTTAGAAAACCAAACCACCTTTGTTTTTAGCCGAGATAATAAACTAACCGAGCTAAGTCTGAACTTTGTATACCTGAAGGCCTTAATTTCGACCGGACTAAGTCTTCAGGGCTAAGCCAGCTTTCTTAGTTTTTAAACCAAACTCAGAAAGCTGCCCCTAAAGGCTCTACTAGTCTCACAAAACCCCCTCATTAACCGAGATATTGGATCGCTCGCCAAGACTGAGCTAACAGATCCCTTTCTCAACCGAGCTACCAAGCACCTTGTTGATGCCGAGATGAAACATGTAGTAACCCACCTAGCCGAAGTAAGGCTTCTTTTATCTTGCTTTGATTTTGTAGCACGGTCAACGATCTGTGCTTAACACCTTTGTTTTCCACTTTGCAGACTTAGATTGCCCAGGCACTCCTCTGTGCGCTCAACCGAGCTACTGAGCACAATTTTCCGACCGAACTAACTTATTTATAACTTATAAAATAAATGGGGAAGTATAGATTCTTAGTAGAAACACCAGGTGGTCTAGCCGAATTCCGAAAGGACTATAACATTCCTGACGACGTCCACCTTACCCTAGCAAAAGAAGGTGCCATACCATGGGGGAATGAAGGCTTTGTACCTTTTACCCTTCTTTCAATAATAGAAACCGGACTAAGGTTTCCAGTCCAACCCTTAATCTGTGAATTCCTTAGGCAAACCAGAATATGCCCAACCCAGCTTTCCACCAATTCATACCGTATAATAATGGGAATAGCCGAACTAAACTGTCGAGTCAGCATTAACCTAGGTTTGGCCGAACTTTTCCATCAATACTCCTTAGGATCCAAAGATGATGGCTGGGTTTTCTACTTAAGAATACGCCGTCGCCGAGAGAAAATAATAAAAGATACACCGAACAAAGATTTGAATGACGATGATTTTTTCTGGGTGTCTGGGAATTTTGAAGACCACCAAGCCTAGATCCCATGCCGAAGTATCAATTGGAATAAAGGAATCCCTGGTATATTTCACTTCGGTCACTTTTCATGCTTCTTTTATTTCAGTTAAATGATCCTGAACCGAACTAACAGTCATCTTTTTTATGCAGATTTAGCCCATATAAATTCATTGTACAGTTACCCCAACCTGAACATACTTCGTGCCGCACTGCGATACCCAGAGAGAAGCTAGGCCAAGCTTCTAAATTTTGAGCCGACCTACAGATACAGCGGTCGCAGAAAAGCCAGAGTGACCGACTTTCTTCTAGAGGATGCCCCAGAACCGGACCCAACCTTGCCCCAGATCAACCTTATCCCCCTGACCGCCAAACAAGAGATGGCAAAAAGAAACAGAGTGAGGGCTCTTCTGACCGAAACCAACAGACCCGAAGTACCACCGCCAACCCAGACAACAGAAACCGTGGTGGCTCTCCCAACTCAACGGCCTTCAACATCTCAGGCGAACAAGCGCGCCCGTACTAGCCAAACCGAGCAGCGCCTCGTTGACGAGGATGAGACCATCCTTCCACCACCAAGCCCTCCACCGAGCCCTCAGCCAGAGCGGTCCGACCGATCTAGCTCTTCCAATTGGGCACCCAAGCTCACCTTCTAGAACCGAGATATCCAGGACATTGACTCGGTGGTCGCAGAGAAGGATCATGTACTGGCCTTCAATCTGGCCAAGAGTGTGTGTCTTCCAAAAGACATGGAGCACCACTACAATCAACTGAACACCGAACTAAAGTCCATCCGGTCGTCAACGAAATCAATGATTCTGGTAAGTAGCTTTTTTCGATCTTCTAATTTTTCCAAGTTTCAGCTCGGCTAAAAAGAAACAATTCTTTTGCAGGCCATTCAGAAAAAAATATTACACACAGACGAGTGTTGGAGCTAAGGAAAACCACAAGGCAGGCAATGGCGGAAGCCGAGGCCAAGACTGCCGAATTAAAACAATCACAAGCAAAGACGGCTGAGCTGGAGGCCGAGGTAACTCATCTAACCGGACTAGTTGCCTCGGCTAACAGTGACAAACAGCGAGCTCTTACTGAGATGAAAGATAAATATTTGTGGGAGATGGTACAGCTTGAAGGCGCTAAAGACGCCGAAATAACAGTTCTGAAGAAGAAAGCTGAAGATACCGAGCTGAAGGATTTCAAAGAAGGTGAGGCTGCATACATCCAGAAGTGTGAAGCCGCGATGGACTTGTTCTTCAAATGCGGCTGGAGGGGTGCTGTGGAGCAGCTTGATTGTGGGCCCGACACCGAGGTCTACAATGCTCCACAGTATTTCATACCGGCCTCACTGGCGGAGTATGCTGCCGACCTCCAGAAGCAATTTCTCGAAGCATCTGACGATGAAGAAGAAGATGAACAAGCTGAGACTCCGATTGTTAATGAGCCTGCCAATGACCAATCAGCTCGGTTGGAGCCAGTGGTTGAAGACTTGACGACCGAAAACGTGCTTCCAACAGAGACCGGGCTTCCAACTGAGACTGCTCTAACCTCTGAAACCGAAGTCGGTGTTGATATTGAAGCCGATCTCGAAGATCTTCTTAACTAATTCTGTAATTTTTTTCTTTCTTGGACTTGTAACCGGGCTGCGGCTCCTCCTATGTACCTGTTTTTTACTTCAATGAAAATCTTCTTTTGTGCTGAACTCTTATTCCGGTTTTTGATTTGTATGCTTGCATTTGTAATGATTTTTATAATGAACTCTTTTGCTCGACTGTGATCTCGGTTTGAATGCTTGCTTTTTAACTGTAATTTGAAATATTTTTTGGCAATCTGAGTAGGCTTACTAGCCAACCACTCTTTTAGCCGATATACTTATTTTGGCTGAAGAGTACTAAGAGTTGGTTTAATCCAGCCAACCACTCTTCAGCCATACCCTTACTTCGGCTAAAGAGTAACAATAGTTGGTTTAATCCAGCCAACCACTCTTCAGCCATACCCTTACTTCGGCTGAAGAGTAACAAGAGTTGGTTTAATCCAGCCAACCACTCTTCAGCCATACCCTTCGGCTGAAGAGTACGAAGAGTTGGTTTAATCCAGCCAACCATTTTTCAGCCATACCCTTACTTCGGCTGAAGAGTAACAAGAGTTGGTTTAATCCAGCCAACCATTTTTCAGCCATACCCTTACTTCGGCTGAAGAGTAACAAGAGTTGGTTTAATCCAGCCAACCACTCTTCAGCCAAACCCTTACTTCGGCTGAAGAGTACAAAAAGTTGGTTTAATCCAGCCAACTTCTAAGTAGGTTTTTCCAGCCAACTTAGAATAAAGTGTTTGGTTATTCCGGCCAAACGTCCTGCAGCCTGGATTCTTATCCTGGGCTTAGGAGGGGTGTTGGTTTAATCCAGGCAACCTCTAAGTTGGTTTTCCAGCCAACTTAGAATAAAGTGTTTTTTCTGCCCCTAACTCACTAACTACTAAAACAAACTTTTGTCGTGAAAAATGCTTATACTGAAAAGAAAATACTTGTTTTATTGAGCAAGGGAAAAAGTTACACATACTTTAGTAAGAAAAAAGCTAAAAATAAAATAACTTGAGATTGGCTGTATTCCATGGCCTGGGAATTTTCTTGCCGTCCTCATCTTCTAAGTGGTATGCCCCTTTGCCTGCTAATCCAACCACTTTATAAGGTCCTTCCCAATTGGGTCCTAACTTGCCATCTCCTAGTACCAAGGTATTTCCCATCGCTTTGCGCAGTACCCAATCTCCGACCTTGAATTGCCTTGGATGAACTGTCTTGTTGTATTTCCTGGATAACTCTTGTTGGTACGAGGCGATGTGAACCAGTGCTTTTTCTCTTCTTTCCTCTGCAAGGTCGAGCTCCAATGTTATGGCTTCGCCATTCAAGTCTGGATCAAAATTTTCGCTTCGAATTGTGGAGAGGCCAACTTCCAGTGGGATTACTGCCTCCATGCCATAGGCTAAGGAGAATGGTGTTTCTCCTATTGATCGCCGAGGTGTGGTGCGGTAAGCCCATAAAACATGAGGGAGCTCCTCTGCCCACTTGCCTTTTGCTCTCTCTAACCTTTTCTTTAATCCATCCAAGACTACTTTGTTTGAAGCTTACATCGTCCATTCGCAGGGATATGCCGGTGTAGAATTGTAGAACTCGATCTTGTATTCTTCACAAAAGCCTTTGAAGATTCTGCCATCGAACTGAGTGCCGTTGTCTGATATCAGTGCCTTTGGTATGCCAAATCGAGTGATGATATTTTGCCAGACAAACTTTTTCACATCTTTCTCCTTAATTGATGCCAAGGCTTCTGCTTCCACCCATTTTGTGAAGTAGTCGGTTGTAGCAAGAAAGAACTTTCTGTTGCCTGGTGTTGTTGGAAGTGGTCCTACTATATCCAACCCCCACATTGCGAAGGGCCATGGACTAGTTAGAGGTAGAAGTTCTCTAGCAGGTTGGTGTATTTGGTGTGTGAATTTTTGACACTTTTCGCACTTTTTGACATATTTTTCTGAGTCTGCTTGCATGTATGGCCACCAATATCCTTGCGAAATTGCCCTGTATGCTAGTGATCTTCCTCCTTGATGGCTTCCACATACGCCCTCGTGTATTTCGAATAGGAATGCTTCCACTTTGCTGGGATGAACATACTTTAGGTAGGGTCCTGAGAACGACTTTTTGTACAACGCTAGAGATGGGGAGAGCCAAAATCGCTGTGACTTTGCTCTTATTCTGTTGGCCTCTTTCTTCTCTTCTGGTAAGATGCCGTTTTTTAAGAACAGGATGATGGGATCCATCCAAGAGGGGCCTAGCTTTGTGCAGTATGCCTCTTCTGCTTCGGGGTCTTCAATGCTTGGTCTAGGTAGGTAGTCGATTAGTAATGGATGAGGGATAGAAGTATCTGCCATTGAGGCAAAGCCACTAGCTAAATCCACTCTCTTTGTTTTCCTCCTGCCGATTTGTTCTATCGACTACTTTAAATTTTTGATCTGCATACGACCAACTCTTGATATTTGGCCATCTGTCATCTTTTGCTTTGTAGTCACGGATATTTGGTTTACCACCGGTGTGAGTCGTAAACCATTAGCTCTGGCCTTCATGAAGAATCTTGATTTGAGGCTGCAAGAAGCGCTTCATACTCCACGTTGTTTGATCTTTGGGAAGCCAAGGTTGATTGCCTGCTCCATCACTAGGCCGTCTGGAGAGATGAGGACTATGCCCAGTCCTGCTCCATGCCGGTTGGATGCCCCATCCACGAAGAGCTTCCACATCTCTCCAACGAACAACTTCCAGCAAGTGGAGGGATCAGATGATGCCTTGGGATCTCCCTGGTCGCTGGTGTCTTCTTCAAGGTTCATGCTTGCTGTCTGCCCCCTGCTATCTGATTGTTCCAAGTCTTTATTTGTTGGTGAGTCTTGACTTGGTGTAGCATGGTTTGCCTCTTCCTTCCTTTCTTTGCTTTGATCTGCCTTGGCATCTGGCTGAGTATCCTGTACCAGGGGTTGCGCTATTCCGGCGTCAACTTTCATCGCTAGATCGGTTGTTTGACCAGTCGATCGGCAGATGTGATGACTTCTGGTGAATTTCGCAACAAAATCCGCCAATGCTTGAGCTTTTATTGCTGTCCTGGGTTGGAACTTGATGTCGTATTGTCCCAACTCAACTGCCCACTTCAGAATTCGCCCAGAAAAGTTCGCCCTTTCAAACAAAGTTTTTAATGGAAAGGTTGTGAGGACAACTATGGTGTGGGCGTGAAAGTAGTGTGACAACTTCCTTGAGGCCATCATCAAGGCCAATGCTAGTTTTTCCAGTGGCAAGTACCTTGTTTCGGCGCCTAGTAATGTCTTGCTGACATAATAGATGGGCAGATGTTGGATTCCTTCTACACGGACCAACACTGCGCTAATTGCGTGCTAAGAGACTGCTAGGTACAGGAAGAGTTCTTCTCCAGGTACTGGGGTGACAAGTAGTGGTGGAGAAGACATGTATTCTTTTAAGCTTTCCAGGGCGTGGTCGCATTCTTCGTCCCACTCAAACTTGGCCTTTAAGGCATGAAAAAATGGTCGTAGTCTATCTGACGACCGGCTTATAAACCGATTGAGTGCAGCTGCCATGCCGGTGAGATGCTGCACTTCTTTTATTGAGTTTGGTCTCTCCAACTCCTGGATTGCTTTGATCTGGGAGGGGTCTGCTTCGATACCTCGGTTGGTTACCAGGAAGCCTAGGAATTTGCCAGATCCTACTCCGAATGCACATTTAGACGCATTGAGGCGCAACTTGTGCTTCTTTAGGATCTCAAACATCTCACCTAGGTCCTTGAGATGGTCATTCTCATCCTTGCTCTTGACCACCATGTCGTCGATGTAAGCTTCCATTGTTCTACCTAACAAACATCTTGGTGACCATCCGTTGGAATGTCGCCCCTGCATTTTTTAGGCCAAAGGGCATGACCTTGTAACAGTACAGTCCTCTTGGAGTTGTAAAGGATGTGACCTCTTGGTCTGGTTCATGCATGGCGATTTTGTGGTAGCCTCTGTATGCATCCAGAAAGCTAAGTCGGTTGTGCCCCGTCGTTAGGTCTACCAGTTGATCTATCCGTGGTAGAGGAAAGCTGTCTTTTGGGCACGCCTTGTTGACTGTTTTGTAGTCGACGCAGACACACCACTTGCCATTCTTCTTTGGCACTACGACTGTGTTGGAGATCCATTTTGGGTAGTGCACTTCTCTAATTGCTCCTGCCTCCAGCAGGTTACCTACTTCTTCTGCCACTATCTCGGCATGGTGGAGTGCCGATCTGCGTGTGCGTTGAATGATTGGTCTGGCGGATGGGTGGACATTGAGTTGCTGACAGATGAAGTTGGGATCAATACCTGGCATGTCGTATGGTGTCCAGGCGAACACTTCGATGTTAGAGGTCAAAAATTCCAATACCTCTAATCTCTCAGTGCTGGACAACGACAAACCGAGCAAAAAGAACTTATCCGGGTTCTTTTCATCTATTCTTACCTCTACCAAGTCTTCCACCGCTTTATGATCAACAGCTTTGCCGACATCTGCGAATAGTTCATTGCTCTCAGGTTCTTCCACCGAATGAACATATCCTTTGGCAGCGCGACTGCCATTCACTGTGACAAAGCATTGCTTGGACATAATCTGATCTCCATAGACCTCTTCTATTACACCGGTGTCATTGGGGAACCGCATTACTTGGTGGTAGGATGATGCTACCGATCGCATGGCATGCAGCCATGTTCTGCCCAAGATGATGTTATAAGTGGAGGGGACTTTTAATACCCAGAACTCTACTTGTTTCGTCACGCTTCCTGCCTTGACTGGGAGGATTATTTTGCCGACGGGCCATTCTGGCATGGAGTTGAATCCAATTAGGGGAGATACGGCAGGTGCCAAGTCTTTATCTTGTAACTTCAACTGTTTAAAGGTGTCGTAGTACATTATCTCACATGAACTACCTTGGTCTATCAAAATCCGCTTGACGTCAAAATCCTTGACTCGGAGAGTGACAACCAAGGCATCATTGTGAGGGCAATATATTCTTGCCAAGTCTTTATCCAAAAAAGACATGACGTTCATGGCCTCTGTCTTCCCCTTCTTGATGGTAGGTTGGGCACTTAGTACCTCTCTTAAATGCTCAGCCTTTTTGATTGATCCTCTAAGCTCGCATACACGCTCAGGTTCAAAAACTCCATGTATCACATTGATAACGCCTTGAGGTGGGGCGTCGATTGGCATTCCGTTGGGGTTATTATGGTCCTGGGGGGCTGGTTGCGCTCCTCCTTCAATGTATTTATCCAAGCGACCTGCTACAACCAACTCCTCCAGGTGCTGTCTCACTGGTGTGCAATTTTCAGTGCGATGTCCCTTTTCTTTATGGAAGGTGCACCGCGACCTCTCATCGTAGTCCTTCTGGGCCTCTCCTAGCTTGGCAGGCCATATGACGGAAGGCTCGTCTCTTATTTCACTTAGAATTCGGTAGATCGGTTTCTTGAAGACCGTGGTTATGGCAGTGCGGACTATCAACCATCTTTTATCCTGGTCTTCTCCGTTGTCTCGCCTGCCTCGTCCGTTTTTGCTTGGACGATCTACCGTGTTGACCTTTGCTGAGGCCTTCTTTTCTGGTACTGTGGTCGTGCCAGTTTTTGCTTTGGCACGTGCGCCATCTCCTCCACCCTGATGTGCTGATGCACTCTTTCCATCAAGGCTTCCATGGTTAGGGGTGGTGTCATGGTGATTGAGTCCCTTAGTCTGTTCCCGACTAGAAGGCCTCTCTTGTATTGTGCAATGGCGAGATTGGTGGGGCAGTCCCCAATCTGGTTGAAGGTCTCCCAGTAGCGACTGTTGTAGGATCTTAGGGTCTCTTTGTCGCCCATGTCGATGGAGAGTAGCTGGTTAATCTCCACCGGGGTTTTAGTGTTTGTTCGGAACCTTGTTACAAACGCTTCCGCCAATTGCGCCCAGGAGGCTATGCTGCCTTCTGGAAGTTTTTCGAACCAAGTCAAGCCTAGGTCACCAAGGCTAGATGGGAAGAGGATGCACATCAAGGCCTCATTTTGCCGGTATACAGCCATGACTTGGCGAAAGTGGCGAAAGTGTAAGTAAGAGTCCGTCTTCCCCTCATATGTAGTAAATTTGGGCTGAAGGAAGCCTGATGGTAGGGGTGCGTTCTCAATTGCAGGAACGAATGGTGAGGT
The DNA here is from genome assembly GCA_025200525.1 of Camellia lanceoleosa. Classification (NCBI taxonomy): domain Eukaryota; kingdom Viridiplantae; phylum Streptophyta; class Magnoliopsida; order Ericales; family Theaceae; genus Camellia; species Camellia lanceoleosa. Next base: position 133,865,336 of record CM045766.1, read on the forward strand.
CTGCAGCCTCGCCAGTGCCTTGTCCGTTGGTTCGTAGGCAGGGCGCGGTATTGGCATTCCAACCTCGACGCTTCCATGCGTTCGAGGAGCCAACCGCTGTAAGGCAGAAACTCTATGTGGATCACGTGCCCTGGCGTCCTCCTTGCATCGTGCCTTTTCCTCGAGCACAGTTTGCATGTCGGACGATCTGGGCAACTCCGTCTGTCTGGACCTTGTTTGGTGCGTATGTGAGGGCCAATAGGTGCTTCCTTTAGTGTACGATCTCTCAGATCTCATCCTCTCAGACCTGGAGTGACGAGTTCTGGAAGACCTAGATTGATCGTTGCCTGTCCTGAGGCTTCTACTCTCTGCATGCGAGGGTGTGGTATTCCTACTACGATTTTCTAAGTGGCGAGGGGGCGTCTTGTTTGTACACCCCTCTCCTGTCGCCACTCATTTTCCTTTCACCTGGCGCTTTAGAGATTCCATGTCCGCCGCCATTCGTCGTATCAATTCGTCCTGTTCTTTGACGCGATCCTCTAATGTTTGAGGATCGATCCTCCGCCTTTGTCTTTCTGGACTCTGTGAACGAGAGTGATGGGGGCAGTTAGTCCGCCTCCTTCCCCTTGTATCCCTCCTGGGATTCTGTTTGTGTAGCTCCAAGTCCGCCATAGGAGGGATAAGAGGTAGACCTTCGCGTCTCGTACCTCCTTCGGGTGTTTGTCCGTCAATGGCGGACTGTGGCAAATCTTCGTTGTGCGCCATTGATTTTGAAGAGGAAAAGCTTGATCAAGAGGTTTTGTTCTTGTCTGAATTTCCCACAGACGGCGCCAATTGTACGGGAGAGAAATAAACCTTCTCGTATAACCCTGTTGATCAAGTCTGCGTTCCTCGGTACGACGTCACTTTATCACCTGAAAATACAAACGTGAGCTAGCCGGCGGGCGTGTGCCGGAAACCTCTCCGATGCCTAAGTCAGTAAGCTTGACAAATGGACAAAAGCTCTGTGTATTCAGAAAACAAAGTTGTGTGTTACCTCTCCATAGGTGATAGTTGTGAGCTTTTATAGGTTCCGTATGGCACAATCCTAGTAGGACTCTTACTCTTCCATGTAGAGTCCTCCTAGGATTCATACTCCTAAAAGATAATGCTCATCTCTCAACACCCCCCTCACTGCTTTAACCAAGTAAGATGGTTTTACCATGGCCGGACTCCAGTCTGACCAAAGTAGGCATGGTCATGTCGAGCCACAGAGTAAACCGAACTATCGTTAGTCTGGTTCTTCCTTTTACTACTTCTACCTCAGCTCTTCCTGCTTAAACCATACCAACTATGAGGTTGCTTGAACCATGCTAACAATTTAGCTAGGTCCTACCGAGCTAGCCGTGCTATGCCTGCGACCAGACTAACTTCTGAGTGTGGCCAACTGGTCGACCGAACTAACCGTAGTACTCTGAGGCCGAGATAACATTAGGCACTTTCGGGACCGGAGTAACTTTGAGGCCTATTTTACTCTGCCTTTCGTACTTCGGCCCATCCCGGTCCATTACTTAGCTCGGCCCATCTACATATATAAATTACCCTCTCAGAAACTATTGTACATAATGTAATTTTTTTAACTGATATGATTAAAATAAAAATTTGTAAATCAAGATTAAGAGAAGAGTGGCTCCTAATTTCAAATAAATATAACGGGATACAACAACATCAATGAAAAGATAACTATAAATAACATTAAATTATACCAAAGTTGTTGTGTCAACCACTAGCGAATTAATTTTGTGCAAAGCACCAAACAATTTTTTTTTTTTTTTTATTACCTAAACAAGCAGCAAAGACATGCAAAACTGACCGAAAAGGGAAAATTTTCATGACGAAAAATCATAAAATGTAGAAACAATGCAATCATCTAGCACAACAGTAAAATATACTGCAAAGCATTTGGCTTTGGCCTAACCATGAGTTTTTTTATATAACTCAACATCATTAGTAGCAACGAGAACGAATTTTGAATGTAATGTGGATTAGTCACGGTACAAAGTAAGTAATTGAATTCATATAACAAATCTGAAGTTCATATATTTATACAAATCAATTAAAATTAGGCCACCAAGACCCGTGCTTACCTTAGTTTAATCCTATGTTGCATGAACTCGGGTATCAATGTTCGGTATGGGTATGTATTTAGGGATCAGACTCATCAAATCATAAATTCAAGGGTACGTAGACTTGGCAAAAAAAATGTAATATTTTTATATTTTTAATCAAGTAAGTGAAATAAAATAGTGTTATATCTAACTTACAGTGTCAAAAAAAATCTATAGCAATTATACAACAAACAATATGTACATATATAATAATAGTGTTAAATACAATTATATAAGAAGTGTCCAATGAAATGCATCCGACACATATCTCATATCCATGTCCAAGTGTCGGGTCTCCGACACGGGTATTTGATTTATTTCGAAGAGTCCATATACAGAGGTTTAATCTCATTTACTGAACATATTCAATCAACATAAAGAAATGGTTAGTGAGTGTCATTGCAATGCATTTTCTCCAAATTCTTTAATTAAATTTGTCACAACTTTGGAATTGTTGTATTTTGTCCCAAAAGCACAACCAAAAAAATGATGAAATAAACAAATTTGAGTTACCCATGTAACCCACCATGAAAATACCAAAAAAATTAAAAAATTAAAAATTAAAAGCATTTTAATTAATTGATTTGCTCCCACAAAATTAAATATCAATGAAATTAAGCGAAAAGGTTGTGTAAGGCTTAGTGATAGTAAAATTATTTGTTAGCACCTTTCTATCTGTTGTTTCTCCTTTAAAATACTCTCTGGGGTGCTTCATAAGTATATGACTCAAAACTCAAATTTTCTTAGCAACCAAACTAGATCTAAAACTAATAAAGACCAAGAACAAAGCAATTATGCGCTGCCTGAAAGAAATGCCCATTTAATTTCCCATGCCCAAAGCCCTGAATTGACAAAAAAAAAAAAAAAAGAACAAAATTTCTGAAAATTTAAACCAAATGCAGATCAAACAACTTGAATTGGCTAAATTTAAGGGTTCCAATCACAGATATGTGTGTTGATCTTCAAAAACAAATTGCATACATATACAAAAATCATCATATATATACATTTAGAGAGAGAGAGAGTTACTGAAATCGAAGTTCTGAGTGGGTTTCGAGGGTTGATTTGGAGTTGAATTGTCAGAGTGAAGCTTTGAGACTTAAATTTGAGTGTTGTGAGTGAGATGAGATGAGATGAGATGATATTTGATTTGCAAAGTTTTCACGGTTTTCATTTGAAAAAGGGCATGACTTGGAAGTTTGGAACTACACGTGCCTCTATCGTACGGCAAAATAAACAGACTACTCACCGAGAAGTTATTGGTGGATCACAAATTCATGTTGGGTGAGTGTAGAATAGGAGGCAACATGAATTGTGATCGATTATCTTAAGATTAATCAATAATTTTTTCTACACAATCTCATAATTATTTATCCATAATTTATTGAAGAATCAGTAGTTTAAATTTAGGAATACCTTGTCTCTATTTAAAATTTTAACTGGATCAGACAGTTGAAATCTCTGATCGGTAACAGTCATTAAACGAAACACGCTTACCAGTAAGAATTTTTGAAAAAATTTAACTAGGCCATTGTTTGTGCTAAAATATGGAGTCCTCCGTCGACAGGGTGTTGACAAGATATAGGGTTGACGTGGCATAAGATGAGGTGGAAAAAAGTATAAAGGGTTGACTAGTGTAGCATAAACGAAGTACTGGGATAAGAGATAAGGAAGAAACTGATCAAAGAAGATTCCAAAATTCAAATTCCTGGAATGAGGGGATAAGCATGCAAAAATCAAAAATCTAGGAAGATCGAGATCAAAGAGCTGAGTCAAGAAACAAGTATAAAAGAAGGCTGAAAGCAGACAAAAGAGGACATCTCAATCATCAACCACACTCGTGAAGAGTTTATCTAGGAGTAGTTTAACTTAGCATTGTTAGGAGTAAATTAGCGATAGGTTTCTCCAAACCCCCCACTTCTCTTATTGTCTTCTATCGATTGATGTATTTTTCATTTTCTTTGTTCTTGTTCTAGTTCTTGTGATTATAACAATTGACAATTTGACTGAGTAAATACATATTCTTTTCTATTTCAAACCTTCTTTACTTAATTACTTCCAGGGAAGTCCTTAAGCTGTTTAAGGCATAGAACTCAACCACAGAGCCTAATTTTCTTGTGTTTACTTAAAAATTGGTTTAAGTCTGTCGATCAAATCATTATCGATTGGGCTTGAACTAAATTTTTACCAACATAAATTGGTACGCCCAGTGAGACCATTCTAACTTGGATTAATAGTGAAGAAGAAAGTTGAAAAAACTAAGACCTCTGATGCTAGCAAGAGGGATGTCATTACAAACAGCCAGTTAGTGGCAACTAGATACAGGGGAAAATTGAGAGATGGTTAGGATGCAACTAATAGGGGCCAATACCATGGCCTGGTTGTTGAATAGAAAGAGAAAATAATTGTCCAACTTGGCCACAACTTTGAGATGAGGCCAAAGCATCTCACAGAAAATATGAGGGCAAAGCTTAGAATGCTTGGGGGATTCAGCCCCACTCCCAATCCTCCACTACCAACTAAATTAGAAACACATGTAACTAAGGTACGATTTCAAACCCCTACGACCAATAAAATTCACAAAGGTAGTACCTCTTTCTATAGACTCCAACTCTTCAAGAAGAAGAACGAGAGAGGTTTCAAATTAACCCCAATCAAACTTACAAGGAAACTAAAATCAACATCAATTATGGGGCACAAACTGACCCCTATAGGCTTGCTGCTCAAAGAGAGGCCTTAGAAGGAAAGTCACATTATAATCCAACTTTTGAAACAAATAACATGTAACGCCCTCAAAAATAAACCCATAATATATAACATTAACATGCATTGATAAAAGAAAACCAATTATCATCTCATCCATCAGAGTAATCTTATTAAAAGACATTACATGTAATAACGAAAGTAAATGCCCTACGGGCTTACATCTTTCCAAGCCAACACTTGGACACAAAAATATGAGTACTAACATCAAATTAAAACAAAATAAATAACTAATCTAAACAGAGTCTTCAACTCCAAATCCATCCAAGCTAAGTCCTTGGAGGTAGCACATCACCTGAACCTGAAAATGATGTTCCCATATAGGGTAAGCCACACCAAAGAGAGAAAGATACTAAACCAAATATAAGCATTGAATAAAGCAATAGCATTCAATAGATGGTTAACACAAATATCAGTTTCACTTTCCATTATTTATTCAACTTTCCATTTTTACCAACATGGCTCAGAACCTGGCCAGACTATAACAGTGAGCTACATATCACATTAACATTTCTTCCATTTATCAACAAAACAAATGAGACTAAGGCTCATATCAAAACACTTCCATACTTCTCATTTGATACACATTTTAGTGCTGTATCAACAATATGTAAAAACACTACTATAAATCAATAAGCACACATAATAGTGATGCTAATGGAGTCCATCCCCTATCTCCTCCCAAACAAAATCCGGTTTAGAGGTCCATTCCCTATCTTCCCCTAAACCGTGGAGTACATCCCCTATCTCCTCCCAAACAAATGCACATACAATGTATTAAACACTTGTCATATACAACACACAATCAATACACGTATTTTCTGTATTAATTCAACAGTCAAAATCAATGACTTAACCAATGTGATTAGTTTCAGTTTTCCGTAATCCACATGCAATGTCTACAACAATCACAGCTATCCTCCACCGATAGCCCAAAACAGATATTTCTGAACAGGAAATAAATGTATCAACTAATATAATTCCAACAGTTCAATAGGTGAGTGATTAAACTAACCAACTACACCATTTAATCAATAAATTCCTCAATTCCATGAATTCAACTAAATTCTCCAATTTTCCCTAAATTAATTCTACTAATTAATTTGTTACAACAACTAGGGTTTTTCCCAAAATTACCAAACAACCCCCAACATATCAAAATACCACAACTTAGAACAAAACCTATAATATAGAGTAGGAAATCCCTACCTCGAAGAAAATAACCCGAATGGAGAAGACGAAGATGATGACCCAAAACCCAAGGTGCTCCAAATCCACAAACTCTCAGATTAAAACGAAGCTCTCGACTCACTCTATCTTTTTAATAAAGAACCTAGGGTAGAAACACCCTAAAAGGAGATGAAACCTAAGAGAGAAGGTGAGTGGAGGGAGAGAAAACTCGGAACTAGGGTTTTAGGATCAAAAAGAATGTGAAAAAACGTTTTAAAAACCGCTGCTGCGTATTTATATAAAACAGGCTTGCTCGAGCGAAGAAGTGGTCGCTCGAGCGACCAAACACAAAGAATACTTGCTCGAGCGAAGGAAAGCTCGCTCGAGCCAATAATACTTTCAGGTCTGCAACCCAGAAGCACGCTCGAGCGACAAATGCTCGCTCGAGCGAAGAACTCGAAACTCGCTCGAGCGAAGGAAAGCTCGCTCGAGCCAACAAATACAGCTCTCAGGTCTATACTAGACGCAATTTCTCGCTCGATCTAAGAAACCCTGGCTCGAGCCACAAGACACAAAACTCTACTCTCGCTCGAGCGACCAAACCCTCGCTCGAGTGAAGGACCAAAAACAACAGCTCACTTGAGCGACCAACTCCTCGCTCGAGCGGAGGTCCAAAAAATCTGGACAGCAACACTAGGTTTCCAACCCAACCAACCTGCCCAAAACATCCTATAACTCAAGAATAAAGAATTAAAGGACAACAACAACAATTATATAACAACGAGATCTACGGAACACAAGTCCGGATACAACAACTAATTGGGAAAAGACCAGGGTCGCTATATAATAGACCAGGACAAGGGGGGCATAATTGGCCTCTAGAAAAAGAAGAACTAGTAAATGACATGGTCAAGCCTATGCCAAGGGGGCGGTTTGAAGCCCCTAGGTATGAGGAACCTGCCGTCGACAGGCCAAGGTTAAGGCGTTATAACTTTGCGGACTAAAGGCTTAGGCAGCCAGACTATAATAACCCAAGGCCAAGGGGCTACCAAAGTGCTAGGCAGTAGACGTACCAAAAACAAGGTTTCAGAAACTATGATCCACAGAGAGGACCTAGACCACCCCTTTGACATTTTGAAGAAGGGGATGGTGGTCTGCACCCATATCGACAGCAGCATTTCTAGCTTCATAAGGGATTTACTACACCAAATTATCAACCACACAAAAAAGGAAATAGCATAGCCAGTATAGGTAGAAGGCAGTTTTTTCGGTTACTGTGGGTATGCCAGTTTTCTTATTATGATCCGAAATAAACTTGCCATAATTGCCTACTTTGACATCATGCTTAACCTCTGGGGTTTTCAAGAGGACATGGATATCTTGGCCAAGAGCAGGAAGGTCAATGAGGTGCATAACATCAAGGATGGTGGGAGAAGCCATACCAGTCTTAAGCATCATAAAGTTACAAAGTATCCGTATTTGTTTGAAAATGCTTAAGTTGTTTTCCTTGTAATATTCCCTAGTGTTTGAGGGAAATATGTTAAAATTGTTGACCACATATTGTTATGTATGTTGTCATGTTAAGCATGAAGTAGTTACAGATTTTCATTTCTTTGCTTCATGTTTAGGTTGATGTGGATGGTTGTTGTTGATGAGATAACCATGGTGGAAATGGCAAAAAAATTGGTTGAGAGTTAATAGTGTGATTTAAAAATGAAATAGTGTGGTTTTGATCGCTAGAAACCCCTTTGTTTGGGTAGTTTGATTTGAAATTTCTGGGACGAAATTCTTTAAGGGGGAAGGTTGTAGCGATCCAGATTTTGACCCGGTCAGCTCGCCGAAAGCAAAAATGCAAAATGCATTCGAAATTGCTTATGGGAAAGTGTATTTCACACTCGAGTCTTGTTATATCAGTCCGTAAATTAGGGTTTTAGATCACTTTTTGTAGCCCCCTCTCTCTCTAAAACTCTCCAAATTTCCAAGTCTAGAGCTCCTCTCTCTAGAAGTCATCTTCTCTCTTTGATTTCTCCAAATCCATTGGGATTTAGGCTTAAGTTCTTCACCGAAGTTGGTTATCACCTCGAGGGCTTCATTGTGTGCGGTGGAGATCGAGTTTCGATACCATAGATTTTGGGGTTTCATCTCAGATTCTCTTCAAAATTTGAGGTAAGGATTTTCTGCACTCTAATATGGTTTTTAGCTTAGTTATTTGCTATTGTGTATAGATGATGAGATTTGGTTGTGGTTTGGACAAATCTAGGATTTGGGTATGAAATGAAAAGAGGGGTTTTGATGAATATGAGGTAAACGGGTATGAGGCTTGAATATAAGATCATGTTGTGCCAAAATAGTTGATTTTGGTGTTTGGGTTGATATTTGGTGAAAGGGGGATTCTGCCCTAATTTTGATTAAATTATTATTTTGCATAAATAATTGGGATTAACATTGAAAATGCGAAATTGGAAGGTTGTGATTATAAATGATGATATTGGATACGTATTATCTCACCTATGAAAGTTTTGAATAAACTATTTATTTTGATGTTGAACATCTCTTTAGAAATAATTGCATAGGGCTATCGGTGGAGGATAGCTATGATTGTTGTAGAAATTACATGAAGATTAGGCGATTTAATGCTAATCCATTATTGGTGTTATTGAATATGACCATGTTATAGATACATTGTATATGTATGTTTATTGGGAGGAGAAAGGGAATGTACTCCATATGTGATTATGTTTATAAATACATTGCATATGTATATTTGTTTGGGAGAAGAAAGGGGATGGACTCCATTTAAAGCAAGTTGGCCAGAGTGTCCTGGGTGAAAGACCCGAAATTTTATATATAAATGGGTGCCGATTCCTTCGGACGAAATATCCGTAAAATGGCAGGTTTGAAGTGTTTATGTGAGTTTTGCATAATTGGAAAATCATTGAGTTGTAGTCTCATTTTGATTGTTAAAAGATAATGAATTTAACTCATGAATTGAGTAGCATACATGAACTGGAAATGAAATTAAAGGAAAATAGAATAAGGTTGGTCTTAGTGGCATATGGATCTGCAGGTCTTGTGGATGTTTCCAGATCGGTTTTGTTTATGTACGTGATATTTATACCTTTGCTAAACCTCATAAATTGTGTTAGATTATTTCTACTGGACTGTTGGCTCACCCTATATGGGAATACCATTTTCAGGTACAGCTGAGATGTTTCCTCCAAGGCAATAGTGTGGATGGAGTTTTGAGAAGCAAGAGCTTCTTAATTATGCCTTATATGTGTATGTTTGTTATTTGTAAAGCCAAGGGCTTAAGATGTAATGAGCGAGACTCAATTTGTGTAACCAAGCAATGACTTGGAAACATGTAAGCCTACATGGCATTTAACTGGTTGTTAAACAGTGAACTCTGATATATGAAAATATGTTGTTTCTCATATTTATTCTGCATATGAGTTATCTTTATTGTATTATTTTGGGGGTGTTTCAACTTGATATCAGAGCGTACCGGGTTTGAATACTTTGGGTACGTGGGAAGTAGTTAGTACCACAATGGGTTTGTCTCGCTTGTTAGAGACTTATGTATGATGTTATGTGCTTATATGATAACATGCTTATGTGACTATATGGGTATGAAATTTAGTTTCTAGGATGTTGATCGAATCTATGGGCTTCTGGGAGTCCTGTTGGAAAGGCACTTGATCACTGCCGTTTCTAACTAGAACTCTAGCAACGCCACGAGACGGTCATTATCCAGAAATAAAATTCGTAAGTGCTTATGTGATTATGTGCTTATGTGGAGTGAATTACAGTTGTCCAATGTATTAGGACGCGAGTGAAATAGCTTCGACACATTTGTGAATGTGCTAATCCTTTGTTACCTTTATTAGGATGTCAGGACGAGGACATTATGGTAGGCATGATAGGCCTAGGCGACAAGAGATGCCTGTACCGGATGCAATTCCGGCGCAGGAAGAGGGAGTTGGTCAGGCCAACGTGGCCGAGCCAGTAGGTCAACAAGCCATGGGCACCTTAGCCCGCGAGATGGCAGGAGCATTGAGGGAATCCATGGGCATTCTCAGGGCTGATAATCAAGTCCAGGCCATGTAGTTAAAGCAGGTCCGTCTTTTCTAAAGAGAGAGTTCTTCTGGTCAAATCCGGATGAGTTTTTGGGTGACCCCAAGGAGCCACTGAAGGCTGATGAGTGGCTTGAACAGTTAGTGAAGGCATTCGAGATGCTTAGCATCGAGGATATTCAGTTGAAAGTGACCTTGGCGTCTTTCCAGTTAAAGGGGAAAGCGGGGCAGTGGTGGAAGTATGCGCTAGGGCGCATTTGAGGGACTTGGGAGGCATTTGTTGACACCTTTCAAAAGAAGTTTTTGCCTCCCACTGTTAAGGAGAAGTTGAGGGATCAGTTCTGTCAGCTCAAGCAGCTGAATACACCAGTGGCGGAGTTTGAGGCCACCTTTACTAGTCTATCCAGGTTTGCACCTGAGTTAGTGGCGACTGAGGAACGCCGCTGTCTGGAGTTTGAGAAGAAATTGAGGACCAAACTCATGTTTTGAGTGGTCGGTTCCATGATTAGAGATTATGGGCGCCTTGTGCAGTTTGCAGCCCACCTTGAAACTATTATACAAGCAGAAGATGAAAGGATGAGGGGCTCCAGGAGGAGTTAGGCTAGTCAGGGAGACAGTAAGAGAGGGGTTCCTACCCGCAACAATCCCAGGGAACTCAGTCGAGGTCCACTTTTCCAATACCGAGTTCAGGTTCTGGGAGATTTGGGCAGGGAGATTTTACTTGCTTTAAGTGTGGTCAGTTGGGCCACAAGTCTCCAGCTTGTCCTCAAGGAGGAGGAGGACAGCGAACAGCATCATCTTCGGCTCGTTTTCAGAGCCAGAGTCAGGGAAGAGGCCAGCCGCTCACTTGTTATCAGTGTGGGCAGGCGGGGCACCTGAAGAGGTTTTGCCCACAGTTGGGTGGTACACCTGGTGCGTCTGGTTCGAGACAGACACAGAGTCACCAGCCAGCACAGTCAACACAAGCCTCAAGGGCCAATCAGGGAGTCTCTTCGGCTCAGTCTGTGCATCAGGCTTATACTTCGAGGGGTGAGCAGGTTGAGTAAAGGCCTACTGGACGTTTGTATACAGTTGTAGGGCCAGATCTTGTACTTGATCCTTCTGTAGTGAGAGGTACCTTTTTGTTCTGCAATTCAGTTGCTAATGTGTTGATTGATACGGGTGCATCCCATTCTTTTATTTCGTATGCATTTGCATCAGTTTTGGGTTTGGAGTTGGCACAGTTAGCATCTCCTATTTGTGTAGAGTCACCTGTTGGTGATCAGACTGTTTTGAGACAGGAATGTCGAGGTTGTGACATCGAGGTTGCTGGTCATCGATTACCTTTTGCATTTGCATTGATTGACATACTTAGTTTTGATGTCATATTGGGTATGGACTGGTTATCGTCATACCAGGTTGTTATAGATTGCTACCGTCAGAAAGTTACTGTATGTACCTTGAGTGGCGATTGCTTTTATTTCTTGGGGGACCGGGTGGATAGAGTCTTATCACAGGTATATGATCCGCATGGGCGGAGTGAACTTAGTTGCCTCCTTGCTAGCTTTTTGAGTAGTGAGTGTGATAAAATTCGGGTTGAATTACCGAGGGTAGTTTGTGAATACTCGGATGTTTTTCCCGAGGATCTTGGCAGTTTACCGTCTCACCGAGAGATCGAGTTCTCTATTGATTTAGTGCCTAGCACGGCACCAATTTCTATGGCTCCATATAGATTTGCACCTGCTGAATTGAGTGAGTTGAAGATTCAACTCCAGGAATTGTTAGATAAGGGTTTTATTCGCCCTAGTACTTCACCTTGGGGAGCGCCGACTCTCTTTGTTAAAAAGAAAGATAGAGCATTACAACTTTGTATTGATTATCGAAAGTTGAACCAGGTTACTATTTAGAATAAGTACCCAATGCCTCATATAGATGATCTGTTTGATCAGTTGAAGGGGTCTTGTTGTTTCTCTAAGATAGACTTGAGATCGGGTTATCATCAGTTAAGAGTAAGGGAGAAGGATATCCCGAAAACGGCATTCCGTACGCGGAATGGCCATTATGAGTTTCTTGTAATGCCTTTTGGGCTAACTAATGTTCCAGCTATGTTTATGGATTTAATGAATCGGATCTTCCGTAAATTCTTAGATCGTTTTGTGGTTGTCTTTGTGGACGACATTTTGATTTATTCACCTTCTGAGGAGGAGCATGAGGAACATTTACAAGTAGTACTTGAGTTACTTAGAGCCCATAAGTTGTATGCTAAGTTTGGGAAATGTGACTTTTGGCTGGAAGAGGTTAAATTCCTAGGGCATGTAGTATCAAAGGAAAGAGTGACTGTATATTCATCCAAGATAGAGGCAGTACAAGATTGGGCACAACCTAAGAATGCTTTCGAGATTCGTAATTTCTTGGGGTTGGCTGGGTATTACCGTCGGTTTGTGAAAGATTTCTCTAGACTTCACCTTTGACTAAGTTGACGAGGAAAGAAATCAAATTCGTATGGAGTGAGACTTGTGAGAAGTCGTTTCAAGAGCTTAAGATTAGACTCACCACTGCTCCAGTATTGATTATACTGAAGAGGGGTTTAGGTTATTCAATTTATTACGATGCTTCACGAGAAGGTCTAGGTTGTGTATTGATGCAAGAGGGGAAAGTAGTAGCCTATGGCTCACGGCAGTTGAAAACACAAGAGAGAAATTATCCCACCCATGACTTAGAGTTAGCAGCAGTGATATTCGCCTTGAAGATTTGGAGGCACTATCTGTATGGTGAGAAATTTGAAGTGTTCCCTAATCACAAGAGTCTGAAATATCTGTTTACACAGAAAGACTTGAATTTAAGACAGAGGAGGTGGATGGAATTCACAGAGGATTATGATTTTAAGTTGCATTATCATCCCGAGAAGGCCAATGTTGTGGCCGATGCTTTGAGTAGAAAGCCAGTTAGCAGTGTAGCTTCTATCGCCATCTGAGAATGGGAAATGTTAGGTACTCTTAATGAGTTTGACTTGCATCTGGGCGAGTCTGTTGAGTCTGCAGCTTTGTTTTCAGTAGTTGCACAACCTACACTTGTGAACCGAGTGTTGGAAGCGCAAAAAGGTGACCTTGAGGTAGAGTCATTCCGAAAGAAGATTTCCAATGGGAAGGTAAAAAAAGGTTTGACTGTGTATCCCGACCAAAGTGTGAGATACCGTGACCGTTTGTTTGTACCGGAGTCTTGCCGAGAGGAAGTACTCCGAGAGTTTCATCCGAGAGGCACAAAGATGTATCATGATCTTAGTCGCTAGTTTTGGTAGAGAGATATGAAAAAGGATGTGGTTGTGTTTGTATCAAAGTGCCTTACTTGTCAACAAGTGAAGGCCGAGCATCAGAGACCAACGGGTTTGTTACAACCTTTACCAATAGCCGAGTGGAAATGGGAGCGTGTTACCATGGATTTTGTAGTTGGGCTTCCTAGAACACAACGAGGCAATGACGCCATTTGGGTGGTTGTTGATAGGTTAACTAAGTCTACCCATTTCATTCTGATGTGCACCAACGGTTGAACGCTTGGCAGAGTTGTACATTAGAGAGATAGTTCGACTTCATGGAGTCCCTGTGGCTATTGTGTCGGATAGGGATCATCGTTTTACTGCCCGGTTATGGCAAAGCCTTCAAGAGGCATTGGGAACTAAGTTGACTCTTAGCACCGCTTATCATCCTCAAACCGAGGACAGTCGGAACGTACCATTCAGATTTTGGAGGACATGCTTAAAGCTTGTGTCCTTGATTTTAAGGGGCCTTGGGAGAAGCACTTACCGTTGGTTGAGTTCGCCTATAACAATAGTTATCAAGCTAGTATTGGGATGGCACCATTTGAGGCCTTGTATGGCCAACCTTGTAGATCACCGGTTTGTTGGGCTAAAGTGGGTGACTGTAACAAGCCCGCGAGGGACCTCGCTACAGTTCGGACTCGATTTTGTTGCGGTTCTAAATCTGAACCAAAGAGTCCAACTCTGGCAAATCGTTTTGAAGAAAAACAGGTTTTTTGAAAAGAAGTGCCAAACATGGACTGCTTCGCCAGATAACAGAGTCGCCACCTAAATATTTTTTAAATGGGAAATTTAGGAAACCCTAACTCGGTGCCAAAGGCCACGTGTCCGTCATCACCAAAGTTGGCTCGGGAACTTGGGTACGATTGGGGAAGGTCACATCGTGAGCATTCTCGCCGATCCGGTCAAAGACCGGCCTCTACTAACCATGATATCTGTTTTTGAAAACTTTGTGCGTTCTTATTCCGGTTATTAGCCTAAGTTACTATGTGATGCGCACAGCATACAAGTATAAACTGAATCGCCCGAATTGGAACAAAACACTTCATGTTTGTTTGTTTGAAAATGGTTTGATGGTGCTACTCGCAAGTAGGCTAAGACGCGGATTTGCCACCCTCGGGTGGGCTTAGAAAACATGATTTTGCCACTATCTAGTGGGCTTAAAACAAACATTCGATGAATTGTCCCAATTCAAATAACTCAACCTTCACCCACAGGCATTCAAGGCAGTTATAGCACATAAACATTTAGCTTCATGGTAAGCATGCAATCATGGCGACACTCACACGCATGCAAGTATGCTAAAGCATAACCACTCACCAAGTACTCCAAGCCAAAACAGAAAACTGATTAGGAATCATGCATGATCCTACATATACAGAATTGCCTAATGCAACACATGCAAAAATGCAAACTAATGGCAGGCTCGGCTGTCCTAAACATGGCATATGGAATGCTACAACTATCATGTACTCAATTTGGAATTGAAATACAAATGCAGTTTGTATGATGCGCCGAGCCCGGTGCGTGCAAAACAGATGAATGATGCAAACATGCTGTCATGCTGTATGCTAATTGAAATATGCCCTATATCTAACCATCGTAAGCGGGTAAATAAAAGGGAAGAAAGACGTGGGATTGGAAGACATACATCACACTCACCCACACTTATTACAATTATGCCTCACAGAGGGTCCTAATAAATAATACGCAATAAAAAAGAATATTACACCGAAATAAATACAAATTCCTAATTAATTTACAAATTAACTAAGAAAAGTCAGAACCGCAGCTAGGCCTCGATTCTCGATGAATGATGTATCTCAATTTGCTGGTGCGGAAATCCACCGATGCCCCAATTAGCCTCTGCTTGTAATATTTCTCGAAATGCGCAGACCAAGACTTGCCGATTCTTGATTTTCTGCAACAGAGAGTGAAAAGGGCATAGCAATGTATTTCACAAATATATGCATGCCTCGATCCTCGTACACCAATCACGATCTCGATGCATGATGGCCGAGGAGCCAATTGCACAACTCAATATAGGATGAATGCGATGAATGCTACAACAAAACCTAACTCCATCATGGGTATCCTGAGTGTCGGTGACTTGGGAATTGAGACCCGTTCCGTCACTCGGAGTACGATACGTGTCTCGTTTCCCGTGCCCGAGCTAACTCTTATCCCAAACACGATGCAATATGCATGGTATGCATGAGATGCAACTAACATATATCCTAGCATGCACAATGCTATGCAATGAGATGTCTAAATGCGTGCTTACGGCACGCAAACGAGATGATAGCATAAAAATGTGGAATGACATGAAAAATGATGTACAATGGGACTAAAATGAGATATTTAAATGCGTGCCATTGTGCATAAGCAAACCGAGGCGGTGGCATACGGGCATGAAATGGCATACGGAATGCAATGATGGGCTTACGCCAACATGAGAGAGCCTCAGCCGCACTCACATAGGCTGCCGTCGGATAAAAAGATGCGCCTAAAGGCGCACCCGCACGCAAACCGAGGAATGTATGAAATAGCATGGAAAATGATATGCAAGCATGCAAACCAAATTTCAGCAGCTAAATGAAGGGGAAAACAGCCCCGAAATGATACGAAATGACAATCAATGCATGAAATCATCCCGAAATGTGATTTTAAGTACGAAAATGGCTTGGCTATGCTAAGCATGCAAAATTGGTACATGAAAGCAAAAAAAGTAGCAAGGCAGCCCCAAAAATAGCATCTTCTCAGTACAAAACATGGCCAAATTGTGAGCATAGATATGGCGACAATGGCATGCAAAAATACGGGAAAAGAGGGGAATTACAAAGCAAGTGGTATTTACAATGCTCAAACCCAAAAAATCAGTTCTACAAAACTAAAGAGGGACCAAAAATATGTACATTTACAATAGATGACAGCCTCCAATTCAGTGTATAGATATACTAAATATAGCATGCAAAATTTGGGCCAAAAGAGGGCTATAAAGAGAGGTATCATAAGCAATGACCAAACAACTTAAGACCTTTAATAAAACTTGAAGAATGGACCAAAAAAAGACATTTTCTAAGCCTGATGAAGGCTGAAATCCGAAGCTAAGCAAGACTAACAAAGCATGCAATTTTACGGAAAATATGGAGGATTACAAAACAAGTACCAAAACCAATCATCAAATGGCCTAAGACCCTTAACAAAGCATGAAGAATGGACCAAAATAAGGCACTCTCTAGGCCTGATGAAGGCTGAAATCCGAAGCATGGTGAGCTTAAAAAAGCATGCAAAATGGGAGTGGAACAAGAATTCAAAGCAAGTGATATGTAGAGCAAGAAAACCAGGTTGAGCCCTTCTTCAATGTTGAAGAGGGGCTCAAAATAAGCACAATATCAGTATGTTGCATGCTCCAACTCAGATTAAAAATAGGCCAAAACAATCATGCAATTTTACGGTAAAATGGAAGAATTACAAAGCAAGTGCATGATAGAGAGGCCAAACATGGTTGATCCCTTCTTCAATGTTGAAGAGGGGCTCAAAATAGGCCCACTCACAGTTTATTGCATGCTCGGAAATGGATCATTCATAAGCTAAACAAAGCATGCAAAATATTGGCATAAAAGATGATTTTGAAGGAAGAGCATGATAGAGATGCCAAACAAGGTTGAGCCCTTCTACAATGTTGTAGAGGGGCTCAAAATAAGCCTAAAATCAGTAGGGGTCGGAGCCCAAAAAAGTGAGAAAATAGGGTAGAAAATTGAAGCAAAAATAAGCTAGAAAAAGGGAATTTGAGACTTACCCTTGAAGATCAAGCTTTTGTTGCTTCTTGGCTTCAATTTTCTGGTTATTAGCCTTTGAAAAAGCTTCCCTTGCTTCTGGAATGGAGGTGGTGATGGTGAGGCTTGGTGTTGATGAACAAATGAGACCAAAACTTGAGAGTTTTTGAGAGATAGAGAGAGATATGCTTGTATCTCCTTGAGAGATATTTTCCAACCCCTCAAAAAGATCTGGGAGGCCAGCTATATAGGCAAGAAAACCGGAGAAAAGGTGGGCAAAAAGTGCTTTAGTTGCAAGTGGCTGGCCGGCTGGAAATGGTGGCCGGCCAGCTAGGTTCAAAAGGTCCAAGGCATAGGACTGGTCAACCATGTAGCCCTTGAAGTTAGCTTTCCAATGCCGCAAACCTTGCATCAAAATTCCTTCTGTAGAAAAAAGTTATGCCGCTCAGAAGCCGCAGATTTCGGTCCAACCGAGTGATGCCCTATTCAATCAACCATATCTCCTCCATCCGGAATTGAACTTAGGAGATTCTTATGAAAAATGAAGCCCCGGAAGTAAGCTTTCCAAGGGTGCTGGCCTTATACTTTAATTCCTCTTGTGCAAAGAGTTACGCTTGTTTCGTGAAGCCGCAGACTTTTCTCCTTCCCTGATTCATGCCGAACCACTTTTGACCAAGCAGATAATCGGTTGTCGAGACAATTGCTGGCCTCCCATCCTCCAAAGTGATCTTCCGGTGCTAAAACAGAGGTACCGCCAAAATTGAACAAAAACTAATGCAAAGAAGCTCGGGGACCAAAACCGCATGGGTCGAAAATGGGTCATGAGCACCGAAGTGGCGTTTGGCCAAGTGGGTATCATAGGCCCCAGTGATCCTCGGAATCATAAAACAGAGGCACTTGCCAAAATTGAACAAAAACCGATGCAAAATGAATGCTCGGTGAAACCGCGAGGTTCGGTCAAAATAGGTCATGCGAGCACCGAAAAGTGGTGTTCGCCACGGTGGGTATCTCGAGACCCTGTTCCTCGGAATGATAAAACAGAGGCACTTGCCAAAAATCGGGAAATCGGAGATGGTTGGGTCTCAACCGAGGCACACTACCGACTTCAAAACCGGAACTGCCCGAATGGCAAAATGGCCTCTGACCACGAAAAGTAGCTCACGGCCATCGAGAGATAGCCTCTGGGACCCTCCCTCCTCAGAAAGAAAACAGAGAAACCGAAGTATGGTTCGCAAACCGAGACAAGGCACGTAAGAGAGTTCTAAGTCCGGAGGCAGGCGCGTCGCGACTCTGGTCAGCCGAACGAGCACAATATGCAACATCACCGAGCACTCAATCGGTGACGTCTGAGTCTTAAGGTCGGTCAAAAATGGGGTGTCTACAGTGACGCACCGTTACTGGGTCCGAAAATTGTTAGAGAGACAACCGAGAAAGTGGTTCTCATTCGGAAGAGGTTAGCTATGGCCCAAAGTCGACAAAAGAGTTATGCCGATAAGAGGAGACGACCTTTATCTTTTGAAGTTGGTGACCATGTGTTTCTAAAAATCTCACCAAGGCAGGGTTTGATGAGATTTGGTAAGAGTGGTAAATTATCTCCAAGGTTCATTGGTCCTTTTGAGATCTTAGAGCAAATTAGGGAAGTGGCATACCGGTTAGCTTTACCGCCGCAACTTTTCGGAGTTCACAACGTATTTCATGTAGCTATGCTTAGGAAGTATGAACCGTCTCATGTGCTTGATTGGGTTGACTTGGAGGTAGATGAGGATGCCTCTTACGAAGAACTACCAGTTCAAATATTAGATACCTGGGAGCAAGTGCTACGGGGAAAAACTATACCGTTGGTAAATATGTTATGGAGACACCATGGGGTTGAAGAAGTGACGTCGGAACAGGAGGCGAAAGTCCGCTCTAAGTATCCGGATTTGTTTGAAAATGCTTAAGTTGTTTTCCTTGTAATATTTCCTAGTGTTTGAGGGAAATGTGTTAAAATTGTTGACCACATATTGTTATGTATGTTGTTATGTTAAGCATGAAGTAGTTACAGATTTTCATTTCTTTGCTTCATGTTTAGGTTGATGTGGACGGTTGTTGTTGATGAGATAACCATGGTGGAAATGGCAAAAAAATTGGTTGAGAGTTAATATTGTGATTTAAAAATGAAATAATGTGGTTTTGATCGCTAGAAACCCCTTTGTTTGGGTTGTTTGATTTGAAATTTTGGGGACGAAATTCTTTAAGGGGGGGAGGTTGTAGCGATCCCGATTTTGACCCGGTTAGCTCGCTGAAAGCAAAAATGCAAAATGCATTTGAAATTGCTTATGGGAAAGTATATTTCACATTCAAGTGACCTTGTTAAATCAGTCCGTAAATTAGGGTTTTAGATCACTTTTTGCAGCCCCCTCTCTCTCTAAAACTCTCCAAATTTCCAGGTCTAGAGCTCCTCTCTCTAGAAGTCATCTTCTCTCTTTGATTTCTCCAAATCCATTGGGATTTAGGCTTAAGTTCTTCACCAAAGTTGGTTATCACCTTGAGGGCTTCATTGTGTGCAGTGGAGATCGAGTTTCGATACCATAGATTTTGGGGTTTCATCTCAGATTCTCTTCAAAACTTGAGGTAGAGATTTTCTACACTCTAATATGGTTTTTAGCTTAGTTATTTGCTATTGTGTATAGATGATGAGATTTGGTTGTGGTTTGGACAAATCTAGGATTTAGGTATGAAATGAAAAGAGGGGTTTTGATGAATATAAGATAAACGGGTATGAGGCTTGAATATAAGATCATGTTGTGCCAAAATAGTTGATTTTGGTGTTTGGGTTGATATTTGGTGAAAGGGGGACTCTGCCCTAATTTTGATTAAATTATTATTTTGCATAAATAATTGGGATTAACATTGAAAACGCGAAATTGGAAGGTTGTGATTATAAATGGTGATATTGGATACATATTATCTCACCTATGGAAGTTTTGAATAAACTATTTATTTTGATATTGAACATCTCTTTAGAAATAATTGTATTGGGCTATCGGTGGAGGATAGCTATGATTGTTATAGAAATTACATGAAGATTAGGCGATTTAATACTAATCCATTGTTGGTGTTATTGAATATGACCATGTTATAGATACATTGTATATGTATGTTTATTGGGAGGAGAAAGGGGATGTACTCCATATGTGATTATGTTTATAAATACATTGCATATGTATATTTGTTTGGGAGGAGAAAGGGGATGGACTCCATTTAAAGCAAGTTGGCCAGAGTGTCCTGGGTGAAAGACCCGAAATTTTATATATAAATGGGTGCCGATTCCTTCGGACGAGATATCTGTAAAATGACAGGTTTGAAGTGTTTATGTGAGTTTTGCATAATTGGAAAATCATTGAGTTATAGTCTCATTTTGATTGTTGAAAGATAACGAATTTAACTCATGAATTGAGTAGCATAGATGAACTGGAAATGAAATTAAAGGAAAATGAACTAAGGTTGGTCTTAGTGGCATATGGATTTGCAGGTCTTGTGGATGTTTCAGGATTGGTATTATTTATGTACGTGGTATTTATACCTTTGCTAAACCTCATAAATTGTGTTAGATTATTTCTACTGGACTATTGGCTCACCCTATATGGGAATACCATTTTTAGGTACAGCTGAGATGCTTTCTCCAAGGCAATAGTGTGGATAGAGTTTTGGGAAGCAAGAGCTTCTTAATTATGCCTTATGTGTGTATGTTTGTTATTTGTAAAGCCAAGGGCTTAAGATGTAATGAGCAAGACTTAATTTGTGTAACCAAGCAATGACTTGGAAACATGTAAGCCTACATGGCATTTAACTGGTTGTTAAACAATGAACTCTGATATATAAAAGTATGTTGTTTCTCATATTTATTCCGCATATGAGTTATCTTTATTGTATTATTTTGGGGGTGTTTCAACCATAAACATGTGGCTGCACCAACCAATTAGCCAGGGGTTTGCCTCAAATGAAATGATGGACAGCTGAATTGCCACATATCCCCTTCAAATGCGGTCATTTTCTTCACCCAAGCTACCCAGGCATCAGTCGATTTATGCCATGATATAGGACCCGTCGACCAGTTCATCCATGAGAGAGAAGACTGGTCTAAAAGAAGAGTTTCTCCATCATGGATGCGGTAGTAAGGGGATAAACCATCTGGGAAAGTGGTCAAAACACAGGGGCCAAGTTTCCCAGCGCCAACAGTAAGACTGGCTGTTATTTGGGAATCAGATTTGTTACTCTCAATAAGCTGGACAATTTCATGGGGAAACCAACGATCCAGATCGAAATTGGGGTCAGAAGACATGGTTGAAAAAGTTAGGTTTTTCTTAGAGTTTTTTTTTGGGGGGGGGGTCAGAAGACATGGTTGAGAGGGTTAGGTTTTTCTTAGAGTTTTTTTTTTTTTTTTTTTTTTGAAGAGGGAGAGTTTTTTGCAAGAAAAGGAAGAGTGTTGCAAGAAAGAATGAGGTAACAGAAAGGGAGAATTTAAAAAACTTAAGTACCTTTGTGTGGAGCCCAAATAAAAATAGAGTGGGAAAAACAAATAATGTTGAGGGCCTAAAACAAAAGATGGGCCTGAAAGATCAGTAAGAAGCCCAAGAAGAATGTAAAATAATTCTGGGCCCAGAAAAGATTAGAAAGGATAAATCATGAAGGGAGCATTGTTGATGCTAAAATATGGAGTCCTCCGTCGACGAAGTCTTGACAGGACATAGGGTTGACATGGCATAAGATGACGTGGAAAAATGTACAAAGGGTTGACCAGTGTGGCATAAAGGAAGTATTAAGATAAGATATAAGGAAAAAACTGATCAAAGAAGAATCTGAAATTCAAATTCCTGGAATTAGGGGATAAGCATGCAAAAATCAAAGAATCTAGGAAGATCGAGATCAAAGATCCAGGTCAAGAAGAAAGTATAAAAGAAGGCTGAAGACAGATCAAAAGAGGACATCTCTATCATCAACTACACTCATGAAGAGTTTATCTAGGAGTAGTTTAACTTAGCATTATTACGAGTATATTAGTGATAGCTTTCTCCAAACCCCCCACTTCTCTTCTTTTCTTCTAAATTTTTACCAACAGCCATGTTTTTATAGACTTTTACCAATAAGAAACTTTCGTTTGATGACTCTTACCGGTAAGAAACCTCCGTTTAATGATTCTTCCAGTAAAAAAGCTCAACTGTCTGATCCAGTTCAACTGGAGAAAAACTAAATCCTTAAATTTATTTTAGTCATGAATCATACACTTCATCAATGTAATCTCTAATTCACTCATTTACGGTAAATTTTGGACCCTAACTTTTTTGCAAAATAAAATGCCAAGTGTGAAGTCCTCATCCAGGTTATAGGGACACGTGTTGTCTTTTCATAGGTTAAAACCTTAATCTCACAATAAATGTTTCTTGAATTGTACCATACATCCTAGTTACAATATTTATAATATTTAGTTATAATATATTGTGATATTAGTTATAACTTTATTATACACATTATGGTATTAGTTATGACTTATTATATACTAGTTATAAAATTATTTTGATTATAATTCAAAAGGTGTTTAGTTATACTTATGTGGTGTTTGGTTATAATTATTTTTTTAATTAAGACTTTAATGTTGTATTTGATTCGTAAATTTGGATAGAAATTTAAAAGAAAAAATGAAAAAAGTGTGTGAAATGTATGTAAAATATAAGTATATTTTATTCACATTTTACCTAATTTTTTCATTTTTTTTTTCAAATTCATAAACCAAACACAACCTAAAAAATTCAATTATAATTATTAACCCCATAAATATCATAATTTACATATAATACATACTTCTAAGGGTTAAGGGTATGCACCATAGCATAATCCTTTATTCTATTACGGTAAACTATACTATCATTTTAATTTTAGTGAAACTTCACTTTGGTTCTTATAGATTCAATTTTATTACAATGTGCTCTCTCTATTCTGCACTACGTTGTTAACATTTTGAACATAAAAAAATCACATGCAAAGTTATTGAAACTAAAGTGAAATTAAATACAAACTATATTGAATTCCATTTTGGTCTCTCTAATTTTACACATGGTCTTTTTCCATTCCAAATTCTATCGATGGGTGACAGAATGATCACATTGTAATAAAATTAAAAATATAAAAATCAAATTATTCAAATTAAAATTACAAAAATTAAATTAACACTATAGGAATTAATAGTGTAATTTACCCTATTCTATATTGCATTGTGCAAAACCAATAATAGAACTACATTTCTCTAAAATAAAGAAATGATGAATATTCACAACTTTTTCGCTTGTCGTGATTTTCTGCTAAAATGTAAAGGGCTCATTTGGCAACCCGGCTTTTAAGCTGTTTATTGGTTTATTAGTTTACTTGGGTCACACTATCTCTCTATTTTTTTACACATCTTTTTATAATAAACAAAAAAAATCAGCTTATCAAGCATACTCAAAACAATCCAAATTTTGATCCAAATGGATTAAGTACTCTAATTATCTAGATTTTCTCATTAAATATAAGTTTTGTTGCCTTTATTAGTGTTACATTAAAAATTGTTTTTTAACATAAGTTTTTTATCTTTGGCATAATTACATGATCTTTTTAGATTTGTAGAATATCTTTAAGACTTAAATATAGTACAAGTTGGATTTTATATAGAAAAACCTTTAATTTCAATTCTCAAATAAAAAGAATGAAAACTTCAATACATTACATTAAAAATTGTTTTTTTGTTTTATATGTAAATTTTTTATCTTTTGCAAAGTTACATGATCTTTTTAGATTTGTAGAATATCTTTAAGACTTAAATATAGTACAAGTTGCATTTTATATAGAAAAACCTTTAATTTCAATTCTCAAATAAAAAAAATGAAAACTTTAATACATTCGTACTAATATGTTTTACTCCCTCCCCCCTCCCAAAAAATATGTAAATACATAAAATTCTACATAATCGTCTCACTATTATTACTATCAAATATTACATTAATTATTTTCAAAATATATGGCCAAACAATTAGTAATCAATTGATCTCCAATTTGGTTGTGCAATTAATTTCTTTTTATTATTTATAAATCGTTCTTAAATACTATTGGTAAAAACAAATATAATTTCACAAGTAAATAGCCTTATGAATATATGATATTCATATTTGTCTCTACTAATTGTTTTAGTAAAATCATGAATTCTTTGAAGTACTAAAACAGATTGCACGCATATGAACAATGTAGTTATGAAATTGATTCAAGGAAATTAATACAATTCTGTATTGAAATCTCCAATAAAACAACCACAATTACAATACCAAATTATTATGCTAAAACTAGCATCCAAATATATATACATATCCTAAAAGAGAATTGGAGAAGAGACAGATCAAAAAAAAAAAAAAAAACATTAAAATAATTAATTCTAGATGTATACATATGTATTCATATAAGCGGTGGGTGTAAACGTAATACGTTTGCAATTTTACATTTGAATTTGCTAGTAAATTTGATGAATGAGAAAGATGGGTTGAATTTAAAATTTGATAATAGTTGTATACTAAACAGTTAAGAACTTGGACATTCTTAGAAAGAATAAAAGTAGTGACAGAATTTTAAATTATTAATTATGAGTTCCGTACTTTAAATAATAGAATAAATTTATTCGACTATAAAAATTGAACGGGAAATTCTATTATATAAATACTTGAAAGAAGTGTACTATATACACCTTTAGTTATGCCATTTTCTTCTTTAGTTGTGATCAATTTGCTTATTTAGTTATGACATTATCACGAGATCTTTGATTATGCCTCATGTAGTGTTTGATTGTGACTTTTTTTTTTTTTTTAATTATGATTTAAAAAATATGGAGTTATACAATTTTCTTCTTTAGTTATAAAGGCATATCTATCTTTCTCAAGTTGAAAGCATATAAAAACTAGCATAACAAACTATAGATAATAGTCTAAAGTATTAAACAAAGCTACTCAACTGCGTATTCAACCCACCATACATAAATAATGAGAATTGAATAAATTAGACTCAAATAAAAATATTTAGATACACAATTGACAAAATGAAAATTTTGAGTTCCAAAGTGATACAGAATACGTACTTTGCAACATTAATTTAGAAATAGATATGGAATAGGTAGCTGTGGGAGCCAAAAAATTATAGGTATTAGCTTATAAGGCCCAACCCAAACAAAGCTTACAAAGGTCCAGCCCAAATAAATATCACACCCCCCATCTATATAAAGAGGGGGGCATCCCAAGTGAAAGGTATGTCTGTTCTCCCTCTACCACACACACACACCCCTTCTAATATAGATATATACTATTTCATGATTCAGGGACTGACTTCATCATCGGAGTACTCCTACCGCAACCCCTTGGGTGGCACCGACTATGTTCCTCATTGCAGATCTCTGAGGTGACTCTTCTCTCCGTTGGACCTTCACAACTTACATGTGAGAGGATATTACATGGTCTCACAATTGGCGCCACTGGGGAACGATCAATGAGACCAACGAAGAACACAACAAATATACTGCTGTAAGTAAACATATATGGGTTGCTTTGAGGTTAGTACACTTTCTACAAAAGCAAAATCAATCCCAAGTAATACGGCCCACGGCTGGGTCTCATTTTTATTTTGATTCAACTTGATTTGCAATATGCATCTCTCCGTACATATAATATTATATCTATCTGTGATGTAAGTAAGCGCATGTTGGTGGGTTGTTTTTTGAATATCAATTTTTGCCTGCTAAAACCAACGAGAACAAAATCAAAACAGAGCATTTTCACTTTCTCTCTCCAAAACTGGGTTTCAGACTTTTGTTTATAGGAGTTTCATTTCGGCATGGTAACAAAGGGTGGCTCTGCCAAATCCACGCCTGTAATTGTTTCTTTATTTAGGAATTGTTTCTTTATTAGCTTTATATATTCCTATGTTGCTTTGGTAATCGTCCCAGCTGTTAGCGTAATCTTTGCACTCACAGGTAATTTAACATTTTTGATTCCATAGACTGCGAGAATACGAGCCAACCTATACGGCTCAGGTTAACGCCAATATATTAATATATATATATACATACTTATATATATATATACAAATATAATAATAATATAAGAATAAAATTTGGTCAGACTGAGGCCATCTATGCGCCTCATATTATTCGGCAATATTATGTATTCGGCGTCGCCTTTGGCCCATCAACTTGCATTCATGCCTAATAGATACCAACTTCTTGAACTCGCACAAATGTTGTTCGTAACTCAAGGACCATGTGCATGAAAATAATATTTGTTGTAAAATAGTAACTATTTGCATAAATATTAATATTGACTTGCATTGATATACGTATGTGAAAGATATTGTCATTAAATCTTGGCTGGGTCTTTCTTCTCTCTCTAGAAAAATTTCATGAGTTATTATAGCACTTTATTGTCATCTTTTGACCGGCTATATATGAAGTCGATTAGAAACTTCACTTGTAACAAAGTATTCTTGATCAATTGTTACGTTTTTTATACATTTAGATGCAACGCTCTGAATTTACTTGAGCATTCTAACTTTTTCTCTCTAAAGGTGGGTTTCCCATTTTCGCTTATGGAAGTTTCTTTTCGCATTATATAAATGGTTGCTCATTTAACGCACTTCTAGAATCGCTTTATTTATTTCTTCAGGTGTTTGTTTCAAATTGATTGTTGCTAATATACATGTTATTGAATTAAGGAATTATGTTTTGTGGCTCCCAATTAAGAAACAAACGGCTCAATGATTTCCTTAATAAATTTTTGTATCTATGTTGTTTCGCAACCATCCCCATCGTTGGAATTATCCGCACAAGATATGATATTGGGCATATGATTACACCTTATTCGGCAGCTTTCATTTGGCATATTACCTACAAGGAGTACGGCAAACTATTGGTCTATTTGTCAATTATTATTTGCCTATTATCTACATGAATTCTACATGTTATCAACTCGCTTATCCAACTTATTCGCTTTGTTCAAAGAACTTGTTTCGCTAATCAAGAACGGCAAATCATTACCATTGCAATTGCATATCATTCCACATGTTATCAACTCGCTTCGAATATTATTAAACGCATTGCTTATCAACTTTGAATTATACATTAAATATCATCATATTTGTCCTCTGCAATTCGGCGGGCCATATTGTCAACTCGGCTTTGAAAATATCATTTGGCTTCGGCAATATATTCGGCAAAAATTACTCAAACATTTCTTATTCAGCGTTGTAACTTACTCGGCTCTAATACCTCGGCATAGAATTAACAACTCGGCTTGCCGAAATCCACATTTGAACATACCACAGGATTCGTATCGGCTCAAAGAGTCCAAACCCAGCAACCTGAGGAGCCAAGAAGCAACCCAAGTCTGCCGAAAATTGTGAAACAGATCACACATGCCGCGAACTGAAATTTCAAAATCTGTCAAACTCAAGTTTTGATCATACCAATGTAAAGTACTCATTGAGATGAGTCCAACACAACAAATCGCGTCGAAATTGGAGCTAAAACGAAGCCGTACGAGCCAATTGAACTTTGCCAAGAAAATCACATATTATGCCGGAGAAGACGACCAGAGTCTGCATGGAAAATAAAAGAAATTATTCGGCGCATTATGGCTAAGCTACATCCCGTTGTTTTGACATAAAGACAGTAGCTGAACAAAAATGACTTCAAATATATAATTTGCGCCCATTAAACACGAAGCTTTGTTGTGGCACAGTGGTTTGAGCATTGATTATTCCTTGTCAGGTATGTGTTCAAATCTCACAAGAAACGATTTCACTTATACTTTTTGGCCTATGGCATCACATTGAGGGAAGTTATCCAATGATTCGCGCAGCAAAAGTCTCAATCAATCTGAACCGTTAGATCCCTCTTGGCTACAACACGCCATCGAGTCCGATCACGATCCAACAAATTCCTTTCTGTATTTGACGCATTCCGGGTCCATCCATAAGGTTAGAATTTGCAAATTCAGCTAAAAAATATATATACATATATATATATCGATAAAAATTGCAGATTTTATTCGAAAATTGAGCGCCATGGCTCACTTCGCATATCACCAAGCACCCTACTTTATCTCGGCTTTTTTTTAATATCATCTCGGCACCACAGGGGCACAAAATCCGTTTCAAATTGTTATCGGCCTACTCGGCAATTTTTACCCAAGTCAATTTTATTCTTTCCGAATAACAAAACTTATTCAAAAGCAATAGGGCAAATATAGGCAGCCATTGCCAACCAAGTTCTTAGCAAATCCAACTCTGAAGGGATGCCGACACACCGTGAAGCTAAGAAAAATAGCCGACCAACTTTCTGGCAAAATCACATTATCTATGAAACGGACATCAACTTAATTCAACATTATGCATGATCATTATTCGGCTAAGCAACATTATGCATTGTCAAACTTTATGCAGCAACATTGGTCACAGTATTTGGCAACTTTATTCGTCTAACAACATTATTTGGCAAAACATTTGCCCACTGGGACATCAGTCAATTTTTCGCTCTCCAATTGGGGCACATCAACCGATCATCATCTCGGCACCTTTGATATGCATGCATACTCGGCTAACTTGGTACAAACATTACAATGACGTTTACTTGAGTTACTAACTTCTGCTCCTTTTCACACAGCTTCAAGCAAGCGCCTATTTTGGGGCAATACATTACACGCTTGGTAGTCGGCAATGGATCTACATATTTTTATGACCGTCACTTTACCAAAGCGAATCTTCCTCGCAACATAGGGCAATGGGAATCTACATTCCTTCCGACTAACACCGCTATTCAAAGCAATGGGGCAAGTCTACCTGAATAAACGCAAACCGAGCAACTCGGCAATTAAATAGTTGGCCCAATATCTACTTGGCAAGTCCATATAAGCGAGCAATATTATTGGTGATTAACACGCCCACTTTATTCGCACAGATACATTATTCAAAGTCCTTGCCACATTGGCACTTAGTTGCCACTTAAAATCAAGAAAGTCTCCGAAAGCAATCTTCGCACCCGCAAGACAGAGCGCCGTAGTAAAAGGCCTACACCCTTGCCCGGGGTTATAATACCGCTGGTCTACACCCTTACCCAGGGGTAATAATACCGTGGTCCAATTTTTTTTTTTTCACTGATATATCTATCTTATTCGGTTCCGGTAATCATTTCCGTGTTCGGCCTATAGAAATATTTCTAGCTCAACATAAAAGTCCATATTTGGAAGCAATCTTTGCACTTGACAAAATCGCATACGCCCGGGTTAGAATCTCTGACCTCGCCCATGCCGGGGTTAGAATATCATGACCACGCCCATGCCCGGGGGTTAGAATACCGCGGCCTACGCCCATGCCCGGGGGTTAGAATACCGTGGCCTACGCCCATGCCCGAGGTTAAAATACCGTGGCCTAAACCAATGCCCGGGGGTTAGAATACCGCGGCCTATCGTTATGATTTATTTGCATTCCTTTCTGGGTTTTAGCTCAACCCCCCAATAGCGTGGCCTAAACCAATGCCCGGGGGTTAGAATACCGCGGCCTATCGTTATGATTTATTTGCATTCCTTTCTGGGTTTTAGCTCAACCCCCCACATCTTATGATCAACATATATACATTTATACATACATTCACGACATACGTACATTTATACGTACATCGTACATTTATACATACATTCAAGACATACGTACATTCAAGCATACATTCACGCATACATGCAGACATTCATTCATACATTTTATTCATTTATCCAAAGTGTTCTTTATCAAAAAAAACCTAACAGCTATTTGAACAGCGTAACTTGGCAAGAAAAAACTCACATTCCTTCTACCGCAGACAATGAAAGTTTTGGGGCAATTGTGGGAGCCAGAAAATTATAGGTATTAGCTTATAAGGCCCAACCCAAACAAAGCTTACAAAGGTCCAGCCCAAATAAATATCACACCCCCCATCTATATAAAGAGGGGGGCATCCCAAGTGAAAGGTATGTCTGTTCTCCCTCTACCACACACACACACCCCTTCTAATATAGATATATACTATTTCATGATTCAGGGACTGACTTCATCATCGGAGTACTCCCTAAGAACCCTTGGGTGGCACCGACTATGTTCCTCATTGCAGATCTACAGGGGTGCAGCTCTTCTCTTCGTTGGATCTCCACAACATCCATGTGAAAGGATATTTCATGGTCTCACAGTAGCATATAAGGTAGCCAAAGTCTGCCCCCAAACTATTAAGTTATATGATCTCTGAGGAGATAATTCCTCCCTAAATAAAAGGTTTAGTGATAATCTAAACTTGATTACTACATTTCTTATGCACAACACTAGCTCTAAAGAATAAAAAAAAAAATAGAAAGCAAAGAACAAAATGGAACTTAGGGCAGAAACACTATAAGAAAGAATGTATGATCATATGTTTTTCTCAATTAGAGTTACATAGTTGCGGTTATCATGAAATAAGTCTTAATAACATAAATCCAATACAGTCTTAGCAAACAACAATAAAATTAAATTAAAAAAACCATAATAAACACGTTCATGTTAGCAAGATGACAATTTTTATTTTTTTGCAATCCAAAAGAAAATAAAAATCAATGAGGATTTGCTTAATCATGAGGTGATTAGAAGCTTGGAGTACTTGAATTATGGGTGTCTCTGCAATTGAATTTCCTTCAACTGTATGCATTTGCAACAAAAGACCTAATAATTACAAAACGCATATTAAATGTAAATAGGTGCAATATATCAATGAACAATATAAGTACAAAAAGTATACATGATTTAGACTTTGCTATTTCAATAGAAAAATATTTTTTTGTATTTGACTTCGACCTTAAAAATGATGGTATGTTGGTTGTAACAGTGGTGGTGTAATTGATGGGAGAGTGAGTGGAGTAGTGGTGGCAGAGATGGTGGCAACCTTAAGAGTAATTGTAAAATTCATATTTTGTTGTTAAATTTTGGGAAAATTAGTCTAAGGTCCCTCTCACATTTTTAGTAATGGAAAAGATTCACAATATTATTTTTTGATGTCTAAGATCCCTAATCCCACACCCATATATCATATCAGAGAAATTTGACTCTCTCTCTGTGTTTCCGATCTTCATTCTATCAAACCTCATTTCTCTCTCTACCTTCTCTATTTCATCTCTCTCTCTCTCTCTCTCTCTCTCTCTCAATCCAAACCTCAGTTCACTCCTTCAATGGCCGCCGCCTCCACCACCGTGAGACTGGGTGACCGCAATCGCAACCCCAATCGACAACTCAGAAGATAGACGCTACTTGTCATCCCCTCCGCTTGCTTCTCAGAGCTCATCAGCAACATCCCCTGAATCATCATCATCGTCCTCACGTGAAACCATTGTGTCCTCCAATCCTTCATCAAAGCCCTTTTCTCAATCCTTAAAGTCCCTGAAAAGGGCATCAACTACACCCTAGCCAGCCCCAATAGCAACCCAGTTGTTCGCTCCACTGAGTCATCCATTGAAAGAGTAAGTTCTATTACTCTACTCAATTTGTATATATATATTATGCCTTGTGGGGTTGTGAAATGGGTCTTTTATTGTTTACATGAAAATTTGACTATCTGGGAAAGTTTGGAACTCTAGATTTAGGGCATTGGTAGTGCGAAATGTATGAATTTGAACAATTTATTTGCAGTAACTTTTCAAATCAATTGAAGACCTATTTTCTCTGGGTTTCAGTCTCTGGTCCAGAATTTTCTCTAGTGAGCACTTTACTTTGGTTGTGTACAATTAGTATATATATTACACTTCTCATTCTTTCTCTTCTATTCAACTGATAAAGGATTTGATTGGTAAGGGATTTGGAATTTTTTCTAGTTTCAATTTTCTCTGGTACAAGATTTTCAATTTTCTCTAGTTTCACAGAGAAAGGATTCTACATAAGCAAACAATTTTGTTCAGAGAAATTTCAATTTTCTCTGGAGAGAATAAAATTTCTCTAGAGAGAAGGGAAGGCCAGAGAAATTCTCTGGAGAGTTGGTCAGAGAAATGTGAAAGTCTAGGGAAATTTTGTTTCTCGGTTGTACTCAATGCAATACTTTTGTATATGATCTGTCTGGTGTGCACATTTCTCTTTGCATCAGTGCTGGTGGTGGTGGTGTTGTTGTTTTGCCCCTTTCTTTTTTTTCTTTTTCTTTTTTTGAGTTAAAAACCATAGCTGTTAGTTCTTTACATAATCTGGAAATTTCTCTAGAGAGAGATAGAGAATTTCTCTGGGTTGGAGAGAATTTCTCGGGGAAGCCCAGAGAAATTCTTTGGATGAAATTTCTCTAGATCAAATTGAGGAACCTTAGATGCAATAAAATCTTAATACCAAGGACCCTAAAAAAATAAAAAATAAAAAAACCCTTAAATTTTCATCCTAATCAAATTCATACAAAAAATTTATTTTATTTTCCTTTTCTTTTCTTCACTCATTTTTACTTTCTATCATTTATTTCTTTCTAATCAAATGAAGCCTCAATAGCATGATAATTTATTTTAAAACATGACATTTTTAGTCCCTAAAATATGCATTGTTTGTTATTTTAGTCCTTTAAATTTTAATTTCTTCATTTTAGTTATCACAATTGTCAATAAAAAAAGTAAAATGACAAAATTAAAACATAAAAAATTAAAATGACAAATAACACATCCTAAAAACTCTCCTATCCTAAATCTACTCTTTTTAACTCTGAAATAAACAAACACAACAATTGAGTTAGAGGCAAACCTGAAAGTTAATTGAACTGGAATTCAACTTTGAGATTCATTTTTATCTTCCCTAACCCTTGCTTTTTTCACCTTCTGATTGAAATATTCTTGAAGAGTGCCAATAATAGAAATAAAATTTCGTTTTTCGATTCGGGAACAGAGCACAACATAAGAGATATGCTTGACGATCCAGTAGTCTTTTCCTTGGTTGGGTTTGGGTTCCATTCTATCTATGAATTCTTCTGGCATACCAACAAAATCAAGATTTTTGAGCTTTCTAAGGTGGTGGATGCCAGATGGTACCTCCTTTAGTTGCGGGCTAGGCCCAATCGTTAGCTCTTCAAGAAGAGGCAATGTTCCTTCCTCTATTATCACCGAATTCAATCCCTTCAACCCTATGAGACGTAGGTGCTTAAGTTTTTGAAACCTTCCGACCATAAAATACAACTGCTCCCCATCATATGCATCCCAAAGAGCAAGATGTGCTAAACTAGGCAAGACTTGAAGGGCTTTTAGTGGATCGTTCTTGGTCAAACCTGAACCCCCTAGACATAATCTAACTAGATTTTGAAGTTTCGGGATCCAGTCGGGCAACTTCTCTAAACGTCCACCCAACTCGAGATGTTGAAGATATTGAGGTGGAGATGATGATGATGATATATACTGTAAATCTAGAATCTCATCATCATTTGAGGCCCTTACACTCAAATGTTGAAGGTATTTCATCTTCTCAATGGCTGCACATAGAGCCCTCCCATGTCCTCTTTCCAATTTGGTAATTCCCAACTTCCTTAGCTGCCTCAACTTCTCAAGCTCTTTAATTAGGCTAAGCCCATCATCATGATTTGTCTCAACATGCCACAAATTTCGCAACTCCTCTAAACAACCTATCCCTCCCTGCATCTTCACTCCTACTATAAAACCCACCCAGTATTCACATTCATAGCTAAGAGAATGGGCAAGAAGATGTTGCAACTTACGGAGCCTACTGATATCAAATGGGAGCTCTCTTACGAGGGAATGTCGCAGATCCAAAGTCTGTAGGTTGTGCAACTTACCTATGGACTTTGGAATTATCTTCACATATGTTCTCCTTATGCTTAGGTATCTCAAAAGAAATAGATTTCCCACTTCTTCATGAAGTTGATACAAAGAAGCAACCTCAAGATCCAGCACTTTCAAAAGCTTGAAATTTGCAGCTATTGTACCTAATAAGGGCTTCTTTGGCAACTCTCCCTCTTGAAAAAGAAAAATAGAACGAACTGGGGATTTGCCAATGCTTTCCATAACCTTCTCCATGTTGCAATAACGCATATGCATAGATAGCCGCCGAGTTGTGTCATTGAAACTTGAATTCTCTTTTTCCAAAATTTGACACAAACTAAACTCCTCAGACAATGAGAGAATAATCTCACGCACTACATCATGTACCCGACAGCTTTTTGCTCTTCCATCAAATTTTGTTGTTGACACTTGAACTAAGCGTCTATGTATCAGCTCAGTCAAGTATTCTTCTGCAACTTCTTCCAATGTTTTTCCGTTCTGCTTTTCAATGAAACCCTCAGCTATCCATAGCCGAATAAGTCTTCCACAACGGATAAAGTAGTCCTCTGGCATTATGCCAAAGTACAAGAAGCAAGATTTGAGGTAGTGAGGCAAGTCATTATAACTAAACAACAAAATTTTTTTGATGCTTGTAAGATTAGGATTCCTATCCAATTCAGAGTGCATGCTACCATAGAATTTTTGCCATTCAGATATACCCTTGTTTTTGGTCGACAAGAGACCACCTATAGCTACAATTGCAAGTGGCAAACCTTGACACTTTCTAACAATTGCATGTGATACTTCCTCCAACTCAGGGGGGCAATGACCCTCGAAGTCCAATTGATAGGCTTTCTTGCAAAAGAGTTCCCAAGCCTTCTCTTCGGATAGGGCTTCAAGCTCGTGGACATGATCCACTGAAGTTTCTTTGCAAAATGTAACAACCTGTTCATTGCGCGTGGTGATGATTACCCAACTGCCATCACTATTTTTGGGTAAAGCATGTCTTATGGATCCCCAAAAATCAGTTTCCCATACATCATCAAACACAATGATGTACCTCTTTTTGGATAAATATCCTCTTAACTTGTCAATAAATGACTCAATTCCCTCGTCAGGTAGAACATCGTTTCCTGATAGCTGCTTTATCATTTTTTTGAGGAGCTCCTCTGGCTTGTATGATTGAGAGACAGTGATCCACGCTTTGCAATTGAAGTGTGCAACCACTTCTTGGCTGTCATAAACTTTCTTGGCAAGAGTGGTCTTGCCAATTCCACCCATGCCAACCACCGAGATCACTGCTCGTTGAGATTGATTTTGGCCAACCAATCTGCTTATCAGTTCATATTTGGGAGATTCAATGCCAACGACTTCGTCATCCCCTATGAAAAGGGAAGTCAGTCGAGGGTCACGCCACATGTTGTCCTTGGTGATGCTGCCAGTGCTAGTGTTGCTATGTTCTGAGGAAGTACTAGTACTGAATCCATATCGAACAGCTCCTTCCTGGATCTCACGGATTGTAGTCTTGATGTCTTGGATTTGAGAAGCTATCTCATGTCGTGGCTTTAGCTTAGTGATCATTCGAGTAACCTTACGCAAGGAACCGACTAGTCCACGTTGTTTTGGCAGGACCAAGAGAATGTGTTCGTCAATAACTTCTTCTATCCGATAAGAAACTTCCCTCACTTGTTTCAACCATGTTTTCACGCCTTTATCTCCCTTTTCTGCTCTTGATTCTGCATCTTCTAAGAAAGAGTGTATGCGCTCCAATTCAACTTTGATACTAACAATTTCCTTGCGGACACCCTTCAACAACTCTACTTCTCCAGTTAACAATGGTGCCAAATATTGAATAATAGAGCTCACTGCTCTTTCTGCCATTACTTATCCCCGCACTAAACACACCATCACAATTAGTTCCAATTATGCTTAGTGTGTGATTGTGTCCACGTAGAAACGAAATTAGATGGAGTTTGGGTCCTCTAAAGTATATGGTAAAGTCATTTATAAAGTTTTAAAAAAAAAATGATTGGTCCACATTTTTATTATCATTGATGCCTTTTTTCTTTTCCTTTTTCAAATTTTCACCAAATTATTTTTATTTTAATTTGTTTGGAAAAAATTCAGAAAATTAATTATGAAAATCAAATCAAACCAAACCAACCAGACAACATTCCCAGGGTCTAATATAATCATAATGAGGCAACAAGTCAGGCCATGTGACCTTGTAATTAGATGGTCCAATCAAGCTGAAAAATTAATAATAATTACTATAAATCCCATTGATTTCGACTGAGTTTGAAAAAATTACAAGCTCTATAAATTTTCTGAAAAGACATAGATTTGAGTAGAGATTTGTGGATGAGTTACTTAAATCATGATCCAAAACAGAAAAAGATAGTAATGGGTTGTAGAAACATACATACCAGTAACCAAGCAGAGATCAATGATGAGCAACTCTGCAAAGAAGAAATGGATGTGAAGATCTACACTCAACCAAACCCTAGGAATTGTTTTTGTTGCTTTTGTCAGATTTCAGCAAAAGCTTCACTCTATGAATGAATTAGGCTTCGTTTTTGGAGAAGAAAGGCTTGACTATGTGGACGACTTGGGTATTTTAGGAGGAAAAAGATCTGAAAAGAAAACGGAGGGTTGTGATGACAGAAAAGTAAAGATTTTCTCGTTATATTATTTAAATGGTTAAAAAAAACAAAAACAAAGAAAAAAGTGTAAGAGAAATATGGGTGAGATTTTTTTTTTTTATTTTATATTTTGATGGATAATCTTGGTATTATAAAATATATATATATACAGGATAATCTTGGTATTATAAAATATATATATACAGTCAATTGGCATTTACAATTTTTTTTGGACATATAATCTTTTGATCATATTTTTTTTATTTATATATTTTAAATATGTATATAAGGTTCCATATTAATTATTACTGCTGTGAGTCCTAAAAAAAATCAAAGTTGACTCTATTAATTTCTCACCAAATCTTTTTTTTTTTTTTTTTTTTTTTGGTGAGAAATGACTATGACATTATTAGAGAGTTCTATTTCTCACAATTTTTTTTAGGAAAAAATAGTGACACTTCTATCTTTAAATTTTAATAGTATGAGAGGTTTAATTTATTTTTTCTTATTAATTAAGGTCCCCCAATAATATTTTACATAGAAATTTCAGTTCGTCACAGAGAATTTTCTTTATGACAAGCTATAATGTCTTTATACATTTTGGGCAAATTACAAACACCCCCCTCGAGGTTTGGTGAAAATACAAATTCCCCCCTGAGGTTTGAGAAATTACATCCTGCCCCCTGAGGTTTTTATTTTCATACAGATTCCCCCCTAATTTCTCCTAATTTGTTATGAAAATTTGACTCTTAGGGGACAATTTGTAATTTCTCAAACCTCAGGGGGGAATCTGTATTTTTATCAAACCTCAGGGGGGTGTTTGTAATTTGCCCTCTTTGGGCTGAAATTTTTGTGAAAATGTTGAAAAATCCCAATTATTACAAAAAATATTACGAGTCCTTTATCTAATAAAAATCTAAGTAGCGAGAAATTTTTTTTACCTAATTTGTAAACTAAACATGAAAAACAATTATATTTTTCATAATTTTTTTTTTTCTGATCATTTCTCATCAAATCAAGCCAAACCAAACCAAGAATTAAATCCCATCAAATAAAGTATGGTGCATGAATCATTCTTCTCCACTCAACTCTATCCAATGTCATATCGTTAATCAAATTAAAGAGATGTATATCTCCATTTATTATACTAGTCCGCGTCAATCTAAGTCTACCCCTTCTCCTGATACTATTACACGTCAATCTAAATCTACCCTTCTCCTAACACTACTATCTATCGACCATCTCAATCTATTCTCTCTCAACTTATTTTCTATCGATACTACTCCTACCCATTCTCGAATATATTCATTCCTAACTCGATCTTTTTTAGTCTTGCTACACATCTACCTTAACATTCTCATCTCAGCAACACTCATCTTATCTACACTCATCGGTTGGATTTGACAATTACTTTTTTGGTAAATTTTTATTTTTTTAAGATAAAATTGTTGTTAAAAAAAGTTGATATGTTCAACAAATTCTAAGAAAATGGCTTTTTTGTTTGGAAAGTTGAAATTTTTAATTTTTTGGTATTTGGTGATCAGTTTTTAGATTTTGTTAATTTTTCTTCTGTTTTTTTAACCTTCTATAATAATCTAGACTAGAAGGGCCTAAAAATTTTTAAAAAATAATAATAATACAAAATTGTCACTAAAGACAAATTCTACAAAAATATATTATATAATTGTTTTAGCAGTTGCCAAACAAAAATGAATCTTGTTAAAAAATTAAATAAATAAAAAAATCTCAATTGTTAGCTAAAAAAACCATAGCCAAACGGTTATTTTTTCCAATTTAAATAACCAAAAAATAACTAAAAAAAAGAGTGAATAATATGTAGAAAATAAAGTAAAATAAAATGACTACTCAGCTCATGAACCTGCATTTAAAAGGAGAAAGGAGAAGCATTTTTATTTTTCTCAGAAGTCTTGCTTTTAAAAGGACAAAAGCAAAAATACAAGAAAAAGCAAGCAAATCATCACGAGTATGGAAAATTTGTCCCCCCTTCTTATCATCAATCACAACCACTATCACTACTTCCACTACCCACATTACACGTAATTGCACACCACAAAAAAGGTGCTAAAGACTACATTCCACTAAATTGTTGGCCCAATTTACATTCAACTGTTGTTGATATATACATGTTTTCTTATGAAGTGAGCCATAAAATCGACCAAGTGAAGATGAGAAACTACACTCATCTAAGTCATCTTCAGATAAATATGCCAATCCAACAAGTCACACCAGATCAGCATATTTCATGTCCAAGAACTTAATCTTTGGCCCCCTGTTTGGCAGACATGTTTTAGTGAAGCAAGAAAATAGTACTCGAGATTATATATATATATATATATAATTGTTACTAATGGTGTAAGTTGTCTCTACTAATGTCTTCCAAAGGAAAAACTATTCAACTTCTTAGAAACACATATTTTAGTATTTCACCAATACAACACAACTTGTCTCATAGCGAGAGCTCACAATAGATCTTCATCAATCTCTCTTGGATGTATATTGCTTTGCTACCTGGCAAATTACTCCCCCCTTGTTGCCAATAACTGCCCTAAATTTGCATGCCCTGAGAATAAAACAAATCTTTTTAGCTAAAATAATGATGTAAAATATATTATCAATAAATACAGATAAAAGATGAACAGCCAAATAAATTGAAAACCAAAACTAGAATTACAAATCCTTGTGTCCTCATTCTTAAACTTGGTTGTCATTGACTATTGGTAAATGTGAACCGGCCAATTCTTTCAGTACATAAGGTCAAGAGGATATGACTCATGGTAAGGTGTACACATGCCAAACCTCCTGAGTCTACGGAAGCCAACTCAACCACTAATATGCATTGCGTGACCAAAATATCCAAAGCCACATGCCAACGAACTTCCTTTTATTCCAAAACCCATTGGGCATTCAAATGCCTAAACTAATATCCCACAAGGTCACATAAGATATACTAGGATTGTTTGAAATGAAGAGACGACACTTGATTTGAAGAACTAAGAAACCATATCCACAAAATGACTCCATGCAATACCTAGTCCCGTCATCACAAGAGAAACGGTTACCCAGCCATCTTGCCCAACCAAGCGGTTGTGACCTCTCTACTCATTACTCATAAGTTCATGGTTTAAATTTTAAAATAGAAAACAAATAGGACAAGAAATAGTAGAGATAGAGCAAGGAAAGGAAACAACTAAATAACTAGAGGATTCACATACTAAAAATAGAATACTAAAGAAAATTAAAATTGGACCAACATGCATTATTCCATGTTGAGGAAGAATGGATGTTTTATAACTACTACTACTTGGAAAAAACATAACTTATTCCTCTTAGCATTAGTTTCATTACAAATATTTATATAACATTATCAAAAAAAAAAAAAATTCTCAAAATATCAACTGCTTTCTCATATCAATTTCAGGCTTCGCACTTTGATGAGTCTTAAAAACCTTTCGATGAGTACTGAAGTAGACATAGGAACACATTTCTTTACAGAATAACAGTTGTATATAACTACATATATGGTTTCAACCTACCTTAACTCCCAAACTTCCTAACATGAAAACCCAGGCACTTCAAAATGCGAAATCCCAACCCTGATCCAGCCTAGTTCCCACAATTCATGCTTCTACAGGCAATGCAAGAAGCTGATTCTAGGAGCTACTATTTCCACATACCACTTTCTCTCAATTCACATACCAATTTTCTTCCATAAATCAATTTCAAAACGAAACTAAATAGTTTCGAACCATGTAATTTTGTTCGGAAGTTGATATCCGAACCAAAAAAGTGTATGCACTGAGAAAAATTAGCTTGTTGAAATAGAAGCCCTCCAAATTTCATGGGCAGAAGCATGCCCGGTTGGATACACAGGGACTTCCATGCAGATAGCTAGAGAAAGCAAATTGCCTTGAGATATTAAATTGGCCATGGATTGTCCACAGCTTGCCTGTTTATCATTTGCTGAAGGGCCTCATACCTTCTATAAATTAGGAAGCAACTAATCCATGATCTTGCCGAATAAAAATGGGAAAAGAATAGAAAACACATACCTTGAAACATATAGATAATTAGACACTTTTTTCCATGAGACCATTTGACGATTCAATTTTTTCTCTCCAGATTGCCAAGACTTCATCAGTTCTGAACCGCTGTGTAAATGTTGATTCCTCCAGCAGAGTTGACATCCCATTAGCATAAGCTAGGAGACCAGTATACGCAATCATTGCCCCATTGTCAATACAATACCTGTCATCAGTTGCAAACAACCTTCCACCCCTCTCAGAGCACATGATTCTCATCATCTCTTGCAAGCGCTCATTGCAGCCCACACCACCAACAATGAGAACATCTTTCTTGTCACAGTGTGCCATCGCCCGTTCTGTAATCTCCACAAGCATCGGAAAAACAGTTTCCTAAAACAATTTAAATTGAATGCAGAAATTGAGCCACAACTAGATCATGTAACTATTTAACTAATACTTGCAATTTACAAGAAACAGCCATACCAAATTACCAACTACAAAACCTTTTTATCACCACAAAATATGTATTTTTTTTTTAAATATTTGAAGCATTCCAAATGATTACCTGAAGGGAATAGCACAAATCTGCAGGGGTGCATTCATTATTTTTTAGCTTTTCCTCAGCAGTAGCTTCAAGATAACTCAGTATTCCACTAAACGAAACATCCATTCCTTTGACAACATAGGGAAGGTCTATAAACTTTTCTCCTTTCTTTGCAAGCTGATGAAGAAGGGAAAAATAAAAAAGGCAAATCAAGGAGAAAACATTTATTTATTGCATCATTTCAAGAACATTCTGTTTGTGAAAAAATAGCACATAACAGCATGACAGGAGCTAAAGGCTATCTAAAAAATTTAGAATATCTCCAGAACGAAAAATAACCATAAAATAGCAAACCAAAATCCCAGAGAGAACCTTTATAAATGAGCACTGTAATGAATCTCAAAGACATAATCTCAACTTACCCAAAAAATCTAAAACTACACATCAATCATGTAATATCAACGCAGTGCTTTGCTAAAATATAGAAAAACAAAAACAGAGAGATGAAGATATAATAAAAGCCCGTAGTTAAACACATTTTTAAAATATGATAATAAGAACTAATCAAATAAGATGAAGGTAGACTAAATATATAGGAGAAACATCAAAAAAAAGGACAAGTAAAGCTTCTATTACCTTTATCGAACAAGAACTAACAATTAATTGAACCTTGCACTAAATTCACCAATATCTACTGCTCACTGACCAAACTCACAATAGAACAAGAAGCACAAAAGTTGAATCATATATAATATAACAAGGAAGCTCTGTTTTTTATTTTTTATATGGGACTTTTGTCTATTTGTCAAAATATGCACCATCAAATTGATTCAATCCAATGGTTGAGTTTGAAAACAAGGCTGAGTTTGAAAATATTGTACAAGAACATTTCAATGGTTGAGATCAATGTGTTATTCACTTTGGATGGTGCAGATTTAGCCCTTTCATCTACCACTAACT
Organism: Camellia lanceoleosa; assembly: GCA_025200525.1. NCBI lineage: Eukaryota > Viridiplantae > Streptophyta > Magnoliopsida > Ericales > Theaceae > Camellia > Camellia lanceoleosa. Next base: position 133,907,557 of record CM045766.1, read on the forward strand.
CTCTCACATCTCAAACACGCCTGAGATTAAAAATAAACGCCTCAAAGAAATCCTCCCTCTTTCATACGCTCTTCTCTCTCTCCCTCTCCTCTCACAACGACACCGCCACTCACCGACTACCGACCACCTCTCCTCGCCTCTTGCTGTCCTCTCTTCTCTCAACCACCGACTCTCTTCTCTCGCCCTCTTGTTTCGCCTCGCTCCTCTTGCGACGACATCGCAACCATTCAGAGGTAAACTACAACTTACAAATTTGCAATCCATGATATTTTTGTGGGTTTCTCTCCTCTTGGATTTGGGTTACAGTACTGTTCATGAGTTTTGGTTGATTTTTTGAGGATTTTTATTGGGTTTTAGAGATTTTGGATTGTATGTGTTTTTGGTTCTTGCTTGAGTTTGGTGATGGATTTTGATATGTTCTTTTTGAAATGGGTTTCAGAATTTTAGTGTTTCTTTTTATTAAAAAAATTGCTGAAATTTTGGGAAATTTTGGTTGATTGTTTAGTTTAAATTGTTCAAAATTTGAATTATTTTTCATATGGGTTACAGTACTGGTAATGGATTTTTCCATATGGGTTTTGAGGGTTTTTCCATATCTAAGCATTTAAGAGGCCTTTGTAGATAATCAGATTTTAAGAACAGGGCATGTATCTTTCCCTGATTAGTGGTTAATTATACCCATTATGACATGGATGAGTTTCATAAATTGGTACTAACATTTACACACAAACAAGGCATGTATCTTTCCTTGGTGTGATGTCTTCCTTTCTATGAAGCACGGATACTCCAAAATGGCCCCCGTACGCATATCGGATACGTATTGGATACGGATACGTGTCCGATACGGCAGGATACGTATCAAATACGGAAAAAAAATATCCCTTTTTTTTTAATTTTTGAATTTCGAATACGTTTGGGATACGCGAGGATACAGTCGGGATACGGTGGGGCAAAAAAATAATTTCAAAAACTTAAAATGGGGGTGAAAGTATAAAATATCAAAATAAGGTAAAATAAAACAAGAAAAAATCAATCAACCAAACTTACCTAGGTCGAACAACAACCGCCAAGGAGGAGGAGTTCGTCGTCGTCGTCTCTCGCTCAGGTTCGTCGATCAGGTTCGCGAACAACTGCTCCACATTCGTCAATCAGGTTCGTCCCTCTCTCTCTCCCTTTCGCTCCCTCTCTGTCTCCCTCTCGCTCGATCTCACTCTCTCTCTCTCTCTCCCTCTTCCTCTCCCTCACGCTCTCGCTCGATCTGTCTAGTCGAGAGATGGACAGATTTCGATCTCGATCTCATCTTCCCCCTCTCGGTCGATCTCTCCCTCTCTTTATCTATATTGGCTCTCGCTCTCTTTGCAGTCACATTTTTATTTTTATTTTTTTGTATGTATACTCTGTAAATAAAATAAAATAAAATAAATCAAATAAGATATATAAAAAAAAAAAAAAGAACATTGTATGTATTCGGTATTATTACCTGTATGATAAAACAAAATAAATCAAATAAGGTAAAAAACTTATTAATAAATAAATAAACTTATTAATGAACTTTGTAAACTTATAAACTTTGTCTAGTCTGGATAAATAAATAAATAAACTTATTGATAAATAAATGAACTTTGTAAATTTTTTCCCCCTTAATTTGAATTGCATTATGATTGTTATGGGTGATGCTATATTGTTGAAATTGCTGATTTAATTGAATTGATTAATTTTTTGTTATGGGTGAAATTGCTGATTTACTAAAAATTGTTGAAGTTTTATTTTTATGTATACTACATTATTAAAAATTGTTGAAGTTTTATTTTTATGTATACTACATTATTAAAAATTGTTGAAATTTTATTTTTATGTATGCTGCATTACTAAAAATTGTAAAAATAATATTTTTTATGAACGTATCCCCGCCGTATCCGTATCCTACTTTTTCATATTTTGTCGTATCGCTGTATCCGTATCGTATCGTACCCATATCCCGTGTCCGTGCTTCCTAGCTTCACTAGGATTGTGTTTTGTAAATGAGTTTTGTTTCACTAGGATTGTGTTATACATGGATTGTTGAATGGTGAAATCTGAGCACATTATCTTTCATGTCTTTCATTCTTTTTCCCTGGCCAATATTTAGTGTTTTGGGCCTTAAGCAAAAGAACCTAAAGATTTTAATAGGCCTTTGTAGAAATACCTGCAATTAGCATTGATGTGTCCTTGTTATCGGGGGCTAATTAGAAATATTGTTTTCATGTTTATTATCTCAGTAACACACATAAATTGCTATACTATTTTGTTTAATTTGACTATCAATATCATTCTTACATGGATCTTTCCCTGATTAGTGGTTAATTATACCCATTATGACATGGATGAGTTTTGTAAATTGGTGATAACATTTACCCACAAACAGGTTTTGTACAATAGGATTGTGTTATGTATGGATTTTTGAATTGGTGCTAACATTCTCTTTCCCTAGGATTTTTGAATTGGTGTTAATTAGACACTAGGATTGTGTTATGAAATTTACCCACGAATAGGTTACGTAAATTGGTGCCAACATTTACCCACAAACAGGTTATCTTTCCCTGATGTCTTCCTTTATATCTTTAGTCATGTTATATTTCACTAGGATTGTGTTATGTATGGATTTTTGAATCGTATAGTCTGAGCACATTCTCTTTCATGTCTTTTATTCTTTTTCCCTGGCCAAGGAAACTCTGTTTTTTATTCTTGATGGGACTTTTGTTTAAATTTACAATATTTATTCTTGATGGGACTTTTTATTTTTATTTAAATTTACAATATTTATTATTCTCTAATCAGGTTATGTATAATATATTTATTCCATAGTGGCAATCCGTCACCTGATTTTATGACAGACCAAACTAACTTATCGGCTTAAAGTGTAAGGAATAACGATTTCATTTCATTTCATTTCATCTCATTCCAGTGAACCAAATAAAGCATAAATAAGATTGAAGTCACCTGATTACTGTTCTAATAAATGATTTGGGTGATTTTGATAAATGTGTGAATTGGGTTTCCTTTTTTAACATGAAAAATAATGTTCTATGATCTTTTGTTTTTATTTGATTGTTAAAAATTAGAATTATAGTGAGAAAGAAATAGCCCATTGTACTATACTTATGGCACAATGAAGTAACCAAATAGTCATTGTACAACCCATTGTTATTTAAACCCAATCTATTTATATCACTATTAAATGAGTTATTTCTTCACTACAGGTCTGTGGTGTTTCAACCTCTTCCACAACCTTGGAATTCATTTTAATTCAAATCATGGACAACATTCATATTTTTGGTTATGTATGTTAGTTTATAATTGATGAATCGAGTCTTAATTTCATACTTATTATTTATAATTTTTCTCATAATCAAATGCTTTTGTATTATTCTTTACAAGTGGATGATATGTTAGAGAAAACAGTAATATTAGCTCTCTATACTCAATTTTTTTTTTAATCTACATTCCTTAATATAATTTTTCTATTACCTTTCAAATGCATTTCTATATATACACAAATTTAGTTTCTTCAAAACAAAAATGTCAGTGTTGTGATCCATAATGAACGGGACTTCAATGTCCTTTGTGTTTGTGGGGTAAGCCCACTAATCAAACTTATTTGCTTCTCATATTTTTCCTTAATAATTTTTGCTTACTTTTTGAAAGGCAAAGGCAAAGGTAAGGGCAAAGGAAAATAAAAGGAAAACTACTCAAGAAAGGAAATAAAAAATACACAAGTGGTATAGTTATTTTCAAGTTTGTTTTGGAGCATGTGTAAAGAAAATCATTGGGGAATGTCATATTTTGAAACATGCATAATCTATGTGTAATTTTTTTTACTGTAAAGTTTGTGAAGATGGGCATGATGCCTTTAATCCTTAATATTACTAATTTCCAAACTAAATTATACATCCTTAAAAAGCAATACACTAGAAAAAATTATACAAGATCTTTTACAAAGATATATAAAATTTTCCAATTAGAAGAGGGAAGTAACTAAAGTTTAAAGTGTATTTTAATTAAAATTTTGTTCAAATTATGATCAAGTCAAACTTTTCTAGGATTGGGTTGAAAAAGCTATGGAGCTCAAGAGGATAAATAAGACTACATTACTCCGATGGAATTGTAATAAGATATCCTTACTCCAAATTGTTTCAATATCTATTTTTCGTATTGTTTCAATATGCTAATGCTATTGTTTTTTAAATTGTTGTGCATGCTCCTCACTGGAAAAAGTACACAGAAGTTGATACATGGACATTTTAGAATGTGATGGAGAACAAGTTTGAAGGCGTCCAAGTGCTTCAGAGGCGTCCAAGTACTTTTTTGTAAAAGAACAAGTTTGAAGACATTATATAGCATACATTTTGCAAAGTTGACAAATATTTTGTGAAGTGTATCCTTAATGTTAACCACTTTTGTAAAGCTTCCTACTGATATGTACTTCAATAGATTTCTAATATTTTTGTAAAGTCTCTTATCAATGTAAAAGATTGGACCTTATGGATGGTTATTAAGTGTGGACCGTAAAGTGCCCTTGAAAATTCACTAAATTTAATTGCAACAATTTAATTTAGTACGTTTGCATATTTTGGTGGAATTCACATATGCGAGACATGGATTTTTGTGTAAATTTAGCGTCTATTGTGCAGGATGTTAGAGTTACATTGAAAAAGAATAATTTATTAGTGGGTTGGAGGAGGAGGATGTTATAGTATTGTCACCACTTAATCCCCCCCCCCCCCCCCCCCCACACACAGAGATCATGGTTATGAATTTTATATTTCCTGATTAAGAAAGGCCAGTGTATTTTGATGCACTATTTTCATGGTTTGTTTCTGAATTCATTTATCTTTTCAGGACCTCTGACATTCCAACACAGCTGGTTGTGAAAGTAGCTTATGTTTGTTGTATCATCTATGATATTTTGGTATCAATAATAAGGTTAGTCTTCAAAGTAACTTGGGTTAATTTTATTTCATTTATTTATAAGTAGTCAGTTGAAACTGTGAAAAAGTTGGAAGGATTTAAACTATTCCTATTGATATTTGATGTTTTATTGGACTAATTTGAACTATTCCTTAAACAGGGCTGATTTTGAAAATATGTTAGAGAATGAGGTGGAAACTCTTGAAGGCATCACCCCAATTATGTGAATGAGGTGAGGAGCCTACATTCATGATAAATTCATTAGGAAATAAGAGATTTGAAATTTATTGGTTATTTATTTCAATTTTCTTTATATCTTTTGTTCCTCTTTCTATGTGAAGTTTTAAATTGAAGTGATATTATCATTTTGAATTAATTCATTATAATTGAATTTCGTAGCACGTGTGGTATCAAAAAAAAATTGTTCGCAGTGCCTTCAGGCACGGGTTATCCTTAGATCGGTGGGTCTATTGGGTGCTAGCCTTGCTAGATCAGTGAGTCCAAATCAGCGACATCGCAACAACAGATCCGAGGAGAGGATTTTCTTGACCTTAATCATCAGTTTCTCAATGCACAATAGGTTAGCTCTTATGACTACATTTGTTTCTTCAATATGACTATATTTGTTCATTCCTCATGAGGTTCTATTTCAGCCCAAAATTTAAGAAAATAGGATATTTTGTCAGTGCTGAATTTATCTGTGAATAAAATCAATACTTTGTTTAACAAAGAAACTTTCTATTTGTTAGTCTACTTTCAAATTCTATTTTTTGCATAGTGTAATGATTTAACTATGTTTATTGTGGAATCTAATCTCTTTTTGTTCTTGGTATTATTGATTGGCAGGTTATTAACATTGACATAAATAGTGCATCTTTAGCTTAAATTTTATATTATTGATATTGGCAGGTTTAGAATTTTATATTATTATGTGTGTGGTTTTGATTGATTGCTTGAATTAGATGATTTGATTCTTGGTCCAAAGAAACTAACAAAATACATAGGAAAACAATATGCAACCTTTGTTTTTTTCCCTCAATAATTAATGTATATTTGTAATCTCATCATACACCACCAGTTTCGCCCACATGTGTTTGGATTTTGTTTAGGCTAAAGATTCATAATGGAATGATTCTCACTCACTCTCACCCCCTATCTCAATTAAAATTTTGGTTTTCTTTAATTGATACAAATGTATTCAATTTCCATGGAATTCAAAACTTTACCAATGTAAACAAGACGGTAAATTCAATAAACCAAATATAAATTCCCTATCTATAAAATTTTGGTTTATTGAGTTATTGATATTGTTTAATTGGCATGAGTTACTGATATAAAAGGTAAATTCGTGAGTTAATTTATTTTAGACTTATAGACGTTGAGTCATAGTTTTTATTTACTAAGATTCAAATTCATGGCTTCTTTGTGTTAATGATAGATATTTGAAATTTTTTTTTCAATTAATTGGTTTTGAATTTCATAACTTAATTACTTGGATTTGTAGTATCATCCTGTTCAATCTTTGATTAATCTCATTAACAAAAGTCTTCTTATTTACATAGAATCCTCTAATTGGTTGTTTATAATTTCATCATTATCAGTTGATTTAACAGAGAAGCCTTCTATTTGTTAGTCTACTTTCAAATTCTATTTTTTTCATAGTGTAATGATTTAGCTATGTTTATTGTGGAATGTAATCTCTTTTTGTTCTTGGTATTATTGATTGGCAGGTTATTGATATTGACATAAAACAATGCATCTTTAGCTTAAATTTTATATTATTGATATTGACATGTTTAGAATTTTATATTATTGTGTGTGGTTTTGATTGATTGCTTGAATTAGATGGTTTGATTCTTGGTCTAAAGAAACTAACAAAATGCATAGGAAAACAATGTGCAATAACTCATGTCTTTGTCAGATTGATTCAATTCAGTTAAATTGATAATAGTCCTGTTTGGCGTAGCTTAAAAGCTGCTTATTTCAGCTTTCAGCTTAATTTAAACTATTTTGATGTGTTTGGTTTCGCTTATAACTTATAACTTATAGCTTTTTGGAAGTCAGAAATCAGTTTATTCTTTGAGTGGGGCAGAAGATGCTTAATTTATAACTCAGAAATCAGCTTATGTTCATAGTTATAAGCTATAAACTATTTAGGCATAAGCTATAAGCACTTTCCCACAACTCTACCAAACAGGGCCAGTATTGGGTAATAGTAAAATCAACTTATACTATCTTTTGGGTATAAATAGTACAGTTTCATGATTTCATTGTAAAATAACCACATTTCATCGTAAAAGAACCACTTGTGCCAATGGCACTCCAAGTTTTTTAAAAAAAAAAAAACATTCAAGTTTTTTTTACACAACGTGCATGATTTTTGTAGGGAATGTTTTAAATCACAACTTTGAGCACTCAAGTACGATCTCTTCAATCATTCTAATTTTTTTATCTTATTGAGATGGTGATAATTCACTTTATGGTTAAGCCTTCTAATTGTTAAATTTAAAAAAGCCTTCTAATTGTTTCATTAGGCACTACCTAACAAATTGTAATATAAAAATTTATTACACATAAATTGTTCGATCTCAAGTAATTGTTTTGTTTTTTGTGAATCCTTGGCACTCGATTAGAGTGATATATTTTGACTTTGACTTCTAAGTTTGTTTTTTCCTTCAAATTTCAGGTATATAAAAGTGGCAATTGTCCATGACATTGCATAAGGTAACATCTTTGTATTAGATTTTTTTATTGGGTTTCTCATTACACATTCTTTTGTTGTGATGAGTATATTGAAGAAAAACAATGATAGTGAGAATTTTGAGTAAATTGTTGTATAATAATTAATTGGGCAAAGCTTTTTGCCATGAGCCTGCCTGTAATGGGATTCCAAATTAAATGTAATTATTTGTTTTCGTACATTATCTAAATTGTTAAATTCTTCGTGCTAAATTGAAAAAAGAAAAGAAATAAGAGTCATACTTAGCAATTCATATTCTTTTCTCTTTTTTTTCCGATACAATTCATATTCATATTCATTAAGTAGCAACATGTGAACTCACAAGTCATGGTATAAACTAATCAAGAGACTTGGGAACTAAATTGAAAGGTGCTTGATCATATGTTCAATTCCTATTAATTCATAGTTATTGATTTCTCTGTTTTTCAAAGGTAATATGATTTTCCCTGTTATGATTTTTTAAAGTAAATTCAAGCATTGGAGTGATTTTGTTGCAGGTGGCTAATCCACCTTACAAATGTTGGAATTGTGTTATTTTTCCATGTGTGTTGATGGTTGGCTCTTTCATTCTAAACTGGATGATTAATCTCTTCTTCTTCTTTTTTAAAGCTAAAATTGATTACTCTTTTGCTTATGCTACATTGAAATATAGAATTCATTATTTGGACTTTATTTTTAAAGTTTGCTATTTGAGATTTATGAATATTTTTATCGGTTCAATGTGTAAAAACAATTTCTACTTCTTATCTGTGAAGTTATAAATTGAAATAATATATTATTTTGAATTAATTTAGAACAATTGAATTCCATAACAGATGTGCTACCAAAAAATTGTTGACCGTGCCTTCGGGCACGGGTTATTTCTATATATATAACATATAATAAATATATATACTTATATATTTCGTGCGTGTCTTCCATGTGTTGTGTCCTACATTTTTGGAAAATTGACGTGTCAGCATGTACATGCGTATCCATGCCATGTCACGTGTCTGTGTTCATACTTCTTAGAACACAATGCAAAACTAAATCAGAGTAAGAAATAAAGTTTTCTCAACCAATTGGCAGAGAACAGATCTATAAAAAAAAATCAGCAAACTTCTATAGTTAAACAAGTAAAACAACAAATGGCAGCTCAATTTATTTTTTTGTCTTCCTCAAGTTTGAAGACATTTCAACACAATAACCTATAAAAGATATGACTATTAATGGTCAGTCTCTGTGTCAATCTACCACTGATATAGGTGAAGGAAACTTGCGTCGAATTGCATACCTGCTCAATGTTGTACCCAGGGTTTGGATCATTAGACAGAGTTAGAACCCTCGCAAACCGGTCCAAGCAATTCCCAACAGCAATATCTATTGTCTCACCAAAAATTCGATACCGCCCCTCGCTATATGCAATCACCTGTGTGTTCCCACCACTTACATATAGCACAACAGGGTCATCTGCTCCAGTGACAACCCTTCCCATCTCAATATGAGCAACACAATGATTTACTGCAACAATGGGTTTCTTCCAAAGCTGTGAAAGAACCCGAACAACAACAGTGGCAACCTGTAATGGCGCACCCATGCCTGGTCCTTTAGTGTAACAAAGACAGTCAATGTCATTTGGGGTTATCTGCGCAGTCTTGAGAGCAGATTTGATAAGTGGCAGGATGTGTTGGAGATGGTGTTGGGCAGTTTCTCGGGGAAGGAATCCCTGCCCTGGTGGGGTAACATAGGTGTGTCTTGGGTTTGATAAAATTGAGCCATCAAGGGTCACAACCCCAACACCAATCTTATTGGCTGACCCCTCAAACCCTAGAGCTATCATCTTCTTCATCTTTAAGAATAATATGCCCGACTCAAATCCAACAATGTCTTCAAATCAGGTTGATGACTTCAACTGAAATTATGTATTCCTGTTATTTGGGAAAGAAAAAATACATAGTTAAGAGACTCCGTCACGACTAGATATATATACTAGTAGCGAGGCATCGTGTGTTACACGATTGGAGGTGCCAGTAGTGATTATGAAGTTGTAATAATAGCATTGTAGTGGAAAAAAATAAAATGGGCTCAATGTTGGAAATAAATTGAATCAAAAGTAAGGCGAAAGGAGGCTTTTGTCAAGATGATTTCTTAGAAAAAGTTTAACTTCAATTTGTCAACATCAATTGTCAATTAAAAGATTGAAATGTTTTTTTCCCTTGTTTTTGAGAGGACTCCATTTTTGGAGTCAAATGAATGGTTTTATTTACACTCAAACCCATTTCTCCAATTTAAAAATACTATACCTTTTTTTTAATGTTTATTTATTAGATTGACTCCAAAATAGTAAATAAAATTTTTAGACTATCTCAAATAGAAAACAAAGACTACATTGACCCCTAAATCCTATTTTCCATAGTTTTTATTCACTTGAATAGGGTGATTTTGTTTTTATTGAACTGAATAGGGTGACTTAAATTATTTAAATCACAACCTTGTTTTTTATTTATTTTATGTAATACTAGGTTGACTTCAAAACAGTAAATGAAAATTTTAGTATCTCAAATAGAAACAAAAAGACTATATTGAACGAAAGATCCTATTTTGCATATTTTTTTCATTGAAAAGGATTGGGTTACTAAAATTATTTAAACATGTCATGGTACCCCATAATGGAAATAACAAGTTCTTCATTCTTGCATGAGATATACGTTCCAAGCTAGGCAGAGCTGCCAGTTTACATGATTATTCTAAATTTGCATCCAAGAGATGATTCTAAATCTAACTTCTTCAATTAGATTAAGAATTGTTTAATTTCTTTTCCTCTTCTAATTAAAGACTCTGTCGCTCATCTGAAGAAAGCTTATCCACTACTTTTTTTATTATCTAATTTGTGAACAAGCTAATTCTAAAAGGAAAATTATTTGAATCATGTGGCAATGGCATTTTATAATTAACCAAAAATATCAAAACCGAAGGGAAGGTTTCAGTTTTCATTATTCAAAAACTATGTCCAACTGTTTGTTGTATAATTGATTGGTTTGGTTTGGTTTGGTTTGGTTTGGTCTGGTTGGTTTTTTCAATAGACAATAAAAACTAAACTTACCAAAAACAAAACAAATATCAACAGTTGAATCAAAACATGAACAACATCTGGAAACAATGATACACTGATTTTTGCTTAATATATTCGTGAGGATAAATCTGGGGAAATTTTACGAACAAAATTGAGCTTAGGGTTTCAAAAAATTAAGGCTTTTTTAAAAACTTTGGTTTTTAAAGAAATTATGGGTTTCTTTCAGGTAAGGCCTTGAGGGAATCAATCAGTGAATGTGGAGTGTGGACTTACTGTAGTCGACGGAGATGGAGAGAGACAATCACTGCCCGAGAGCTTGAGCTTGAGGCTGATATCGATGTGGAGTGTGAACTCACTGTAATCGCCGGCGAGTGCGAGTGCGAGTGCGAGTGAGAGTGAGAGTGACGCCGAGAGCTTGAGGGTTAGGGTTTCTAGGATGAGAGTGGAGAAGAGAGTGTAGGCGGGGTTAAGGTTAGGGTTAGGGTGAAGTTTGACAACAGAGGCGAGAGAGATTTCGAGAGAGGCGCGAAAGAGGAGGTAACATGCATCGACGGCTGGGATTCAAAGAGTTACTCCGTCCTCTCAAAATTTCCTGTTGTATTTTTCATTATCTTATTCTTATTAGTAGTTTTTTTTTCAAAAATTAATTAAAATAACATAAATTTTTTATTTTATCATTTTTTAAATTTATACACAAAAAATATAATTATGGTAATTAATATTTTCAAAAAGAGTAAATTATACTGACACCCCATGAGGTTTGGACTAATTATATTTCACCTTTAACGTTTTGAAAATTACATTTTCATTTAGTCACATTTCACAAATTCCCTATTTATATAAAAGGCAACCACTCTTAGTAAAAAACACAGAGAAAATTACATTGAAAAAAAAAAGTAAATCAAAGGAAAGAAAAAAAAAAACAAATGAAGTAAAGCAAAGCAAGAAAAGAGATAGTGCATGAGTTCAATATCTTCATTCCATTTAATAATTACAATGACAAGAAGGTTAGTGTGATTTTCCAAACGTTAGGAATGATATGTATTAAATCCAAACTTCAGCAGGTATAACTGTAATTTATTCTTTTAAAAAAATCAAAGGATAATTTTAAAAAATTAATATTTTTGAAGTATAATAATTGTACTACAAAAAAAAATTTAATATTGATTCCACACCTACTTTTGAAGATATGTCTACCCGGTCATTCTCCTGGATGTCCCCCGGACATCTGGTCGATTGACCAGAATAGTATTTTTTTTTTTTTTGAGCACCAGTTATTTTTATATTTCAAATAACAAATATTTTTGAACTTTTTTTAAAAAAAAATTATAAGCTTTGAATAGAATTTTGGATTGTGTGTTTGATTATGAGTTGTAAGTTTTTGAATTAAATATCATATGTCACATCAAAAACTCAAAACTTAATTCAAAACTTTTTTCAAAACTCATAACCAAACAAATTTTTCACACTCAAATCAAAATTTTAAACTCACAAACTCAAAATACAACTATATTCTAAAATTATAATTCTAAAACTCTATCAAATGCTATCTAAAATTTTGGTATGGATAGAGTATTAACTTGTTGGGTTCCCTTCTCACACCATTCAAAAATGGTGTGCCATATATGCATGATCAATTTTTTTATTTAATTATAACATTATTTTAGTTATCAGTATGAGTTCTTTAGTTACGGCACAGGTACATCATAGTGTTTTCCACAGTCTCTTCGGATTTGAATTTTTCAAAACTAAGGCTCTGATTGTTTTAACAATTTGTTTTGATCGAAAATATTTTACTCATTTTTTGTTAGTCGGTTGAACAAAAATTAAGTAAAATATTTTTTAAAAAAAATATTTTTACATAATTTTTTCAAAAATGGCTTATCTTTAAAAATTTCGTAAATCAATTTCTGCAAACTTGAATAAATGACACTTTATCAATTTCTGCATTTAGCATTTTCAAATAAATATATTAACTCACTAAAAAGTCATGAATGACACTTTATTGAATCAAAATTTCTCTGTCTGGCAATAAATTCTTTTAATTTCAAGTGTTAACCAAATGCTGAAAAATATATATATATATATATTTTTTACGTCGAAACAAACAGAACCTTAAAAAAACCCACAAAGAATTTTATTTTTTCAATTTTTTAAGAAAAAAGTTAATTTTACAAAAATAAAATTTAAAAAATATTTTTAAAATTGTTTTCTCCCTCAAAAATATAAAATCATATATGACATTTTTTTATTTTTTTCACCAAATTTTCTTTAATCATTTTAAAATAAAAAATAAAAATAAATTCTAAAAATCACACCAAACAGAGTCAATTATCCTATTTACACATAAATTAATCACAATTGGACACAGCCTCTTCACACATGCGTGTGAAATTCATAAAAACATAAGACCCACTTCCCGTAACAACGCTTATATTCAATTGGTGTTAATTTTTGAATTTTTAAATTTTTTTTAAAAAAATTGATCCAATCAGCAGGTCCGATTTTTGAGTTCTTTCCTAATATATAGAAGTCCTCAAACTCTGTTTCTACACAGCAAAGTGAAACTTGTGACTTTGAGAGCAAAAATAAATAAATAAATATGAAACAAAGATGAATACAAACATATATATATATATATGAAACAAAAACAACTTTAAAGAGCAAAATCTAGCAACCTGTGTGGTTTTCTTAGAGACCCAAGGTTTTCTTAGAGACCCAAAGAAACAAAGGCAAGAAAAAACTGTGTATTCAACAATCTTTAGAACATTGCCTAAATGAATATGAAAAGCTACTAAGAACAAATAAAATCATGTAAATACAATGGGAAAAAAAACTGGAAAGGCTTATTTAAACTTTTCCATCAAAAACCATGTAAATTATCCAATTTCATGGAACAATTGGTGCCGGGATCAGCTCAATTGAATATACATTTACCACCTACTTACCTAAAAAGAGCATAATTATACAGAGATTCCACTCTAACAAAAGCCAGAACAAAGCTGGAAAAATAGTAAAATCAAAACCATGATCATAGTAATGTACACCTTATCCAATAGCCTTTCCCATGCTTTTTTCCTTGTTTTGTTTACCATATAAAAATAAAATTGAAAACAAAAACCTAAATAATGTAGAAAACTATCAATGACTTATTGTTCTTTGGACTCCATCTCCCTTACACTGTCTACTATGCCTTGGATCTTCTTTGAGAGACTCTGATTGTGCTCTTCAATGTGCTCAAAGACCATCTCCAAGTGCCTTTTATATGTTGCAGCTCGCTTTTTCTCAATGGCCAGCTGTTGGGACAGTTCCCGAATTTTATTGCGTTCATTCTGTAAAACAAGATGCACAAGAAAGTAAGATGCAATACAAATATAGGCCAACAATATTGATTGACGTTATTACAATTGAAGAGCAAACCTAGATTAAACAAAGAATTTAATTCCTCCTTGCCATTCAACATGAGATTATTTAACACTTGGGAATTTCAGATAATGACAAATTAGGAGGTTATTAAATAGTATAAGTTTTTCTCTCATAGATTATTATTATTGTTATTTATTTTCAATTTTTTTAATTTTTTTTTACATAGAGTAGCTTCTTGACTTGTTTGTTGCTTGTATTTTATATAGTGTATCTTCACAGAAGATACTGGCCTTCAAGAAACTTTGCACGAGCTTACCCAGGTTTCCCCCAGTTCCACATAGATGACCACAATAATTGTGAATCTTCAAAGCTGATTTATGACAGTATTTTCAGCAAGATAAACTGAATGTTATATAAAGAAAATTTAACAATATTATGAACAAAATTTTATAATGAAGAAGCAAGAACTAACCGGACATTGATCATAGACTAAGTCCCTTTGACCTTTTCCAGGAGTCAAAGGATGAGTGTGCTCCTTTACAAACTTCGTAACAACCCATTTCCCAGAGCTTACTTTCCGAACTAAAATCATTGCTCTGCAACCAACCCTTGTTTCAGTCCTTTGTCATACAATTTTTTCACGCTTGTCTGGCATGCGAAATCCCTCTTTATTACAGACAAGTGCCCTACCTATGGCAGATCCATCATGCCTTGATCGAGAGAGCTTGCTCACACAAATGACAAAACCCACTCTTGTTGCATAAGCATTATAAAATGCATGAGCTTCTGCTTCGGATTCAAACTCATGGTTCAGATAGGGCTCGTCTACTGGAGCTTGGGGCTCATCAACTGGAATCATTTCCTTCCCAGAAAGAACTTGAGTCACCTTATCATCCTGATTTTGTTGAAATAACTCTTCAACAGAATTTCCACCCATTCCATTTTCATCACCAGCTCTGTATTCCACATCAACGGAATTACCCACCACTTCACCATTGGCATCACTGTCAACCTCAAAATCCACTGCAATAAAAGCAGTCATTCAATGATTACATTTATCAATCATAAATTCCAATAAATTTTGTTTCCTTATCATTAATAAAAATTATCCACATGAGAATTTTGCAGCATCACTAATAAGCATGTTATCCACAATATTCTACGAAAAGAAAAGAAGCCTAAATTCATCAAGAGAACCAAAAAAGAATGAGCACTACAAAGCACAAGGGGAAAAAAAAAATCAATTCACCTTCCTTTAACAAACGAAAGCCTAAAAAACATTTTGAACTATGAGTGAAATCTCATTAACTTTGTCATCCAGGTGAAGACCTTTGTATCAACAGTCCCTGTTGAGTCAATCTTTAAAATATTTATCTTGCTGAGTTTCATTCAATTTAACCTTCATTCTTCAGCCTATGTATGGCTTCACCTTTAGAGAACCTTTGAGGTTCAAATGAGCTATCAGACACAAGTATCTTTCCATTGTTGACAAGATCGTAAGAACCCCTAACCCCCGTTTGATTGCAGGAAAAGACCAAGGAAATGAAAATATTGTAAGATATAGACATGTTTACCAGTTTTAGGATGGCAAGTTCTATAGCCAAAACTTCAGGGTAGGTTGGAGCCACTACTAGAGTGGAGATCAAACGAGTGTTCATGGATAGAAGAAGCGTGTCTGGAGTTAAGTACAAATCGATTTACAAGTCTTGTAATATCGCTTATTATAGTGGATTGACTTGTCACTCCCTAGGGAAAACTGTAACGGTTTAGGTCACATTCCTCAAATATACTCAAGTCCGAGACTCCTTACCTACTCAAAAAAATAATGGATTGACTTGCTAGCAAGGTGCCCGCCGTTTTACCGCAGAGATAGTTTTCTTCAAGGTTTCCATGTAAATCTATGAGTTCCTGTGGTAGTTGGTTTTTTTTTTTTTTTTTTTTTTTGGTAACAGACCTGTGGTAGTTGGTTTGATTGCTTTATTTTACTTTCTGCAGATTATTTTTTTATTCTGTGGATTGTGATCATAGTTTGAGCCAACTCCTGCATCCAAACTTTCAATTCTTTATGTTGTTTTGATTTTTAATGGACCGCATAAACTCAACACAATTTTAAATTGATCAGATAATAAAACACAATCTTGCTAGGCCTAGTGGAGAGGTTTCCATCTTATTCAGTCACTAACACTGAACTTTATGATTGAAAAACTTTGAATTTTTCTTCTTGCATTTTTCAATTTTTTTAAAACTACAGTGACTTTCCCCGCCCATATGAAATTCCACTTACAAATTTACCAAAAAATTCCAGATATTGTGTTCAGAAAAGCATATGAAAATATAAATCACAATCGAAAGTTGGAGTTCTATCTTGCTCCCACCAACCAGACAGAGTAAATACATTCAAATTCCTAGGAACCACAAATTTCCAAGCAAAAACAAAAAATGAATTGAGCAAAAACATTATGAGACAGAGAGGGAAAATAAAGCTTAGCAAATCAAGAAAATATAGATTTATAAGACCTCAAAGAATTATCATATGAGATTGATGCAAACAAAAACACAAAGTTGGACTCGTATAAGCCCTAATAACCTCAAATTATATAAGACCCACAAGCATTACCAAGCCAAACGACAAGTTTTACATGAATAGCCCAACCAATCACCATATTTTTAACATATACACATCTGATCTTTAGGGTTTCACATTCAATGCTGTGCCATGAATTAATGAGAAAGACAAAAACAAAATTCCAGAATTGCTATGTATCTTCAATCCATCTACAAAGAAACTTTCTTTCAAAGACACCATCTATGTCAATTGAGTACGAGAGGTGGAAATTTTCCGGGAATATATTTTCCTCATAAACAAACAGACCTTGAATTAAAAAATCAGCTACCTTGCAATGAATTGAATCAATAAAAGAAAGAAACTTACTCAAAATTCGTAGCGATTGTGAGAACGAGAGAGAGAGATGCACTGGTTGGTTGGTTCAACTCGCCGATTATATGGGCGCGACACGAGTGAGGGTGAATTGCGTGAGGATCCTCTAGAGTGCCTTCTCTAGAGTGATCTCCTAAAGTGAACAATCGAATGGCTGAGATTTTTCCTCGCCAAATCGTTTTGGCGTGAAATTTGAAAAAAAAAAAATACTACTCAGATTTCAAAACAGAACCAAACTGCAGTAAATGAAAAAAAAAAAAGAAAAAAAAAATTCATACACGTCATTGCAACAAATTACTAGTAAAGAAATCAACAAGACCTTGGGTCTAGAATCGGAAAAGTGTCGGGAAGCATTATTGAGGCATTGAAGATCGAGAATAGCTT
Organism: Camellia lanceoleosa; assembly: GCA_025200525.1. Classification (NCBI taxonomy): domain Eukaryota; kingdom Viridiplantae; phylum Streptophyta; class Magnoliopsida; order Ericales; family Theaceae; genus Camellia; species Camellia lanceoleosa. Next base: position 133,924,984 of record CM045766.1, read on the forward strand.
TGATTGAAAACCAGTTCTTAGCAGGTAAACCGTCGTCAAAGCCATGAAGGAGGAGATTGTTGGTTGCTGATCTGGATTAACGATTGTCCCAGAGAGAGAAAGATAGAGAGAGATCTAGATGGTGTCGCAGTGGTTGCGATCTAATTGCAGTGGTGGTTGAGTTCGATGGTGGTGATATGTTGAAGAGAAGATGTGAGGCGGAGAGGAGGCGGGAGGACGGTGCTACGGTGGTGTCGCCGAACCTACGGATGAGGAGATTTTCAGTTGTAAATCTGGATGGGTTGATCTGAGATCCCTCTACTGTTTGTAGATCTGGGTGGCGACGGAGATCGTCCACGGTGATAACAAATTTCAAATGCTGTTTACAGATCGTTGATGGCTCCGCCCAACCAAAGAATGCAAGAGCACTTGAAGATGGATTTTGATTCAACTGGATTTTGGGGAAAGAAAAAGAAGAGAACAAATCTGAGATTTTTTTTTTTTTTATTTCTTCAAATTATATGCCAAAACGACGTCGTTTTGGTAAGGAAGAATCTCACCCCTCCGATTGTTCACTCTAGAGAAGGCACTCTAGAGGATCCTCACACGGGTGAATTGCCTAGATGTGACTCCACTTTACTAATTTTGGTCACACATTTTTTATTATTTATTAAAGCTTGGCTGTTTAGTTCTAATTTGAGCTGTCCTTAATATTGTGTTTGGTTGGAGGATTTGGGGAGGAATTTAGAAAGAAAAAGGAAAAAGGTATGTGAAACTATGTGAAATTTAGACATATTTTATTCTCATTTCACCTACCTTTTCCATTTCTCTTTCTAAATCCCTCCTCAAATCCTCCAACCAAACACAACATAAATGGTTCGAATTTGTCATTTAGCTAGTCATTTAGTCAGTCGGTTGACCGATCGTTCAGTGAAAAGACTGATAGTCACAATCGATAAAGTAACAATCACAATAAAAAAGTATTTTACTTGGTTATTCGAATAATCATCCGACTGATTGATCAGTAAACAATGATTTGACTCATTCGAAACAGCTTAATTCAAGTTATGAAAGATTTTCCTTTGTTATATACACTTTGATAATGTTCTTTTATTTGAGTTTTTTCTTTTATTTTTTGTAATTTCCCACGAGGTGCCCTGCCAATTTAACGTGCACATCAACTAATATTCACTCGTAGTGAAGTTTGTCGCTGGTCACAAGATGTTATAATTGCCAAAATTTAAATTGAAAAGCAAACTAAGTCAAATTTCAAAATCTTACCTAACTATGGACAAATCACTAAGGCTTATTTTGATAAGTGAGTTAAAAGTCATTTCCCAACTTTTAACCAACTTTCCTCTCTCACAAAAAAGATAAATTCTATTTCCACATACTTACTTATCTCAGTACACACACTTAATGAAATATTATTTTAATGACAATTATATCCTAGAGTAAAATGACTCTAATGGATATCAAAACATGCCCATAATATTAAATCAAAATTTTCTCTCTAAACATCATTTTAAAATAAAAAAAAACTCAGTACATATCTTTTAAGTAAAAAAATAAATAAAAATAAACCCTAATTTCGTCATTATTTCTTACTTCCTCCATTGTTTCTTAGTTTAAATAAAGTGAAAGGATTATTAAATTTCTAGTGCGTGTACTTACAAGTTTCAAAGCCAACGCAATGACTAATCTATGAAAGAGTCACAAACTTTCATATCAATACATGACCCTGTAGTTTTCAACAGTTTCCTCAAGTGTTTGCAAATCTAAGACAAACAGTTTCGTCTTCTTCTTATTGTGTTTGGATTAGCCAAAAAGAGTTTAGTCCACACAATAAGAACTTCATATTTTCAATATAGATAGAAGTCAAGAACAGTGAAAGATCAGTGTTCAGTTGGTGAAGGGCATAGTCTATGAACTCGAATCCAAGACCTAGTATGATCATTTCATACCAAAATTTAGCCATCATAGCTTACTTTTTTTCGGATATCAATTGCCAAAATTATTGATTCTATTCAAAAATCAAGTTCCGAAAACCAAATTTGAAACTCAACTTTCAAATTTAAGAATTTATTTCATAAATCAAGTTCTAAATTTTTTTATGTGTTTTGAAAGTTAAAAATCGAATAAACTTTTTTCATTCAGATAACTAGTACCAAATGAGCAAAATCGAATTTTTTCTAGCAAAAAATAAGGATTTATGAAAAATCAAAGATAGATGGAGTTGTAAGTTTTTCAATGGAGTTGTCAAAAGAGTGCAGATAGACAAAAAACAAAATATGAGGGAGATGCTCACTTTCAACAATGCAATAGGTCTTTAATGGAGTCACTATGGGTCCTTTTCAATGGAGTTTGATGTTGCTGTGTCTTCAAGGTGAGTGAAATAGAAAATGTGTCTACACCGTGGAACAAATGGTTTAGGTGGTGTGTGTACAAAGATGTTAGTTTAGGGTATAATTGAAACATGTGATGTGTGAACTGAGAACAAAAATATAAAATCAATTTCATAAGTGTGTCTATTGAGAAATTATGTATACAGAGATAAAAGAGTGTGCGGAAATAGAATTTCCCTACAAAAAAGTCAAAAAACAGCTTTTAACCATCTTCCCAAAATATCTCTAAGTCACAAGTTCGTGATAGAGATGAGCAGCAAATATACCGATCCGCCAAAATCAACCGAACCGAACCAATCCGCCGCATTTTGGACGGATGCGTGATGATGAGCGGACGGTTATGAGTTGATTTTCTCCAATCCGTCAATCTGGCGGACGGATGGCAGATTTGAGATTCCTTTGGCCACAACCGAACCGCCAAACCGCGAGCACCTCTAGTAATTTATATGACTTTGTGTTTTCAGTTTGTTTAAATATTTTGTTTGTGTTTTCAATTAAAAAGGAGTTAAAATATTCTGTTGAAAAAAAAATTTCAACTTGAATATCTTTTTTGAATTGAAAAAAATAAACGTATTATTTATCTATATTTTTTATTTTTAAAATTTATCTCTAAAAATAATAAATAGAAAATATAATATATGCTGGTTGATTTTTGTTTTCAAAAATAAATATAGATGTAACAATACAGAGACATACAATCTTTACTACTACTCTATTCATAGTTTTGGTGGTTTGAATTGCTTTTATATTTTAAGAACCACAGATTGTAGTACTTTATGTGGATGAGGCATGATGTGATTGTAGTATGTGGATAAGGTATGTAGTGATTATGATATTCTAAAGTTTCAAACTTTCTCACTTTGTATGAGGCATGTAGTAATGGTAATATTTTTTTTAAGTTATTGATTGTAATACTTTCTTCTTCTTCTTTTTTGAGGAAGTGCACAAGTTGAATTATGTTGAAATTTTATAAAATTTGAAACCGCCAAACCGATTCGCATCTATCCGCCAATCCGCTCAATCCACATCAGCCAGATTAGCGGACGGATGGCGGATTGGAAGTTCCGTGGCCGCAACCGACTCGTGCCCACCCCTAGTTCGTGATTTATTTAAATTATGTTATCCATAAAATGCTTTGCGAATTAGTGGAAAAAATAGTACAATAAGGTGTATTTGTTTAAACGAATTGGATAAGGAGATATTGGAATCTACCGAACTGTTAGTTCTAGGATACATTATCCTCGGATTATTTGATTGGACTGGATTTGTATCTTATATTTGTTTAGTCATGTAATTAGATGTCAGGAAATGATTATTTGGTTGGATAGAATATGAATCCTATATTTGTTTGGGATATCATGAAGAAGAATAAATGTTCAAATAACTATTTTACCCTTTTTAATTATTTATTAAGTAATAGCAATATTAAACATATCTTTAATATTTTAATTATTTTTAACTAGATTAAATAAAAAATTATTTTATTTTATTTTTTACACAATTAAATAAATTTATTTTTAAAAAATTAAATAAATTAAATATCAATAAAAATATATGCTATTTATGTAATTAAAATTTTAAATAAATTTATTTTAAAAATAATAATAATTAAATAATGAAATTAAATAAAACATCTATTAAAATTTAAATAATGAAATTAAATAAAATATAAACAAAATTTAAAAATAAAACATTAATAAAATATCTATAAAAAATTAAATAAATAAAACATCAATAAAAATTAAATAAAATTATTTTATTTTTAAATTGAGACATTTAAATTTTATTGAATTTTACTAAATATAGTACATAATTAAATAGTAGATGGTCAAAATGATAATTTCACCACCTAATCTCAAATCCCCCTTATCCCTCCATTTGTGTCTCACCCTCTCTGTGGGACACAATAGTTCAATAGATTTGGGACTAATAATCCGGAGGAACTAATAGTCCAGTGTAAAAATTTTGAACTAAATAGCGGACTATTAATCCGGATGGACTAATAGTCCAATCTCACTTCTCAATTCCTCAAAACCAACACCACCACATGGTTTAAAACAAAAAGTTGAAAAGTTTGTTAATAATTAATCAACATAAATAAATAATTATTCACAAAATTATTTTAATTAAGCTTTTGACTAGTATGCCGGAGTGAATTCCCCCCTCCCCCCCCCCCAAAAAAAAAAAATTTTTGACCACTGTAACTTAAGTTAATAGTTTAACTAATTTATTGTGGATTTTTCAAGAGAACTTTTATTTTTTGTATTTTTTTTTATCAAATTTGTGAACAAATTTTTTTAAAAAAATATTGATTTGATACAACTCATTTTAATAATCATAATCAAAATTTTCATATTATTTTTTTGGAGGGTGGAGGGTTGAAACTCCCATTATAAAGAACAAGGTAGCTCATCAAAGATATAGAAAATAATTCAGGAAAAACATTTTCTATCTACATACGCTTCGCCTTTACTACCTTTTCCATTTGAGTTAGAGTATGCGCCACATGATTTTCACCCTGTCAGGCATAAGATACACACAACTTTTCAAAAATGCTTGCTCGAATCCACAACACCTTGCACAAAATGACCAAAAGCCACTCGAGACAATCCATCCTCTTTGATAGCATTCTCAACAGTCAAGGAATTGCCTTCCAACTGGATAGAAGTTAAGCCCAAATCATCCGCAAACTCCAACGCCTTGGCTGTTGCTATTACTTTAATACAATCTACAATATTCCAACAATGGATGAATTCAGACAACGTTGCAATTGCCTCTCCCTTCCAGTCTCGAATGATAACCCCCATACCGCTCGCATGAATCAGTTTAAAAACCGTCCTATCGAAGTTAATTTTGAAGCAATCCTGAGGAGGAGGAACCCAATTCACATTAGGTTGACGCATTTTCAACATTGATTTGAACTCGTCAAAAATCCAATAACAGTTCACAAACCATTTTAATAATTATTTTCACATACCACGACACATTAGTAGGGCCAGGTTTGACAAGTCTCAAAAAATTTTAAAAGTTACACAAAAAATAAAAAAGTCATTACTATTCATAAATAAAAATATTAAAAAAATATTTTATACATTTTTGTAATACCAAAGTTTAAATTACACTGTCAGTGCCCCAGCAGGAAGGCAGGTCATACACTTTTTGGGCAAAAAAAAAAAAAAATTACATATGTAAAGCCACAAAGTTTAATGTTAATGTTAGGCCCTTGGTGGCCTACTAAGAGTTCCGTTTTGATACTCCAAACCGTTGAATATGTAGAAATTGTCGAGTACTACATGCCTGTAAAAAATCACGTTGATCGGATATCGTTAACTATATGATCAAATCAGTTTTGTAGAAACAAAACGGATGGTGTGATAGTTAACTGTTGAAAAAAAACTAATCAGATTATACAGGCATTGATATTCGATCAACGCGATTTTTTTATAGGCATATAATACTCGACGAGATGTACATATTGAACGGTTCAGATTATTAAAATGGGACCCGTGATGGCCCCCACGGACTGACCATCATTGTCTAAATACTTTATCTTGAAGGAGGTAATAATTTGTTGTGTAAGACACACTGCTCGAGCAGGACAGCCGTACAACCTACTCAACTTTTTTCTCATATACACTTTATTTATATAATTTTTTATTACACATTTTTTCATAAAAAGACAAAAAATTAACACAAATATTTATATTTTTTTCTCAATTTTTTAATTTAAAAAAATAAAAAAATACACTTATTTAGGACACCCCAAACAACCCTAAATAAAACTTGACTATGCGATGACCATAAATCCCAACAAATGGAAAAAATAGTAGCCCCAAAATGTCCTCGTCAAATTGTTTCGCAACATCGAAAGCCCACATCATAAACTCTACACCATGCCTCATGTGTGCCACAAGCCCAATCATTTGTTTTAAATATTTAATTTATTAAAAAAATAATTTTTATCTAGCAAATCTCTAATTCTTTATTTTTTAACAAAAGATTATTACAAATTTAGTATAAAAAAAAATAATTCACACCCAATTAAATAAAATAATTAGTGCAAACTTTATTTGATATATTTGGCGAAACGATTTCCCCAAATTTAAATGGGTAAAATATACTTAACTTTTATGAGATTTAAAAAAAAAAAAAAATTAATTAATTTTATATTTTTGACATAACTACATTAATTTTTCTCAAAATTTTATTTTACATAACACTTTAATTTTTTTATTAGTAATTTCTTAATCATATAAATAAAAAATATATATAATCATATATTTTTTTACTAAAATATATATATATATATTATTATTTATTTAAGTATTTACCTATTACAAACATTAGTTTCAATTGTAATAATACTATATAATAATTATATAAAAATATGAAATTAATCGTATTTATTTTTTATTTTTTTTAAATGAGGTGAGTGTAATTTACCAATTTAAATTTGATTGATAAGTTTTAAGTGCACCAAACAGGGCCTTTCCCCTTTCCAGTGTCCTCTGCTTCTGCTACTCTCTCTCTCTCTCTCGCTCTCTCACATGGGGAACCCTTTGTTTCGCAGCCTCCGTAGAGCTTCTTCTCTCACTTCTCTTCTCAACGTCTCTTCCTCCAATACTCTCACTTTCAGGTAATAACTCTCTCCACAGTCTCTACCCTTCTCCCAAATCCCTGTTTTCACTGTATGCCCACCATTTTCTTCTTCGTCTTCCAGGTCAATTTTCCACCAATCAAATCCAATTTTCGCTCCATTCAGACATCAAATTTCATTCTTTCCATCGAACCCTTGGTGGGTATTCAGAAATCTGAGTCACGGTTCAGTCAATCTCGTGATATCCCAAGGAAAACCCAAGTTCGAGACCCATGAAATCGATCCTCCGAAGAAGGAGAAGTGGAAGACTAAGAAGAGGTTGAAGCAACAGAGGATGAGAGAAAAGCAGAAGAGAAAAGCGGCCAATAAGAGAGACCCACGATGGCTTGGCGTAAAAGGGAAGAAAAAGAAGAAGTTTGCTAATGCTGAGGAGCGAATCAAAGACAAACTTGAAAAAGTGAGTGTGGTTAAGTTGTTGTAATGTAACAATCTATATATTATATTGGGTTATTCATTTAAAGTTTTAATCTTTTTTGTTTGTCATTTCTTTTAGTTATTCTTTTCGATTTTAATGCAAATTGTTTATATATTTGTAGTAGTTCTGGTTATGATGACATGTTTGATGTTGAACATGATTGATTCATTCATCCATTGTTAGATAGCTTATGTTATGTAGGATGTGGTTCCGTGCTATAATTATAACTAGTCGTGGGTGCAAAAGTGATGCGTTTGCAATTTTTGATTCAAATTTTTGGAGGAATTGATAATTGAGGGGCGGTTAGATGAATGAGGAAACATTTTGTAGTTTTGGACAGTTTTAAACATTTAACATTATTCTTGTGGGCTGATGTATTTTGCACCCTTGTTGGAATTAGCTTGGAAGGTAAGGAGAAAAAAGAAATTGGTGAGTTTGGGATTTGGATTCACATCCCTTAGTCAAATGCTGGTCTTCTTGTGGATGCCTCTCTTTTAGTTCTTTCACCATCATTTAATCACATAGGTATGAAAAAGAGTATGCATCAATCTCTATAAGCACGTCTTATTTAATTCAGTTATTTTCAAAGTAAATAAGTTATTTGTCACTGTTGAGTCAGAACTGCCGAGGGGTTGAGAGATACCTTACCCCCTTTTGTGGGTTTTGCCTAAAATGAACTCAAGTCAATTTCTTATTTGAGTAAATGGACTGAAATCAGGAAGTTGAGTCTAATTGCTTTTGAAAGTTAATTTATCACATCACCATGCCTCCCAATTCAATTATTGAATGACTAGATCAATTCGATGAAAATTTTTCTTTGCGTATATTCTGGTATATTTCTTTCTCACTGTGTGCCCAGCCTCCCAGAAAAGATACAAATTTAAAAAATAAAATTGCAACAATGTTTACCTTTTGTTTTCTTTGTTTCATTATATCATTCGAAATCTATACTTATACTGGTCCTGAGTGTTCCATTCCAGGCAAAAATTAAGGAAGCCATGCTGATCGAAAGACTTAAGCGGTATGAGGTTCCTAAACTACAGTGTCCTGCGCCTAAACCACATGACTTAACTGGTGAGGAAAGGTTCTATTTGAAAAAGATGGCTCAGAAAGGGTCTAACTATGTACCAGTTGGGAGAAGAGGAATCTTTGGAGGTGTGATTCTCAACATGCATATGCATTGGAAGAAACATGAAACTGTCGAGGTCATCTGCAAACCTTGTAAACCTTGTCAGGTACACGAGTATGCAAATGAAATTGCCAGGTTGAGTGGTGGAATTCCAATTCACATAATCGGAGATGACACCATAATCTTTTACCGAGGAAAGAATTATGTGCAGCCAGAAGTTATGTCGCCGATTGATACATTGTCCAAGAAAAGGGTATATTTTCCAACTTTTGATTTTCTAGAAGGTTTTGTTATTTTCTTATATTCTCAATTATGTAGTCTTATTTTATTTTTGACCGAAAAGGTCCTCTTAGTAAAAATGATTATCACCATAATTAATGCCATTCATGCAACTGTTTTTATGGTGAACGCATGAATCTTAATGGTAGCTCATGAAAGTCATGTCTGCTTCATTAGTCTAATCAAATAAGAATTGTTTTGTTCCAACCAAAAAAAAAAAAATCAAATAAGAACTGTTGGTGGTATAATTTATTTATTTATTTTTTAAATTTCTTTGCTGGATAACCTTGGGTTCTGCAACTTTTGCTTTGTCATGTGAATGATCACTCTATGCTCAAATTAACTGGGGAGTCAAAATTAGACTGCTTGAGGGTGGAGGAAATTGGGCTGGTTCTCCGTCTCAATTTGGATATATTACTTCTCTGTCTGTGTTAGTATTTTCTCTCTTGCTCAGCATATTAATTTTTTTCTGTATTTCCAGGCACTGGAAAAGTCAAAGTACGAGCAATCACTCGAGTCCGTGAGACACTTCATTGCGATTGCTGAGAAGGAATTAGAACTATATTACAGACACGTTGCACTTTATGGCAGCCCAAATAGTCGGAGTCCCAACTCAATTCTTGACAGTCCAAAAAGAGGCAATGAGGAGCCAAAGAGAATTGAACCTACCGTAGAAGGGAATCTTGACTCAACTATTAGTGGATTTTCCCCAGCTCTTTCAGAGGCAGAGATTGATTCCACAGATCATGAACTATCTGAAACTGAAGATGATTTTCTAGGTGAAGACCCATCTGTAGGTAAAATAGATCTTGATGATGACAACGTATCTAGAAATGATTTGGATTCTTGTGATGAAGGAGAGGAGACATTAACCAAAATGTTAGGATCATCACCATTGTATAGAAGTGGGTGGGATGCTGATAATCAAGGATTTCAAAGTGAAAATAAACTATAATAAGAAACTTGTGATTTGATTTAACGTAAATTTTCTTTGTTTTTAAGATGTTCTTTTGTTTGGGAGGTAAAGACTTGATATTTTATGTGGTTGCTGTCAGTCAAGGTCTTAATTTTACAACAGGTCCTTGGTCGCTAGGTCATCTGTGATCTATGAAGCACGGGTACTCCAAAAATAGTGCCGTACGAGTACCGGGTACTTACCGGGTGCGGGTACGCGTACCGGTACGGCGGTACGCGTACCGGTACGGCAAAAGAAGGTCCGGTACGTTTGGCTCATTCGGGTACGGCATGGGTACGGCACGGGTACGCTATGGGTACGGCGTGGGTACGCCATGGGTACGGCAGGGCCTTTTTTTTTTTTTTTTTTTTTTTTTTTTTTTTTTGCCCTTGCAGATCAGTAATTATTTTTATAATCATAAATATTATTTTTAATCATAAAATTAGATCAACAGAATGTTAATAATAATCATAAATATTATTTTTTATCATAAAATTAGATCAACAGAATGTTAATAATCATAAATATTATTTTTAATAATCAAAAATATTATTGGCCATCTATATTATTATCAAAATATTAAAATTTAATATTATTAGTTAAAATATTATTGGCCTTGGTTAAAATATTGGTTAAAATATTTTGATATAGATATAATATTTCTATAGATATAATATTTTAACCAATATTTTAACCAATAATACTTCAATTTGTAGGTTGGATCTTTTAACCATAATTATAAAAAATAAAAAAATATCAACGCATCATTCGCATCTCTACTTTTTTTGGGATTTTGCCAGATCGGCGCATCTGCATTCGCACTGCATCAGATTGCACCGCACTGCTTCTTAGTCTGTGATTCTGCAGTGTATAAAGTCTACATTTTCCCCCCAACAGTGGTTTAGATTATAACTCTGATGTTTCGCATGTCCCGAAAAGTTCTTTATTTTGAGTTAGTGGAGTATTGAATATCCTCTGGTCTACCAGCTGAGCTAGCTCCTCCTCCCTCTCCATTGTACCTTGCCCCACCTCCTTCAGGTCTGAAAACTCAGCCTCCTACCTCCTACCTCCTCCTTCCTCCTAGATCTTGGGAATTAATATACAATTTCGTTGAGAGTCTCTTATTTTCCTATTATTCTGGAAGTCTTTAGATTCAACAGAGTTATAGAAGAGTTGTGATTTTCTTGTTGCTTCAGATTTTGCTATTCACATTTCGCCGCTGCATCAAAGTTTCACGGTGATGGTGGCCGGCGGTGGTGGTAGGATTGAGAGGAGGTGGCAGCCAGCGGTGGTAGATTGAGGGGGAGTGGATTTTTGTCCTAAATGGTAATTTGCTTGAGGGACACAATGATAATTAAAATAAAAATAATAATTATACTAGTAATTGGGAAAATGGTGTGCACCCAGAGGAAGTGTAGTGTGCAAATAGAAGCTCCTTTGGTATCTTATGTTGGTTATAGTATAGGTTGGTTTGTGTTTTGTTGTCTTATTGGATGAGCCATAAGCTCTCAAGGTACATATGCTCTTTCTGTGTGCGCTTATTACATTTCCTTGCCTACTTTTCTGATGAAATGAAGCTTTGCTTTTGCCCCGCATTTCTTGAAAATAGCCATTTTATTCGCTTAGTAACTCAGAACTGAAACAAACCAAAAAAAAAAACAAATTGCTTTCACCCAAGTAATGAATAAATTATTCAAGGAGCATGCCAACCAAAATAACAGAAGCCTTCTCGTGAACTGTTTGCTCACAGATACCATACCAAATAGAAATCAGATTGTTGTACCAAATGTCAGAAAACGCACAAAACAAGTGGGAGTGTAAAATCTAGTGAATCAAGAAATGTTGTTAACTGGTCCTGAAGAACAAGCGAGAAAGAAAAACTCGATCATGACAATGTTATCATATACAGACATGAAGCCAAACTCATTCTCAAATTCACTTCAACAATTAACGAAGTCTCAATACAAACTACTTGGGATTCAACTACATCACCACATCAGCTTTCAAAATTTTCTAGAAACACGTAGGGCAGTTACTTTTCATTATTTTTTTTCTTGAGTTGCCCACTTAAAGCTGTTTTGGCATTCATCCACTCTCTCATGGAAGCATCACTCCTCATGAAAGTGCAAGTTTCACCAATTGTAAAGTTCCTAACGGATTGTTGCACTGGCGCTGCACGATTTTCCTTTGGAGCAGTAATCTCATCTGTTTGATCACCAAAAACCTGCAGATTTTTTTGTGGAGAACTCAACTCAGAATCCCGACCAGTAGGCAAAGCAATAGAATTGGAAAAATTCGCAGTAATGATTTCCTCGTTGCCTATTCCTGAAGCTTTAGAAGCACCTCCAGAGGATTCACCTCCAGCTGAATTTGTGACATCCATGCTCTTGGGCTGCAAGTGCTCTTGTTCTTTGAAAGTCATACCAGGCAAAAGTTGGGAAATGCTGAATGAATTATTTGTCGCACCAACCAATTGGGTCCAGGACGACTGTTGTAGCCACGATGCACCTCTGGCATATTTATTTGAAGCTGTATTTGATTTATTCAGTTGGGTTACAGCAACTTCCTTTGCCTCTTCAGACCGGCTGGGTTGAGATTCCAAGTTTGTATGCTTCACCAGGTTCTGGTTTTGGAACTCGGTGAAGTTGGGAACGTTAACACCGTCAGACTTCGATTCTTGTTTAGTAGAAGCAGTGCTTTGCATAATATCTGAGATGCAGAATGAAGTGTTGCCCCTTTCACCAGACAGATCTCTCCACTTAGACTTTTGTGACCATGAAAGATTTTTATTCGATTGCTCAATACATGATTCTAGGCCTATGGCTTGAGCAGATGCGTGTAAATTGGCTTTTTTTGCACTCCTCTTCCTCTCAGGGTTAGCAGGCACTACTTCATTTCCATTGGTCTCTGCTGAGAGAGGTGATTTTCTCTTCTTGTCCGAAGGTACAATCTTCCTTCTCTCACTTTTGAACACATTCCCCGATGGCCTATCTTTAGAAGTTCGCAGTTCATTGACTATTGCCACCTATAACCAAAGCAAGTGAAGAGAGAATGTCAGGCTATAACTAACAAATGACAATCATACAAGTAAAACCTAAGCAAACATTTGCACTGCATCAACTGAGCATTGGGCCTGTTTGGTGCAGCTTTTCTCAAGCTAAAAGTTGATAATCAGAAAGCATAAGTTAAAAACACCCCTTCTTTGGCTTCCAAATAATTAACTCTTTTTTTTCCAACTTATTTAAGCCGTTTCTGCTGCATAAGCTGTAAGAAGAAGTTACACCAAACAAACTGGCACAGACACCTAAAACAAAATAAATTAAAAAAGAAGCTACAAACAGCTCTATAAGCTGCACCAAATAGCACAGTTAAATTGTACCTCATTTGCCAAGACTCTTTCCTGTTCCCGACTCCCTAACAAAGCTGTAATGTTCTTTCCCCCTCCCACCATATTCATTACGAGGTTGTCTTCATCAGTCATATCATCTGTTTCATTCTCATCAACTAGCTGGTCATCAACTAATTTAGTCGCATTGTCTCCCTTGTTGACCAACCCAGTCTCGGTGCATGCAGCCTTCGAAATATTTTCCTTCTCAAAGAGCTTGTTCATCACTGACTTCATCATATTAAGCTCTTTATCATCTATTCCGCCACATTGTGTTTCGAGATCAGAAAAATCTTTTTCTTTGGCAGTGTGATAAGGATCAGAGTGCTCCTCACAATCACAAAAATGGATTGGGAGAGGAGGAACTTCAACACGTTGGAAACTGTATTTGTGCTTGCCAGTTCCATTGAAAGGCAACAATTTCACCTACAAAAGAAAACCTGTTAGTTTTGAGCACATGTGAGCATACAAAAGCAGAGTTTCATGCACTGCTGACCAAAGTACTCAACCCAGCTCTAAAATATAATTTTCATGTGAGTTAGCAAAGCAAATGATACAGATCAAATGCAAAATTGCAAATACACAATGAGATTGCACGATCAAAACAGGATGGGGGAGAAACAGAGAAAGTCACCTACCTTTCTTAATTTGGGAAAGAAAAGCCGAACCTCCGTCTTTTCCAGGTTCGTGACATTTTTGAGCTTTTCAGTAGAATCCATGTTCCTAGTTGCATCAACAGCATTACTAGATGAACTATTTGCAAGTTTAGCATCTTCTGCCCACTCCCGTTTCAAGCAAAGAAGAAAATGCTCTTTAGCCTTCTCAAGTCGCAGCCTCCCTCCCTTCCACATGCACCCATTATACTGTAGAGTTACAGATCAGATGATAAGAGCAAGCACCTCTAAGTAACACATGTGAAACAATATTCCCAGACATCAATTTACTGAAAGAAATTACCAAATAACCAGGATAAATAGATTTGGACTTCGGACAGAAACAAATCGTTTGCTCCTCCAACTTTTAAAAGATCTGTATGCTCCTAATTTTGAAATGATACTTCTTTTCTTCACTCCAGTACACTGGAGCCATGCGAAATATAAAAGAAAAAAGCATGATTTGAAATTAAAATGGATCCTGTTCTACAACATCTCATATCATAGTAATGGCTCTGTGCATACAGAGTGAGCTTGGCACTATGACATACATTCAAAGCAGCTAAGATTTTGCCTCTCAAGTACCCGCTCAAAGTAGCACACTTTTCATGGCAAAATCCTTTTTTGAATTGCCTTATACCTGGACCTAGAGTTCATTACCAATTTGCCATGAAGAACCACTGTAATTCACATTTCTGAGTTCTGATATGTTATATTGGTTTTATTGTTTTTTTTTTTTGTTTTTTTGTTGTTGATAAATGTTATATTGGTTTTATTGTTCTTCTGTCTTTGTTGTTTTCATCCTTTTCTGGTAGGGTTATTCTTTTAGGTCTTGCTCTTTACTCTTTAATTTAAAAGCGTAAAGAACACGTAGGGCTAAGGTGTTTTTTGTATAATTAACATGCTACATTATATTCTCAAACGGTCTAAAATTTTACTCAAAATTCTGAATAACCATCCCAAATTTCTTTGGGTAGAAATTTCTGCTGCAGCCCATATTCGATCTGTAGCAGGGGCAGTGCGAGAGTAAAAAAGATAGCAAGTTTTGTTGGGAATGCTGCCTCAAATTATGAACATCTCTCGAGTCTCGACTAGGATTGTTAAAGCTAAATATCTTCAAAAGATAACTGCTTCAATTGGCCTAACAAGTGAAAAGGTTCTCACATTTGGAAAAGTATTCCTAAATCAAAAGAGGTACTCACAAAAGGAACTAAATGGTTAGTTGGGAATGATGAAAAAATATATTGGTGGTGTGGAGACCATCCTCTTGCTTTGACCTCCCACGGTCCTCATGTTAATGATCACATTACAGTTGACACCAATATCAATGAGGATGGAGATGGATTACTTCTACCATTATACCTACTTGTCTGCTCAAGATAGGGGTAAGATTCTTAACAACCACTTGCCCAAATTTGTGACCTATCAAGATAAGCCTACCTACCTGGAAGGGAAGGGTTCTTAGGATGGTAAGTTCTTTGCTTAGCATATTATCAGTGAGAGTGAGGAAGGACATATAAATTAGGAATGGATTTAAAAACTGAAAATCCCACAAAAATTAAAAGGATCTATATAGATGTTTATCCATTGGAGGTTATTAACTAACCACAAGAAAATTATTGCAACTTTAAAATAGACCTGAATCACTTGGTGAGAGATTGTTGTAATAATAAGGAACTTTGGAGAGAACTTGGAGGAGATCATAGGACCAGGGATAGTCTAGGAAAGCCTCTTGTTGATTGGTTGAATCTCAATTTCAAGAATAAAACCAAATGCATTAAAAGATATCCCCTGATTATTTAATTTGTTGTTACTATTTGGAACATTTGGGAGAATAATACAACATGCACAACTCAAATACTAATAAAAAAATTGTAAAATTTGTCAATTTGTAAAGCATTTTCCTTGATGGATAACCCAGAAATTTGTGATGTCATAAATTTATGTTTATTCTGGTCTATGCATCTCTAATATCATCTTTTAAGAGTGGCAGTGAATTAAAGTCATTGTATAGTTAGCTTATAATTCCTAAGACCATCTCCAATCCTTCAACTCTTTAAATTTGGTTAAAAATTTCTCAAAAACCATCTCCAATCCTTTCATCAAATGTTCATCAAATCAAGGGAGAGTCATTTTTTCCATCAAATGGAGAACCCATCAAACCCTTCATCAAATTTGAATTTGATGAAAATTTAAAAAAGAAACCCATTGGAGATAGATTTTTTTTTTTAATCAAATTTGATGAAAAGGCAAATTAATATTTTGATGAAAATTTGATTAAAGGGTTGGAGTAGTTCATATCAAATCAAACTTTTTACCAAAATTTGAAACTTGAATCAAATTAGATGAAATTGGAGATGCTCTAATGTTAGGATAGAAACCTAGAAAAACACATCAATACAAAGTAATTTTGGACAATATATGGAGATCCCAGAGAGAAATACCGTGCTGAAAAGCTTGGAAAGAGATTTCTGGGAAGAAGGAAGGAAGTCGAAGTAAGCAAAGCTGCGACCTTTGGCGCGAACTATCTCCACTGAATCAATGGTCCCCAAAGAAGAGAAAGTGTTGCGAAGATCTTCAGCTTTCACGGTCGCTCCCAAACCCCCAACGAATATCCTTGTCGTCGTTGTTGATGTGCCATTGTTTTCATCTTTTTCTTCGTCGTTCTCGCAAATACTGGTACTGGTTTTTCTGATATTCAATCCGTCACCTGCCATTTCTCCTCTCAAAAACCCTAACTATCCTTGTATAGAAATTTAGGGTCCAACTACATGAGTCCTACAGTACAGAAAAATGATTTTTTTATACCATACCACTCTCTCAACGAGTCCGGATCCTCGGCTGCCATTTCCAGCAGCCATTCCCAGCAGCGCCCCAAAACGGCGTCGTTTTGGGGCCAATTTTCCCAAAAAAAAAAAAAAAAAAAAAAATGAACACTTGAACTCGAGAGGAGGCAAAATCAAAATCAAACCCAGAAACAAACAACTCTCTCATTGTCTCTCTCTCTCTCTCTGTTATCCAAACCCAGAAATTTTGGGAGCTTGATAATCTTTTATATATGTGTATACTTTTATATATATATACTTCATATAATCAGAGGGGGTCAAACCCAGAAACAAACAACTCTCTCATTGTCTCTCTCTCTCTCTGTTATCCAAACCCAGAAATTTTGGGAGCTTGATAATCTTTTATATATATGTATACTTTTATATATATATACTTCATATAATCAGAGGGGGTCAAACCCAGAAATCAAAATTATGTCTTCCTCTGTTATCCATCTCTCTCTCTCTCTCTCTTTCTCTCAAACACACACACACAAATCCAAATATTCAACAATAGCAGATACATATGTATAATACATATATATATACATATGTATAATACATATATATATATACAAAACCCACAACCAGGAAAAAATCAAACCCAATATTTGCAGAACTATGTGTGTTCCAAAAAAAAAAAAATTATGAATCAAACCCACTCGATCGCCTCTGTTTTAGATGTTGTTGTCGATTTTTTTTTTTTCCCCCTCT
Organism: Camellia lanceoleosa; assembly: GCA_025200525.1. Classification (NCBI taxonomy): domain Eukaryota; kingdom Viridiplantae; phylum Streptophyta; class Magnoliopsida; order Ericales; family Theaceae; genus Camellia; species Camellia lanceoleosa. The sequence goes on from CM045766.1 coordinate 133,942,380, forward strand.
TCTGTGGATCTGGATCTTTCTATACTCCAAAATGATGACGATGATGATGAAGGAAAAGGTGTGGAAATTTTGATGAAGGTGTGGATCTGGATCTTCTTCTTTGGAGAAATTTTGGGTTTCTTCTGGTTCGGATGATCAAAGGTAATTTTTTTTTTTTTTTGTTGATGAAGATGATGGTGATGTTGAAGATGATGATGTTGTTGCTGATTTGAATCTGAGGATGAAGGGAACAAATTATGTTGTTGCTGATGTTGAAGATGATGATGTTGTTGCTATCTCCTTGCTGGGTTCCTTTTCTTTTTTTTTTTCGAAGGTTGCTGCTGGGTTCGGTTAAGATGAACAAATTATTTCAAAAAGGGTTAAAGAGGAAGAAAGGGTTTTGATGGCTTTTCCATTGATGGTCTGAGTTTCAGAGATGGGTTTTGATCTTCTTTCCCCCTCTGGTTTCTGTCTTTTTTTTTTTTTTTTTTTTTTTTTTTTTTTTTTGGGGGAAAATTGGCCCCAAAACGACGCCGTTTTGGGGCGCTGCTGGGAATGGCTGCTGGAAATGGCAGCCGAGGATCCGGACTCCTCTCTCAACACAGTTTACCCTTCGGAAATCACCGGTTTTGCAGAGGGGGCGACTCTTTTTTCTTTTTCTTTTTTTTGCCTTTTCTATTTTAATTTAGGAGTAGGTGGCCACCGTGGATTTTACATCAAATTATTTTAAAATACAGAAGGGAAAAAAAAAATCTTTTTAAAGATTTAAAAAATAAATTGAATTTTATAAAATTTGACATAATTATATCATATTTCTTTCAAGATTTATTTACATAATATTTAGTTTATTTATTTATAACTTTCTGTTAATTGTATAAATAAAAAAATTGATGCTGTTTCTTTAATATTGAAATATTATTTTATCATTTTTCATTCTTATGTTTACATACGATCTGCATTAATTACAATTGTTTTAACTTTTCTAAATTATATTAAACTTATGAAATTTATTCTATTTAGTAATAAATAGACTCGCAACAATCATAAGTTAAGTTTTAAGTTGTCTTATATTAGGGGCAAGCATAGTTTGATTTAGTTCATTTAAGAGTAAATCAATGACTAAACGACTAAATTACTCACAGATTCATGAAATTTGAAATTAAATTATAAAAATCTTATAGCCAAATCAGGCTGAACTAGTAAAGAAAATTGATGTTGTTTCTTTAATATTGAAATATTGTTTTATCATTTTTCATTCTTATGTTTTCATACAATTTGCATTAATTACAATTGTTTTAACTATCCTAAATGAGAGATCGGTATAATTATATTAAACTTATAAAATTTATTATATTAGTAATAAATAGACTCGCAACAAATGATGAGTAGAGTTAAGTTTTAAGTTGTCTTATATTAGGGATAAGCATAGTTTGATTTAGTTCATTTAAGAGTAAATCAATGACTAAACGACTAAATTACTTACGGATTCATGAAATTTGAAATTAAATCATAAAAATCTTATAACCAAATCAAACTGAACCAGTAAAGGCTTCGTTTGGAATGTGGATTGACTTTTTAGCTTTTTGGTTTTTTGCTATTTTAGCCTGGGTTAAAAAATCTCATTTAGGTTTTTTGGCTTTTTGACTTTTGTGAGAGAAAAATTGAAATGATAATGATTTGAATATAATATTTTGTCTTATTTGACTAAATAACTTATTTTGTTTTTTTGTAACTATGTTAACCAAAAAGCCCAAAAACCTCAAATGCCAAACGAAGGCAAAATGAAGTTCGATCCGGTTTAAAATCACACTTTTCACAATATAATCACAAAATATTATTCGTAATTTATTTGAATATATATGTCAGCATTTTGCAAACAAAAGTATTTTACATGATTGTTTATAACTAATTCAACTACTATACAAAATCACACTTGTAAACATAGGATTAACAACTTACGTATAAAAATGTAATACTAATCAGGTGAGTGCCTACAGTAAATAATAAATTATATATATACATACATAAATAAATAGATTAATTCAGTTTCAAATCATACTCGTAACTATAAAATTACAGACCAAATCATTAAGTATGGTTTGCTAATTTTAAAAATTAAGACCAAATCATGTATTAAAAAAATAAATAAAACCATGCAGTTTAGTTTGAGATTGAACGTTTCTTACTATTTACTAAACAAACTTTAAAGTTGGGTAATCAAATTTTAAATTAATTTTGAATTGTACAATATTAAGTTACTTTATTGATAAAGTTGTGTCATGTTACAAGAAGTGACATGTAACGTTCCGAAAATTAGGCAGGGTATATCTATTTATGCAACAAAACCCACCTGATAGACAAACACATATATATAGCTAATTATTCCATACATCCATTTCTATTAAATCCCAAATGTCAAATACATGCTGTTTACATCTCAATGCCCCAGTTCCAATCCTAAGCATGCATTTTATAACAAGTATAAAATAGAAACCAAACAGATAATAAGTGTCCTACAGGCTTACAAATTTATCCAAAAACATTCACAAAATAGAGTTTTAATTCAACGCAATTACAATCTTGTGCTTACATTCAACAAATAACAATAAAACAAAAATGAAGCCTCAGCTCCGAGTTCTCCCAAGTCAATGCCTTGGTGGAGGCATAGCACCTGTACCTGAAATGGTTTTCCTTATAGGGCGAGTCATAACCTAGTAAATATATACTACACAACATATGAACCATGACAAGACTAAAGAGGAGTATGCTCATGCCATGCTCATGATAAAACAGTTTATCTCTATTTTTATAAAGGATGCAATGCTGAGATGCAATAATAGATATAAAGCCATTTCCATTTTAAACCATATCTGTTACATGAATATAGGCTCTGTGAATCTCTAGGTGAGTGTCTGCAAGTAGGTCCTAATGCATTACCACTGTCATTTTTACCAGTAAACTGGAAGTCTCGACACCTAACAGCACGGTTCTACACCCTCTACCCAGATTTACCAAGTATTCATATTTTTGCAAACAGATACACTTCTAAACATTTTTCAAAAGTAAATACATTTTCAATGAAATGAATGTAATGCAATGTCCAATGCAACAAATAAAGAATGTGGTTCAATTTACCTAAGTCTCATGCATTTCTACAACAATCATGACTATCCTCCATCGATAGCCCAAATAGATATTTCTAAACAGATATTTAAACAATTAAGTTTCAAAAAAAATCTGATAAATACAATCTATTCCATATCTCATCAAATATGAACAACTACACTAGTTTTCATATCACATTCACGTCCAGTAACCTCTTAATGTCCATTTCTAACCGTGTCGGTTTTATTCTAACAGATACATTAAGCAAAATAATACCATTAATGCCTAAGAAAACATCATTTTCTTTCCAAACTCATTCTCCAAGCATTATTCAGCTATGACATCCTATTTTGATCAAAAGCCCCAAAAGTTAAATATAATTCCTTTATTTCCTTTAAAAATACTCTTTTAGTCGCAAACCGGTAAAAATTTCAAAACCAATTGAATCAAAGCCCATTTTTGTTCAAATTTAAAACATAACTCTTTCATAACCTTACAAACATATTCCAAGTTTACACTTTCGCAATTTGGACATTAACTTTTTATTTTTCTTAAAATTTTCCTTCTAAGCAAATAAATTACAAAAATTTCAAAAATTCTAATTAAATTATATACAATTCTAAGCTCCATATAATCAAATAAAAGTACATAAAGAAGTGTACGAAAAATCTCTATCTCGAGCCAAGAAGCTTTCAAATTTTTCAACAACAGAAATTAAATTTTTTTGGAGCCAAATGACGTCTTTTCTGCCCTCTACGTTTTGATCAAAAGCACTAGAGGTCAAAAATGACTTACACTAGATCAAATCCATGAAAAACCGACATTGGAACCCTTTCTCTTTTCTTTCTCACGGCAAGAACTCCAATAACTCTCAAAAGTTGAATAAAAAATCCTTTTGGTTACTTTTATAGATATTTTCTAAACAAATATCTAACTATATATATACACATATATATATATATAAAATTTAAAAATACATTTCAACATCTTTAATGACAAAAGTGAATATAATATTTTCTCACCACAAAATATATTTCGTTTAATGGTACACACCACAAATATTCACAACTCCTTTATGATAATTAAATAATAATAATAAAACCATAACAATATTACATGGTTACTAACGAGTCACAATTCAATCAATTGGGTCCAAATGAATGGAGTTTAATAATTTAAAATAAATCCCCAACTGAGATTAAAGTATAAATTCAATTTGATTCAATTGGTTACATGACAAGTAGATTAGTAACAAATAGTAAATATACAAAAATTATAAATATAATGAAATATTAAGTGGTAAGTAAAGTCACAATGTGTAGTAAGTAGAATCAAAACGAATAGTTAGTATTTTGCTTATAAATGGCAAGTACTTAATGATATTTTACCTATTACTCAATTAGACCTCAATTACTCATTAATCAAACTCTACTTATTACTCGTTCATGCTCTACTTACTATTCCATCAAACTTGACTTATGATTCAATCAAACATGGTTACTACTCAACAAAATCTAGTTATAATTAATTGGTAAGTAAAATAAAAATAAGTTGTAGGTAGAGCCACAATGACTGACAAATAATAAATAAAAAATATGAATTTTAAATTATTAAACAAAATGTAAGGTTGTGTTTGGTTTGTAATTCAAATCATGATTCCATACCTGTTATCAACCCTCTGTTTACTTACAGTTTTCAAATGATGATTCTAAATCAATTTCAAAACACATTTTGAAAACATATTTGGTAAACCAAAGAGTTTTTGAATTTTTGGCCTACCTGGTCGTCTGCCCAGACATCCGCCTAGACAGTTTTTGAATTTTTGGCCTACTTGGTCGTTCGCCCGAATATCCGCTTAGACAATTTTTGAATTTTTTTGTCTACCCGGTCGTCTCTTGAACGTCCGGCCGGTTGACCGGAACAATATTTTTTTTTAAATTTTATTTTAGTTTTAGCAATTGGGACCTATTATCTAGGAAAAAAAAATAATTTATATTTGTATTTGATATATTTTAAATGTAGAAAAAAAAAATTTTGAGACCAAAATGACAATTTTTTTTGGACATTTATTTAAAATTAACAAAAAAAATGAAATAAAAATTAATTTATCAGAGTAATTTTTAAAAAACAATAAATAATAATAATATATATTTTTTTAATATTTTAAATAAAAAATATTTTCAAAACTTTTTTAATTTTTTAAATAAAAAATTGTTTTTGTCAATAATTATTTTTTTGAATTGAATTTTAAAAAGAATTTGGTTACGAGCTTCGAATAGAATTTTTCATAGGGTTTTAAGTTGTGTATTTGATTATGAGTTATAAGTTTTTGAATTAAATTTTCAAAAGTCATAATCAAATAACTTTTCACAAACTCAAAACTTATTTCAAAAATTCAACACTCAATTCAAAATTCAATTTAAAACTCATAACCAAACAAATATTATTTTTTCAAATCATAATACCAGAATTCACAAACTCAAAATACAACTTCACACTCAAATTATAATTCCAAACAGAAACCAAACGCTACCTAAAAGTTTGCCTTCCATTTATAAAATCTAGCTGTGTTTGGTTTAACTTTCTAAAACTAATTTCACTCTTACATTCTAATGCCATGTTTGATTTAAGTTTTCAAATCATGGTTCCAAATCAATTTTAAAACACATTGTGAAAGCATGATTAGTAAACTAGAGAATTTTTAAATTTTTGGTCTGTCCGGTCGTCTGCCTGGACATCCTCTCGATATCCGGTTAATCGACTGGCCAGTTGGCTGGAATAGTACTTTTTTTTTCCTTTTGTTTTGCAATTGCCAATCGCCACCTGTTATTTGGGAAAAAAATTATATTGGTTTTTGATATTTTTTAAATATAAAAATTATTTTTTTAGACCAAAATGACAAATTATTTTTTTGAATTGAATTTTAAAAGCGTTTGGTTATGAGTTTTCAATAGAGTTTTGAGTTGTGTGTTTGGTTATGAGTTATAAGTTTTTCAATTAAATTTTGAAATATCAAACAACTTTTCTCATTTCATATGTCATATTAAAAATTTAAAACTCAATTCAAAACTCTTTTTAAAACTCATAACCAAACAAATTTTCTCTTTTTAAATTATAATTCTAAAACTCACAAACTCAAAATACAACTCTATTATTAAATCATAATTCTAAAACTCTACTAAACGCTACCTAAATCATCCTCTTTCATTTATTCTTTCTGAAAAATTATAGAAAAAAAACACAATCTTGTGCATTGTGTATGCAAATGAGTTGAGAGTTCTTCTATATTTTTCTAATTAACTATGTTCTTATATAGCAATTAATTTTTTAAATGTAGTATGTAAAAGAAAATAATTATTATACATTTATTCATTTATTACTATTAATAAATATTGACAAATGAGAGGTCTTTTAAAGTTATTTTATTCTATTTTATTTTTAATTTATACTTTACAATATTTTAGATATTAAAAAATATTATGAAAAAACTTATTAATTTTATGAAGAATTTTTTTTTCATTATGGATACTAAATTAATAAAAAAAATTATGAATTTATAAAAGTTTCTATTAGATTTTTTGCGATGGTGTAGGTATAAAAAAAAAAAAAACTATTTTAAATTATTTTTTTTAAAAATAAGTTTAAATAGCCTACAATTTAAATTTTTTTATTTGTATTAAAATAATGAATATTTTAAAAAAATAGTAAATTTTAACAAATTTTAATAAATTAATATTTATATGTCATATTTTACTTTTTACAAATCATAAGACAAAATATGGAGGGAAAATAATTAAATATAGTATGTCATTAGTATTTAAAATGCAAAAGAAGCCATGATTTTCAAAAAAATTAAGGTGACCTGTTTAGCAAGTAATATTTTAAATAGTAAGTTTATTCATAACAAATAGTAAATGAGTGAATAGCAAATAGTAAGTCAGTATTATTTTTTTTAATTTCAAAATTAAGTAAAAGTACTCTACTTTTTGGAAAATCACCTTACTTTTTCTACCTAGTTTTACTATCTATTTATCCAACAACTAACAAAAAGTCAAAAAGTAATCACTATTCACAAAAAAAAAAAACTAAATTTACAACAAAAAAAAAGTACAAGTCAAAAAGTGTATTGAAGTGATGTGCTATCTGCAATGCTGATACACATTAGACAGTCGGATGCACTTATCACGATACACATGACAATGTTGTTTGGTCCATGGGGGCCCATCATGGGGTCCTGTTTTGATAATCTGAACCATTCAATGTGTATAACTCGTCGAATACTATATGCTTGTAAAAAATCACATTGATTAGATATCGATAACTATATGATCAAATCAGTTTTGTAAAAACAAATTGGACGGTGAAGAAATTAACGGTTGACAAAAAACTAATTTGATCAGATAGTTATCGATATCCGATTAACATGATTTTTTACAGCCGTATAATACTCGACGAATTCTACATATTCAACGGTTCTGATTATTAAAACGGAACCCGTGGTAGGCCCCTACGGGATGAAAAGCATTGTCCATTCCGATCTTAAATTGTTGGCAATCTGCTCCTATACATGTTTGCTGCCCACCGTCTGGCTTCCTGGACAATCCAAGTTAGTAGGCATTTAGATATTGTAGGGATAAAATGGTAATTTTGCTATTTGATATAATATTTTAATACACAATTTTTCGTAAAAAGTCAAAAAGTTATTCCAAACAACGATCTTTTTTCCCTCTTCTTTTTTGTCTAAAAAGTCCAAAAGTGAACTTATTTAGCACATTCCAAACAACCCGTTATTCTATCTAATGGTTCATATTTTTTTATGTACCATACATGAAAACCACTTTCATGTATGGTAGAATTTTTCATATATACGGTTTCACGACTAGGGTTCGTGGAGTCTCCGTCAACACTGAAAATAAATTGATTTTTTGAAATAATCTAAAAAGAATAACAAAATTACAAAAATAAAATAAAAAATTAGGGCAAAATATTTTGATTTATGGGTAGGGAATAAATTTTAATTACAGTAATAATAAATAAAATTACAAAAGGGGTGAAAGCAATGCCCCTACTATTTTCCCATTTTCCTTTCTCTCCTCTTTTTTTTTTTTTTTTTCCAAATTTTACTGCTCCTATTCATTGCTAACTATTCCTCCTTACGAACCCTTCCCCAATCCTTTCCCACCACCCTAACCACAGTTACACCGTGTTATTTGCTCATCCTTATACCATTCATCTTGTTCTCAATATTTTTTTTTTTCCTCCCACTATTCAATCAACTACTAGCAATTTTCTCATTATAAAATCACTTCCTTTTCACTCTTTCCGGCACTATTAACTTGCACTCTACCTTTTTACTTTCTACTGAAGCCTTCATTTCCTTTCGTTACAAATTTTCCACCTACCATAGCTCCCATTGCTCTTCTTTGACGAAAATTGCATCTTTTCCCTATACAACTTCCTCACCCTACAAACCACCGAAAATCCATTACCTCTTTACTACTCCGTTACCTCTCTATCATTGAAATCCTATCTCCACCATTAAACAACCACAAAAGCATAAGAAAAAGAGATGTAAAAATATAGAAAAAATAATTATACTGTGTAAAAAAAGAGACATACAAAAGAGCCAGAAGATAAGAAAAAAACATTAGTTGATCGAGATAGAAAATAAAAATATATGACATTTGTATATATATAAATATAAATACAGTAGTTCATTAAATATGAGTAAATCACACCATGATGTTATTAGTATATCATAAAATGATTCAAATGACAATTTCATTGTATTAAAATACTCCTTGAAGTTTTTAATTACCAAAATGAGGCAAAGTTAATCCCATAATTTATAAATTTATTGCAAAGATGAAATCTTGAACTTTAGTCAATTTGAATTTGACAATTCTATTATAGTAGCTAAGGTTTTGAAGTTTGAGAGAGATGAGAAAGGGATATTGATAAAAAGTAAATTTGGCATATATATATGTTGGAAATGGTTATTACATTCTAGGTAAAATCAGAATTTTTTCCTAAGTTTGGTCTAATTTTTAGGTGGGCCCCGTGCATCGATTTACACGGGTCAAAGTGGTAACGCGTTCTATGCCGCGTTGTGATTCACGTGGTATATTTGGTTGCTCAAAACCATTACCGAGTGAATGGAAAATTGAAGCCAAAGTATGCTCCATGGAAATGGAGTTTTTTGTGAAAATTCCTTAAAGGTATTGAATAAGGCTTGTCCCACATTGATTTGGTGGGAAGTTTTGAAAGGGTTTATAAGGCATGGGTTTGGTCCTTGGGGTGTGCCCCAAGGGGTACCCAAGTGTTTTAGAGGGAGAGGTTATGGGCAAAATGGGCTAGACCCATTGGACCCAAAAATCACCACATACGCGGGTGCGTGGTGTGAAGTTGGATTTTTGTTCATCCAAACAGGGTCCTTCCCGTTTTCAAACAGAATTAAACTGGTCCGATTTTTCCTGTCCATCCAAACAGGGCCCTTCCCATTTTTTATCTGTTTGAATAGTTAACCCAACAGATTCAAATCTGTTTGAATTTAAACCCAACAGGTTTCATACCTGTTCAATTCAAAATCAAGAGCCACCTTTACATCTATAAATAGACTAGCCTCCCATTTGGATTGTGAACTCCAATTTTCGTACTCCATCCTCTCTATAATTCTCTCTGCATTTTGCTGCATTTTTATTCTAAAAGAAAGAGTGTAAACACTTAGTGTGTTCGTAAGGCAAACAATTTGTAGTGCTGCTATTGTTTGTAGAAGATCATTTCATCCTGGGAGATAGACGTCCAAATTCTGAAAGCACCGTAGAGAGAGGATTTAATCTTTCTTAAGGACACAGTGTTAAACACTGGACTTGATCAGAAAAATCATTCAAAGAAATTAAACAAGTAAGTTGTTTAATTTTATTCTGTTTTTTAATTTGTTTATTTAATCAGATTTTAATTTTGTTTTGTAACAAAATAAAATCTGTTATTTATTTATTTATTTTTATTTCGAGTTTGATTTTTGTAATCAAACATATTCTCCCATTTTCTTTATTTCTTTAATTCTAATTGTTGCTTTGTATACAGTAGAATTAATTTCTTTTAAATACAGTGAAGATTGTTCCTACAATCTTAAGACAGATTCCTTTTTGGTATCTTCATTGTATTTAATTTTCTGTTTTTCAAAGTAATATTCTGGTTGGAAAAACAAATAGTGATTTATGCTATTTGACAGATAGTAGTAATATACTGTCTCTTTTCTTTGACAACTAGTAGTACGATACTGGTGTCATTAACAATTTCAGAATATTATTTGGTATTACAGAAAATTATTTTGGTATTTTATTTTTCCTGTTTTAGTAACAAGGAAAATAACATTATTTTGTGTTATATTTTATTTTCTGGTTTTAGTGACTAGAAAATTAATTTGTGTTTTAATTTTTTCTGATTTTTGTAATCAGAGATTATGGCTACTACAATCAAATCGATTCCGCGTTGGTACTCCTGTTGTTACACCAACATCGGTCCCTATTCAGAACCATGTTCATGTACCAATCAATCACGGAGAAAAACCGGAAAAATTTAGCAGTACCGAGTTTAAGAGATGGCAACAGAAGATGCTGTTCTATCTTACAACTCTTAATTTGGCCCGGTTTCTCCATGAAGAGGCTCTAGCACTTAAAAAGGGTGAAAGTGATCGGTAAGTTGTTGCCGCTGTAGATGCTTGGAAACATTCAGATTTCCTGTGCAGAAACTACATCCTCAATGGCCTTGACAACATGCTGTATAATGTATACAGTCCTCTGAAGTCAGCAAAAGAATTGTGGGATTCTTTGGAGAATAAATACAAGACAGAAGATGCTGGCACGAAGAAATTTGTCGTCGGTAGATTTTTGGATTTTGTTATGGTCGACTCCCAAACGGTAATATCTTAAGTTCAAAGTTTTCAGATAATTTTGCATGATATTCATTCAGAAGGTATGTCTCTTAGCGAATCTTTCCAAGTCGCTGCTTTGGTGGAAAAGTTACCACCAGCTTGGAAAGATTTCAAAAATTATTTAAAACATAAACGCAAAGAGATGACCATGGATGAGTTAATTGTAAGATTAAGAATTGAGGAAGATAACCGAAAGGCTGAAAAGAGGAATGGAAAAAATCCCATTGAGTCCAAGGCTAATGTGGTTGAACAAGTTCAAAAACTACATAACAAAAAGATGAAGTTTACTGGAGATGGTCCTAAACAAGGTAACAACAATGGCAACAAGAAGTTCAAAGGAAAATGCTATAACTGTGGCAAGACTGGACATCGAGCTTCATTGCCGCCCCTAAGAAGGATCATGGAAGTACAAGCAAGAAGACCACCAATCAAGCCAATGTGACAGAATTGGATTACATCTCTGACGGAGTGAATGACATCAACCTCTCTGCTGTGGTGTCTGAGGCTAACTTGGTTGGAAATCCCAAAGAATGGTGGGTTGACACTGGTGCAACTCATCACATATGTGCAGACAAGAAGATGTTCACTACCTACAATGAGGCTGCAAATGGTGAACAACTTTTTATGGGAAATTCTTCTACTTCTACTGTGGCTGGACAAGGAAAAGTGATCTTGAAGATGATATCAAGGAAAGAACTAACCCTCAACAACGTACTGCATGTACCTGACATCCGGAAGAATTTAGTTTCTGGTTCTTTGTTAAGTAAAAATGGTTTTAGGCTTGTTTTTGAGTCTGATAAGTTTGTATTAACAAAGAGTGGTATGTATATTGGTAAGGGATACATGAGTGATGGTCTCTTTAAACTTAATGTAATGACAGTTGTACCAAAAGTTGCTATGAATGAGAATAACACATCTTTTGCTTATATTCTTGAGTCGAATTTATGGCATGGTAGATTAGGTCATGTAAATTATGATGCTTTATGAGATTAATTGGTTTGGATTATATACCAAAGTTTGAAATTAATCCTAATCATAAATGTGAAGTTTGTGTAGAAGCAAAACTAGCTAAGGCTCCATTTAAATCAGTTGAAAGGAAAACTGAACCTCTAGAATTAATTTATACTGATGTATGTGATCTAAAATTTATTCAAACTAGAGGAGGCAAAAAGTATTTCATAACATTTATCGATGATTGCATAAGATATTGTTATGTTTATTTACTTAGAAGTAAAGATGAAGCCTTAGAAATGTTTAAACTCTACAAAACAGAAGTTGAAAATCAACTTGGTAAAACCATTAAAATGGTTAGAAGTGATAGGGGTGGTGAATATGATGCACCATTAAATGAATTTTGTGCATAACATGGCATTATTCACCAAACTACAGCCCCTTATTCTCCACAGCAAAATAGAATTGCTGAAAGGAAGAATAGAACCCTAAAAGAAATGATGAATGCCATGTTACTAAGTTCAAGCTTACCACAAAACTTGTGGGGGGAAGCAATATTGTCTGCAAATTATGTTCTTAATAGAATACCCCACAAGAAAACTAAAAGCATTCCTTATGAATTATGGAAAGGTCGACCACCTTCCTACAAATACTTGAAAGTGTGGGGGTGTTTGGCAAAAGTTGAAGTTCCTGTTCCTAAAAAGACAAAGATTGGACCAAAAACAGTAGACTGTGTGTTTATTGGTTATGCTCAGAATAGTAGTGCATATCGATTTCTGACTTATAAATCAGAAATACCTGATATAAATGTGAACACTATTATAGAGTCAAGGAATGCTGTGTTTTTTGATCATGTCTTTCCTTACAAGAAAGGACAGGAATTAAGTTCACAGAAAAGAACTTATGATTGTACACAAAGTCAAGAGACTAATGACAATCAAACACAAGAGACTAGTAATGGTCTCAACCAACAAGATTTAACTGATGATGAACCAAGACGAAGTAAGAGAGCGAGAACATCAAAATCCTTTGGTCCAGATTTTCTGACATACTTGTTAGAAAATGAACCTCAAAACTTTAAAAGACAATGACAGTCTGAAGCACCTTTGTGGAAAGAGGCTGTTAATAATGAAATTGAATCCATTATGCAAAATCATACTTGGGAATTGGTGGATCTTCCACCAGGTTCAAAACCTCTTGGATATAAATGGATATTCAAGAGAAAAATGAAAGCCGATGGTTCAATTGACAAGTATAAAGCAAGACTTGTAGTTAAAGGTTACAGACAAAAAGAAGGTCTGGATTATTTTGACACATATTCCCCTGTGACAAGAATAACATCCATTCGCATGCTTATTGCTATAGCAGTGTTGTTTAATTTAGAAATACATCAAATGGATGTTAAGACAGCTTTCTTAAACGGTGATCTAAATGAAGAGATCTATATGGAACAACCCAAAGGGTTTGTAGTATCAGGGCAAGAAAAGAAAGTTTGTCGACTTGTAAAATCCCTTTATGGATTAAAACAAGCACCTAAGCAATGGCATGAAAAATTTGATCATACAATGCTTACTAATGGGTTTAAGATAAACGAATGTGACAAATGCGTCTATGTTAAAAACACTGACCAAGGATATGTCATAGTTTGTCTTTATGTGGATGACATGCTCATCATTGGAAGCAGTCAAAACATGATCAAATCAACTAAGCAAATGCTTAACAAAAGATTTGATATGAAAGATATGGGGGTCGCAGATGTTATATTAGGAATGAAAATTACTAAAACATCTGACGGATATGCATTATCTCAATCTCATTATATTGAGAAAATACTTGATAAATTTATCAAGAATGATTTGAATTTAGCTAGAACACCAGAGACATCGGGTCTTTATTTATCGAAAAATAAAGGTGATGTAGTGTCTCAGTTAAAATACTCCCAAATTATTGGAAGCCTAATGTACCTAATGAATTGTACTCGTCCTGATATAGCTTATGCTATCAATAAATTGAGTAGGTACACTAGTAACCCTGGAGAAGACCATTGGATAGCGATCATTCGAGTTCTTAGATATCTAAGATTTACTCGTGATCATGGTTTGAACTTTACTCGATATCCAACAGTACTCGAAGGTTTTTGTGATGCCAATTGGATATCAGATACTAAAGATTCAAAATCCACTAGTGGATATGCCTTTACTCTAGGAGGCGCTGTTGTTTCTTGGAAGTCCACGAAACAAACTTGCATCGCACGATCCACAATGGAATCCGAGCTCATTGCTTTAGACAAAGCAGGTGAAGAAGCAGAATGGCTTCGTCATTTCTTAGAAGACATTCCAATGTGGCCAAAACCTGTGCCAGCTATGTGCATTCATTGTGATAGTCAATCTGCAATAGGCAGGGCATAGAATCATATGTATAACGGTAAATCACGACATATTCGTCATCGACATAATACCGTTAGGCAGTTGTTGTCAAACGGAATAATCTCAATAGATTATATAAAATCTAAAGAGAATATTGCGGATCCGTTAACAAAAGGTTTGACAAAAGAGCTAGTGTATAGTTCATCAAAGGGAATGGGATTAAAGCCTATTACATAAGAGTCGTCATAATGGTAACCCTACTTATATGACTGGAGATCCCAAGAACTAAGTTCAAAGGGACAACTAAGTTATGTATGGCTCGTCATAAATCACCAAGGGATTAAAATTCCCTACCCATTCCTATGGTGAGAGTGATATCTGCAACATATGTTGTCTGTAGGGGCATAAGGATAAGCTTTGCTTTTAATGATTACTTATATCTTTATTAAGGCATAAAATCAAGACGAGTATGAGAAGATACTCACAATAAGAATCACCTATATGAGTGTTGAACTGGGGCCGGTTCTATGAGAATGAAAGAGGCTACATTCTCTAGAAACACTCATGAAAACCAGGAGCGTTCAAGGCCAAAATGAACACAACAGTGAGAACCACGATGTGTTAGAAGATATTTTGTGTGAAATCTATTGTCTTGGCTTACACAAACGGCTGAACAATTCAAGGCATCGCGTCCATTGGTTAGCCAGTAAGTCTGATAGGTTATCACTAAGGAAGGTTCAAGGCCGAAAACTACTTATCCTGATGCAAGATATTTTTCGACTTATACTCTTTCGTTAAGTCTGCATATTGTTGCATTTCCGTTATCATCAAATTCCATTCATGTGGGGGATTGTTGGAAATGGTTATTACATTCTAGGTAAAATCAGAATTTTTTCCTAAGTTTGGTCTAATTTTTAGGTGGGCCCCGTGCATCGATTTACACGGGTCAAAGTGGTAACGCGTTCTATGCCGCATTGTGATTCACGTAGTATATTTGGTTGCTCAAAACCATTACCGAGTGAATAGGAAATTGAAGCCAAAGTATGCTCCATGGAAATGGAGTTTTTGGTGAAAATTCCTTAAAGGTTTGAATAAGGCTTGTCCCACATTGATTTGGTGGGAGGTGTTTGGTCTAATTTTTAGGTGGGCCCCGTGCATTGATTTACACGGGTCAAAGTGGTAATGCGTTCTATGCCGCGTTGTGATTCACGTGGTATATTTGGTTGCTCAAAACCATTATCGAGTGAATGGGAAATTGAAGCTAAAGTATGCTCCATGGAAATAGAGTTTTTGGTGAAAATTCCTTAAAGGTTTGAATAAGGCTTGTCCCACATTGATTTGGTGGGAGGTTTTGAAAGGGTTTATAAGGCATGGGTTTGGTACTTGGGGTGTGCCCCAAGGGGTACCCAAGTGTTTTAGAGGGAGAGGTTATGGGCAAAATGGGCTAGACCCATTGGACCCAAAAATCACCACACGTCTTGTGGCCACGCCATCGTCCGTCGATTGGGTGGATTTGGAGTCTTGGTGCGTGGTGTGGTTGAGGTTGGGCTTGTTTCTACCAATACTAATCTTTTTGGGCCAGAAACATTTGAATTTAATTCAAATAAACTGGTTTGGATTTTTTGTTCATCCAAACAGGGCCCTTCCCGTTTTCAAACAGAATTAAACTGGTTCGGTTTTTCCTGTTCATCCAAACAGGGCCCTTCCCAGAATTAAATTGGTTTGGATTTAATGTTCATCCAAACAGAGCCCTTCCCGTTTTTTATCTGTTTGAATGGTTAACCCAACAGATTCAAATCTGTTTGAATTTAAACCCAACAGGTTTCATACCTGTTCAATTCAAAATCAAGAGCCACCTTTACATCTATAAATAGACTAGCCTCCCATTTGGATTGTGAACTCCAATTTTCGTACTCCATCCTCTCTATAATTCTCTCTGCATTTTGCTGTATTTTTATTCTAAAAGAGAGAGTGTAAACACTTAGTGTGTTCGTAAGGCAAACAATTTGTAGTGCTGCTATTGTTTGTAGAAGATCATTTCATCCTGGGAGATAGACGTCCAAATTCTGAAAGCACCGTGGAGAGGACAAATCTGTCTTAAGGACACAGTGTTAAACACTGGACTTGATCAGAAAAGTAATTCAAAGAAATTAACCAAGTAAGTTGTTTAATTTTATTTTATTTTTTAATTTGTTTATTTAATCAAATTTTAATTTTGTTTTTGTAACAAAATAAAATCTGTTATTTATTTATTTATTTTTATTTCGAGTTTGATTTTTGTAATCAAACATATTTTCTCCTTTTCTTTATTTCTTTAATTCTAATTGTTGCTTTGTATACAATAGAATTAATTTCTTTTAAATACAGTGAAGATTGTTCCTACAATATATACATATATTTTTTTTTAAAAGAGAGAATTTATTTATTTTTCATCAATTTTACTTGACAAAAATATACAAGTAGTTTAGATTGGAAAAAAAAATTCAAAAGATTATGATTTAAATTTATAAAATTAAAAATTAGAAATAATTTTATTTTCAGAGTCAAATCCAAAGATTATTTTTGTAATTTTCTTTAAAAAAAATTAAATAACGATATAACCAAACTTCGTTAGTTGACGTAACCCTTGACAAATGGAGGAAAAAATTGAGAAGAATAACATCTCAGTGAGACAGATTTTCTTTTTCCTTTTACACAAACATGTCATAACTTTTCAGTTGCACTTCACAACAGAATAATTTGTATTCTACATATTTTTATAATTTTTTTCTCTGTTCTATTGTGCTATAATTCCACAGAAAATTATACGCAGCTAACTACAAACCTTAGGGAGGATATGTAAAGAAAAATTTTAATATACACCTCTTTAAAAAGGGTGTATAATATGCACCTCTAATTATGTTATTTTTTCCTTAATTATGATCAATTTTTTCTTTAATTATGATATAATTTTAGTTATGACTCATGAGTTTTTTTAGTTATGTCTCATATTATGTTTAATTATAATATTTTTTATTTCTTTTAGTTACGACTCAAAAAAATTAAAATTACGTCATTTTTTTAATTATAAGGAATACCAACAATAGTGTTTCCGTATGTAAATCATAGAACAACAGAGGTATTAACGTATTACTCAAAAACCTCAAGGACTTCCAATGTAATTTGTCAAAAAATTTCTTTCCTCTTTCCAGATCACCCGATCATCGAAGCCGAGTGTAGGTTCAACTGGTTTCTTTGGAGGTTCAACTAGTTTGCTTCTCTGCAATCTCTCATTCAAAGCTATTTGAGCTGAGAAGTTAGCGAGCGAGCGAGAGAGAGAGAGAGAGAGAGAGAGAGAGTAGATTTTAAGAATATGCCTCCGAAGAAAAAACTCTGTAGAAATTTTCAGAGTGGAAGGTACGCCATTTATCTTCACCGTCCTCTTCTATGGTTTCTCGGTTGTTTTCTATTTTTTCTTCGAAACTACATTAGGGCTTCATACTCATAAACAGTATTTTATCTTTTCAATTTCAAAAATCAATTCATGCCTTTTTTCGTTTAATTTTATTTATTTTGCAGTTGTCAGTATGGTGATCGGTGTAAGTTTCTTCATGTAGCTCAACAACAACAACAGCCTAAACCTAATGTTTTTGGATATGGTGCGCAATCTACCACACCTTTTCATCGCTCAAATTCACAACAGCAGCAGCAAAAGCCCAATCCTTTTGGATTTGGTGTTCACGGCAGCTCTCAGCCAAGAGTGCCCAATGATTTTGGATCCAAACAGAACCAGTTCAAGGTTCTTTCTTTGTTTCCCTCAATTTATGTTGCTATGTATTAGAACTGCTACATTTTTATTTGGGTAATTTACACTGACTTCTACTGAAGTTTGATGAATATACCAATAAGTCCTACAAGTTTGACATAATTACATTGGACTCCCTTAAAGTTTTAAAGTTTGAATTATTGCAGTTGCTTAGGATGCCCTTTTTTAGCTTCTAGGGTCTGTTTCTTAGTTCACAATCACTCTTACTGACTGGAATCAAAGAATTAGTAGGTATTTTCTGTCCAAAATGGGAATGGCCTAGGGTTATGAACTTATAATATATAATCTGATGATTGAGTCGATTCCAGGATTATAAGTTCATTCCATACCGGACTTGACCGGAATAGGGAGAAGGGGTTATTCGAGTGTATCTAAATAGATAATTTGTTTACATATGGATCCCTACATTTCATTTATTAGAATTAGGAATAGACGTCACATAACACTTGCTCCCTTTTTCATCAGTAATTTGTTAGTCATATGAATAGAAAATGATATTGTCACATCTTTTCTACTGAAATATATACTTTATTTTGTTTGTCTTTGTATTTTCACACTATCTATATCAATTTTGGTCACTTTAGTCATATTAAAAGGAAGGTCAGTCTAGGGGAGTCAATGTAATTAACCCTTTTTATTTAATTTTTTGATGTAATATGTAATTATGTATAATGTCAGTGAAGTCATGGCATGTTTCTCTGCCGAGTAACTTGGTGTAAAAACTTACAGGGACTTGTGTTTATATTCTTATTGCTTGAAATTATTTTCTTGTGCATCAGCCTTTTGAAAATAAGTGGACCCGTAATGGTGGCTCGCAAGTGTCACGACAACCAGATAATCAGCCTCCGACAGCTAATCATAAGTGAGTGCTTGATCAATGGCTTTTTACTTCTCTTTTTGCAGCTTTACATCTTTGCTGAATATGTTATTTCATATTCTTCATTGGTTGATGCAAAATACCTGATCAAATACAATTTTCTTGCACATGAAGATGCACAGATCCTGAGTCATGCAAACAGCAAATAGTTGAAGATTTTCAGTATGAGAGACCGCTTTGGAAGCTTACATGTTATGGCCACAATAAGAGGTATAGATTACTAGCAATGTTTCCAACAGGCATTTTGAGAAAGTTGGGATTTCAGACTTATACTAAGAGTTCGAATTCTAAATTTCCTTAAGAGGTATATATTACTAGCACGGGGCAACCATTGGTTCAATGGTAAAACCTTGGCCTAATAACCTTGAGGTTATAGATTCAAGTCATGGGGCAACCGCTTTGTGCATTATGTCAAAGGTTAGGTGTGTATCCAATCTTTCCCCTCTCAAACACATATTAATGTGTACTAATTGGGCATTGTTTTTAGGTATATATTACTAGCAATGTTTCTCACAGGCATTTTGAGAAAGTTGGGATTTCAAACTTCCACTAAGAGTTTGAATTCTAAATTTAGTTGGGAAAATGTTGTGCATAAATTGATGAGAAGAACTGGGGAACAAATCGTACTTGGGGAGAGTATTTTTTCCTTTTTTGGGGAAGGGAAGGTGATGCGGAACACCTATTAACAAACGTCTTATTGGAAGGGATGTGCTTTAAACATTTTTCAAGTCTACTGTATTCTGCTACTTTGTTGTCATCATCAGCATAACAATCAGCATAACTATCAAATTACTTTGTTTGCAGTTCTCCATGTGACATCATTGGTGATGTTAGCTACGAAGAGTTGAGAGCAGCAGCATATGATGATGCTAAGTGTGGATTGAGCTTGCAGTCAATTGTAAGAATATAAGAAATGCCACATTTGACACTACTATACTTCATAAATTACAGCTTACTTACCGTTAACATTATATTTGGTGCAATCTTCAAAATGGACCTTCTGTTGCATTCTAAAATTCATTACTTGCTGCTACATCAAAGTAGATACCAAGTTTCATATGCAAATGAAATTCGAAAAATTGGAGCTTTAATTTTAAACTTCTGGTCTTGTATCTACACCAAAGTAGATACCAAGACACACAATCTTGTGTGCTTGCACCTCCCCCTTTAGGAATGGGTGGATATACCGCTCATGCTAACAGCCAGCGGCAGTGTTAGTAGTAAGATTTGGTGGTTTAACCTTTTAAAAATGGTATTAGACCCCACTTAGCCTTTAAAAGAGTATTGGCCATCATAAAAAGTGCTAGTTTTTCTTTAAAATTTCCTGCAGCTATTTTTTCATAATGTTATATACTTGTTAGATGTATCAATGATGTGTAAGTACATTTTGATGAATAAGCTACTGGATAGATAGCTTTCTTCATCGACCAATCATTGATCTTGTCTTGCTGCAGGTTGAGAGAGAAAGGAATTTACTCAATGCTAAGTTGCTTGAATTCGAAAACCTACTCCGTAATCCTTATGCAGTTCCACAAAATCCTTCTATTGCTATCCAAAGTGCTTTTCCTGGGGCCACTCCAAGTGTCTCTTCAATGACTGCTCAAAATAGCAACCCTCCTTCAGTTTCAAGTTTCAGTCAACTCGGTGCATCACTTAATATGGGGTTTGGAATGAGGCAAGATTTTCTCCCGACATCTGAATTTATATTTAGCTGTCTTCTTGCTAATGATGGAATCTGTTGATTTATAGGGCAGCTTTAGTGTTCTTATGTTGTTGCAAGGGTTATTCAAACTCTTGTTTCAAAGTCTACCCTTTGATTTTGTTAACTTAGTTGGGTTAATTTTTCAGGCCTGCTACTCCTACAAATAATGCTTTTGGTTCCACTCAAATTTCCAGTCAGACTACTAGTGTGTTTGAAACCAACAACTCGCCATTTGGAATTTCAGGTAAGACTTGAAGCTTATAATGTTACACACTAGAATGCTTTATGTTTGTGCGCTGCCTATAACTCAGTCATGTGGTAGGTTTATTTGGCGGTCAACTTCGTAACCAGTCATTTGGAAGTTCCTTTGCCTCCACTGCTGCAAGCTTCAGCAACAGTGCCGTTAGTGCTGAACGAAACCCATTTTTTACTTCGGCAGTGTCACCACAAGTTCCAAGTTCAGCAAGTTTCCAGTCATCCATAGTTCCGAATGGGCCAAACTCTGCCTCTACTGCAGTTGAACAATTATCTGTGAATGTAGACACAATGTAAGTTCTTGGATTTTTTTTTCTCAACCCAAAAAAAATAAAAAAAATCAGTTATGAAGTTTTGGATTGGAAGTACATATATTAACAATTAAAATCCGTATTCTATTAAAGAACTGAACCAGAAGAAAGCCAGCAATCCCTAGTTCCCTCTATTTGGGTTTGGCTTTACTGACTTAAAGATCCATTTATATTAAAATTGTTTTACTAACTATTATCATCCTGGATCCAACCTTAAATTGGGTTCAAAATTTTGATGTGGCTGAAAATGATCCCATCATAAAGCTTAATTGATGTAAACCTACCTTTTGCTCATGTAGTCTAAGATCATGAAAAGGAGCATGCTATATCTTTTTGTATTTTATGATAAAAGTTGATGTGAACCCTTTCTATGGGAAAACTTGGGGATCCCAAATTACACTGGTTGGTCAACCTCGAGTTAGTTTTCACCGTTTAGATTCATTTAGGATCAGATCCTGTCATAATCAAGCACCATTGATTCATTTCTTACTGCCTTGACTCTGTATTTTTTATTCTGGTGTCTCTAGCCTTGTCATTTTTTGTATTAGTGTTCTTTGGATATGATCCTAGATCTGATCTATAATTTGTAGGATTTTTTTCTTCTAAACTGTGAACAATTTATTATATGCTTGTTATTACCTTTAGGCCATGTTTGTTTGGGCGGACTGGATTAGCATTCCCATGACTAATAGTCTTAGGACTACGAATCCGTTGGATTATGTATCCCATCTTAACTAATAGTCAAGTTTAAAATAATTAGTCCGTATTTTAATTGTTTAATCAAACATTGGATTAATAATTTTATTGGACTATTAGTCCAATCCCAAGCTCATGTCCACCTAAACAAACATGGCCTTAGTTATTTTCCCATCCTGTAGTGATAATATGACAAGGAAGAATGGTGCAGTGGATGATGCTATCTGGTTGAAAGAGGAATGGAATCCTGGAGAGGTAAAAGACTGTTCATTTGACATTTATATTGGTGTTCATGCTTAATTTTCCTTTAGCATTATTATTTTTCAAAAGTTCTTTTTTTGAATTTTTCCCATGGATCCAATCGAAAGTTAAAGACCTTCATGGCAATAATAAGTGTTTGCACATTGTTTTATTCAAGATCCATTTCGAATCATTACTATTAATGCTTTGGAAACTCGTACATTATGCATTAATTGTATATATATTTTTTTCTACTTTCAGATTCCAGAAGAAGCACCTCCGGACAAATACATATTCTAGGGTTATTTTAGAATTAGGCATGAAAATGGTTGAAATATGAACACATTCGGATCGGTAATCACTGTCAGCAGAAATCTAACCTCGGCTTCATGGGGGGTGATTAATTTTCAAAAGAAGATGGTGACCATGTTGTGCAGATTGCCGACTGGTTTTGACGTTCCACTGGGAGTATAAATTAAATTCAATCCAAGGAGGTAATTCCAGTGCCTTTTGGTAATTCGATTATGTTGGTGAGGAGGAATGAGATTTGAATGTTAACATGGTTCTAAAGTCGTGGGATGTTGATTGTAATCTTTTATCCACAGTAATCTCTCTGATTCTGCATAATTATCTCCTTAATTGGTGGTTTTACTTGTACTAATATACGAGTGCTCATTCATGTTCATATGTTAAATTGCTTGCTCTTCACTTATGTGTGAATGTTTTGATTTCAAACATGCAATCAAAGCAGACAATAAATTATGTATTCTAACTTTATTGCCTATTTGAGAATTAAAATACATGTGTTGCGATGTATTGAGAATATAAATAATATTAATTATTTATTTTTTTCCCTCAATTATTGATTATAGTACTTGAATTATTGATTTTGGTGCTAAGGAGAATCGTATATTAAAGGAGTTTATAAATTAACAAAGGATTATTTTGAAAAGAAGTTATAATCAATTTTTTTAAAAGTCTGATTAAAAGTTTTTGTTTTTGTGAGAGAGGATTATAATCCATTTTTTAAAAGATCCAAAAATACTTGTGGTTCTCGTTGCAAGACACAGTGCCTTGGATTTGTGGGCAAAAAGCTGGTTAAAAATTCTCAATGGACAGCAGGAACTCATATATTTGATTGAAACGAAGGTCATCATGACTTGTGAATCATGAGTTGTACTACTCATGACTTGTGAATCATGACTCATTTTATATTCAGTAGGTATGTGCCGCCATGGATGGCACTTTTGCCAAAGTCATACCTAATTTTTTTCCGAATAAAGAATTGTGATTCGAATTTTAGGCGCTCCGAATGCTCATGTCCAAAACGATGTTGTTTTGGGCATTAGTTTTTTTTTTTTTTTTTTCTTCCTTTTTGTCATTTTCGACCTCCAGAGACTTCTGAGTTGCAGAGGGAGAGGGAGAGGGAGAGAAAGAGAAGAGAGGGATCATGCCTCTGGCCATTTTTGACCTCTCGCCGTCCTCGTTCATCGCCTCCAGCAGCCGTCGCAGCTCACAGCTCGTCCGCTCGCCCGCTGATCGTCGCCTCTGCCATCGCCGATTTTGCCATCACCGATCTCCGCCTCCAGTCCATTTTTTAGGCCCCTTTCAGTCCCCCTCACCCTCCCCCTCCTCCTCCTCTGCTTCGTCTTCTTCGTTCTTCTGTCTGAAAAAAAAAAAAAAAAAAACGACAAAAACGACGTCGTTTTCGTTTCGGAACAGATTCGGGACAGTTCATTCAAGCTCCGAATCACAACTCTTTTTTTGCTCACTTTGACCCCTTCCAAGTTTGGATTTTTCTATTCAATTGTGATAGGCACTTCACATGTACATGATCTTTACAAATTTTATTCTCATCTCAATCATGAGACCATATGTATGAGTGGATCATACATATATTTCAAAGGTTAAGATCAAATTATGAGTCATAATACCCTTAAAAAAAAAGGATTTCAAACATTTTTCTTTTCTATTTCCTCATACCAAAAAAACCCCAAAACAAAATCAATTACTTTGTTGAGTTTCTATTTTTGAAATTTACGTTTTAAAAAATTTTACCTTTTCACTTTTCGTTTTTCGTATTTTTTTATTTTCACTTAATTTTTTTAACTCTTTTAAGTAATCTTTTAAATGTTTAAATACACTTGACATAAATATATTTAAAAAATATAATATTTGTGATTTTTTTTAAAAAAAAATTCACTAAATATCAAAAGTATATAAAAAAAATATATATAAAAATTCAATATATTTTTCATATTTTTGTATATTTATTAATTTTTTTAAAAAAAATTTCACGAATATTTTATTATTTACATACATCTAAGTAAGGTGTAACGCCCTCAAAATAAACCCATAAATCAAATATTCTTAACATGCTTAGATATAAAAGAATAAAGCATAATTTCATATCATCAGAGTATTCATTACAGAATGTATTACATGTTGACAATAAAAGTAAATGCCCTACAGGCTTACAACTTTCCAAATTAACACTTGGTTACAAAAGGAGAGTACTAACTGTACACAAAATAAGCCATTGGCTTGATATACATGTAATACAAAAGAAATAATCACAAAAGATGTCCCAGCCACTAAGCCTCTCAAGCTACGTCCTTGGAGGTGGCATGTTACCTGTACCTGAAAATAATGTCCCATATAGGGTGAGCCAACGCCCAGTAGAGATATGCTAAACATACTATGAGCAATAACTAAAACATTAGCATTTGATAAATGTTTAACTCACTTAAATCAATTCACAATCCATTTCAATTACATGACCATTGTGTCCATGTTTCATCTAATTTTCCATTTCTTATCCAATTTCTCAACTCATAACCCTAGTTCAGAACCTGGCCATATACTTTAAACAAGATTACGTCTCACATCAATAATTCTTTTATTTTATCAATTCAAATGAGATAATGACTCATATCAAAACGCTTCCATAAGCATCAATAGATGCACAGATTTACTGTATCAATAACACATAAAACACTTCTATACTTCACAAATGATACACAGATTTGCTGTATCAATAATTCAATAGATACACATATTTGCTGTATCAATGGAGTCCATCCCCTATCTCCTCTCACACAACATCCGGTTCAGGAGTCCATCCTCTATCTTTTCCTAAACCGTGGAGTACATCCCCTATCTCCTCCCACATAATACAATGTATATAAACACATATCATATACATAATCAATTAATACATAAATTCAATGCATTATTCCAATCGTCATATTCGATGACATATTCAATTGATTAGTTTTAGTTTGCCTAATCATCATGCATTGTCTATAACAATCAAAACTATTCTCCACCGATAGCCCAAAGCAGTTATTTCTAAACAGATAATAAATGCCTCAACAGATATATAATCTCAACATTTTTAAAGTTAGCGATTAACAAATCCAACTCCACCATTCTAACTCATAATAGGCCAATTCCATTATTTCCAACTCAATTTCACATTTTCATAACAATTATCATTAATTATACTAATGACCCAAATGCACCCAAACATGGCATTTTTTTTCTTTTTTTTCAATATTGACCCAAAGGTCCAAATATTATCAACAACATCAATACTATCATTTTAAGACCCAAAATACACATTTATGAGTCAAAATAACAAAACCCCTTTTTTGAAAATAACACATTTCAAATCTTAACTTTCCAAATCAACCCATCTATACAAATAACTCAATGTCTATGTTAAAGCACATAAGAATGAGTAGGAATTCCTACCTTAAGTTCGGAGCTCAAAGGAAGATGATGAAGAAGTTGAAGATGCTCCAAAACCCAAGATTTTTGGATCAAAATATAGCCCTCGACAATCCCCACAATTTTTACAAAAGCCCAAGATGAGGAAATCATTCATACTAGATCAATCCCTAGAGAGAAGGTAAGGTTTTAGAGAGATGAGCTCTCAAATCTGGGTTTGGGAAAGTAAGAGAGAGAAAGAGAGTTGAAAAAGTGATCCAAAAAGTTGAAATACGGATTTATATAAAAGTCGCCCCGCTTGAGCGTGGAAACCCCCGCTCGAGCGTTAGACACAGACTCACGCTCGAGCGTTAAAAGCGCTACTCGAGCGTCGATTGCACACTTCCAGAAGTTTTGCAGACCATGGTCCCCACTTGAGTGTCAAACTCCCCGCTTGAGCAGAGAGACAAAATCAAAGGGTCACGCTAGAGCGTCAAAACTTTCGCTCGAGCGTCTGAAGACCTGCAGACAAAAGTACTGGGAGATGGAAATTTACGCTCGAGTGGAGAAGCAACAACGAAGGGCCCGCTTGAGTGTCAAAAGCCCCGCTCGAACGTGAAGGCCAAATTCTGGGCATCAACCAATGGTTCCAAAGCACAACCAACTTATTTCAAACCTGCCCAACACAACCCAAGACTCAAATAGAAAGAGTAAGGGAAAGAAATGAGAATGAGACAACAACACAACCACAGAACCAAGTCCGGAATACAATATACAAAGGAAAGGAAAATCGGGGTCGCTATAACCTTCTCCCCTTAAAGAATTTCGTCCCCGAAATTAAGTACAAGTTTTCAAAAAAACAAGTTTTTTTTAATTCTCAACAACATTACAATTCATTACCCAACAACTTGCTCATTACCGGTCATTCCATCTCTATTCAAGAGGCATTTCACAATATATACTCAATATGCATTATTAGCATGCTTTCCTTGAAATTTACAAATCTCAACACATATTTCACAATTCTATATCATATTCAATATTCATGATATTCTTCCATTTCTACCATACGTTTAACATATGTAATGTTACATTAAACTTCCATTTCAAGGTAAATTCCAAAATATTTCCATAAATCCAAAACATATACGATGTTTTACAACTCAAGACATAATTAATGCTCTTAAGGTTCATCAATACTACAAAATTTCCAATGTATGATTAAACATTTACAAACAAGTCTGGATATTTCTCACGGACATCTACCTCACGTTCCCAAGTGGCTTCCTCCACTCCGTGATGTTTCCACAAAATCTTTACCAAGGGAATGGTCTTGCCTCGCAAGACTTGATCCCACCTATCCAAGACCCGAACCGGTCTCTCCTCATATGAGATATCCTCGTCAATCTCCAAATCGGTCCAATCTAGCACATGGGACGGATTCGGCTCATACTTCCGAAGCATATTAACATGAAACACATCATATACCCCGGACAACTGCGGCAGTAAAGCTAAACGATAGGCAACCTCCCAAATCCTCTCAAGGATCTCAAAGGGACCGATAAACTGAGGGGACAACTTCCATTATTTCCAAACTTCATCAAACCCCGCCTAAGTGATATTTTCAGAAAGACATGATCACTCGTCTCAGCCAAAGGCCTCATCCTACGGTCGGCATAACTCTTTTGGCGACTTTGGGCTGTAACAAGCCTCTTACGAATAAGCTCAACCTTCTCCGTCATTTCCCTCACCAACTCCGGGCTTAACAAAGGTACATCACCCACCTCGGCCCAACAAACTGGAGACCTACACAGTCAGCCATACAAAGCCTCAAACGGTGCCATACTGATACTCGACTGAAAACTATTGTTGTAGGCAAACTCCACCAAGGGCAAGTGCCTCTCCCACGACCCACTAAAGTCAAGGACACAACCTTGAAGCATATCCTCAAGGATCTGAATAGTACACTCGGACTGCCCGTCAGTCTGAGGATGATAAGCCGTGCTAAAGGTCAATCTAGTACCCAAGACACTCTGCAAACTCTGCCACAACCTAGCAGTGAAGCGTGGATCTCTATCAGAGACGATTGACACTGGGACCCCGTGCAACCTCACTATGTCCCGAATATACAAGTCAGTAAGATAGTCTACCGAATCTCTCACTCGCATAGGGATAAAGTGCGCCGACTTAGTCAACTGGTCTACAACCACCCAAATAGCGTCACTACCCCGCTGAGTCCTCGGAAGACCTACAACGAAGTCCATAGTGACATGCTCCCACTTCCACTCGGCAATAGGCAAGGGTTGTAACAAACCCGCTGGCCTTTGGTGCTCGGCCTTCACTTGCTGACAAGTAAGGCACTTCGATATAAAAACTACCATATCTCTCTTCATACCCCGCCACCAAAACTGGCGACCCAAATCAGGATACATCTTGGTGCCTCTCGGATGCACCGCAAGGCGTGAATGGTGAAACTCTCGGAGTACCTCATCTCGACAAGACTCCGGCACAAACAAACGGTCTCGGTATCTCACACTCAGGTCAGGATACACAGCCAAACCCCTCTCAGCCTTCCCACTGGAGATCTTCTCTCAAAGGGACTCTATCTCAAGGTCACCTCTCTGTGCCTCTAACACTCGGTTCACAAGTGTAGGCTGCGCAATAACAGAAAATAAGGCCACAGCCTCAACGGATTCGCCCAGAAGCAAATCAAACTCGCCAAGTGCACCCAACATCTCTGTAACATGCCCAGGGGGTACCCGCGCGCGTTAAATAGTTCAGACTCCCGAGATCTCTTTGATTTAGTCTCACGAGTGCAATGTGAAACGCAGACGAGAGTCTAGATTTGGCAACTTTTATTGAAAATCCATTTTATTGCAATTTTGTCAAAAATGGACTGGGTCATCAGATTTCAGAGTCGCCACCTAATATTTTGAGAAATTAGGAAACCCATGACTCGGTGTCAAGGCCACTGTTCGTCGTAACCAAGGATGCTTGGCTCGGAACCTTAGGTATGAGAGGGGAAGGTCAATAATGAGCACTCCTGCTTACCCGATCAAAAGATCGGCCTCTACTAAACCATGATATGACTTTTATTTTCTTTATATGTTCATGTTCTGATTATTGAATAAATCTTAAAATTTACTATGTGAAGCATACAAGTATAGACTAGTTTGCTCAAATTGGAACAATTCAACTTCATGTTTGTTTTTCGAAAAGGGTTTGAATTTGCCACCTGACAAAGTAGGCTTAAAGTTTGTGAATTTGCCACTACAAAGTGGGCTTAAAACGTACAGTCGTTGAATCATTCCAATTCAGGCAACAAGCCTTCATCCACAGGCATTCAAACAGTTTATCATTTAATTAATTAGCCTCATGGTAGGATGCTAAACATAATAAGAAAATCACACACAAATGGGATGCTAAAGCATAAAAACTCACAGATTTACCGACGTCCCTCGAACAGTTACAAAACAAAGTTAGTAAAATATGCATGATCTTATATACAGAATCCTAATGCAATTCACTCATGAGATGTAACTAAAGATTCGGCTTCTAAGATATGGCATGTGAATCATCTCAAGAACATGAGGTAGCGCATAGAATCACAGAAGAATTGATTAAATCCACCTATGTAAATGTAGCTGAATCTTAATGCATGAGACATAAATGTAAAGCATGGATATGCATGGCATGTCAGATATATACATACACACAGTTAGGGAAAGTGATAAAAGAATGTGATAGAAAGAAGCGAGGTGGGGGGATTATTACAACACTTGAATTATTACATATCCGAAGGAGGGAGAGAGGAGAGAATAATAATAAAATGAAACCTCACAAACACTCAAAAGAAAAAGAAGATAAAGAACTTCATCACTGGCACAGTCCACTTCTTTTCTCCGCTGGAAATTGGGCCTAGAGCCCAAATCCCAAAATTATGAAAGTAAGCCTAATAAGTAAGCCCACTGGACCATGGTTTTCTCTAGCTGCTGGTTGGCTACATTTGCTCCCGAACTTGACCTCGATTAAATGAAACCCTAGCTGCAATTTCCTTGGCCAGCTCTGAGACCAAAGGGAAGAATGTGTATAGGGAAACACTAAGTTGAAATCTGACTTCAATAGGCCATACACAACCACAGGTGATCCAGGAGCTGCATATGTCAGTGGTTCTGTGCATGTCACTGATGTACATTCTTTATTAAGAGGAGGTGGTGGTAATCCATGGCTTCTCCCTTCACTTGAATAGTAGCATCGTCTATGGTGGTTTTAAGGGATTGGCTTGCATGTGATGGCTCGCATGTGATGGAGAGAGAGATATATATTGGTCTCGAGCTAGAGAGAGAGAGCGAGAGGTTCAGAGTAGAGTCTGAGTGTGGCTCTAATGCCGCGTGTGATGAGTCTCCCTCTCTAAACTGTGTGTGTCTCCACGGTGTGTTCGGTGTTCATGTTGATTTCAACCCCTCTGTATGTCTTCCATGGCATGGAGAAAAAGATGGTTTGTCGTTGGGTGTGCTGGGTCTCCCTCTCTAAAATCGTGTGTGTGTATGGGTATGGTGGGTGTGTTGAGTGTGTCATTGTTCCACCCGAGAGAGAGAGAGAGAAAAGAGGCCATGCAGCCTCTCAGAGAGAGAGGTGCCGAGAGGGAGAGAGATCAACCTCCTTGTGCATGTGTGACCTGGGTGTCCGTGTGTATGTCATCTCCCCCTGCTGTGTAGTGTCTCCCCTGTATCAACGGTGTGTGTGTGTATGTCCTAGCCGTGGATGTGATCAGTGCCTGTGGATGTAAAGGTATCTCTTAGTGGTGTTGGGTCTCCTCTTTGAGAGAGAGTGAGAGGCCGTGTCTGCATGTGTGTGTGTGAATCTGCATCCCCTCCCGTGTATGCTGGGTCTATGTGTGTTGCTGTGAGTGTGTGGTCTGTGTGTGTGTCCTGTGCATGTGTGTCTGTGTGTGAATGGAGATGTGCTGGGTGCACGGGTTTGGTGTTCTCTATGCCCGTGTGTGCTGCTGTGTAATGGTGTTCGTATAAATGGTGTGTTGGGTGGATGTATGTCAATGGTATGTGTGCTCTCTTTTTTTCAAAATCGTGTCTGTCATGAATGGTCTCCCAATGGTCTGTCTGTATCAATGATCTGTATGCATGTGTGTGTGTTCATCTCCATGAGTGAGAGAGGTGTGAATGATCTATATGCATGTGTGTGTGTGTATGATCCCTTCATCTCCGAACCAGTTCATGACAAAGAGAGAGAGACCAGGTGCCGAGAGGGAGGGAGATGGCAGTGTCCTCTTGAGTGGTGTTTGGGTCTTTTGGTTTTAAAGAGAGAGAAAGAGAAGTGGGTGACAGTGTATGGAGGGGCCCCGTGTAGTGTCTCCCTATTTTTTTATGCTCTACGCGAGATGCTTTCCACCGAAAGTTAGAGAAAACTGTCTATGTTTTTGTTGTCCTCTTTGAAGAGAGAGAGATGATATATATTATTTATGCACCACTCCCACAAAACTTCCCACTCATTCTTTCTTTTTTTTAATTTTATTTTCTAAACTACCCCACTCTCAAATAATTTTTCATCAAATCCTCTCATTTCTTTCATGCTTTCTAATATTCTCAAACACAGCTCATCTCTCCACCGAATATAATCATCATCATTCCTCCACAAAATTTGTTTAACTTCTCCCCAAAAATACTATGATAATACTCTATTATTTTTTTTATTTTTCTTATTTTCTATTTTTTTGTTTTGTTATTGTCATTTCATTTTTTTTTCTTTTATATTTATCAATATAAAACACACCTAAAACAAATATACACACATATAAATTTATATAAAAAATATAAAATTATAAAATACTATAAATTAATAAAATATTAGTGATGGCCAAAATGGGTGAAGTTTGGAATTAAAGTTTCAATTTGATTTTTCGGCTGAGAAATTCATAAAGTGGCATATTCTAATTTTCATCATAGGGTGGTCAAAACAAAGTGTCAAAGTCTTAGGGCTTGTCAAAATGGGGTGTCTACAATCTCCTACTCTCGGATGGCTATACAAGCTACATCGCTAATGGATTTCCTACTAAGGGCATCGGCCACAACATTGGCCTTCCCCGAATGATATTGCAACTCAAAGTCGTAATCCTCTATGAATTCCATCCACCTTCTCTGCCTCAGATTCAAGTCCCTCTGTGTAAATAGATACTTCAGACTCTTATGATCCGAGAATATCTCGAACCTCTCACCATAAAGGTAGTGCCTCCAAATCTTCAAGGCAAAAATTACAGCTGCTAGTTCTAGGTCATGTGTAGTATAATTCCAAATCTTCAACTATTTTAAGTAATCTTTTAAATGTTTAAATACACTTGACATAAATATATTTAACGGATATAATATTTGTGATTTTTTTTTTAAAAACAATTCACTAAATATCAAAAGTATAAAAATATATATATATATATAAATTCAATATATTTTTCATATTTTTGTATATTTATTAATCTTTTTAAATTTTTTTTCACGAATATTTTATTATTTACATACATCTAAGTAAGGGGTATCTAAAAAAAAATTGCATAAAATTTTAAAGATATTCACTAAAAATAAAAATTAAAAAACACAAAAAAAAAAAAAAAACTCAATTTTTAAAAAATTAAAACTAAACACTGAATTTTTTTATTTTTATTTTTTGGAATGGGTTGCAGGGATCAACATTTCAAAATGAAAGTGTTCGATTCAAATTATGTTTGAAAATCAAATCATGTGAGTTTCCGAACTCCCTTTTCCTTGTCCTACTTGAAGGTCTTTACTTGTTTGCTTAAATATGTTGTAGGGTGCTTGGCATATGTGGTCTCTAGGGAGAGTATAAAACACAAATCTCATGTTTTATGCAAAGATTTTTTGCTCAACATTTGAATGTTAGATTTGTGTAGTGAGAGGAAAAAGAAAGGGGAAAAAAAAAAAAAAAAAAGAAGTGAAAAAATAACTAAATTCCTTTGCTTTGTTTGGTTGGATTAGAAGAAATAAAAAATGAAAATGAAAAGGCATTTTTTCAAAAAATAAAAATAAAAAATCCGTTGGTTTTGTTTGATTAGCAACAGAAAAAGGAATATACACAAGCGATTTGATCATGTTTATTTCATTTTTTGTTCTCTGACAAATCCAAAATCTAAATTAATATTAAGAAAATATAACATAGAGGCCCCGTTTATTTGGAGAGTTAGAGGGGGGATTGGGATTGGTAGTGAGGTTGGACCTACTAATATTGTGTTTGTTTTGAGAGATGGAGAGGGGATTGATAGTGAGCTCCGGATTAGGATGAGCCTCTCCAAAGGGATTCGGATGGATCTCCAGGACTTGGTATTAGAAAAATAGTTCGGCGGACTAAAATTTTTTTATTTTTATTTATTTTTTATTTTATTTTTTACATGTTGGGCATTTTTTTTTGAACATTAATGTTTAATTTTTTTTGTATTTTTTGTTAAGTAAAAATCATTATTTTATTTGTTTTATTTTTTTTTGGAAATTTTTTATTTTATTTTTATTTTTTTAAAATTTTTTACATGTTGGGCATTTTTTTTAAAACATTAATGTTTAATGTTTTTGTATTTTTTTATTTGTTTTATTATTTTATATTTATTTTATATAAATATAATTTAACAATCACTACACTAACAACTATCATCAAAACAAACACAATTTTAATTAATCCCTTCACTATCAATCTCCTTACTATCAACCTCCTCCATTCTTCTTCTGAAAACAGAGGCAGCCAGAGTATATTCAATAGATTAATCTATGTTATAATGAATTTCTAAGAGCAATTTTAGTGGCATGCTACAACCATTGTCAAAACTAAACTATAACAAGACTTCTCAAAAACTTTACCCTAAACTCAGTGCCAAGTTTATGCAAATTATAGCATTGTCAAATTTGGCACAATAATTAGTGATTGTCAAAATTTAGTATTATTGAGGTAATTAAGATTGTCAAATTAGGGTTTTGGTTTGTGGCACTAAATTGGGGGGCACTAATGCCCCTAATTTCTATATAAGGCAAAAAAAAAAAAAAACAAAAGCGATTCTGGAATGGAAATTAGGCATTAGTGCCCCCAATTTAGTCACAAAACATTTTCCGTCAAATTATAATTTTTTTTTTCTTTTTTCTAAAATGTTGTAGAATGCCAAATTGACAAAAGTACTAGAGATGCTTATAGGGGAATTTTATTTATTTATTTTTTAATTTTTTTTTTTAAACCCACAAAATTTGTAAAACTGTGAGTGAGGGTCCCTTCCATACTGGAACACCAAACTTATAGGTAGAATGTATATGATACATTCAAGGTGGCCTCCTCCCATTGTTGGATGGTGTGTGCTTGTAGAATTGTACCCTAATAATGTGTGTGTCTTGGTAGGTATAAGGTCAAAGCTAACCTTCAGTTCAGCTAAGATGAGGGTGAAGTAAGACCAGCTAATGGGGAAAGGAAGAGTGAGAACCTTGCTCTGGAATGAATGGTGAGGTAAAAAAAATTGTTCAATAGTTTTTTCTTCTTCTTAACAATGTGGTTAATTAGGTTGATCCATAATGAATTTCTTAGAGCAATTTTGGCAGGCAATAACAATTGCCAAAATCAAATTACTGTAAAACTTTTCAAAAAAATTCATTCAAGTTATCTCTGATTGACCAAATTAGTGCAAGAAATTGGCAATAGTCAAAATTAATAAAGATTATTTCTCAATCTCTTTTATAATGAAATCTACAAATGACATTTTTATTTGATATTGGGGTGTTTAGCAAGTTGGATTTTTGTTTTGTTTTCTTTGGTTAAAATTTACAAAAAGATAAAATAAGTTAAAATAATTAATAAGATAAAATGTCACATCAAATCTATAATTATTTTATTTTTTCTCTTACAACCATTACATTCAACTATAAAAAAAATTCTACTATCTTTCTGTGACAACCCTCACCTCTGATTAATGCTAAACTGTGACTGAGAATGATAAGTAACTGATTTGACTGAAATTCTGAATTGATTGCAAGAGTATATTACTTTACTTGCATTTCTATCTGTTTGTCATTTGATTGATCTGTTCATGTTTTAAGTTTCGAACGGTAAATTGAAGGCCTTATCGGCGGTCGAATATGAAATTGATTGGTATTTTATACTAATTAGAATTTATGTGATTTTATGGTAGATTTAATTGAAATGTGATTTGGTATGATTAAATTAGATTAAATAAAGATAAATTGAACCTAATTATTTACCTTATTGCCATTGAGTGGGCACCTTAGGGTCATTGTTTGAGGACTTAATTTATACATTTGAGGCATCATTTCTTCACTCATTTTAAAGCAAATGGTGAGAGAGAGGGAGATAGGAGAAACTTGACTTTATTTGAGAATTGGCTTGGAGAATTAGAAGGATTGAAGAGGTTTTGCAAAATTGAGCTAGAATACTTGGAATTCAAGACTTAAGGTAAAGAATTCACCTTCTTGATTATGAATTTAAGTTATTTCTTGCATGGTTCATGGTAATTTAGTGTTTAGATCCAAGAATTGGTTTAAAGAGTTGATTTGAGTAGCTAATTCATGCATGCGTGTACATGTTCTTGGAATTTGAGATTGTTTTCAAAAGATCCTCACATGTCCATTTTCTAGTTGTAGCTCATGATTTCATCATATTTTTGGAAGGATTGACTCATTTGATCATGTGTTAGAAGCTTTGAATTCAATTGAATACATGCATGTTAAATGTACATCTTGTTCTTAATTTTTTTTTGAAATTTGTGTTTAATTGACTTACCTTTGGGTTTTGATTTTTCAAATTGATCTTCAAAACATGTTATATTATGGGTTTTCAAGTGTTTTCTAGAAAATGGACCCAAAAGGTTGATGTTTGATGTGTTGAATGCTTGGTTTGAGCTTGGGAGGCAAATTTGAAAATTCAGATTTTGGCTTCCACGGCGACACCTTTGTTTAGAGCTCCACTCGGCGAAGAATTCTAACTCGGCGTAGATTACAAGCTCTCGGGTTTTCTGCGTGTGCGAACACGCTCTAGCGAGGCGTGTCTCGCTCGAGCAAGCATTGATGGCGTCGGCGGAGATTTTCAACATCCGGACTTTTTGCATTTTCTGATCGCTCGGCGAGGAAGTTCACGCTCGGCGACCCATGTTTTAAGCCTTCGCTCGGCGTAAAGCCACGCTCGAGCGAGATCCCTGTTTTAGCAAAAATTTGAAAAGTGTTTTAAAGTGTATTTTTGCATCATCATTTCATCCTAGGCATTCCTAGGCCTAGTTTAAGGCATCTTAATAAGGATAATGTCATAGAACCACACCAAGTCAAGTTAAGGGGCTAAGTTATTAATCCAGTGTGTGTTCGTTCTACAAGTATGGGGTTGGCATCAGGGGCCTTCATTAGCTTGTCTAGCCCAGTACTCTGTGAGTAACAATGTTGTAAAGATATTTTCAATTATGATTATTTTCTGAATAATCAACTGTTCTGCTTACTGAAACGTTATTGTTTAATGAATGAATGTTTGTCCTATTTGCAAACTGTGTTCGTGGCTTCCATAGCAATTTCTTATTCTTGTCTTTATTCTTGCTCTTGTCAGAGATCTTTGTTGGTTCCATATTTGGAACCACTCTCTGTTTCTTGTTATGATAGCCATCAATCATTGTTATGTTAAGACCTCTTGTCTTCGCTTTTGCTAATGGATGTACCACAAATAACTGCTATGGTTTCTAATTGATTGATATGACTGTTTAAATACTGAAAGGACATTCATTTTTAACCTCTTTATACTACTGTTATTCACTGGGTTTTACCTCACTGTTTATATTTATATGTAGGTGTCTAGGCACCGGACCAGAGCTAGAAGCGTCGGGTT
The DNA here is from genome assembly GCA_025200525.1 of Camellia lanceoleosa. NCBI lineage: Eukaryota > Viridiplantae > Streptophyta > Magnoliopsida > Ericales > Theaceae > Camellia > Camellia lanceoleosa. The sequence goes on from CM045766.1 coordinate 133,979,189, forward strand.
AGCTCCCGTTTTGTTAAAGCCAACCATTGTGCCTCACCTCGAGGTTCCGAATGCATTAAAGCCAAGGCTGTTTTGAGGTGTTTTAGATTCCCCCTCTTGTCTCCGTTTGTAGTAAATGTTAAGACTTGACCGTACAGTTCTAGTTAGGGATTTGGTCCCTGACGTGGATGTTTGTGTGTATATGATGTATGTACATATGTTTCAGTTATCAATGTGGCATGTTTATAAAAAGTCTCTTGCATCTGTTTATTCTGACTCATTGGACATATTTTATTCTTGTTTTAGCTTAAATCGACCTTTACTCTATATTATTGTCATTACTATTAGCGGGCTTTTCGGTAATCACGGATTACTGGCCGGTTGCGATAATAGGGGCGGGTTCGGATTGTGACACTTTCTAAACGCAAAAAATTTAACCTATTAAAATAATTAAAAATTAAAATAACTTATTAAAATAATAACTTTATAAACACCCATATTGTGTTAGAAAAAACAAAGTACATGATTGGATAATATTATCAAATTATAGCATTTTTTTTTTTGGGGATAATGTAACATTTTAAAATGACAAAATTATTGAAAAATGCTTCGGATCCCCACTGGGGATTGACCCCCAGTGAAGTGGCGCTTCATGATTGGATAAAAAAAAAAATTGTTTTAATTTTTTCTTTTTTTTTTTAGAGTTTCAGCCAGTAGGAGTGCGACACCTCACTGGGGGTCTGCAGCAAGGTTGCAAAATTATTAGAGATGATGCAATTATTTAAAAAAAAAAAAAAAAAAGATAAAACTGTAAGTGGGTCCCTTTCTCTACTGCAACACCAAATTTTTTATAGGTGGCACGTGTGATGCATTTAATTGTACCAAATAGTAATAAGGAAGCTGAGGGTAGGTAAAGGGTTATGAACCGTAATTTTTGTATTTTCCGATGTACCAAAAAAAAACCGTAATTTTTGTGTTTGGTTTTAATTTTTTGAAAAATTGAGTTTTTTTTTTTTTTAAAAAATTAAATTTATTTTTTTGTATTTTTAGTGAATATTTTTAAAATTTTAAGTAATTTTTTTTTTTGTTTTTTTAGATGCACCTTACTTAGATATATCTAAAAAGTAAAATATTTTAAAAAATAATAAATACACAAGAATATAAAAAATTTATTGAATTTTCATATATGTATATATATATATAATTTTTTTTTTTGTATTTTTGATATATAGTGAATTTTTTATATATTTGTTCACAAATATTATATTTTTAAGTATATTTATGTTAAATGTATCTAAAAATTAAAAAAAATTCTGAAAATACAAAAAAATAAAAAATACAAAAGATTTTAATTTTCTAAAAAATAAATTTAGAAAACTCAAATCAAACAAACTAAATATTATCCTTCTTCTTGAGGTTGAACTAAGACCGACCAAGGAGAAGGGAGAGGAAGGTTTGTGTTTGGTATGGATGGTGTGGTGCTATTTTTTTCTCTTAACAATGTGGTTAATTATGAAGTTTAATTGGAATGCCTTTGAGATTAGGAATTAGTGGTTTTGACAAGCCAAGAGGAGATTTTTTTTTTTTTTAAAATTATGTTTTTTTTTATTTTTTTTATAATTTTATTGGATGAAAAGGATAGGAAGGGACCACTAACACATAACTTCACTCCGTAGGTAAGATCATACGAGCCCTTATCCGCTAGATTGCCAAACAAAAGAGGTTTAGAAAATGTGAGAATTTCACTAAATAAGATATACAGTTCTTTCTCAAGAAATAATTAAATTGATTCATAATAGGGTAAATTACAAACACCCCCTCGAGGTTTAGTAAAAATACAGATTCCCCCCTGAGGTTTGAGAAATTACAAATTCCCCCCTGAGGGTCAAATTTTCATAATAAATTAGAAAAAATTAGGGGGGAATCTGTATGAAAATAAAAACCCTAGGGGGCAATTTGTTATGAAAATGTAAACCTCAGGGGGCGGGATGTAATTTCTAAAACCTCAGGGGGGAATCTGTATTTTCACCAAACCTCGAGGGGGTGTTTGTAATTTGCCCTTCATAATATGATTCCAACCGGCCAACAACATAATAATAAATAATCGATGACACACCTAAAAAAGAAAAAGAGTAAAAAACTAACTTTTATTTTATTTTATGATTTTTTTTTTTTTTACAAATTCAAAATTGAAACATTAGAATTATGAATCATGTTATTAAAAATTGTAGACTTTAGCCTTCGTTTGGCATGCCAAAAAGTCTAACTTTTTGACTATTTTAGTCACAAAAAGACAAAATAGATTAAAAAATTAATAAGACAAAATATCACATCTAAATCAAAATCATTTTATTTTTTCTCTCACAAAAGTCAAAAAAATCAAAAAGTCTATCCCAAACGAAATTTTTTAACCTCAAATTAAAATAACTAAAAAGTCAAAAAACCAATCCGCATCCCAAACCAACCCTTATCAATCTCTATTACTCAACGAGCCAAGCATATTCCATCTCTCTTCCATGTGTAAAGGGTAATCCATATCTTATCTTCTTTACTTTCTTTTTTATTTATTTTTTGGATATTAATTCATATATATATATATATATGTATGTCTGTGTGGTAGACAAATGCATTGCAAGGCAAAACTAAAAAACAATCAGTAACAAAGCGACAACATAAGGACAAGTCCTATTTATTTGCCACTTGAGTTTAGAACGTTACAAGAATCTTAATTAAACTCTTATCAAACACTTTACAAGGTTGCAATTGACGACAACGTCAAAATTTAGAAGCTTACTAAAGGAATATTCAATCCCAGATGATTGTGTATATTTTGATTTTCTCTTGCTTTTGTGTTCTTATCTTTCCAACCAATAGGGTGGTTAGTGTAGATTAAATAAGTTGTTTATAGTTTATTTTGCCTTAAGAGTTTGTGTCAAATTATGTAGTGTAACTTCTACTTATAGTTTATTAGGTGAAAATATCTTAAATAAATTAAAAAAAATTGATTATTTAAAAATTGGAGAGGGGTGCTTTGATTTTTACTTTTTTTTATTATCAACTTTTAATTTACAATAACTTACACCAAATAGACCCAATAATTTCTAGGTTAAATAAATAAATATATATTTTTATTAAACCTATCTTCTAAAAGACACTAGATTTATTAAAATACATGTACTAAAATGTATTTATTCAATCAAATTGTCATTTGTTTTAATTACAAGAACTAGAACAATCCCAAAGAAAGTGAAAAATACACCAATCAATAGAAGGAAAGAAGAAAAGTGGGGGGTTAGAGAAATAGGGCTGGCCCTGGGGTGAGGTGACTAAGGCGGTTGCCTCGGCCTCAATTTTGAATAAAATTTAGGGTTCCCAATTAGAGAGTGTATCATGTGTTATTTCATAATTATTTCAATATTAGCTCAATTTATTTATTTTTATGTTGTCGTATGGTATTATTTTGATTCGTGTTCGATTGATGTTTAATGTGAAAACTTTTACTTTTAGGTAAAAATAACTTAGCAAGTGTATCGAGAGATTAATTTTTTTTTCTCATAAGTAGAATTTTATAAAATTTATTTCAATTAAATGAAATTATTCATAGAATATTTGATTTTAATTCAATTGCATTTTTTTAATTAAAAAAATTGTACCTTCTTACTGCATGTTTTTTTAGTTAGATGGAGTTAAATAAAAAATTAAAAAATGGCATGACATCCCTTAGTGAATATTCAAATATATAACTAATAATTCATGTTATTGAGTCGTGTCATACATGGATTCATGTTGAAAAATAGTCAATCTTAACATGCTAATTTTATATATTGCTTGAGTTGTGTCAAAAATTCTCATCCTTATCCTCAATTAATTTTAGTTCTTATAACATTGGGAAGCTAAAAAACAAAGATTCGATTCAACTAATTAAAGTTCAACTATGATATATATATATATTTGTTATCTAAATTTTGTTAAATTGTAATGTAATAGAAATAATTTTTTTTTTTTAGATAATGATATATGAAGAGCCCAATTTAAAAAATTCGCCTTAAGCCCCTAATAAGTTAGGGCCGGCCCTGTAGAGAAAACTATCACTATTCTACTCTTAAAAATATTAAGTTAATCTACTCCTAGATAAACTCTTTACGAGTGTTGTTGATGATTGTTGAGTTGTCATTTTTTCAATTCTTCAAGTTATCCTTTTATAATTACTTGGCCACCTTATGTTGTAGCTATCAATCCATGATTTTCCTTGATCTTTGCTTCACTCAACCATATCTTATATCTTCAAAGAAACTATTTATAGATTTTGTGCTTTGACTTGATATTGATCCCTCCGATTTCAGCATATGGTTTCTAATTGATTTTAACAAATATCTTTATTGGCTTTATTTAATTTTTTCAAGCCATATCATCATCTTTTTCATGCCACGTTACTAGTGTACTTGTCACGCCATGTTAGCATTCCTGTCGACAGAAATAATAAAAACAAATGTGGCTAGTGTTATTCTTTAAAAATAGTCTATGATTTCAATTGACAAACCATAGTCGAATTTGACCGTAATTAATAGGTCACAATTGACAAAAAAATAAAATGTGGTGCCAACAATTGTATATTGGCTTATTAGTTTACTTGGATCACAATATCTCTCTATTTCTTTACACATATCTTTTCATAATAAGCACAAAAAAAAAAAAAAAAAATCAACTTATCAAACATACTCTCAACATTCCAAATTTTGATCCAAATGGATTAAGTACTCTAATTATCGAGATTTTCTCATTAAGGCCTTGTTTGGAAAGACTAAATAAGTGTGCTTTTTGTTTTTTTGGATAAAAAAAATTGAGGTTAAAAATATGAATGTTTGGGTTAATTTTTTGACTTTTTATGGAAAAATGTGTAATAAAAAATTGTGAAATTGGTTTTTAGAAGAAAATTTGAATTGGGAATTGTGCAGCCGTAATTGTTGACTTTTGGTAAATAATGTTAACTTTTTAACTTTTTGAGTAACTTTTTGACTTTTTAAATTATTTAAGAGTACCCAAACTTAGCCTAAATATAAGTTTTGTTTCCTTTATTAGTGTTACATTAAAATTGTTTTTAACATGAGTTTTTTATCTTTGGTATAATTACATGATTTTTTTAGATTTGTAGAATATCTTTAAGTCTTAAATATAGCACAAGTTGGATTTTATATAGAAAAACCTTTAATTTCAATTCTCAAATAAACAAAAAATGAAAACTTTAATACATTACATTACATTAATTTTTTTTTTTTTTATAGATTTTTATCTTTTGCATAACTACATGATCTTTTTAGATTTGTAGAATATCTTTAAGACTTAAATATAGTACAAGTCGGATTTTATATAGAAAACCCTTTAATTTCAATTCTCAAATAAAAAAATGAAAAATTTAATACATTTGTACTAATATTTTTACCCCCAAAAAATGTAAATACATAAAATTCTACATAATCGTCTTACTATTATTACTATCAAAAATACATTAATTATTTTCAAAATATGTAGCCAAACAATTAGTAATCAATTTATCTCCAATTTGGTTGTGCAATTAATTTCTTTTTATTATTTATAAATCGTTCTTGAATACTATTGGTAAAAACAAATATAATTTCACAAGTAAATAGCCTTATGAATATATATGATATTCCTATTTGTATCTACCAATTGTTTTAGTAAAATCATGAATTATTTGAAATACTAAAACTGATTGCAAGCATATGAACAATGTAGTTATGAAATTGATTCAAGGAAATTAATACAATTTTGTATTGAAATCTCCAATCAAACAACCACAATTATAATACCAAATTATTATACTAAAACTAGCATCCAAATATATATATATATATATATATATCCTAAAAGAGAATTAGAGAAGAGATCGATCAAAAAAAAAAAAAACATTAAAATAATTAATTCTAGATGTATACATATATATTCATATAAGTGGTAGGTTTAAACGTGTCGTTTGCAATTTTACATTTAAATTTATTAGTGAATTTGATGAATGAAAAAGATGAGTTGAATTTAAAATTTGATAATAGTTATTTACTAAACAGTTAACAACTTCAACATTCTTAGAAAGAATAAAAATATTGACAGAATTTTAAAATTATTATGAGTTCTGCACTTTAAATAATAGAATAGATTTATTCAACTATAAAAATTGAATGGGAAATTCTCGATATACATCCTCGAAAGGGGTGTACCATATGCACTCCTACTTCGTTATTCTCTTCTTTAGTTATGATCAATTTTCTTATTTAGTTATGAGATTATTAGAGATTTTTGGTTACGCCTCATGTGGTGTTTGTTTGTGACTTTTTTTATTTTTTATTTTTTTTATTTTAGTTATGATTTAGAAAGTATGAAGTTATGTCATCTTCTTCTTCTTTAGTTATAAAGGCATATCTGTCTTTCCCAAGTTGAAAGTATATAAAAACTAGCATAACAAACTATACATAGTAGTCTAAATTATTAAATAAAGCTACTCAACTACGTATTCAACCAACCATAAATAAATAATCAAGAATTGAATAAATTAGACTATAAAAACATTTAGATACACAGTTTGACAAAATGAAAATTTTGAGGACCAAGGTGATACAAAATGCATACTTTGCAACATTAATTTAGATGTAGCTATGGAATAGGCAGCATATAAGGTAGCCAAACTATCAAGTCATATGATCTCTGAGGAGATAATTCCTCCCTAAATAAAAGGTTTAGTGATAGTCTAAACCTGATTACTACATTTCTTATGCATAACATTAGCTCTAAAGAACAAAAAAATAGAAAGAAAAGAACAAAATGGAACCTAGTGCAGAAACACAACAATGTATGATCATATGTTTTTCTCAATTAGAGTTACATAGTTGTGGTTTTCATGAAATCCAATACACTGTCTTAACAAACAACAATAAAATAAAATTAAAAAAATCATAATAAACATGTTCATGTTAGCAAGATGACAATTTTTCATTTTTTTGCAATCCAAAAGAAAATAAAAATCAACGGAGATTTGCTTAATCATGAGGTGATTAGAAGTTTGGATTACTTGAATTCTAGGTGTCTCTGCAATTGAATTTCCTTCAACTGTATGCATTTGCAGCAAAAGACCTAATAATTACAAAACACATACTAAATGTAAGTAAGTGCAATATATCAAGGAACAATATAAGTACTAAAAGTATAGGTAATTTAGCCTTTGCTGTTTCAATAGAAAAATATTTTTTGTATTTAATACCGACCTTAAAAATGATGTTGTGTTGGTTGTAATAGTGGTGGTGTAGGTGATGGGAGAGTGACGGGAGTAGTGGTGGCGGAGATGGTGGCAACCTTAAGAATAATGGTATGTTAGAGCAACTCCAACTCTTAATTTTTATTTTTGTCAAATTTAAATTTGATGAAAAAGGTGTTCAAAAATCATATCCAATCTATTTATCAAATGTAGGGTAGGGCTATGGTACATATTTTTGTAGTACATATGTTATGCATTTTTGTGATAAATGTTATGTAATTTTTTTGTATAGTTAAGACAATTTGTGTTTCAAAAATAAAATTACATATTTTGTGGTAATGTTACAAATTTTTTTGTTAGAAAATGTTTGGATAAAAAAAAAATGTAACATTACCACAAAATATGTAAGTTAATTTATGAACTACAAATTGGCGTAATTCTACTAAAAAATTACATAATATTTATCACAAAAATACATAACGTGGTGTATAAAATTTCTATCCAAATATTCATCAAATCAAGGGAGATTTTTTTTTTTTTTTGCATCAAATTAAAATTTGATAAAAATTAAAAATCTGATTGAAGATTATTTTTTTTTCCCCAATCAAATTTAGACGAGGATAAATAAACATTTGCAATTGAGTTGGGGACAAACTTGGAATTTAATTGAATTGAATTGGCAAAAAAAAAAAAAAAAAAACAACACAACTCAAATAACATGATTGGAAAACCTAAAATTTAAAAAGAGTTTTGAATGTTTTTTTTAATCCAAATCATGATTTGAAAACTTAACCAAACGCTACCTTTTATCTTTCAAAACACAACTCAAAACTCATTTCAAAAACTAAATCAAACGGAGCCATATTTTTTTTTTCCAAAGTTTGTTTAGCATAAAAGTAATGGAAGTAATAAGGAAAATATAAGAAAATTTAAATTTGTTATAAAAATAATTATTTATAATAAAAATTTCTATTTTCTTGTAAAATTTTCATCTAATCAAATTCATACAAGAATTTTATTTTATTTTATTTTCTTTTCTTTCACTTTACTTTCTGTAGTTTTCACTTTCTATCATTTATTTCTTTCTAATCAAACAGAGCCAAAGTAGCATGATAATTTATTTTAAAATGTGACATTTTTAGTCTCTAAAATATGCATTGTTTGTTATTTTAGTCCTTAAATTTTAATTTTATCATTTTAGTTATCAAAATTATCAATATAAAAAGTAAATAAAATGATAAAATTAAAACATATAAAATTAAAATGACAAATAACGCATCCTAAAAACTCTCCTATCCTAAATCTACTCTTTTTAACTCTGAAATAAACAAACAAAGCAATTCAGTTGGGGGCAAACCTGAAAGTAATTGAATTGGCATTCAACTTTGAGAGTCATTTTTATCTTTCCTAACCCTTGCGTTTTCCACCTTCCGATTGAAATATTCTTGAAGACTGCCGTTATAAGCAATAAAATTCCGACTATGTTTTCCGATTCGGGACCAAAGCTCAACACGAGGGATATGCTCGACGATCCAGTAGTCTTTTCCTTGATTGGGTTTGGATTCCATTCTATCTATCAATTCTTCTGGCATACCAACAAACTCAAGAGTTTTGAGGTTTCTGAGGTGGTGGATGCCAGATGGTACCTTCTTTAGTTGCAGGCTAGGCCCAATCATTAGATCTTCAAGAAGAGGCAATGCTCCTTCCTTTATTATCACCGAATTCAATCCCTTCAACCCAACGAGAGTTAGTTGCTTAAGTTTTTGAAACCTTCCGACCTCAAAATACAACTGCTCCCCATCATATGCATCCGAAAGAACAAGACGTACTAAACTAGGCAAGACTTGAAGAGCTTTTGTTGGATCATTCTCGGTCAAACCTGAACCCATTAGAGATAATCCGACTAGATTTTGAAGTTTGGGGATCCAGTCAGGCAACTTCTCTAAACGTCCACAAGCAAAGACATTGAAGATATTGAGGTAGAGATGATGATGATATATGCTGTAAATCCAGAATCTCATCATCACTTGAGGCCCTTACACTCAATCGTTTAAGGTATTTCATCTTCTCAATGGCTGCACATAGAGCCCTCCCATGATCTCTTTCCAATTTCGTAATTCCTTACTTTCTTAGCTGCCTCAATTTGTCAAGCACCTTTATTAGTCTGAGCCCATCATCATGATTTGACTCCACGTATCACAAACTTTGCAGCTCCTCTAACCCCACAATGCCCACCTGTATCTTCACTCCTACTACTACATGACCCAAGGATTCAAAGTTACAAGAATAGGCAATAAGATGCATGACTTATGGAGCCTACTGATATCAAATGAGAGCTCTCTCACAGGAGAATGTTTTAGATCTAAAGTCTGTAGGTTTTGCAGCTTACCTATGGACTTTGGTATTATCTCCACTCGTGTGCTCCTTATGCTTAGGTATCTCAAAAGAAATAGATTTCCCACTTCTTCATGAAGTTGATCCAAATGAGCATCCTGAAAATCCAACACTTTCAAAAGCTTGAAATTTGCAGCTAGTGTACCTAATAAGGGCTTCTTTGGCAGTTGTCCCTCTTGAAAAAGAAAAACAGAACGAACTGGGGATTTACTAATGTTTTTCATAACCTTATCCATGTTGCAGTAACGCATATGCATAGATAGCCGGCGAGTTGTGGCATTGAAACTTGAATTCTCTTTTTCCAAAATTTGACACAAACTAAACTCCTTGGACATTGAGAGAATAATCTCACACACTACATCATGTACCTGACACCGACTAACTCTTCCATCAATTTCTGTTGCTGACACTAGAACTAAGCGCCTATGGATTAGGTTAGTCAAGTATTCTTCTGCAACTTCTTCCAATGTTTTTCCGTTCTGCTTTTCAACAAAACCTTCAGCTATCCATAGCCGAATTAGTCTCCGAGCTTGGATAGAGTAGTCTTCTGGCATTATACCAAAGTACAAGAAACAAGATTTGAGGTGGTGAGGCAAATCATTATAACTGAACAATAAAATTTTGCTAATGCTTTTAAGATCAGGATTCCTTTCCAACTCAGAGTTCATGCTACCATAGAATTTTTGCCATTCGGATATACCCTTATTTTTGGTGGACAAGAGACCACCTATAGTTGCAATTGCAAGTGGCAAACCTTGACACTTTCTAACTATTGCATGTGATACTTCCTCCAACTCAGGGGGACAATGACCCTCAAAGTCCAATTGGAAGGCTTTCTTGCAAAAGAGTTCCCAAGCCTTCTCTTCAGATAGGGCTTCAAGTTCGTAGATATGATCCACTGAAGTTTCTTTGCAAAATGTAGCAACTTTTCCTTTGTGTGTGGTGATGATTACCCATTGCGTCACTATTTTTGGGTAAAGCGTGTCTTATGGATCCCCAAAAATCAGTTTCCCATACATCATCAAACACAATGACGTACCTCTTTTCGGATAAATATCCTCTTAACTTGTTAATGAGTGACTCAATTCCCTCGTCAGGTAGAACATCATTTCCTGATAGCTGCTTTATTATTTTTTTGAGGAGCTCCTCTGGCTTGTATAATTGAGAGACAGTGATCCATGCTTTGTAATTGAAGTGTGCAACCACTTCTTGGCTGTCATAAACTTTCTTGGCAAGAGTGGTCTTGCCAATTCCACCCATGCCAACCACTGAGATCACTGCTCGTTGTGATTGATTTTGGTCAATCAATCTGCTTATCAGTTCGTATTTGGGAGATTCAATGCCAACAACTTCGTTATCCCCTATGAAAAGGGAAGCCAGTCGAGAGTCATGCCACATGTTGTCCTTGGTGATCTTTGTTAGTCTTTGGTGCTACTATGTTACGAGAAGTACTAGTACTAAATCCATATCGGCGACTCCTTCACGGATCTCACGGATTATAGTCTTGATGTCTTGGATTTGAGAAGCTATCTCATGTCGTGGCTTTAGCTTAGTGATTGTTCGAGTAACCCTACGCAAGGAACCAACTAGTCCAGGTTGTTTTGGCAAGATCAAGAGAATGTGTTCATCGATAACGTCTTCTATCCGATAAGAAACTTCCCTTACTTGTTTTAACCATGTTTTCACGCATTTATCTCCCTTTTTTGCTCTTGATTCTGCATCTTCTAAGAAAGAGTGTATGCGCTCTAATTCAGCTTTGATACTGACAATTTCCTTGCGAACACCCTTCAACAACTCTACTTCTCCAGTTAACAATGGTGCCAAATATTGAATATGAGCTCCTTGCTCTTTCTACCATTACTTATCCCTGCACTAAACACACCATCACGATTAGTTCCAATTATGCTTAGTGTTTGATTGTGTCCACATAGAAAGGAAATTAGATGGAGTTTGGTCCTCTAAAGTAGATGGTAAAGTCATTTATAAAGTAAAAAAAAAAATGATTGGTCCACATTTTTATTATCATTGATGCCTTGTTTTTTTCCTTTTTTCTTCCCAATTTTTCACCAAATTATTTTTATTTTAATTTGTTTGGAAAAAATTCAAAAAATTAATTTTGAAAATTAAATCAAACCAAACTGTGACGACCCCAAAATACATATCTTGATCATAGGATTTAAATTATGTGGTAGTTAATAATTATGGGCCTTATTGGTGCATATCTGTCCAAATTGGGAAAAATATTTGTTGGGGACTCGACTTTAAAAGCTGAAATTAGCCAGTCTCAATAGGTTTAGAAACTAAAATTGAGTACATGGATATGCTAATTGAAATTTTTAGAGTCATTTGAGAAGTTTAATTGAAAATTGAGGCTATGTTTGGTTAGTCTCTCTAAATATATTTCCACCCCATGTTTTGCACATGGCGTGTATTTAGAGTTTTCAAAATGTAATTCCACACTCAATTTTGAAAACTTTGTCAAAGACGGGAAAATTTGAGCTAACCGGTCGTCCGGCCGGTTGACCGGAACAGTGCAATTTTTTTTTTTTGCAATCAACATATGTTAATTTTTATATATCCAAAAAAAAATATTTTTTGAATTTTTTGAATTTTTTTATGTGTTTTAATAGAATTTTGAGTTGTATGTTTGGTTATGAGTTGTAAGTTTTTGTATTAAATATCATATGTCACATCAAAAATTTCCTACTCAATTCAAAACTTTCAAAACTTTTTCACCAAATAAATTTTTCACACTCAAATCATAATTCCAAAACTCACAAACTCAAAATACAACTCCTACTCTCAAATCATAGTTAGAAAGCTCTATTAAACGCAACTTAATTTTTTCTGATTCGTTAAGGTGTGTTTGGGTCTCATTATTGTTTGAAGCCATCTAGATGTGGATATATATATATATATATGTGTGTGTGTGTGTGTGTGTGTGTGTGTGTGTGTGTGTGATATAAACTTCTTTATGAGCTCAAACTCATCTTTTAGAAAGAAAATCTGAGAGATATACGTAGAGAGAGAAAACTAAGAGAGAAGTGATGAAAGTGAAGAAAAAACTCAAATTTGGCTTGGATTTGTCAAGATTATGCAAGATCGAGCGTCTATGAAGACTCTAGGTAAAGATTTACCTCTCAAACCTTGAAGATCATATGGTATAGAGTTGGATTTATGGATTATTGCATGTATTTTGCTAAAACATGTTAAGAAGAAAATGATTCCTTACATACATACATGAAAATGTTGGATTTTCAAGTTATATGTCACATGCATTCTAGAATTGAGTTATATTAAAGTTCAATCTCATAATTTGAAAGTTAAGGAAAGGAATTTAGAGATCTCTGTTAGTTCCAATCTTTGAAACTACTGTTTACTGTGTTAATGGCCATCATACATGACTGTTTCGGTCTTTAAGACTTCTTTGTCTTTGATACGCTATTGGAGGATGTACCATGTATATTTGCTATGATTCAAAATGACTAACATGTTATGAAATACTGCTTTGTGAATTTTCTATTGAATCTGACTGTTTTGAATTATTATAAGGGCATCATTCATAAACCCCTTTATACATTTGTTATTTACTGGGTTTTAATTCAGTATTTATTATATGTATATAGGTGGGCGATCCGAAGATCAAGCTTAGAAAAACTCTTTTGCCAAGCCACCGTTTTGAAGCCTATCGGGTTTTGGTGCCTCTGGGTTGAGGCTAGGTCGTGATGACCGATAGCAAGTGCATGCTCCGGTAAATGGATGTGTATATGTTTTGTACAGGATGTTATAAGATATGTATTGCTATGTGGATACATTAACGTTTATGTATGTAAATATTTATTCATATAGATGCACAACTCATTGGCCTATTGGTATTTTTGTATATTACTTTACTTAATCCGATTATTTTAGATTTTTTATAAGAAGGCCTTTACTAATCTCGGATTACTGGTTGATCACCTCACCAACCCTTACGGGGCGGGGTTTGGATCGTGACACAAACCAACCGGACAACATTCCCAGGGTCTAATGTAATCATATTTAAGGCAACAAGTCAGGCTGTGTGATCTTGTAATTAGATGTTTCAATCAAGCTGAAAAATTAATAATAATTACTATAAATCCCATTGATTTCGACTGAGTTTGAAAAAATTACAAACTTTATAATTTGACATAATTATACCAGTTCTTTTTTAATAAAGCTAAGCTAAAGCAAAAGAAATTAACACAAATGGCCTAGACACAACTATGATCGATAATAGCATATATATATATATACACTAGTGGTACAGCACACTTATCACGTGTAATTCAAGTAAAAATAAAAGAAAAGATTTACTATTGAGTGGCACTTATATTGTAAGTGTTTTCTTTATTTGATCGATGGTTAAGGTTCAAGCCTTGTTCTTCTCATTTATCTAATTCTCTTGTTTTAAATTAAAAAGTGAACACTTTGTGACATAAGAAGTTGAGGTCCTTTGGGTGTATAGATAGATATATATTTATTTATTTCGGTGTAAATAGGATACAAACACAACAACATCATCATTCATAGATTTGAGTGGAGATTTGTGGAGCAATTACTTAAATCATGATCCAAAACAGAAAAAGATAGTAATGGGTTGTAGAAACATACATACCATCAACCAAGCAGAGATCGATGATGAGCAACTATGCAAAGAAGAAATGGATATGAAGATCGCTAAACCAAACCCCAGGAATTGCTTTCGTTGCTTTTGTGAGATTTCAGCAAAAGCTTCACTCTATGAATGAATTAGGCTTCGTTTTTGGAGAAGAAAGACTTGACTTTGTAGACGACTTGGGTACTTCAGGAGGAAAGACACAAGAAAAGGAAAGTGGAGTGATAGTGGAGTGAGGTAGGTAGCGGAGTAAAGTAATGGAGGTGGTTGTATATTAGTAAAGTTGGTGGTTATATTGAGTAGAAATGACGAAGGTAAATGGAGATGATGAAGATATCAATGAAATTGTTAGTTGTTTTCAATTGATATAAAAGTTGTTGATTGAATTCAAATAATATAAATGATGAAGGTAAATGAAAAATGGTTGAATTCAAATGATATAAATGATGAAGGTAAATGAAAAATGCTTGAGTTTCTTGCGAAATTGATGAAATTTAGCAAATAAAAATTTTTTAATAATATTAAATTATGTGTGGTAAATTGCATAGATGCTAACAAAATGATCTAATTTTTGTTTGACTCTCCATATATATAATACTTGATAAATTTTGTGGTCATTTATTTGAAAATAACAATACAATAAATACTAAATGATTTGTGATAGTAATTATTAAAAATATAAAAATATTTTAATTAAAAAATATTGAAAAAAACATAATTCGAACCAAATATACAATTAAAAACTAAATATTTATTCTGACCTTCAAATTATTTTGTTTGTAATATTTTCAATTTAAAAAAATTTATGTTATTTTTTGTTAATATAATTAATTTTTTGACTTGAATTTTAAAAAGAACTTGATTATGAGTGTTATTTTTTGTTAACAATTAATTTTTTGAATTGAATTTTAAAAAGAGTTTGATTATGAGTGTTGATCAGAATTTTCAATAGAATTTTGAATTGTGTGTTTGGTTATGAGATATAACTTTCTGAATTAAGTTTTGAAAACTCTTTTCAAAACTCATAACTAAATAAATTTTCTTATTTTACATGTCACATCAAACATTCAAAACTCAATTCAACACTCAACTCAAAACTCAATTCAAAATTCTTTTCAAAACTCATAACCAAATAAATTTTCTACATTCAAATCATAATTTCAAAACTCACAATTTCAAAAAATAACTCTATTCTCAAATCATATTTCTAAAATTCTACTAAACGCTACCATGATTTTCTCTTTTTATTATTTAGATGGTTAAAAAAAAAACAAAGAAAAAAGTGAAAGAGAAATATAAGTGAGATTTTTATTTTATTTTATATTTTAATGAATAATTTTGGTATTATAATATATATATATATACAGTCAATTGGCTGTTACAATTTTTTGGACATATCTTTTGATCATATTTTTTTTAATATATATATTTTAAATATGTATACAAGGCTTCATATTAATCATATTACTGCTTTGAGTCCTAAAAAAAATCAAGTCGACTGTTACCTTTAGTTAATTTCTCACCAAATCTCTCTCTTTTTCTTTTTTTTTTTTGGGTGAGAAATGAATAAGACATTATTAGGGAGTTTTATTTCTCACAATTTTTCACAAATTTTTTTAAAAAAATTAGTGAAACATCTATCTCTAAATTCATTACTTGCTGCTACATCAAAGTAGATACCAAGTTTCATATCCAAATGAAATTCGAAAAATTGGAACTTTAATTTTAAACTTCTGGTCTTGTATCTACACCAAAGTAGATACCAAGACACACAATCTTGTGTCCTTGCTCCTCCCCCTTTAGGAATGGCTGGATATACCACTCATGCTAACAGTCAGTGGCAGCGTTAGTAGTAAGATTTGGTGGCTTAACCTTTTAAAAATGGTATTATTAGACCCATTTAGCCTTTAAAAGAGTATTGGCCATCATAAAAAGTGCTAGTTTTGTTTAAAATTTCCTGCAGCTATTTTTTCATAATGTTATATACTCGTTAGATGTATCAATGATGTATAAGTACATTTTGATGAATAGGCTACTGGATAGATAGCTTTCTTCATTGACTCAATCATCGATCTCGTCTTGCTACAGGTTGAGAGAGAGGAATTTACTCAATGCTAAGTTGCTTGAATTCGAAAACCTACTCCGTAATCCTTATGCAGTTCCACAGAATCCTTCTATTGCTACCCAAAGTGCTTATCCTTATGCAGTTCCACGAAATCCTTCTATTGCTACCCAAAGTGCTTTTCCTGGGGCCACTCCAAGTGTCTCTTCAATGACTGCTCAAAATAGCAACCCTCCTTCAGTTTCAAGTTTCAGTCAACTCGGTGCATCACTTAATATGGGGTTTGGAATGAGGCAAGATTTTCTCCCGACATCTGAATTTATATTTAGCTATCTTCTTGCTAATGATGGAATCTGTTGATATATACGGCAGCTTTAGTGTTCTTATGTTGTTGCAAGGGTTATTGAAACTCTTGTTTCAAAGTCTACCCTTTGATTTTGTTAACTTAGTTGGGTTAATTTTTCAGGCCTGCTCCTCCTACAAATAATGCTTTTGGTTCCACTCAAATTTCCAGTCAGACTACTAGCGTATTTGAAACCAACAACTCGCCATTTGGAAGTTCAGGTAAGACTTGAAGCTTATAATGTTACGCACTAGAATGCTTTATGTTTGTGCGCTGTCTATAACTCAGTCATGTGGTAGGTTCATTTGGCGGTCAAATTCGTAACCAGTCATTTGGAAGTTCCTTTGCCTCCAATGCTGCAAGCTTCAGCAACAGTGCCGTTAGTGCCGAGCGAAACCCATTTTTTACTTCGGCAGTGTCACCACAAGTTCCAAGTTCAGCAAGTTTCCAGTCATCCATAGTTCCGAATGGGCCAAACTCTGCCTCTACTGCAGTTGAACAATTATCTGTGAATGTGGACACAATGTAAGTTCTTGGATTTTTTTTTCTCAACCAAAAAAAAAAAAAAAATCAGTTGTGAAGTTTTGGATTGGAAGTACATATATTAACAATTAAAATCCTTATTCTATTAAAGAACTAAACCAGAAGAAAGCCAGCAATCTGATGTGGCTTTACTGACTTAAAGATCCATTTATATTAAAATTCTTTTACTAACTATTATCATCCTGGACCCAACCTTAAATTGGGTTCAAAATTTTGATGTGGCTAAAAATGATCCCATCATAAAGCTTAATTGATGTAAACCTACCTTTTGCTCATGTAGTCTTAGATCATGAAAAGGAGCATGTTATATCTTTTGTATTTTATGATAAAAGATGATGTGAACCCTTTCTATGGGAAAACTTGGGGATCCCGAATTACACTGGTTGGTCAGCTTCGAGTTAGTTTTTCACTATTTAGATTCATTTAGGACCAGATCCGTCATAATCAGGCGCCATTGATTCATTTCTTACAGCCTTGACTCTGTATTTTTATTCTGGTGTCTCTATTCTTGTCATTTTTGAATTTGTGTTCTTTGGATACGATCCTAGATCTGATCAATAATTTGTAGGATTTTTTTCTTCAAAACTGTGAACAATTTATTATATGCTTGTTATTACCTTTAGTTATTTTCCCATCCTGCAGTGATAATATGACAAGGAAGAATGGTGCAGTGGATGATGCCATCTGGTTGAAAGAGGAATGGAATATTATTTGACATTTATATTTAGTGTTCATGCTTAATTTTCCTTTAGCATTATTATTATTATTATTTCAAAAATTCTTTTTTTGAGTTTTTCCCATGGATCCTATCAAAAGTTAAAAGACCTTCATGGCAATAATAAGTGTTTGCACATTGTTTTATTCAAGATCCATTTTGAATCATTACTATTAATGTTTTGGAAACTCGTACATTATGCATTAATTGTATATTTTTTTCTACTTTCAGATTCCAGAAGAAGCACCTCCGGACAAATATATATTCTAGGGTTATTTTAGAATTAGGTATGCAAATGGTTGAAATATGAACACATTCGGATCGGTAATCACTGTCAGCAGAAATCTAACCTTGGCTTCATGGGGGGTGGGTAATTTTCAAAGAAGATGGTGACCATGTTGTGCAGATTGCCGACTGGTTTTGATGTTCCACTGGGAGTATAAATTAAATTCAATCCAAGGAGGTAATTCTAGTTCCTTTTCATAATTGGATTGTGTTGGTGAGAAGGAATGAGATTTGAATGTAAACATGGTGCTAAAGTGGTGGGATGTTGATTGTAATCTTGATCCACAGTAATCTCTCTGATTCTGCATAATTATCTCCTTAATTGGTGGTTTTACTTGTACTAAATACGAGTGCTCATTCATGTTCACATGTTAAATTGCTTGCTCTTTACTTGTGTGTGTGAATGTTTTGATTTCAAACATGCAATCAATGCAGACAATAAATTATGTATTCTAACTTTATTGTCTATTTGATAATTAAAATACATGTGTTGCGGCGTATTGAGAATATAAATAATATTAATTATTTATCTTTTTCCCTCAATTGTTAATTATAATATTTGAATTATTGTTATTGATTTGGTGCCAAGGAGAATCGTATATTAAAGGGGTTTACCAACCGACAAAATACTTGTGGTCCTTATTGCAAGACACAGTGCCTTGGATTTGTGGGCAAAAAGCTGGTTAAAAATTCTCAACGGACAGCAGCAACTCATATATTTGATTGAAACGAAGGTCATCATGACTTGTGAATCATGAGTATTACTACTCAACTCAACTCATCCATGTTATATTCAGCAACAATACTAGAGGGTTACAATTTTCCATGTTATATTCAGCAACAATACTAGAGGGTTACAATTTTTATAGTTACAATGACTCAAAATTGTTAAAACGACATCGTTTTGGCATGTTTTGCACCCAAAACGACGTCGTTTTGAAAGTTTTGAGCCATTGTGACTATAAAAATTGTGGCCCTCAAACATTTTCCTATGTTCAGTAGGTATGTGCCGCCCTAGATGGCAGGCTTCGTTTGGGAGGTGAGATGTTTTTTGATTTTTTTTTTGTCTATTTTAGTTTAGGTTTAAAAATTTAGTTTAGAAAATATTTTTTGGCTTTTTAGTTTTTTTAATTTTTTATGTGAGAGAAGAATATAATAATTATGAGTTGTATGTGATATTTTATTTGTTATGATTAAAATAACTTATTTTATCTTTTATGGCTAAAATAGTAAAAAAAAAACCCATAAACCAACTTGCCAAACGGAAATGAGATGCCAAAGTCCTACCTAATTTTTTTCTAATTTTTTAAATTTAGGGCCCACAAAACCATTGCATGGTACTCTGACCCCTTGCAAGTTTGGATTTTTCTATTTCCTTATACCAAAAAAACCCAAAAACAAAATCAATCACTTTGTTTAGTTTTTATTTTTAAAATTTATTTTTCAAAAAATTTTATCTTTTCGCTTTCTGTATTTTTTTTTTATTTTCACTTAATTTTTTACTATTTTAAGTAATTTTTTTAAATGTTTAAATACACTTGACATAAATATATTTAAAAAGTATAATATTTATGATTTTTTTTAAAAATTCACTAAATATAAAAATTCAATATATTTTTTTTGTATTTATTAATTTTTTAAAATATTTTATTATTTAGATACATTTAAGTAAGGTGTATCTAAAAAAAATGCTTAACATTTTAAAAATATTCACTAAAAATAAAAAACACAAAAAATAAAAAAACTCAATTTCCAAAAAATTAAAACTAAACACACTGAGCCTCCGTTTGGGAAGTGGGGTGGCTCTTTTTTTTTTTTTTTTTATATGAACTGGGCTCAAAAGCTTGGTTTGGGAAGAAATTTTTGGCTTTTTTGACTTTTTTTGTGAGAGAAGAGTGTAATGATTATGGGGTTGGATGTGATATTTTGTTTTTTGTGGCTCATGAGCCTGTTTTGTTTTTTGTGGCTCATGAGCCACTTGAGCCCTTCCCAAACGGACCCTGAGTTTTTTTATTTATTTTTTGGAAGGGGTTGCAGGGATCAACATTTCAAAATGAAAGTGTTCGATTCAAATTATGTTTGAAAATCAAATCATGTGAGTTTCCGTGCTCCCTTTTCCTTGTTCTACTTGAAGGTCTTTACTTGTTTTCTTAAATATGTTGTAGGGTGCTTGGCATATGTGGTCTCTAGAGAGAGTATAAAACACAAATCTCATGTTTTATGCAAAGATTTTTTCCTCTACATTTGAATGTTAGATTTGTGTAGTGAAAGGAAAAAGAAAGAAAAAAAAAAATGAAGTGAAAAAATAACTAAATTCCTTTGCTTTGTATGGTTGGATTAGAAAAAATAAAAAATGAAAATGAAAAGGCATTTTTTCAAAAAAAAAAAAAAAAAAAATCCATTGGTTTTGTTTGATTAACAACAACAGATAAAAGGAATATACACAAGCCATTTGATCATTTTTATTTCATTTTTTGTTCTCTTGACAAATCCAAAATCTAAAATAATATTAAGAAAATATAACATAGAGTATATTCCATAGATTAATCTATGCTATAATGAATTTCTTAGAGCAATTTTAATGGCATGCTACAACCATTGTCAAAACTAAACTATAATAAGACTTCTCAAAAACTTTACCCTAAACTCTGTGTGCCAAGTTTATGCAAATTATAGCATTGTCAAATTTGGCACAATAATTAGTGATTGTCAAAATTTAGTATTATTGAGGTAATTAAGATTGTCAAATTATAAATTTTTTTTTTTTCTTTTTTCTAAAATGTTGTAGAATGCCAAATTGACAAAACTACTAGAGATGCTTATAGGGGAATTTTATTTATTTTTTTTTTTTAAATTTTTTTTAAACCCACAAAATTTGTAAAACTGTGAGTGAGGGGTCCCTTCCATACTGGAACACCAAACTTATAGGTAGAATGTACATGATACATTCAAGGTGGCCTCCTCCCCATTATTGGATGGAGTGTGCTTGTAGAATTGTACCCTAATAATGTGTGTGTCTTGGTAGGTATAATGTCAAAGCTAACCTTCAGTTCACCTAAGATGAGGGTGAAGTAAGACCAGCTAATGGAGAGTGAGAACCTTGCTCTGGAATGAATGGTGAGGTAAAAGAATTGTTCAATAGTTTTTTTTCTTCCTCTTAGCAATGTGGTTAATTAGGTTGATCCATAATGAATTTCTTAGAGCAATTTTGGCATTCAATAACAATTGCCAAAATCAAATTACAGTAAAACTTTTGAAAAAAATTCATTCAAGCTATCTCTGATTAACAAAATTAGTACTACAAGAAATTGGCAACAGTCAAAATTAATCAAGATTATTTCTCAATCTCTTTTATAATGAAATCTACAAATGACATTTTTGTTTGACATTGTGTTAGAAAAAACAAATTACATGATTGGATAATATTATCAAATTGTAGCAAATTTTTTTTTTTTTTTTTTTTGTTGGATAATGTAACATTTTAAAATGACAAAATTATTAGAGATGATGCAATTATTTAAAAAAAAAAAAAGAAGGTAAAACTGTAAGTGGGTTCCCTTTCTCTACTGCAACACCATACTTTTTATAGGTGGCACGTGTGATGCATTTAATTGTACCAAATAGTGATAATGAAGTTTAGTTGAGGGTAGGTAAAGAGTTATGAACAGTAATCGCTATGTTTTGTTTTAATTTTTTAGATTCAATTTTTTAAAAATTGAGTGTTTTTATTTTTTATATTTTTTTATTTTTAGTGAATGTTTTTAAAATTTTAAGTATTTTTTTATTTTTGTAAATGCACCTCACTTAGATATATCTAAAAAATAAAATATTTATAAAAAATCAATAAATACACAAGAATATAAAAAATATACTTAATTTTTGTATTTTTTTTTATATTCTTTATATATGGAAAAATTACCGGTAAATCCCAATTGAGAGAATGTTACTCCATTTAGTCCTGTGTTTTTTCTTATAAACCATTTGGTCCTATTTAGCTAATAAGGAATATTTCCTTTTGATTTGTTTTGGTGAGACTTTACCTATTTACCCTTTCAACATCAACTACATCATCTAAATATTAACTACATTAACAACATTAACTACACCAACATCATCAAAACATCATCAACATTATCAAACATCATAAAACATCGTAACTACATCATCAACATTAACTACACCATCGTCAAAACATCATCAACATCACCAAACATCATAAACTCCAGCATCAACATTAACTACACCAACATTCGAACATCAAACATCATCAAAATAACATCAAAACAGATCAACATTAACAAACACATCATCAACACAGATATGTTCTTCCCTCGGATCGAATATCGGATCTGTGATGTTCTTCAAGACATTGATGTTCTTGAATGTCGGATCTGTGATGTTTCTTCTTGTGCATCTGGTTGTAACTGTTACATGTTTACGTCCAACACCCCCAATGTCTTCAATGGTGTTACATCCAAAGATTTCACCGGAAAAACTGAAAATCTAGCCGGACAAACAAACCCTCCGCCACACCCACACCATTCTGCCTCCTTCAGCAAACTGAGACTACACATCAAACATCGGATCGAATCTCTGATGTTCTTCAACACATAGATGTTCTTCAATGTTGGATCTGTGATGTTTCTTCTTGTGCATCTGGTTGTAACTGTTACATTTTTACGTCCAACACCGCCAATGTCTTCAATGGTGTTACGTCCAAAGATTTCACCGGAAAAACTGAAAATCTAGCCGGAAAAACAAAGCCTCCGCCACACCCACACCACTCTGCCTCCTTCAGCAAAGTGAGACTACACATCAAACATCAAACATCGGATCGGATCGGATCTGTGATGATGAAACCGGAGTAATCGTGGGAAGTTCTTGATGAGACACCATCGATGTTGCGGCAACTGCGATTGAAACAGCTTGTGGATCATTCGCCGCCGATAATGGCGGATAGCAACAATGAAACGGAGTAATCAATGGGAAGTTCTTGAGACACCATCGATGATGCGAGCGGCTTTGCGGTTGAGGGTGCCGTGGATCATTCGCCGATGATGATGAATTGTTGTCTGGCGACATTTCTCGATCATCTCTCTCTCTTCAACTGCAAAAGGCCTAACATTACGCCATTATCATCGGGACACTGTGCAATCTTCAATCCACGTCTCTTCGTTTTCACATTGGTTGGAGACATAACAAACATCAAGAAACTAGGACGCTTGGGCATTTCAATAAAATTCACATTGGACCATTCCTTAATTACCCTTAATACACGTCTGTAAACAGAGTCAAAACAAATGGGTAATGTTGTTATTAACACCACATTGGGACTATTTGGATTATAAGAAAAAAGGTAGGACCAAATGGGTTAAAAGATTGGAATTTGGGATTTACTGGTGCATCACCCTTTTTATATTAAGTGAATTTTTAAAAAAAAAATCATAAATATTATATTTTTAAGTGTATTATGTTAAGTGTATTTAAAAATTAAAAAAATTACTCAAATATTAAAAAAATGAATGAAAATAAAAAAAAATGCAAAAAACAAAAAAATTTAATTTTTTAAAAAATAAATTCAAAAAATTCAAATTAAACAAGCTGAATACTATCCATCTTGAGGTTGAAGTAAGACCAGCCAAGGAGAAGTGAGAGGGAGGGTTGTGTTTGGTATGGATGGTGTGGTGCTATTTTTTTCTCTTAAGAATGTGGTTAATTATGAAGTTTAATTGGAATGCCTTTGAGATTAGGAATTAGTGGTTTTGACAAGCCAAGAGGAGTTTTTTTTTTTTTTTTTTTAAATTATGTTGTTTTTTATTTTATTTATAATTTTATTGGATGAAAAGGATAGGAAGGACCACTAACACATAACTTCACTCTGTAGGTAAGATCATACGAGCCCTTATCCGCTAGATTCTCAAACAAAAGAGGTTTAGAAAATGTGGGAATTCCATAAGATACACAGCTCTCTCTCAAGAAATAATCAATTCATAATATGATTTCAACTGATCAACAACATAATGATAAATAACCGATGACACACCTAAAAAAGAAAAAGAGTAAAGAACTAACTTTTATTTTATTTTATGATTTTTTTTATTTATAGAAATTCAAAATTCAAACATTAGAATTATGAATCATGTTATTAAAAATTGTAGACTTATCAATCTCTATTGCTCAACGAGCTAAGCATATTCCATCTCTCTTCCATGTGTAAAGGGTAATCCATATCTATCTTCTTTACTTTCTTTTTTATTTATTTTTTGGATATTAATTCATATATAGATATATATATATATATATATCTGTGTGGTAGACAAATGCATTGCAAGGCAAAACTAAAAAAAAATCAGTAACAAAGCGACAACGTAAGGACAAGTCCTATTTATTTGCCACTTGAGTCTAGAACATTACAAGAATCTTAATTAACTCTTATCAAACACTTTACAAGGTTGCATTTGACGACAATGTCAAAATTTAGAAGCTTACTAAAGGAATCTTCAATCCCAGATGATTGTGTATATTTTGATTTTCTCTTGCTTTTGTGTTCTTATCTTTTCAATCAATAGGGTGTTTGGTGTAGATTAAATAAATTGTTTATACTTTATTTTAATTTAAGAGTTTGTATTAGATTATTTAGGTTAAGTTTGGCATACACAAAATAATCCATCTTTTTATCATTTTTTCATCACATCACCTCTCTACTTTTCTGCGCATCTTTTCGTAAAAAAACAAAAAATGCACTTATTTAGGTCATCCCAAACAACCCTTTAGTACAACTTCTACTCACAAAGTTTATTAGGCGAAAATATCTTAAATAAATTGAAAAAAAATTGATTATTTAAAAATTGAAGAGGGGTGCTTTTAATTTTTATTTTTTGTTTTATTATCAACTTTAATTTACAACAACTTATGCCAAACAGACCCAATAGTTTCTAAGTTAAATATATATATATATATATATTACCGTATCTTCTAAAAGACACTAGATTTACTAAAATACATGTACTAAAAAATGTATAACAATTTTTAATTTTATTAACTAATATATAACATTAACAAGACTTGTATCTTTTTAGGGTTAGATAACTACCACTTAATGGGGTTAAAAGTGGTATAATCACAACATATTATGATTATCGATCATATTGTGTGTAACATATCATAATTATGATGTAAGGTTGTTGGTAGTCACATTTTATTTTATTTATTTTTATTTTTTTAGAATTTAAGATTTAGGATTGATACATTCTTTTGTAACCATAGGGTGTGCACCACATAATTTTTTCCTTCCTAGACATTTCCTATTTTGGCTTTGTTTGGCCTATATGGTTTGTGTTAAAATAGGTACAAAAAAAATTAAAATAGGTTTTTTTAAGAGTGTTACTATTAGGACCTACCTTTCTTCTTTGGACTCCTCTATTTTTTTTTATTCCAATTTTATCCAAATATGAAGTTACATTTTTACCCTCATCCCTAACCTTCTAACTCTAACCCTAATTTTCCAAACCCACCTTTGCCCCACCGACGAGCTCTTCTACAAGGCCAACTCCTCCCCCTCTACCTCTCCTCCCGTCTCTCCATGGTCCGCACCCTCCTTATCTCCTTCTCCAGCGCCTCTTCCTACCACCATTCGTCGCCACTACTCCCAAACTCAATGTCGTTGCCACTCCCTCTGCCCTCACCTACACTCTCGCAGCCCCCTTTTAGCACCGCACTCCTTATGGCCTTATCCACACTCTTGCAACCATCCCAAAGCCTCTGCCACACCATCTTCCTTCACCCACATCCCATACGATTCACATTTGTTCTGATCTGTGTCCAAAAACAAGAAACAAGTGATGCATCAATTTGGAAAAATGATAATGGATGTCTCATAGCACTTTACTCGATTCGGAATGATTTTTGAGTACTGATTCGGATATGATCGAATCACGTATATACGTGAATAGATGATTCCAATTACAACAAGAGAGATTCAAGACAGAAATAGATCGATTGAAGAGAATAGTTGCAACTGATTGATTGAAGAGATTCAAAACCTTGAATCGATATATATATATATATATAGAGAGAGAGTAGATATGGGGGAAGAAAAAAGAGAGAGGGGGTCGTCGGTCGGGAGGTCACCGGAGGGGTGAGACCGCCGGTGTGGTAGGAAAATAACAAAAAAAAAGTTGAGTCAAAAATATGAGGGGTATAATTGGTATTAAAGTGAGGGTTTAAAGAAAAAAAAGGAGGGTTTCATTTTGTTGGGTGGGAGTTCAAAGAATTTTTTTCGGGGAGGTGTTTAAAGAAAAAAAAGGAAGGTTTCATTTTGTTGGGTGGGAGTTCAAAGAAATTTGGTGGGGGGGGGGAGAAGAAAGGTAGGTGCTAATAGCTGTACTTTTTTTTAATTCAATAAAACAAAATATCACATTCAAATCATAATCAGTGTGTTTGGTTGGAGTTTTCTGGATTAAGTTTTTGGAAAATTGAATTTTTTGATTTTTGTATTCTTTTGTTTTTAGTGAATATTTTTTAAATTTTAAACATTTTTTTTACTTTTTTAGATGCACCTTAGTTAGATGTATCTAAAAAGTAAAAAAATTGCGAAAAATATTTTAAAAAATTAATAAATACATAAAAATACAAAAAATGTATTGAATTCTTATTATTATTTTTTTTTTGTATTTTTGGTATTTAGTGAATTTTTAAAAGATTTTTTTTATAATTTTTTTACTTTTTAAGTGTATTTATGTTAGGTGTGTCTAAAAAGTAAAAAAAATTGCTTAAAATATTAAAAAAATTCAGTAAAAATAAAAAAAAAAACACGAAAAATAAGAAAGAATTTTCTGAAAAGTGTTTTTTAAAAAATAAAAACAAGCAAGCTGAATCATTTTATTTTTTCTCTCACAAAAGTTAAAAAAGTCAAAAAACCTATTTCATACGATACTCTTTAACTCTAAATTAAAATAGTCGAAAAGTTAACCTACATTCCAAACGAAAGGCTTTGTTTTCTTGCCTTGTTGCCTTTCAATCTCAAATCATTTCCTCAACATAGATGGAGAACTCACTTTTGTTGATAGTTATGGATTTAAATTTATCCCCACACTTCACAAAATTTAAAATTTGATTGGTCTAAAATTGTAAACCTCTCATTTAAAAAATGTATTTTAAAATTGTCAATTCTATTATTTTAAATCAATCAAAATTTGTATTTTATTCGACAGGAAGTTGCTGTTTTTTTTTTTTTTAAGTTAATTATATTACATCGAGATCTTTTTAATTATTAGTAAATATTATCTTACTTTCACCCCTCTATGAATTTGTATATTTTAATTTCTCTCAACTCTAAAAACTATACAAAGTTAGTTTTCAAGAGTGAAAGTGATGTATTTTATAATTGAGATAGGTCAAAATATATGAAATTATAAATGAGAAAAGGGTAATGTCATAGTCATTCATAACTGATAATATTTTAGTGTAATGAATCCTTTTTGTGTGTTTGTGCTTACAAGGCCAATCTTCAAATATCATCTTTCTCTTTTTCATAGTTATTTATTTATAATTATTATTTTTTTTTAATCATTTCATGAAAAACTTTTACTCACACTACAAGAAATTACACTTTTAGCGACCAAATTTTTAGTCGCCAAAGGTTATTTTTTGGTCGGCAAAAGTCAATGGCGACTAAATATATTCGTCGCCCCGTTGGTCGCCAAAGCCTAGTCGGCAATAGTCAACGGCGACTAATATAACGTTGGTCGCTAATTATCTTATATTTGGCTACTAAAACAGACTTAGTCGCCAAACATAACGTTTTGGCGACCAAACATTTAGTCGCCAAAAGTAATTACATCAAAATGAAATTCTCTTTTAGCGACTAAAATATTTAGTCGCTAAAAGATTTTAGTCGCCAAAACTAACTATACGGCGACCAAATATTTAGTAGCCAAAAGTAATTAAATAAAAATGAATTTCTCTTTCAACGACTAAAATATGTAGTCGCTAAAACATTTTTGTGGCCAAACATAACATTCTGCCGACCAAATATTTAGTCGCCAAAAGTAATTAAATCAAAATGAAATTCTCTTTTAGCGACTAAAATATTTAGTCGCCAAAACTAACTATACGGCAACCAAATATTTAGTCGCCCAAAGTAATTAAATCAAAATGAAATTGTCTTTCAAAGAACTAAAATCGTAAGTCGCTAAAACATTTTATTGGCCAAACATGACGTTTTGCCGACCAAATATTTAGTCACCAAAAGTAATTAAATCAAAATAAAATTCTCTTTCAACGACTAAAATATTTAGTCGCTAAAACATTTTAGTCGCTAATAATAATACATTTACCGACTAAAAATTTTAGTCACTAATAATAATATGTTTAGTGACCAAATAGTTTAGTCGTTATTAGTTTTCACGACGAAACATTTTAGTCGCCAAAATATTAGATATTTTCTTTTCATGGTATTTTACGACCAAATATTTTAGTCGCCGAAAACTGCGATGTTCTTTCGTGACTAAAATCTTTAGTCGGCAAAAATTTCTTCCCTCATCTTCATTTATTTTAGCTACTAACTATTTGGTCGCTAAAAGTCTTTTGTTTCTTTTTACTACTAAATATTGTGTTTGTTTTGAGAGATGGAGAGGGGATTGATAGTGAGCTCCGGATTAGGATGAGCCTCTCCAAAGGGATTCGGATGGATCTCCAGGACTTGGTATTAGAAAAATAGTTCGGCGGACTAAAATTTTTTTATTTTTATTTATTTTTTATTTTATTTTTTACATGTTGGGCATTTTTTTTTGAACATTAATGTTTAATTTTTTTTGTATTTTTTGTTAAGTAAAAATCATTATTTTATTTGTTTTATTTTTTTTTGGAAATTTTTTATTTTATTTTTATTTTTTTAAAATTTTTTACATGTTGGGCATTTTTTTTAAAACATTAATGTTTAATGTTTTTGTATTTTTTTATTTGTTTTATTATTTTATATTTATTTTATATAAATATAATTTAACAATCACTACACTAACAACTATCATCAAAACAAACACAATTTTAATTAATCCCTTCACTATCAATCTCCTTACTATCAATCTCCTCCATTCTACTTCTGAAAACAGACGCAGCCAGAGTATATTCAATAGATTAATCTATGTTATAATGAATTTCTAAGAGCAATTTTAGTGGCATGCTACAACCATTGTCAAAACTAAACTATAACAAGACTTCTCAAAAACTTTACCCTAAACTCAGTGCCAAGTTTATGCAAATTATAGCATTGTCAAATTTGGCACAATAATTAGTGATTGTCAAAATTTAGTATTATTGAGGTAATTAAGATTGTCAAATTAGGGTTTTGGTTTGTGGCACTAAATTGGGGGGCACTAATGCCCCTAATTTCTATATAAGGCAAAAAAAAAAAAAAAAAAACAAAACAGTTACCCAGAATGGAAATTAGGGGCATTAGTGCCCCCAATTTAGTGCCACAAAACATTTTCCGTCAAATTATAATTTTTTTTTTCTTTTTTCTAAAATGTTGTAGAATGCCAAATTGACAAAAGTACTAGAGATGCTTATAGGGGAATTTTATTTATTTATTTTTTAATTTTTTTTTTTAAACCCACAAAATTTGTAAAACTGTGAGTGAGGGGTCCCTTCCATACTGGAACACCAAACTTATAGGTAGAATGTATATGATACATTCAAGGTGGCCTCCTCCCCATTGTTGGATGGTGTGTGCTTGTAGAATTGTACCCTAATAATGTGTGTGTCTTGGTAGGTATAAGGTCAAAGCTAACCTTCAGTTCAGCTAAGATGAGGGTGAAGTAAGACCAGCTAATGGGGGAAAGGAAGAGTGAGAACCTTGCTCTGGAATGAATGGTGAGGTAAAAAAATTGTTCAATAGTTTTTTTTCTTCTTCTTAACAATGTGGTTAATTAGGTTGATCCATAATGAATTTCTTAGAGCAATTTTGGCAGGCAATAACAATTGCCAAAATCAAATTACTGTAAAACTTTTCAAAAAAATTCATTCAAGTTATCTCTGATTGACCAAATTAGTGCAAGAAATTGGCAATAGTCAAAATTAATAAAGATTATTTCTCAATCTCTTTTATAATGAAATCTACAAATGACATTTTTATTTGATATTGGGGTGTTTAGCAAGTTGGATTTTTGTTTTGTTTTCTTTGGTTAAAATTTACAAAAAGATAAAATAAGTTAAAATAATTAATAAGATAAAATGTCACATCAAATCTATAATTATTTTATTTTTTCTCTTACAAACATTACATTCAACTATAAAAAAAATTCTACTATCTTTCTGTGACAACCCTCACCTCTGATTAATGCTAAACTGTGACTGAGAATGATAAGTAACTGATTTGACTGAAATTCTGAATTGATTGCAAGAGTATATTACTTTACTTGCATTTCTATCTGTTTGTCATTTGATTGATCTGTTCATGTTTTAAGTTTCGAACGGTAAATTGAAGGCCTTATCGGCGGTCGAATATGAAATTGATTGGTATTTTATACTAATTAGAATTTATGTGATTTTATGGTAGATTTAATTGAAATGTGATTTGGTATGATTAAATTAGATTAAATAAAGATAAATTGAACCTAATTATTTACCTTATTGCCATTGAGTGGGCACCTTAGGGTCATTGTTTGAGGACTTAATTTATACATTTGAGGCATCATTTCTTCACTCATTTTCTGAAGCAAATGGTGAGAGAGAGGGAGATAGGAGAAACTTGACTTTATTTGAGAATTGGCTTGGAGAATTAGAAGGATTGAAGAGGTTTTGCAAAATTGAGCTAGAATACTTGGAATTCAAGACTTAAGGTAAAGAATTCACCTTCTTGATTATGAATTTAAGTTATTTCTTGCATGGTTCATGGTAATTTAGTGTTTAGATCCAAGAATTGGTTTAAAGAGTTGATTTGAGTAGCTAATTCATGCATGCATGTACATGTTCTTGGAATTTGAGATTGTTTTCAAAAGATCCTCACATGCATGTCCATTTTCTAGTTGTAGCTCATGAATTCATCATATTTTTGGAAGGATTGACTCATTTGATCATGTGTTAGAAGCTTTGAATTCAATTGAATACATGCATGTTAAATGTACATCTTGTTCTTAATTTTTTTTTGAAATTTGTGTTTAATTGACTTACCTTTGGGTTTTGATTTTTCAAATTGATCTTCAAAACATGTTATATTATGGGTTTTCAAGTGTTTTCTAGAAAATGGACCCAAAAGGTTGATGTTTGATGTGTTGAATGCTTGGTTTGAGCTTGGGAGGCAAATTTGAAAATTCCAGATTTTGGCTTCCACGCTCGAGCGACCACCTTTTGTTTAGAGCTCCACTCGAGCGAAGGAATTCTAACTCGAGCGTAGATTACAAGCTCTCAGGTTTTCTGCGTGTGCAGACACACGCTCTAGCGAGGACTGTGTCTCACGCTCGAGCAAGCATTGAGCGAGCGTCGAGCGGAGATTTTCAACATCCAGCACTTTTTGCATTTTTACAGACTGCTCGAGCGAGGAAGTTCACGCTCGAGCGACCCCACTGTTTTGGCACGCTCGCTCGAGCGTAGAAAGCCACGCTCGAGCGAGATCCCTGTTTTAGCAAAAATTTGAAAAGTGTTTTAAAGTGTATTTTTGCATCATCATTTCATCCTAGGCATTCCTAGGCCTAGTTTAAGGCATCTTAATAAGGATAATGTCATAGAACCACACCAAGTCAAGTTAAGGGGCTAAGTTATTAATCCCGAGTGTGTGTTCGTTCTACAACTGTAGGGTTGGCATCCGAGGACGCTCATTAGCTTGTCTAGCCCAGTACTCTGTGAGTAACAATGTTGTAAAGATATTTTCAATTATGATTATTTTCTGAATAATCAACTGTTCTGCTTACTGAAACGTTATTGTTTAATGAATGAATGTTTGTCCTATTTGCAAACTGTATTCGTGGCATCCATAGCAATTTCTTTATTCTTGTCTTTATTCTTCATCGTCACGAGAGATCTTTGTTGGTTCCTATATTTGGAACCACTCATTTCTTGTTATGATAGCCATCAATCGATTTGTTGGTGCATTAAGACCCTCTTGTCTTGTTTTGCTAATGGATGTACCACAAATAACTGCTATGGTTTCTAATTGATTGATATGACTGTTTAAATACTGAAAGGACATTCATTTTTAACCTCTTTATACTACTGTTATTCACTGGGTTTTACCTCACTGTTTATATTTATATGTAGGTGTCTAGGCACCGGACCAGAGCTAGAAGCGTCGGGTTAGCTCCCGTTTTGTTAAAGCCAACCATTGTGCCTCACCTCGAGGTTCCGAATGCATTAAAGCCAAGGCTGTTTTGAGGTGTTTTAGATTCCCCCTCTTGTCTCCGTTTGTAGTAAATGTTAAGACTTGACCGTACAGTTCTAGTTAGGGATTTGGTCCCTGACGTGGATGTTTGTGTGTATATGATGTATGTACATATGTTTCAGTTATCAATGTGGCATGTTTATAAAAAGTCTCTTGCATACAGACTGTTACAGCTCATTGGACATATTTTATTTACTGTTTTAGCTTCCGTCAGCCCCTTTACTCTATATTATTGTCATTACTATTAAGCAGGCTTTCGGTAATCACGGATTACTGGCCGGTTGCGATAATAGGGGCGGGTTCGGATTGTGACACTTTCTAAACGCAAAAAATTTAACCTATTAAAATAATTAAAAATTAAAATAACTTATTAAAATAATAACTTTATAAACACCCATATTGTGTTAGAAAAAACAAAGTACATGATTGGATAATATTATCAAATTATAGCATTTTTTTTTTTGGGGATAATGTAACATTTTAAAATGACAAAATTATTGAAAAATGCTTCGGATCCCCACTGGGGATTGACCCCCAGTGAAGTGGCGCTTCATGATTGGATAAAAAAAAAAATTGTTTTAATTTTTTCTTTTTTTTTTTAGAGTTTCAGCCAGTAGGAGTGCGACACCTCACTGGGGGTCTGCAGCAAGGTTGCAAAATTATTAGAGATGATGCAATTATTTAAAAAAAAAAAAAAAAAAGATAAAACTGTAAGTGGGTCCCTTTCTCTACTGCAACACCAAATTTTTTATAGGTGGCACGTGTGATGCATTTAATTGTACCAAATAGTAATAAGGAAGCTGAGGGTAGGTAAAGGGTTATGAACCGTAATTTTTGTATTTTCCGATGTACCAAAAAAAAACCGTAATTTTTGTGTTTGGTTTTAATTTTTTGAAAAATTGAGTTTTTTTTTTTTTTAAAAAATTAAATTTATTTTTTTGTATTTTTAGTGAATATTTTTAAAATTTTAAGTAATTTTTTTTTTTGTTTTTTTAGATGCACCTTACTTAGATATATCTAAAAAGTAAAATATTTTAAAAAATAATAAATACACAAGAATATAAAAAATTTATTGAATTTTCATATATGTATATATATATATAATTTTTTTTTTTGTATTTTTGATATATAGTGAATTTTTTATATATTTGTTCACAAATATTATATTTTTAAGTATATTTATGTTAAATGTATCTAAAAATTAAAAAAAATTCTGAAAATACAAAAAAATAAAAAATACAAAAGATTTTAATTTTCTAAAAAATAAATTTAGAAAACTCAAATCAAACAAACTAAATATTATCCTTCTTCTTGAGGTTGAACTAAGACCGACCAAGGAGAAGGGAGAGGAAGGTTTGTGTTTGGTATGGATGGTGTGGTGCTATTTTTTTCTCTTAACAATGTGGTTAATTATGAAGTTTAATTGGAATGCCTTTGAGATTAGGAATTAGTGGTTTTGACAAGCCAAGAGGAGATTTTTTTTTTTTTTTAAAATTATGTTTTTTTTTATTTTTTTTATAATTTTATTGGATGAAAAGGATAGGAAGGGACCACTAACACATAACTTCACTCCGTAGGTAAGATCATACGAGCCCTTATCCGCTAGATTGCCAAACAAAAGAGGTTTAGAAAATGTGAGAATTTCACTAAATAAGATATACAGTTCTTTCTCAAGAAATAATTAAATTGATTCATAATAGGTAAATTACAAACACCCCTCGAGGTTTAGTAAAATACAGATTCCCTGAGGTTTGAGAAATTACAAATTCCCCGAGGTCAAATTTTCATAATAAATTAGAAAAAATTAGGGGAATCAGATGAAAATAAAAACCCTAGGGGCAATTTGTTATGAAAATGTAAACCTCAGGGGGCGGGATGTAATTTCTAAAACCTCAGGGGGGAATCTGTATTTTCACCAAACCTCGAGGGGGTGTTTGTAATTTGCCCTTCATAATATGATTCCAACCGGCCAACAACATAATAATAAATAATCGATGACACACCTAAAAAAGAAAAAGAGTAAAAAACTAACTTTTATTTTATTTTATGATTTTTTTTTTTTTTACAAATTCAAAATTGAAACATTAGAATTATGAATCATGTTATTAAAAATTGTAGACTTTAGCCTTCGTTTGGCATGCCAAAAAGTCTAACTTTTTGACTATTTTAGTCACAAAAAGACAAAATAGATTAAAAAATTAATAAGACAAAATATCACATCTAAATCAAAATCATTTTATTTTTTCTCTCACAAAAGTCAAAAAAATCAAAAAGTCTATCCCAAACGAAATTTTTTAACCTCAAATTAAAATAACTAAAAAGTCAAAAAACCAATCCGCATCCCAAACCAACCCTTATCAATCTCTATTACTCAACGAGCCAAGCATATTCCATCTCTCTTCCATGTGTAAAGGGTAATCCATATCTTATCTTCTTTACTTTCTTTTTTATTTATTTTTTGGATATTAATTCATATATATATATATATATGTATGTCTGTGTGGTAGACAAATGCATTGCAAGGCAAAACTAAAAAACAATCAGTAACAAAGCGACAACATAAGGACAAGTCCTATTTATTTGCCACTTGAGTTTAGAACGTTACAAGAATCTTAATTAAACTCTTATCAAACACTTTACAAGGTTGCAATTGACGACAACGTCAAAATTTAGAAGCTTACTAAAGGAATATTCAATCCCAGATGATTGTGTATATTTTGATTTTCTCTTGCTTTTGTGTTCTTATCTTTCCAACCAATAGGGTGGTTAGTGTAGATTAAATAAGTTGTTTATAGTTTATTTTGCCTTAAGAGTTTGTGTCAAATTATGTAGTGTAACTTCTACTTATAGTTTATTAGGTGAAAATATCTTAAATAAATTAAAAAAAATTGATTATTTAAAAATTGGAGAGGGGTGCTTTGATTTTTACTTTTTTTTATTATCAACTTTTAATTTACAATAACTTACACCAAATAGACCCAATAATTTCTAGGTTAAATAAATAAATATATATTTTTATTAAACCTATCTTCTAAAAGACACTAGATTTATTAAAATACATGTACTAAAATGTATTTATTCAATCAAATTGTCATTTGTTTTAATTACAAGAACTAGAACAATCCCAAAGAAAGTGAAAAATACACCAATCAATAGAAGGAAAGAAGAAAAGTGGGGGGTTAGAGAAATAGGGCTGGCCCTGGGGTGAGGTGACTAAGGCGGTTGCCTCGGGCCCTCAATTTTGAATAAAATTTAGGGTTCCCAATTAGAGGAGTGTATCATGTCGTGTTATTTCATAATTATTTCAATATTAGCTCAATTTATTTATTTTTATGTTGTCGTATGGTATTATTTTGATTCGTGTTCGATTGATGTTTAATGTGAAAACTTTTACTTTTAGGTAAAAATAACTTAGCAAGTGTATCGAGAGATTAATTTTTTTTTCTCATAAGTAGAATTTTATAAAATTTATTTCAATTAAATGAAATTATTCATAGAATATTTGATTTTAATTCAATTGCATTTTTTTAATTAAAAAAATTGTACCTTCTTACTGCATGTTTTTTTAGTTAGATGGAGTTAAATAAAAAATTAAAAAATGGCATGACATCCCTTAGTGAATATTCAAATATATAACTAATAATTCATGTTATTGAGTCGTGTCATACATGGATTCATGTTGAAAAATAGTCAATCTTAACATGCTAATTTTATATATTGCTTGAGTTGTGTCAAAAATTCTCATCCTTATCCTCAATTAATTTTAGTTCTTATAACATTGGGAAGCTAAAAAACAAAGATTCGATTCAACTAATTAAAGTTCAACTATGATATATATATATATTTGTTATCTAAATTTTGTTAAATTGTAATGTAATAGAAATAATTTTTTTTTTTTAGATAATGATATATGAAGAGCCCAATTTAAAAAATTCGCCTTAAGCCCCTAATAAGTTAGGGCCGGCCCTGTAGAGAAAACTATCACTATTCTACTCTTAAAAATATTAAGTTAATCTACTCCTAGATAAACTCTTTACGAGTGTTGTTGATGATTGTTGAGTTGTCATTTTTTCAATTCTTCAAGTTATCCTTTTATAATTACTTGGCCACCTTATGTTGTAGCTATCAATCCATGATTTTCCTTGATCTTTGCTTCACTCAACCATATCTTATATCTTCAAAGAAACTATTTATAGATTTTGTGCTTTGACTTGATATTGATCCCTCCGATTTCAGCATATGGTTTCTAATTGATTTTAACAAATATCTTTATTGGCTTTATTTAATTTTTTCAAGCCATATCATCATCTTTTTCATGCCACGTTACTAGTGTACTTGTCACGCCATGTTAGCATTCCTGTCGACAGAAATAATAAAAACAAATGTGGCTAGTGTTATTCTTTAAAAATAGTCTATGATTTCAATTGACAAACCATAGTCGAATTTGACCGTAATTAATAGGTCACAATTGACAAAAAAATAAAATGTGGTGCCAACAATTGTATATTGGCTTATTAGTTTACTTGGATCACAATATCTCTCTATTTCTTTACACATATCTTTTCATAATAAGCACAAAAAAAAAAAAAAAAAATCAACTTATCAAACATACTCTCAACATTCCAAATTTTGATCCAAATGGATTAAGTACTCTAATTATCGAGATTTTCTCATTAAGGCCTTGTTTGGAAAGACTAAATAAGTGTACTTTTTGTCTTTTTGGACAAAAAAATTGAGGTTAAAAATATGGATGTTTGGGTTAATTTTTTGACTTTTTATGGAAAAATGTGTAATAAAAAATTGTGAAAATTGGTTTTTAGAGGAAAATTTGAATTGTGAGTTGTGCAGTCGTAATTGTTGACTTTTGGTAAATAGTGTTAACTTTTTAACTTTTTGAATAACTTTTTGACTTTTTGGATTATTTGGGAGTACCCAAACTTGGCCTAAATATAAGTTTTGTTTCCTTTATTAGTGTTACATTAAAAATTGTTTTTTAACATGAGTTTTTTTTATCTTTGGTATAATTACATGATTTTTTTAGATTTGTAGAATATCTTTAAGTCTTAAATATAGCACAAGTTGGATTTTATATAGAAAAACCTTTAATTTCAATTCTCAAATAAACAAAAAATGAAAACTTTAATACATTACATTACATTAATTTTTTTTTTTTTTATAGATTTTTTATCTTTTGCATAACTACATGATCTTTTTAGATTTGTAGAATATCTTTAAGACTTAAATATAGTACAAGTCGGATTTTATATAGAAAACCCTTTAATTTCAATTCTCAAATAAAAAAAATGAAAAATTTAATACATTTGTACTAATATTTTTTACCCCCCAAAAAATGTAAATACATAAAATTCTACATAATCGTCTTACTATTATTACTATCAAAAAATACATTAATTATTTTCAAAATATGTAGCCAAACAATTAGTAATCAATTGATCTCCAATTTGGTTGTGCAATTAATTTCTTTTTATTATTTATAAATCGTTCTTGAATACTATTGGTAAAAACAAATATAATTTCACAAGTAAATAGCCTTATGAATATATATGATATTCCTATTTGTATCTACCAATTGTTTTAGTAAAATCATGAATTATTTGAAATACTAAAACTGATTGCAAGCATATGAACAATGTAGTTATGAAATTGATTCAAGGAAATTAATACAATTTTGTATTGAAATCTCCAATCAAACAACCACAATTATAATACCAAATTATTATACTAAAACTAGCATCCAAATATATATATATATATATATCCTAAAAGAGAATTAGAGAAGAGATCGATCAAAAAAAAAAAAAACATTAAAATAATTAATTCTAGATGTATACATATATATTCATATAAGTGGTAGGTTTAAACGTAATACGTTTGCAATTTTACATTTAAATTTATTAGTGAATTTGATGAATGAAAAAGATGAGTTGAATTTAAAATTTGATAATAGTTATTTACTAAACAGTTAACAACTTCAACATTCTTAGAAAGAATAAAAATATTGACAGAATTTTAAAATTATTATGAGTTCTGCACTTTAAATAATAGAATAGATTTATTCAACTATAAAAATTGAATGGGAAATTCTACGATATACATCCTCGAAAGGGGTGTACCATATGCACTCCTACTTACGTTATTCTCTTCTTTAGTTATGATCAATTTTCTTATTTAGTTATGAGATTATTAGAGATTTTTGGTTACGCCTCATGTGGTGTTTGTTTGTGACTTTTTTTATTTTTTATTTTTTTTATTTTAGTTATGATTTAGAAAGTATGAAGTTATGTCATCTTCTTCTTCTTTAGTTATAAAGGCATATCTGTCTTTCCCAAGTTGAAAGTATATAAAAACTAGCATAACAAACTATACATAGTAGTCTAAATTATTAAATAAAGCTACTCAACTACGTATTCAACCAACCATAAATAAATAATCAAGAATTGAATAAATTAGACTATAAAAACATTTAGATACACAGTTTGACAAAATGAAAATTTTGAGGACCAAGGTGATACAAAATGCATACTTTGCAACATTAATTTAGATGTAGCTATGGAATAGGCAGCATATAAGGTAGCCAAACTATCAAGTCATATGATCTCTGAGGAGATAATTCCTCCCTAAATAAAAGGTTTAGTGATAGTCTAAACCTGATTACTACATTTCTTATGCATAACATTAGCTCTAAAGAACAAAAAAATAGAAAGAAAAGAACAAAATGGAACCTAGTGCAGAAACACAACAATGTATGATCATATGTTTTTCT
The DNA here is from genome assembly GCA_025200525.1 of Camellia lanceoleosa. Taxonomy (NCBI): domain Eukaryota; kingdom Viridiplantae; phylum Streptophyta; class Magnoliopsida; order Ericales; family Theaceae; genus Camellia; species Camellia lanceoleosa. The sequence goes on from CM045766.1 coordinate 134,018,571, forward strand.
CAATTAGAGTTACATAGTTGTGGTTTTCATGAAATCCAATACACTGTCTTAACAAACAACAATAAAATAAAATTAAAAAAATCATAATAAACATGTTCATGTTAGCAAGATGACAATTTTTCATTTTTTTGCAATCCAAAAGAAAATAAAAATCAACGGAGATTTGCTTAATCATGAGGTGATTAGAAGTTTGGATTACTTGAATTCTAGGTGTCTCTGCAATTGAATTTCCTTCAACTGTATGCATTTGCAGCAAAAGACCTAATAATTACAAAACACATACTAAATGTAAGTAAGTGCAATATATCAAGGAACAATATAAGTACTAAAAGTATAGGTAATTTAGCCTTTGCTGTTTCAATAGAAAAATATTTTTTGTATTTAATACCGACCTTAAAAATGATGTTGTGTTGGTTGTAATAGTGGTGGTGTAGGTGATGGGAGAGTGACGGGAGTAGTGGTGGCGGAGATGGTGGCAACCTTAAGAATAATGGTATGTTAGAGCAACTCCAACTCTTAATTTTTATTTTTGTCAAATTTAAATTTGATGAAAAAGGTGTTCAAAAATCATATCCAATCTATTTATCAAATGTAGGGTAGGGCTATGGTACATATTTTTGTAGTACATATGTTATGCATTTTTGTGATAAATGTTATGTAATTTTTTTGTATAGTTAAGACAATTTGTGTTTCAAAAATAAAATTACATATTTTGTGGTAATGTTACAAATTTTTTTGTTAGAAAATGTTTGGATAAAAAAAAAATGTAACATTACCACAAAATATGTAAGTTAATTTATGAACTACAAATTGGCGTAATTCTACTAAAAAATTACATAATATTTATCACAAAAATACATAACGTGGTGTATAAAATTTCTATCCAAATATTCATCAAATCAAGGGAGATTTTTTTTTTTTTTTGCATCAAATTAAAATTTGATAAAAATTAAAAAATACAGTATTGAAGATTATTTTTTTTTCCCCCATCAAATTTAGACGAGGATAAATAAACATTTGCAATTGAGTTGGGGACAAACTTGGAATTTAATTGAATTGAATTGGCAAAAAAAAAAAAAAAAAAACAACACAACTCAAATAACATGATTGGAAAACCTAAAATTTAAAAAGAGTTTTGAATGTTTTTTTTAATCCAAATCATGATTTGAAAACTTAACCAAACGCTACCTTTTATCTTTCAAAACACAACTCAAAACTCATTTCAAAAACTAAATCAAACGGAGCCATATTTTTTTTTTCCAAAGTTTGTTTAGCATAAAAGTAATGGAAGTAATAAGGAAAATATAAGAAAATTTAAATTTGTTATAAAAATAATTATTTATAATAAAAATTTCTATTTTCTTGTAAAATTTTCATCCTAATCAAATTCATACAAGAATTTTATTTTATTTTATTTTTCTTTTCTTTCACTTTACTTTCTGTAGTTTTCACTTTCTATCATTTATTTCTTTCTAATCAAACAGAGCCAAAGTAGCATGATAATTTATTTTAAAATGTGACATTTTTAGTCTCTAAAATATGCATTGTTTGTTATTTTAGTCCTTAAATTTTAATTTTATCATTTTAGTTATCAAAATTATCAATATAAAAAGTAAATAAAATGATAAAATTAAAACATATAAAATTAAAATGACAAATAACGCATCCTAAAAACTCTCCTATCCTAAATCTACTCTTTTTAACTCTGAAATAAACAAACAAAGCAATTCAGTTGGGGGCAAACCTGAAAGTAATTGAATTGGCATTCAACTTTGAGAGTCATTTTTATCTTTCCTAACCCTTGCGTTTTCCACCTTCCGATTGAAATATTCTTGAAGACTGCCGTTATAAGCAATAAAATTCCGACTATGTTTTCCGATTCGGGACCAAAGCTCAACACGAGGGATATGCTCGACGATCCAGTAGTCTTTTCCTTGATTGGGTTTGGATTCCATTCTATCTATCAATTCTTCTGGCATACCAACAAACTCAAGAGTTTTGAGGTTTCTGAGGTGGTGGATGCCAGATGGTACCTTCTTTAGTTGCAGGCTAGGCCCAATCATTAGATCTTCAAGAAGAGGCAATGCTCCTTCCTTTATTATCACCGAATTCAATCCCTTCAACCCAACGAGAGTTAGTTGCTTAAGTTTTTGAAACCTTCCGACCTCAAAATACAACTGCTCCCCATCATATGCATCCGAAAGAACAAGACGTACTAAACTAGGCAAGACTTGAAGAGCTTTTGTTGGATCATTCTCGGTCAAACCTGAACCCATTAGAGATAATCCGACTAGATTTTGAAGTTTGGGGATCCAGTCAGGCAACTTCTCTAAACGTCCAGTCAAGCAAAGACATTGAAGATATTGAGGTAGAGATGATGATGATATATGCTGTAAATCCAGAATCTCATCATCACTTGAGGCCCTTACACTCAAACGTTTAAGGTATTTCATCTTCTCAATGGCTGCACATAGAGCCCTCCCATGTTCTCTTTCCAATTTCGTAATTCCTAACTTCCTTAGCTGCCTCAATTTGTCAAGCTCTTTAATTAGGCTGAGCCCATCATCATGATTTGTCTCCACGAACCACAAACTTTGCAGCTCCTCTAAACCCCCAATCCCTCCCTGTATCTTCACTCCTACTACTACATGACCCAAGGATTCAAAGTTACAAGAATAGGCAATAAGATGCCGCAACTTATGGAGCCTACTGATATCAAATGAGAGCTCTCTCACAGGAGAATGTTTTAGATCTAAAGTCTGTAGGTTTTGCAGCTTACCTATGGACTTTGGTATTATCTCCACTCGTGTGCTCCTTATGCTTAGGTATCTCAAAAGAAATAGATTTCCCACTTCTTCATGAAGTTGATCCAAATGAGCATCCTGAAAATCCAACACTTTCAAAAGCTTGAAATTTGCAGCTAGTGTACCTAATAAGGGCTTCTTTGGCAGTTGTCCCTCTTGAAAAAGAAAACGAATCTAATCGGGATTTACTAATGTTTTTCATAACCTTATCCATGTTGCAAAGAACGCATATGCATAGATAGCCGGCGAGTTGTGGCATTGAAACTTGAATTCTCTTTTTCCAAAATTTGACACAAACTAAACTCCTTGGACATTGAGAGAATAATCTCACGCACTACATCATGTACCTGACACCGACTAACTCTTCCATCAATTTCTGTTGCTGACACTAGAACTAAGCGCCTATGGATTAGGTTAGTCAAGTATTCTTCTGCAACTTCTTCCAATGTTTTTCCGTTCTGCTTTTCAACAAAACCTTCAGCTATCCATAGCCGAATTAGTCTCCGAGCTTGGATAGAGTAGTCTTCTGGCATTATACCAAAGTACAAGAAACAAGATTTGAGGTGGTGAGGCAAATCATTATAACTGAACAATAAAATTTTGCTAATGCTTTTAAGATCAGGATTCCTTTCCAACTCAGAGTTCATGCTACCATAGAATTTTTGCCATTCGGATATACCCTTATTTTTGGTGGACAAGAGACCACCTATAGTTGCAATTGCAAGTGGCAAACCTTGACACTTTCTAACTATTGCATGTGATACTTCCTCCAACTCAGGGGGACAATGACCCTCAAAGTCCAATTGGAAGGCTTTCTTGCAAAAGAGTTCCCAAGCCTTCTCTTCAGATAGGGCTTCAAGTTCGTAGATATGATCCACTGAAGTTTCTTTGCAAAATGTAGCAACCTGTTCACTGTGTGTGGTGATGATTACCCGACTGCCGTCACTATTTTTGGGTAAAGCGTGTCTTATGGATCCCCAAAAATCAGTTTCCCATACATCATCAAACACAATGACGTACCTCTTTTCGGATAAATATCCTCTTAACTTGTTAATGAGTGACTCAATTCCCTCGTCAGGTAGAACATCATTTCCTGATAGCTGCTTTATTATTTTTTTGAGGAGCTCCTCTGGCTTGTATAATTGAGAGACAGTGATCCATGCTTTGTAATTGAAGTGTGCAACCACTTCTTGGCTGTCATAAACTTTCTTGGCAAGAGTGGTCTTGCCAATTCCACCCATGCCAACCACTGAGATCACTGCTCGTTGTGATTGATTTTGGTCAATCAATCTGCTTATCAGTTCGTATTTGGGAGATTCAATGCCAACAACTTCGTTATCCCCTATGAAAAGGGAAGCCAGTCGAGAGTCATGCCACATGTTGTCCTTGGTGATGCTGTTAGTGCTGGTGCTACTATGTTCTGAGGAAGTACTAGTACTAAATCCATATCGAGCAGCTCCTTCCTGGATCTCACGGATTATAGTCTTGATGTCTTGGATTTGAGAAGCTATCTCATGTCGTGGCTTTAGCTTAGTGATTGTTCGAGTAACCCTACGCAAGGAACCAACTAGTCCAGGTTGTTTTGGCAAGATCAAGAGAATGTGTTCATCGATAACGTCTTCTATCCGATAAGAAACTTCCCTTACTTGTTTTAACCATGTTTTCACGCATTTATCTCCCTTTTTTGCTCTTGATTCTGCATCTTCTAAGAAAGAGTGTATGCGCTCTAATTCAGCTTTGATACTGACAATTTCCTTGCGAACACCCTTCAACAACTCTACTTCTCCAGTTAACAATGGTGCCAAATATTGAATAACAGAGCTCACTGCTCTTTCTACCATTACTTATCCCTGCACTAAACACACCATCACGATTAGTTCCAATTATGCTTAGTGTTTGATTGTGTCCACATAGAAAGGAAATTAGATGGAGTTTGGTCCTCTAAAGTAGATGGTAAAGTCATTTATAAAGTAAAAAAAAAAATGATTGGTCCACATTTTTATTATCATTGATGCCTTGTTTTTTTCCTTTTTTCTTCCCAATTTTTCACCAAATTATTTTTATTTTAATTTGTTTGGAAAAAATTCAAAAAATTAATTTTGAAAATTAAATCAAACCAAACTGTGACGACCCCAAAATACATATCTTGATCATAGGATTTAAATTATGTGGTAGTTAATAATTATGGGCCTTATTGGTGCATATCTGTCCAAATTGGGAAAAATATTTGTTGGGGCTACGACTTTAAAACTGAAATTGACAGTCTCAATAGGTTTAGAAACTAAAATTGAGTACATGGATATGCTAATTGAAATTTTTAGAGTCATTTGAGAAGTTTAATTGAAAATTGAGGCTATGTTTGGTTAGTCTCTCTAAATATATTTCCACCCCATGTTTTGCACATGGCGTGTATTTAGAGTTTTCAAAATGTAATTCCACACTCAATTTTGAAAACTTTGTCAAAGACGGGAAAATTTGAGCTAACCGGTCGTCCGGCCGGTTGACCGGAACAGTGCAATTTTTTTTTTTTGCAATCAACATATGTTAATTTTTATATATCCAAAAAAAAATATTTTTTGAATTTTTTGAATTTTTTTATGTGTTTTAATAGAATTTTGAGTTGTATGTTTGGTTATGAGTTGTAAGTTTTTGTATTAAATATCATATGTCACATCAAAAATTTCCTACTCAATTCAAAACTTTCAAAACTTTTTCACCAAATAAATTTTTCACACTCAAATCATAATTCCAAAACTCACAAACTCAAAATACAACTCCTACTCTCAAATCATAGTTAGAAAGCTCTATTAAACGCAACTTAATTTTTTCTGATTCGTTAAGGTGTGTTTGGGTCTCATTATTGTTTGAAGCCATCTAGATGTGGATATATATATATATATATGTGTGTGTGTGTGTGTGTGTGTGTGTGTGTGTGTGATATAAACTTCTTTATGAGCTCAAACTCATCTTTTAGAAAGAAAATCTGAGAGATATACGTAGAGAGAGAAAACTAAGAGAGAAGTGATGAAAGTGAAGAAAAAACTCAAATTTGGCTTGGATTTGTCAAGATTATGCAAGATCGAGCGTCTATGAAGACTCTAGGTAAAGATTTACCTCTCAAACCTTGAAGATCATATGGTATAGAGTTGGATTTATGGATTATTGCATGTATTTTGCTAAAACATGTTAAGAAGAAAATGATTCCTTACATACATACATGAAAATGTTGGATTTTCAAGTTATATGTCACATGCATTCTAGAATTGAGTTATATTAAAGTTCAATCTCATAATTTGAAAGTTAAGGAAAGGAATTTAGAGATCTCTGTTAGTTCCAATCTTTGAAACTACTGTTTACTGTGTTAATGGCCATCATACATGACTGTTTCGGTCTTTAAGACCTGCTGTACTGTTCTGCTATTGGAGGATGTACCATGTATGACTGCTATGATTCAAAATGACTAACATGTTATGAAATACTGCTTTGTGAATTTTCTATTGAATCTGACTGTTTTGAATTATTATAAGGGCATCATTCATAAACCCCTTTATACATTTGTTATTTACTGGGTTTTAATTCAGTATTTATTATATGTATATAGGTGGGCGATCCGAAGATCAAGCTTAGAAAAACTCTTTTGCCAAGCCACCGTTTTGAAGCCTATCGGGTTTTGGTGCCTCTGGGTTGAGGCTAGGTCGTGATGACCGATAGCAAGTGCATGCTCCGGTAAATGGATGTGTATATGTTTTGTACAGGATGTTATAAGATATGTATTGCTATGTGGATACATTAACGTTTATGTATGTAAATATTTATTCATATAGATGCACAACTCATTGGCCTATTGGTATTTTTGTATATTACTTTCGCCAATCCCGATTATTTTAGATTTTTATAAGAAGGCCTTTACTAATCTCGGATTACTGGTTGATCACCTCACCAACCCTTACGGGGCGGGGTTTGGATCGTGACACAAACCAACCGGACAACATTCCCAGGGTCTAATGTAATCATATTTAAGGCAACAAGTCAGGCTGTGTGATCTTGTAATTAGATGGTTCAATCAAGCTGAAAAATTAATAATAATTACTATAAATCCCATTGATTTCGACTGAGTTTGAAAAAATTACAAACTTTATAATTTGACATAATTATACCAGTTCTTTTTTAATAAAGCTAAGCTAAAGCAAAAGAAATTAACACAAATGGCCTAGACACAACTATGATCGATAATAACGTATATATATATATATACACTAGTGGCTGGCACACTTATCACGTGTAATTCAAGTAAAAATAAAAGAAAAGTTTTACTATTGAGTGGCACTTATATTGTAAGTGTTTTCTTTATTTGATCGATGGTTAAGGTTCAAGCCTTGTTCTTCTCATTTATCTAATTCTTTTGTTTTAAATTAAAAAGTGAACACTTTGACAGCATAAGAAGTTGAGGTCACTGGGTGTATAGATAGATATATATTTATTTATTTCGGTGTAAATAGGATACAAACACAACAACATCATCATTCATAGATTTGAGTGGAGATTTGTGGAGCAATTACTTAAATCATGATCCAAAACAGAAAAAGATAGTAATGGGTTGTAGAAACATACATACCATCAACCAAGCAGAGATCGATGATGAGCAACTATGCAAAGAAGAAATGGATATGAAGATCGCTAAACCAAACCCCAGGAATTGCTTTCGTTGCTTTTGTGAGATTTCAGCAAAAGCTTCACTCTATGAATGAATTAGGCTTCGTTTTTGGAGAAGAAAGACTTGACTTTGTAGACGACTTGGGTACTTCAGGAGGAAAGACACAAGAAAAGGAAAGTGGAGTGATAGTGGAGTGAGGTAGGTAGCGGAGTAAAGTAATGGAGGTGGTTGTATATTAGTAAAGTTGGTGGTTATATTGAGTAGAAATGACGAAGGTAAATGGAGATGATGAAGATATCAATGAAATTGTTAGTTGTTTTCAATTGATATAAAAGTTGTTGATTGAATTCAAATAATATAAATGATGAAGGTAAATGAAAAATGGTTGAATTCAAATGATATAAATGATGAAGGTAAATGAAAAATGCTTGAGTTTCTTGCCTAATTGATGAAATTTAGCAAATAAAAATTTTTTAATAATATTAAATTATGTGTGGTAAATTGCATAGATGCTAACAAAATGATCTAATTTTTGTTTGACTCTCCATATATATAATACTTGATAAATTTTGTGGTCATTTATTTGAAAATAACAATACAATAAATACTAAATGATTTGTGATAGTAATTATTAAAAATATAAAAATATTTTAATTAAAAAATATTGAAAAAAACATAATTCGAACCAAATATACAATTAAAAACTAAATATTTATTCTGACCTTCAAATTATTTTGTTTGTAATATTTTCAATTTAAAAAAATTTATGTTATTTTTTGTTAATATAATTAATTTTTTGACTTGAATTTTAAAAAGAACTTGATTATGAGTGTTATTTTTTGTTAACAATTAATTTTTTGAATTGAATTTTAAAAAGAGTTTGATTATGAGTGTTGATCAGAATTTTCAATAGAATTTTGAATTGTGTGTTTGGTTATGAGATATAACTTTCTGAATTAAGTTTTGAAAACTCTTTTCAAAACTCATAACTAAATAAATTTTCTTATTTTACATGTCACATCAAACATTCAAAACTCAATTCAACACTCAACTCAAAACTCAATTCAAAATTCTTTTCAAAACTCATAACCAAATAAATTTTCTACATTCAAATCATAATTTCAAAACTCACAATTTCAAAAAATAACTCTATTCTCAAATCATATTTCTAAAATTCTACTAAACGCTACCATGATTTTCTCTTTTTATTATTTAGATGGTTAAAAAAAAAACAAAGAAAAAAGTGAAAGAGAAATATAAGTGAGATTTTTATTTTATTTTATATTTTAATGAATAATTTTGGTATTATAATATATATATATATACAGTCAATTGGCTGTTACAATTTTTTGGACATATCTTTTGATCATATTTTTTTTAATATATATATTTTAAATATGTATACAAGGCTTCATATTAATCATATTACTGCTTTGAGTCCTAAAAAATCAAGTCGACTGTTACCTTTAGTTAATTTCTCACCAAATCTCTCTTTTTTCTTTTTTTTTTTGGGTGAGAAATGAATAAGACATTATTAGGGAGTTTTATTTCTCACAATTTTTCACAAATTTTTTTAAAAAAATTAGTGAAACATCTATCTCTAAATTCATTACTTGCTGCTACATCAAAGTAGATACCAAGTTTCATATCCAAATGAAATTCGAAAAATTGGAACTTTAATTTTAAACTTCTGGTCTTGTATCTACACCAAAGTAGATACCAAGACACACAATCTTGTGTCCTTGCTCCTCCCCCTTTAGGAATGGCTGGATATACCACTCATGCTAACAGTCAGTGGCAGCGTTAGTAGTAAGATTTGGTGGCTTAACCTTTTAAAAATGGTATTATTAGACCCATTTAGCCTTTAAAAGAGTATTGGCCATCATAAAAAGTGCTAGTTTTGTTTAAAATTTCCTGCAGCTATTTTTTCATAATGTTATATACTCGTTAGATGTATCAATGATGTATAAGTACATTTTGATGAATAGGCTACTGGATAGATAGTTTTCTTCATTGACTCAATCATCGATCTCGTCTTGCTACAGGTTGAGAGAGAGGAATTTACTCAATGCTAAGTTGCTTGAATTCGAAAACCTACTCCGTAATCCTTATGCAGTTCCACAGAATCCTTCTATTGCTACCCAAAGTGCTTATCCTTATGCAGTTCCACGAAATCCTTCTATTGCTACCCAAAGTGCTTTTCCTGGGGCCACTCAAGTGTCTCTTCAATGACTGCTCAAAATAGCATCCCTCCTTCAGTTTCAAGTTTCAGTCAACTCGGTGCATCACTTAATATGGGGTTTGGAATGAGGCAAGATTTTCTCCCGACATCTGAATTTATATTTAGCTATCTTCTTGCTAATGATGGAATCTGTTGATATATACGGCAGCTTTAGTGTTCTTATGTTGTTGCAAGGGTTATTGAAACTCTTGTTTCAAAGTCTACCCTTTGATTTTGTTAACTTAGTTGGGTTAATTTTTCAGGCCTGCTCCTCCTACAAATAATGCTTTTGGTTCCACTCAAATTTCCAGTCAGACTACTAGCGTATTTGAAACCAACAACTCGCCATTTGGAAGTTCAGGTAAGACTTGAAGCTTATAATGTTACGCACTAGAATGCTTTATGTTTGTGCGCTGTCTATAACTCAGTCATGTGGTAGGTTCATTTGGCGGTCAAATTCGTAACCAGTCATTTGGAAGTTCCTTTGCCTCCAATGCTGCAAGCTTCAGCAACAGTGCCGTTAGTGCCGAGCGAAACCCATTTTTTACTTCGGCAGTGTCACCACAAGTTCCAAGTTCAGCAAGTTTCCAGTCATCCATAGTTCCGAATGGGCCAAACTCTGCCTCTACTGCAGTTGAACAATTATCTGTGAATGTGGACACAATGTAAGTTCTTGGATTTTTTTTTCTCAACCAAAAAAAAAAAAAAAATCAGTTGTGAAGTTTTGGATTGGAAGTACATATATTAACAATTAAAATCCTTATTCTATTAAAGAACTAAACCAGAAGAAAGCCAGCAATCTGATGTGGCTTTACTGACTTAAAGATCCATTTATATTAAAATTCTTTTACTAACTATTATCATCCTGGACCCAACCTTAAATTGGGTTCAAAATTTTGATGTGGCTAAAAATGATCCCATCATAAAGCTTAATTGATGTAAACCTACCTTTTGCTCATGTAGTCTTAGATCATGAAAAGGAGCATGTTATATCTTTTTGTATTTTATGATAAAAGATGATGTGAACCCTTTCTATGGGAAAACTTGGGGATCCCGAATTACACTGGTTGGTCAGCTTCGAGTTAGTTTTTCACTATTTAGATTCATTTAGGACCAGATCCCGTCATAATCAGGCGCCATTGATTCATTTCTTACAGCCTTGACTCTGTATTTTTTATTCTGGTGTCTCTATTCTTGTCATTTTTTGAATTTGTGTTCTTTGGATACGATCCTAGATCTGATCAATAATTTGTAGGATTTTTTTCTTCAAAACTGTGAACAATTTATTATATGCTTGTTATTACCTTTAGTTATTTTCCCATCCTGCAGTGATAATATGACAAGGAAGAATGGTGCAGTGGATGATGCCATCTGGTTGAAAGAGGAATGGAATATTATTTGACATTTATATTTAGTGTTCATGCTTAATTTTCCTTTAGCATTATTATTATTATTATTTCAAAAATTCTTTTTTTGAGTTTTTCCCATGGATCCTATCAAAAGTTAAAAGACCTTCATGGCAATAATAAGTGTTTGCACATTGTTTTATTCAAGATCCATTTTGAATCATTACTATTAATGTTTTGGAAACTCGTACATTATGCATTAATTGTATATTTTTTTTTCTACTTTCAGATTCCAGAAGAAGCACCTCCGGACAAATATATATTCTAGGGTTATTTTAGAATTAGGTATGCAAATGGTTGAAATATGAACACATTCGGATCGGTAATCACTGTCAGCAGAAATCTAACCTTGGCTTCATGGGGGGTGGTTAATTTTCAAAAGAAGATGGTGACCATGTTGTGCAGATTGCCGACTGGTTTTGATGTTCCACTGGGAGTATAAATTAAATTCAATCCAAGGAGGTAATTCTAGTTCCTTTTCATAATTGGATTGTGTTGGTGAGAAGGAATGAGATTTGAATGTAAACATGGTGCTAAAGTGGTGGGATGTTGATTGTAATCTTGATCCACAGTAATCTCTCTGATTCTGCATAATTATCTCCTTAATTGGTGGTTTTACTTGTACTAAATACGAGTGCTCATTCATGTTCACATGTTAAATTGCTTGCTCTTTACTTGTGTGTGTGAATGTTTTGATTTCAAACATGCAATCAATGCAGACAATAAATTATGTATTCTAACTTTATTGTCTATTTGATAATTAAAATACATGTGTTGCGGCGTATTGAGAATATAAATAATATTAATTATTTATCTTTTTCCCTCAATTGTTAATTATAATATTTGAATTATTGTTATTGATTTGGTGCCAAGGAGAATCGTATATTAAAGGGGTTTACCAACCGACAAAATACTTGTGGTCCTTATTGCAAGACACAGTGCCTTGGATTTGTGGGCAAAAAGCTGGTTAAAAATTCTCAACGGACAGCAGCAACTCATATATTTGATTGAAACGAAGGTCATCATGACTTGTGAATCATGAGTATTACTACTCAACTCAACTCATCCATGTTATATTCAGCAACAATACTAGAGGGTTACAATTTTCCATGTTATATTCAGCAACAATACTAGAGGGTTACAATTTTTATAGTTACAATGACTCAAAATTGTTAAAACGACATCGTTTTGGCATGTTTTGCACCCAAAACGACGTCGTTTTGAAAGTTTTGAGCCATTGTGACTATAAAAATTGTGGCCCTCAAACATTTTCCTATGTTCAGTAGGTATGTGCCGCCCTAGATGGCAGGCTTCGTTTGGGAGGTGAGATGTTTTTTGATTTTTTTTTTGTCTATTTTAGTTTAGGTTTAAAAATTTAGTTTAGAAAATATTTTTTGGCTTTTTAGTTTTTTTAATTTTTTATGTGAGAGAAGAATATAATAATTATGAGTTGTATGTGATATTTTATTTGTTATGATTAAAATAACTTATTTTATCTTTTATGGCTAAAATAGTAAAAAAAAAACCCATAAACCAACTTGCCAAACGGAAATGAGATGCCAAAGTCCTACCTAATTTTTTTCTAATTTTTTAAATTTAGGGCCCACAAAACCATTGCATGGTACTCTGACCCCTTGCAAGTTTGGATTTTTCTATTTCCTTATACCAAAAAAACCCAAAAACAAAATCAATCACTTTGTTTAGTTTTTATTTTTAAAATTTATTTTTCAAAAAATTTTATCTTTTCGCTTTCTGTATTTTTTTTTTATTTTCACTTAATTTTTTACTATTTTAAGTAATTTTTTTAAATGTTTAAATACACTTGACATAAATATATTTAAAAAGTATAATATTTATGATTTTTTTTTAAAAAATTCACTAAATATAAAAATTCAATATATTTTTTTTGTATTTATTAATTTTTTAAAATATTTTATTATTTAGATACATTTAAGTAAGGTGTATCTAAAAAAAATGCTTAACATTTTAAAAATATTCACTAAAAATAAAAAACACAAAAAATAAAAAAACTCAATTTCCAAAAAATTAAAACTAAACACACTGAGCCTCCGTTTGGGAAGTGGGCTGGCTCTTTGGTTTTTTGGCTTTTTTGGCTATATGAGCCTGGGCTCAAAAGCTTGGTTTGGGAAGGGCTCTTGGCTTTTTTTTGAGAGAAGAGTGTAATGATTATGGGGTTGGATGTGATATTTTGTTTTTTGTGGCTCATGAGCCTGTTTTGTTTTTTGTGGCTCATGAGCCACTTGAGCCCTTCCCAAACGGACCCTGAGTTTTTTTATTTATTTTTTGGAAGGGGTTGCAGGGATCAACATTTCAAAATGAAAGTGTTCGATTCAAATTATGTTTGAAAATCAAATCATGTGAGTTTCCGTGCTCCCTTTTCCTTGTTCTACTTGAAGGTCTTTACTTGTTTTCTTAAATATGTTGTAGGGTGCTTGGCATATGTGGTCTCTAGAGAGAGTATAAAACACAAATCTCATGTTTTATGCAAAGATTTTTTCCTCTACATTTGAATGTTAGATTTGTGTAGTGAAAGGAAAAAGAAAGAAAAAAAAAAATGAAGTGAAAAAATAACTAAATTCCTTTGCTTTGTATGGTTGGATTAGAAAAAATAAAAAATGAAAATGAAAAGGCATTTTTTCAAAAAAAAAAAAAAAAAAAAATCCATTGGTTTTGTTTGATTAACAACAACAGATAAAAGGAATATACACAAGCCATTTGATCATTTTTATTTCATTTTTTGTTCTCTTGACAAATCCAAAATCTAAAATAATATTAAGAAAATATAACATAGAGTATATTCCATAGATTAATCTATGCTATAATGAATTTCTTAGAGCAATTTTAATGGCATGCTACAACCATTGTCAAAACTAAACTATAATAAGACTTCTCAAAAACTTTACCCTAAACTCTGTGTGCCAAGTTTATGCAAATTATAGCATTGTCAAATTTGGCACAATAATTAGTGATTGTCAAAATTTAGTATTATTGAGGTAATTAAGATTGTCAAATTATAAATTTTTTTTTTTTCTTTTTTCTAAAATGTTGTAGAATGCCAAATTGACAAAACTACTAGAGATGCTTATAGGGGAATTTTATTTATTTTTTTTTTTTAAATTTTTTTTAAACCCACAAAATTTGTAAAACTGTGAGTGAGGGGTCCCTTCCATACTGGAACACCAAACTTATAGGTAGAATGTACATGATACATTCAAGGTGGCCTCCTCCCCATTATTGGATGGAGTGTGCTTGTAGAATTGTACCCTAATAATGTGTGTGTCTTGGTAGGTATAATGTCAAAGCTAACCTTCAGTTCACCTAAGATGAGGGTGAAGTAAGACCAGCTAATGGAGAGTGAGAACCTTGCTCTGGAATGAATGGTGAGGTAAAAGAATTGTTCAATAGTTTTTTCTTCCTCTTAGCAATGTGGTTAATTAGGTTGATCCATAATGAATTTCTTAGAGCAATTTTGGCATTCAATAACAATTGCCAAAATCAAATTACAGTAAAACTTTTGAAAAAAATTCATTCAAGCTATCTCTGATTAACAAAATTAGTACTACAAGAAATTGGCAACAGTCAAAATTAATCAAGATTATTTCTCAATCTCTTTTATAATGAAATCTACAAATGACATTTTTGTTTGACATTGTGTTAGAAAAAACAAATTACATGATTGGATAATATTATCAAATTGTAGCAAATTTTTTTTTTTTTTTTTTTTTGTTGGATAATGTAACATTTTAAAATGACAAAATTATTAGAGATGATGCAATTATTTAAAAAAAAAAAAAGAAGGTAAAACTGTAAGTGGGTTCCCTTTCTCTACTGCAACACCATACTTTTTATAGGTGGCACGTGTGATGCATTTAATTGTACCAAATAGTGATAATGAAGTTTAGTTGAGGGTAGGTAAAGAGTTATGAACAGTAATCGCTATGTTTTGTTTTAATTTTTTAGATTCAATTTTTTAAAAATTGAGTGTTTTTATTTTTTATATTTTTTTATTTTTAGTGAATGTTTTTAAAATTTTAAGTATTTTTTTATTTTTGTAAATGCACCTCACTTAGATATATCTAAAAAATAAAATATTTATAAAAAATCAATAAATACACAAGAATATAAAAAATGTACTTAATTTTTGTATTTTTTTTTATATTCTTTATATGGAAAAATTACCGGTAAATCCCAATTGAGAGAATGTTACTCCATTTAGTCCTGTGTTTTTTTCTTATAAACCATTTGGTCCTATTTAGCTAATAAGGAATATTTCCTTTTGATTTGTTTTGGTGAGACTTTACCTATTTACCCTTTCAACATCAACTACATCATCTAAATATTAACTACATTAACAACATTAACTACACCAACATCATCAAAACATCATCAACATTATCAAACATCATAAAACATCGTAACTACATCATCAACATTAACTACACCATCGTCAAAACATCATCAACATCACCAAACATCATAAACTCCAGCATCAACATTAACTACACCAACATTCGAACATCAAACATCATCAAAATAACATCAAAACAGATCAACATTAACAAACACATCATCAACACAGATATGTTCTTCCCTCGGATCGAATATCGGATCTGTGATGTTCTTCAAGACATTGATGTTCTTGAATGTCGGATCTGTGATGTTTCTTCTTGTGCATCTGCTTGTAACTGTTACATGTTTACGTCCAACACCCCCAATGTCTTCAATGGTGTTACATCCAAAGATTTCACCGGAAAAACTGAAAATCTAGCCGGACAAACAAACCCTCCGCCACACCCACACCATTCTGCCTCCTTCAGCAAACTGAGACTACACATCAAACATCGGATCGAATCTGTGATGTTCTTCAACACATAGATGTTCTTCAATGTTGGATCTGTGATGTTTCTTCTTGTGCATCTGGTTGTAACTGTTACATTTTTACGTCCAACACCGCCAATGTCTTCAATGGTGTTACGTCCAAAGATTTCACCGGAAAAACTGAAAATCTAGCCGGAAAAACAAAGCCTCCGCCACACCCACACCACTCTGCCTCCTTCAGCAAAGTGAGACTACACATCAAACATCAAACATCGGATCGGATCGGATCTGTGATGATGAAACCGGAGTAATCGATGGGAAGTTCTTGATGAGACACCATCGATGTTGCGAACGGCTTTGCAGTTGAGGGCTGCTGTGGATCATTCGCCGCCGATGACGGCGCAGATGACGGCAATGAAACCGGAGTAATCAATGGGAAGTTCTTGAGGAGACACCATCGATGATGCGAACGGCTTTGCAGTTGAGGGCTGCCGTGGATCATTCGCCGCTGATGATGATGAATTGTTGTGCGACGACATTTCTCTGATCTGTCTCTCTCTCTTCAACTGCAAAAGGCCTAACATTACGCCATTATCATCGGGACACTGTGCAATCTTCAATCCACGTCTCTTCGTTTTCACATTGGTTGGAGACATAACAAACATCAAGAAACTAGGACGCTTGGGCATTTCAGTAAAATTCACATTGGACCATTCCTTAATTACCCTTAATACACGTCTGTAAACAGAGTCAAAACAAATGGGTAATGTTGTCATTAACACCACATTGGGACTATTTGGATTATAAGAAAAAAGGTAGGACCAAATGGGTTAAAAGATTGGAATTTGGGATTTACTGGTGCATCACCCTTTTTATATTAAGTGAATTTTTTAAAAAAAAATCATAAATATTATATTTTTAAGTGTATTATGTTAAGTGTATTTAAAAATTAAAAAAATTACTCAAATATTAAAAAAATGAATGAAAATAAAAAAAAATGCAAAAAACAAAAAAATTTAATTTTTTAAAAAATAAATTCAAAAAATTCAAATTAAACAAGCTGAATACTATCCATCTTGAGGTTGAAGTAAGACCAGCCAAGGAGAAGGGAGAGGGAGGGTTGTGTTTGGTATGGATGGTGTGGTGCTATTTTTTTCTCTTAAGAATGTGGTTAATTATGAAGTTTAATTGGAATGCCTTTGAGATTAGGAATTAGTGGTTTTGACAAGCCAAGAGGAGTTTTTTTTTTTTTTTTTTTTTTTTTTAAATTATGTTGTTTTTTATTTTATTTATAATTTTATTGGATGAAAAGGATAGGAAGGGACCACTAACACATAACTTCACTCTGTAGGTAAGATCATACGAGCCCTTATCCGCTAGATTCTCAAACAAAAGAGGTTTAGAAAATGTGGGAATTCCATAAGATACACAGCTCTCTCTCAAGAAATAATCAATTCATAATATGATTTCAACTGATCAACAACATAATGATAAATAACCGATGACACACCTAAAAAAGAAAAAGAGTAAAGAACTAACTTTTATTTTATTTTATGATTTTTTTTTTTTATAGAAATTCAAAATTCAAACATTAGAATTATGAATCATGTTATTAAAAATTGTAGACTTATCAATCTCTATTGCTCAACGAGCTAAGCATATTCCATCTCTCTTCCATGTGTAAAGGGTAATCCATATCTTATCTTCTTTACTTTCTTTTTTATTTATTTTTTGGATATTAATTCATATATATATATATATCTGTGTGATAGACAAATGCATTGCAAGGCAAAACTAAAAAAAATCAGTAACAAAGCGACAACGTAAGGACAAGTCCTATTTATTTGCCACTTGAGTCTAGAACATTACAAGAATCTTAATTAACTCTTATCAAACACTTTACAAGGTTGCATTTGACGACAATGTCAAAATTTAGAAGCTTACTAATGCTTTGTTTGGTTGAGGGATTTGGAAAGGGATTTGAAAAGGGAAAAGGAAAAGGTGTGTAAAACTAGGTGAAATGTAGGTATATTTCATTCACATCTCACTTAACTTTTCCCTTTCCCTTTCCCTTTCCAAATCCCTCATCAAATCTTCCAACCAAACATAACGTAAAGGAATCTTCAATCCCAGATGACTGTGTATATTTTGATTTTCTCTTGCTTTTGTGTTCTTATCTTTTCAATCAATAGGGTGTTTGGTGTAGATTAAATAAATTGTTTATAGTTTATTTTAATTTAAGAGTTTGCAACTTCTACTCACAAAGTTTATTAGGTGAAAATATCTTAAATAAATTGAAAAAAAATTGATTATTTAAAAATTGAAGAGGGGTGCTTTTAATTTTAATTTTTTGTTTTATTATCAACTTTTAATTTACAACAACTTACACCAAACAGACCCAATGGTTTCTAAGTTAAATATATATATATATATTACCGTATCTTCTAAAAGACACTAGATTTATTAAAATACATGTACTAAAAAACGTATAACAATTTTTAATTTTATTAACTAATATATAAAAAAAGCACTCATTAACAAGACTTGTATCTTTTTAGGGTTAGATAACTACCACTTAATGGGGTTAAAAGTGGTATAATCACAACATATTATGATTATTGATCATATTGTGTGTAACATATCATAATTATGATGTAAGGTTGTTGGTAGTCACGTTTTATTTTATTTATTTTTATTTTTTTAGAATTTAAGATTTAGGATTGATACATTCTTTTGTAACCATAGGGTGCGCACCACATAATTTTTTCCTTCCTAGACATTTCCTATTTTGGCTTTGTTTGGCCTATAAGGTTTGTGTTAAAATAGGTACAAAAATATAAAATAGGTTTTTTTAAAAGTGTTGCTATTAGGACCTACCTTTCTTCTTTGGACCCCTCTATTTTTTTTTTTATTCCAATTTTGTCCAAATATGAAGTTACATTTTTACCCTCATCCCTAACCTTCTAACCCTAACCCTAATTTTCCAAACTCACCTTTGCCCCACCGACGAGCTCTTCTACAAGGCCAACTTTTTCCCCTCCACCTCTCCTCCGGTCTCTCCATGGTGCGCACCCTCCTTATCTCCTTCTCCAGCACCTTCTCCTACCATCATTCGTTGCCACTACTCCCAAACTCAATGCCGCTGCCACTTCCTCTGCCCTCACCTACACTCTCGCAGCCCCCTTTTAGCACCGCACTCCCTATGGCCTTATCCACACTCTTGCAACCATCCCAAAGCCTCTGCCACACCATCTTCCTTCTCCCACATCCCATACGATTCACATTTGTTCTGATTTGTGTCCAAAAACAAGAAACAAGTGATGCATCAATTTGGGAAAATGATAATGGATGTCTCATAGCACTTTACTCGATTCGGAATGATTTTTGAGTATCGATTCGGATATGATCGAATCACGTATATACGTGAATAGATGATTCCAATTATAACAAGAGAGAGAAAGAGATTCAAGACAGAAATAGATCGATTGAAGAGAATAATTGCAACAGATTGATTGAAGAGATTCAAAACCTTGAATCGATATATATATATATATATAGAGAGAGAGACTAGATATGGGGAAAAAAAAAGATAGAGGGGGTCGTCGGTTGGGAAGTCACCGGAGGGGTGAGACTGTCGGTGGTGGTAGGAAAATAACAGAAAAAAAGTTGGGAGTCAAAAAGATAAGGGGTATAATTGGTATTAAAGTGGGGGTTTAAAGAAAAAAAGGAGGTGTTTCATTTTGTTGGGTGGGAGTTCAAAGAAATTGGGAGGGGGGGCAAAGAAGAAAGGTAGGTGCTAATAGCTGCACTCTTTTTTAACCTAATAAAACAAAATATTACATCTAAATCATAATCATTTTATTTTTTCTCTCACAAAAGTCAAAAAGCCTATCTCAAACGAGACTTTTTAACTCTAAATTAAAATAGTCGAAAAGTTAACCTACATTTCAAACGAAGGCTTTGTTTTCTTGCCTTGTTGCCTTTCAATCTCAAATCATTTCCTCAACATAGATGGAGAACTCACTTTTGTTGATAGTTATGGATTTAAATTTATCCCCACACTTCACAAAATTTAAAATTTGATTGGTCTAAAATTGTAAACCTCTCATTTAAAAAATGTATTTTACAATTGTCAATTCTATTATTTTAAATCAATCAAAATTTGTATTTTATTTGACAGGAATTTGCTGTTTTTTTTTTAAAGTTAATTATATTACATCGAGATCTTTTTAATTATTAGTGAATATTATCTTACTTTCACCCCTCTATGAATTTGTATATTTTAATTTCTCTCAACTATAAAAACTATACAAAGTTATTTTTCAAGAGTGAAAGTGATGTATTTTATAATTGAGATAGGTCAAAATATATGAAATTATAAATGAGAAAAGGGTAATGTCATAGTCATTCATAACTGATAATATTTTAGTGTAATGAATCCTTTTTGTGTGTTTGTGCTTACAAGGCCAATCTTCAAATATCATCTTTCTCTTTTTCATAGTTATTTATTTATTTATAATTATTTTTTATTTATTTATCATTCCATGAAAAACTTTTACTCAATTTTTTTTTATATTTTATATATATATATATATTTTAATATGTAAGAGGGGAAAACAAATTATTATCGCTTTCTCTTGGTTTTCCTTTGTCTCCATGCAAAGTATAGGTAGCTTTCTATGGGATTATGGTGTCTTATTAATATATTATTATATAATAAGATAAATAATTATAAACCTGTTTAGGGCTGCGGCCCTTCCGGTGAGCATTTGAACCTGTTTAGCCGAGGTTAGGCTCTGTAGATCTAGGATGGCCTTGATCTGATTTGGGCTGGCCTCTATTCCCCTTCTTGTTACCAGGTAACCTAGGAACTGTCATGATCCAACTCCAAACGCGCATTTAGATGCGTTGAGTCGGAGCCGATATGTTTTGAGTATTTCAAATACCTTTTTCAAGTCGGCAAGATGACTCTTAGGCTCTTTGGTCTTTACGACCATGTCATCGATGTAAATTTCGACTGTTTGGCCTATCAGGTGCTTGAACATTTTGGTTACCAGCCTTTAGTAAGTTGCTCCTGCGTTCTTCAGCCCAAAAGGCTTCACACTGTAACAGTACAAGCCTTTTGGGGTGATGAGCGCTGTCTTTTCTTCGTCTGGAGGGTACATGGCTATCTGGTGGTACCCCCTATAAGCATTCAGGAAGCTCATCCTTCCATGTCCTGATGTGGCATCCACCAGTTGGTCAATTTTTGGTAGAGGGAAGCTGTCTTTGGGGCAGGCTTTATTTAGGCTTGTAAAATCTACGCAAACCCTCCATTTACCATTTTTCTTCTTTACCACCACTGTATTTGAAAGCTACGTTGGATAATTGACTTCTCTGATGGCCTTGGCTTCCAGGAGTCTGTCTACTTCTTCCTCCACTGCTTCGACGTGCATCAACGTCGGTCTTCTAGCTTCATTGTATCACGAGGTTTTGATCTCCGTCGACATTCGATGCGTGACATGTGACCTCGGGGTCAATGCCAGGCATTTCATAAGGTGTCCAGGCGAACACCTCTATGTTTGTTCTTAAAAAGGCTTCCAGTTCTTTCTCTTCTTCTTTGGCTAAGCCTGATCCGAGAAGAAAAAAGCGCTCTTCGTCGCCCTGCCGGACAAGGACTTTCTTTAGTGACTCCTCACTCCATCTAGGACTTCCATGTCCTCATCTTCGATCTCTGCCTTTGTTGGTTCTTGAATGTTGCAGGTGGTCTTTATTGCTGCCATGGAGTAGTTTTTTGCCTGCAGTTGATCTCCTCTAACCTCTTCAATCCCATGTTCTGTTGAGAAGCGTAGTAGTTGGTGCAATGTTGAGGGGACTGCCCCCATCGTATGCAACCATGGCCTTCCCAATATGATGTTGTAAGGGGAAGGCGTGTCGATCACGATGAACTCGGTTCTGATCTTCTTAGTGCCTACTTGTACTTCCAAGTTTGTAGCGCCCAGTGGCCACGTCGGCGTTCCGTTGAAGCTGACCATCGGGCCGTTCGATTGTTCCATGTCGTCTGGGTGAAGGCCTAGTTCTTTGTAATATCTAACGTACATGATGTCACAGGAGCTGCCTAGATCTATCAGGATGCGTTTCACTTGGCACTCCCCAACCTAGAGGGATCCTACCAATGCATCATTATGTGGGTGCTGGACCATCTCTAGGTTGGCCTCAGTGAAGGTTATCATCGGACCTTGGCACTCTTCAGGCCGAAGTCATTTTTGTCCGACCTGATTTACGTACTGCAAGTGCTTTACTCTTTAGGTTTCCCCCCGGATGTCGTTTTCATTTACCTTGGAGTGAATTACGTTTACTATCCGAGGACCTTCTGCCCGAGGTTGCGGAGGTGGCGAAATTGCTGGAGGCAATCTTGCCTGTTCTTCTCTGGTTCTAGTTTCATCGACAAGGTCTCTCAGGTGGCCTTGCCTCACCAGATCTTCCAAATGTGCCTTTAGGGCTCTACAGCCTTGCGTTGTATGTCCGTTTTCATTATAATCTGAACAATGTCATCCATGTTTCTTCCCATAAACTCCCTGGTTCCTTCTTGGTGTTCTAAAGTAAGTGGCTCAATTTTTCCTAGGACTTCTGGATTGGAATTGAACACGATTAGATCTTGCTTGTTTTGCCCTCAACTCTATCTCCATTTTGCTGAATCCGTTGTTACTTCGGCCTCGTTTTGGCGAGCCGTTCCCCTTTTCCTATTTCACTTCCTTGTGGGCCGACGTATCTTTCTCGGCTCTGGCATACTTTTCAATTCTCGCCATGAGTTCTTCCATGCTTTTTGGCAATGTTTTTGCCAGAGATTTCCGCAGTGAACAATCTTTTTTCAGGCCGTTCTTGAAAGACACGACCGCTACCTCCTAGTTGCACTCAGGTATTCGGTTGAACACCTCGTAGTATCTTTTCGCGTAGGCCCTAAGGCCTTCATCCTTGCTGATCTTCAAAGCCATTAAGGCATCCACCCTTAATGGCTGTAACTTGTTCGTTACAAACCTGGCCACAAACATCTCGGCCAGGCCTTCCTACGTCTTTACGCTTTCCTTCGATAATTTATGGAACCAATCTGATGCAATCTCCCCAAAGGACGAGGGGAACACTTTGCAAAGTAAAGGCTCGTTTCCACTGTATAACGCCATTGAGTTTAAAAATAGTCCGACGTGGAAGTTAGGGTCTGACTTACCATTGTATATTTGAAACCTTGGCATGCTGAATCTTTTTGGTGCTTCAAATCTGTCCAGTTCTACCGAGAATGGTGTCCTCGGCTTGACTTGTGAGGTTACCTCGGCTTCAGCGTTCTGTTCCTTCCTCTTGAGGTAGTTTCTCAGGTCTTCTTTGCTCCTCCTTGGAGCTCGGCTGTCTTTGGACTTCAGTCTCTTTGGCACACTACTCTCGGCCTCGTAATGGGCCCGTTTTGATCTTTCTCCATGGGTTGTGTCAAAGCAGAGTGCCTGCCCTGGAATGTGCCGATGTCCTTTGTGTTCCTGATCCTTCGTATGATACGTCCTCTGCGACTTCTCTCGTCTGGGCTCCTCTCGCTCGACCCCCCCAGAGGGCGGATGAGAGTGCCTTTTGCTCCTGGAATGTTGTGGTTTTTCTGGAATTATTTTCCTTCATCCCTTCTGTGTATTAGCTGTTGGGATTGGCGTGTCCTGCAGTGGGTATGGTGGCTGCATGACATTGTTTTGCATCATGAAGTTGACGACCGACTACAAGTCGGCCAACTTGTCTGCTAATTCTTTTACTTCCTCGTTCCTTCGTAGGCACCTATTCCTCCATACCTGGAGGTTGTCTTCATTGTAGTATCTGCCCTGGTCTGTTTTCTTTGAAGTGTCGCCCTCCTGGACGACGTCTTTTCCCCCGTGCCCTTGGCCACGGGCTTCTTCGTTGTGGTTGTCTTCTCCGACGTCAAGGTTAATAGGCCTGTCATTTCCAGCAGGGGCGTCGTCCTCAACCTTTTCGTTTTGTGCGTTACTGGCCATCTATTCGTCTTTCTTTCCCACAGACGGCGCCAAATTGTGTGAGTGATTTTCTGACCACACTGCCAACTCGAGATTCTTTGGAAACCTTTGGCGAGAATAGATGGCACTT
This sequence comes from Camellia lanceoleosa, assembly GCA_025200525.1. NCBI lineage: Eukaryota > Viridiplantae > Streptophyta > Magnoliopsida > Ericales > Theaceae > Camellia > Camellia lanceoleosa. The sequence goes on from CM045766.1 coordinate 134,042,607, forward strand.
AGGTGACACCAGAAAGAAAAAAGGCTCGTGGTGGTTCTTCCACGGGGGCGGGGCATTTCGACGATCAAGTCAATATATCTCTCAAAGATAATCAAGTATTCAACTCACAAGCTTGAGTATTAAAAACGTACCTTAGACCCATGGGGGTGCCTCTCTTTTATAGTCAATACAATCCTAGTCCCAATATGAGCCTAACTCCAATGGACTCAGGATTATTGCTAGTCTGGAACTCCCAGTGAAATTAGGATAAACTGTCTAAGAGTTTCATCTTTACCCAAACTGAAGTCTTCTCCCAATCTAGGACTCCTGTCCTTTATCTGTTTATCCCGGATTCCGATATCTTCGGAGATAACCTCGGCAACCCCGAGATTACCTCGGCATAACTACCACGACATGTGGTACCTCGGCTGACACGTCGGCGTCACCATGCCACGTGTTGGTACTCTGAAAATATATCCCCACAACTATAAATATATAAAATTATAAATATATATGTCTATGCCATGCCATGTCATGTGCACACAAATACCATGCGCGGTATTTATTGGTATATAAAATGGTTTATAATTAATTTATTTATTGGCATATAAAATGGTTTATAATTAATTAATTAATTATATTAATCTTTAATTGTTTGAAGGCATAAATCAACAGTCCAACCATTAAATAAAATTTATATATACATATATATAGTGATAGAACTAAAAAATTAAATTAAAATGGACACTTATTAATTATAATATTAAAAATTTTTATAAAAATATTTTACATAAATTTTTTATGATTGACTTCAAGAAAAATTAAAAAAAATGTTATTTATAACTAATGTATCATAGACAATATAAAAAAAAGTTATGGATATAAGTTTTCAATTAAATTATATAATGATAAAGTAATTTTTTTATACAAAATATGAGTAAAAATTTAGTACGACGTCATTATTGACATGTGATATCACTAACCAATAGTAAAGAAACACATGGGGAAAGAATCCCACATGTCAAAATGTAACTAACAATTTAATAAATTTCATATCTTTATCGAGATTAATTATGTTTTCATGTCAATAATAATAGATATCTTTTGATTAAAAAAATGAATATGCAGATAGGTTACTCCAACATATCTTACAGAGAGTATTGTCCCTTACTACCTACAATATATCTGTAGGAACCCTACCACACCTCTAAAGAGTACGTTTAATCCTAACAAGGGGTTATGGAAACTTGAATCCAAGCGAGGGAAGGTCTTATCTACTGAACCAACTCTCTGTTGGTATCAATAATAATAGATATTACTATTATATTAAGGCCTAGTTTGGGAAGATTGAAAAAAGAAAAAAAGTCAAAAAGTCACTATCGTATTTAAGTCACATCATCTTATTTAAGTCACATCACCTCTCTAACACATCACTTCAAACCCAACCCAAACCCAACCCATATTTCATAAAAAGTCAAAAAGTATACTTATTTCTTCCCAAACTAAGCCTAAAATTTTCATAAATAATAATATGACTTATCATAATCTCTTTATTTTCAATCAAAACAACTATTATTATTATTATAATTTAAAAAATGTCATTAACATTTCATTCTAAATAATATTTTTATAAAATTTTTTATTTAAAATATTTTTTTATATTTATAAAAAAATAATAAATAATAAATAATTTCAAAATCCAAAGAGATCACGTGATCCCTATTCCCTCTTTACCTCCGCCCTGAATACAATCATACATGCCCATGGAGTAATATGGAAGGGAATATAATGTACGGTGGAGAAATTGGAATACTACCTCGTGTAATGTGATGATCTAACGTTTTTTTATTATTTTAAAGATTTTTTTTTGGTGAAGAAGGGCTCGTGAAGCTGTCTCAATAGTTATCAATATTTTTGGATAAAATGGGGAATGGGGTTGGGGAAATACAAAACCATGGGTTGTTGTCAACCCACCAAAGAATAGGCAATTTGAAGAAACCATGGGTGGCCCCCTCAATTGTTTTTCTCCATTTTTATGCGTTTGTTTGGTCTCATACAATGGTTTCTTTTTTATTTTTTAAATTTTTTTGGGAAAGATACTAGCTAGTTCCATTGACTATACTCCCAATGAGGCTAAAGCATTAAGGCCTTGGAAGATCAAAATAAAATAAAATTTTAAAGATCAGAAGAGACAAAAAAAAGGAGTGGAGAGAATTTTCTTTAGTTTTTTTCTTCAGAAAATTGTAGAGATGAATATAAGAGAAGGAAAAATTGTATTACTTAGATAAGTTATGGCAAAGACACATTCTAAAATACAAAAAAATCAACTTTTTCATAATTTTTTGCGTGTTCATTTACGAAGAAAGTTGTGACAATCATATTTTTTATTTTCCCATTCGGAAACGTTTTTTCTCAAAACATGTCTAGTAAAAAATATAACATTTTGCAAGAATTTCAATAATACACTTTCCTTTTCCTGATAAATAAACACACATAGGAAAACAATTTTTCGTTTTATTACTATATTACACTTTTTTTAAAAACAATTTTCTCACACAAAATTCTTAACAACTGAATGGAGTCTAACGGTTTAATATTAGGGTAGTTGTGTGCTGTCTTGTGTTCTTGAAACATAATTATTGACTTTAATTTCAAAAAACCTTCCGATTAATGAACAGATGCTAATCTTAATTTTACAAACGTAAAGCTCAAAAGTACTCCACATTGTCTTGGTCGTTTCCCAAACTTAGAGAAATAAGTTTTCCATCAACATCAGTGAGGTTCAGACACACAAGCCAATATTCAACAATTTGTTCCTCTTCATCATTTGTTTTTTCTCTTGTGCTTTCACTTTATAGTAGGCCTGTAAATGGATCGGATTCGGATCGGATCTGTCAAAATCCGAATCCGATCCGATTAAGACAAATCCGAATCCGATCCGAATCCGTTTAAGTCTATATCCGATTATAGATATCCGAATCCGAATCCGATGATTTCGGATATCCGATCCGATAATCCGATCCGATCCATTTATTTATTTATTGAGCTACAATTTTATATAATTTGATTTTTTTTTTTTTTTTTTTTCATTTTGTGTTTTTTTATTCAAATTGAGAATAATCGGATCGGATTATCGGATTACCGGATCGGGTCGGATTTTTGCATATTCAATCCGTTTAATAAACGGATTAAACGGATTCGGATAATCGGATTATCGGATCGGATTTTTTATAAACGGATTCGGATTATCGGATCGGATCAGATTCGGGTCAGATTCGGATTAAATCCGATCCATTGACAGCCCTACTTTATAGTATACTTTTTTCATTGGAATCAAACAGAGTTGAAAAGAAAATATAAGAGGGAACTAGAAAGAATTTTAGTAATCAATCACTTTCCATTTTATATATATAGTGAAGAATTATTAGGCATGGTTGGCAATGCTTTTGAGTTATAATCATACGCCTACCAAAAACATATATATATATATATAAGGAAAATGTTTGAGGGTCACAATTCTTGTGGCCACAATAGCTCAAAACTGTCAAAACGACGTCGTTTTGAGTGCAAAACATGCCAAAACGACGTCGTTTTGACAGTTTTGAGCCATTGTGGCCACAAAAATTGTAGCCCTCTAGCATTGTTGTATATATAAAATAAAAAAAGAAGAAAAAAAAAACATGGTCTTAATATGTGAAACTCTAAAATGAAATAGTTGTTTTTCATACTCAAATATGAAAATTATTTTATTACCTTTTTATAAGAATAAATTTGCAGCACATAATTTGAAAGAGTTGATAAAAATGAACAACCATGCATGCACTTCTAATACATCAATTATGAACAAAAGATTTAAAATAAAATAAAAAAAAGTATGACCAAATGTAGTGATGTTCAATTTAAATAAGTTGAAGGGGGTTGAAAGGTAATTTAATTCGTATCTTATTACAATGTCAATTGTATATTGTGCCCCTTTATATATCAAAGATTACTAGAAGGAAAATGCTATATTAGTAAAAAATATATATGTAAATAAATTCGCATGGGATGTAGTAATAAAATTATAATTTTTTTAATAAGACGCAATAAAATAGCAAAAGTTACATCAATTTATAAAAATAAAAAAAATATTTTGTTAATTTGTATAACATTAATTTGGTTTTTTGTTTTTGTTTTTGTTTTTTTTTGGACCTTATTGTCCAAGTATAGCAATTATATTTGTATTATTAAGGACTCGTTTGGGAAGTAAGGGCTTATTTTGGGAGGTGGGTCAAAAGCCACTTTCTATCTGTTAACTCACTTTCCTCTCTAAAAAAAAGTCAAAAAATAACATTTAATCATTTTCCCAAAACACTCATAGGTTTGGGCTTTTTTAGCTAAAATAGTTACAAAAAAATAAAATAGACTTTTTAACTCAATAAAACAAAATATCATATCCAATTCATAATCATTACATTCTTTCTCTCATAAAAGTTTAAAAAGTTAAAAAATCTATCCCAAACAAAACTTGTGTGTTTGTTTTGAAGGATTATGGTGTGAGATTGGACTATTAATTCCACTAGACTAATAATTCATTGTTTGTTTCAAAAGTTTTACTCCGGACTATTAATCCCATATTTATGGAACTATCCTATCCTATGGAGGGGTGGGATAGAAACCATGGGATAACTCATCCCATAGGATTAGACAATGAAATTACATTTTTGCCCTCTAGTATTTAATTATGTATTATATTTAGTAAAATTCAAAAAAATTTAAATGTCTCAATTTAAAAATAAAATAATTTTATTTAATTTTTATTTTTGTTTTATTTATTTATTTTTTTAAAATATTTTTTATAGATATTTTATTGATGTTTTTATTTTAAAATTTTGTTTATATTTTATTTAATTTCATTATATAAATTTTAATAGATGATTTATTTTATTTCATTATTTAATTGTTATTATTATTTAAAATAAATTTCTTTAAAATTTTAATTAAAAATAACATTTATTTTTATTTTTATTTAATTTATTTAATTTTTTAAAAATAAATTTATTTAATTGTGCAAAAAATAAAATAAAATAAATTTTTATTTAATTAAAAATAATTAAAATATTAAAGCTATGCTTGATATTGCTATTACTTAGTAAATAATTGAAAAGAATAAAATAGTCGTATTTATCATTCTCCATAATATCCCAAACGAACATTGGATAACTAAAAATAGTTCAAACATCTAATCCCATGACTAAACAAACATAGAATACAAATCTAATCCAACCAAATAGTCTGAAGATAATATATCCCAAAACTAATAGTCCAATAAATTACAATTTCTTTTTATCTAATCCATTCAAACAAATGCATCCTTTAGCCTCAAATTAAAGAAGTTAAAAAATCAATCCACACGAAACGAACAGTAAAGATCATCAATTTGAGTGGAGACGGTTATGATAGATGAAGGCTGCAGTCTAGTTGGTGTACCCCATCTATACTATACTATATATTAAGCAAAAGGGGGTTTTTAACCTCAAGCCTTGTGGGAGTTCCAATTTCCTAATCTAAATTTTTTGATTTTTTGATTTAAAAAAAAAAACCTTAATATTTATTAACTTCTCTCAATCCCCAAGTCTTACCCTCATAATAACACTTTAATGCATTAAGAACAAGTATAAAAAAAAAAATTTTGAAAAGTCCAACACATATGAATATTATCAAAATATTAAACTTTAATATAATATAATAAAAAAAGAAGACATTTAATTCCTTAAAAAGTCCAACACATAAGATTATTATCAAAATATTAAACTTTAATATAATATAAAAAAGGAAAAAAAGAAGACATTTAAAAATCGCAGTTCACATCTATACTATATATTAAGCAAAATGAGATTTTTAACTCCAAGTCTTATGAGAGCTCCAATCTCCTAATCTAAATTTCCTGATTTTTTGATTTAAAAAAAAAAAAAACCTTAGCATTTATTAACTTTTCCTAACCCCCAAATCTTACCCTCATAATAACACTTTAATGCATTAAGAACAAATATAAAAAAAAATTCTTTGAAATCCAACACATGAATTCCTTGAAAAATCCAACACATATGATTATTATTTCTCATAATAACACTTTAATGCATTAAGAACAAGCATAAAAAAAAATTTCTTGAAAATTTCAACACATATGATTATTATCAAAATATTAAACTTTAATATAATATAATAATAAAAAAAAGACATTTAATTCCTTGAAAAGTCTAACACATATGATTATTATTAAAATATTAAACTTTAATATAATATAAAAAAGGAAAAAAAGAAGACATTTAAAAAAAATATATTTAAAAATCACAATTCATATATATAAATAATAGCACGGGTGATATGCTAGTTACTATTTACTGAAAAGAACAACCTTAAAATATATATTTTTTTTATTCCAATTTTTTTTTTATTTATTGATAAATCATATTTAAGAGTATTCAAACTCAATAAGCCTATAAAGGAAATTTATAACCTATTTAATCCTATGTATTTATATCTTTATTTTATAAGATTATTTTTCTTGATTTACATTATTTTTTTAGACTCATATACTCTTATATTTAATGTTGCTATACATTAATTACATACCATTATTTAATGTTAGTATACATTACACACAAAAAATTAAATATAATTATTTATTAATTATCATTATGTTTTGGTAGTTCTCATATATCCAAATGTTGATTGTACGTGATGACATGAATGCCCACATCAGATGATGTGAATGTGAATGTTCACATCACATGACGTGAATATTCATACTAAAATATATTAATGTGAATACAAATGTTAATGTTCATAATGTTAATATCAGATGACGTAAATGTGCACGCTAAAACATATGAATGTGAATACAAATATTAATGTTCATAATGTTAATATCTATATTTTAAATTTATGTGAACATTCACATTCATATATTTTAGTGCGAACATTAACATCATTTTATATTCAAATGAAAATTGAGGCTTGTGATTGTATAATTTGATGCAATGCTAATGTGAATTTTAAAATCACCTTTATCACAACGTCATCTGTTGTAAATATTCACATTCACGTTATCACGTACAGTCAATATTTGGATGCATGAGAACTACCAAAACATAATGACAATTAATAATGAACTACATTTAATTTTTTGTGTGTAATATATATCAACATTAAATAGGAGTGTGTAGTTAATGCATTTTTTTGGAGTGAAGATATGGAGAATATGAATTTAGCTTGTTTGTTTTTATTTTTCAGGAAACACTTTTTAGAAAATTCTACATTTTTATTTTTCATATTTTTTTGTTTTTATTGAATTTTTTTAATATTTTAAGCAATTTTTTTATTTTTTAGACACACCTAACATAAATACACCTAAAAAGTAAAAAAATTGTAAAAAAAATCTTTAAAAAATTTACTAAATACCAAAAATATAAAAAAAAAAATACAAGAATTCAGTAAATTTTTTGTATTTTTATGTATTTATTAATTTTTTAAAATATTTTTTCACAAATTTTTTACTTTTTAGATACATTTAAATAAGGTGTATCTAAAAAAGTAAAAAAATGTTTAAAATTTAAAAAACATTCACTAAAAATAAAAGAATACGAAAACCAAAAAATTCAATTTTCAAAAAAGTTAATCCAGAAAACTCAAACCAAACACATTGATTTTGTTTTTAAAATGGAGGGAGGGTACTTTGGTCTTATTACACTGAATGTGACCTAATAAGATAATAAAAAATGATTTAGATTTTATAATATAAAAGTATTAGAAACAGGATTTATGAATAAAAGTTCCCCTACAAAAATAATAAAAGAAAAATGTAGAGAGAGAGAGAGAGAGAGAGAGAGAGAGAGAGAGAGAGAGAGAGAGAAATCTAACAAGAAGTCGGAAGGTTAGTTGGAGATGAGCTTTCGCATAAGATTTGGAAACATTGTAACAAAATTTTAGTGATAAATTATATTATCGTTTAAGATTTGTGACAATCAAAATGCCCTTAACATGACAATGTTATGTTGTGCTCCTATTAGTTAGTGAACATATGGCTATTCAAATAAGAGTATTGAGGGTTGTTTTGAAAAGTTGGTAAAAAGTTAGTTTTTGGTTTTTTATTAAGTTTTTTGAAAGTGATTTGGAAAATTGATAAAAAGTTGATTTTTTACTTTTTAGTTTAATATTTATTTATAGTGTCAAATCAAATTAAAATGACCAAAATAACCTTACCCAACATAAGAGTTTTTTTTAAAAAAAATTTATCATAGGCCCTAATTTGTAATTTTAGGGCTGTGTTTTTAGCACTTCCCAAAGGGATTTTGTTGTGTTTTTTGCAGCTACGTTTTTGGACATTTTGCCCAAAAAGGTGGCTTTTTACTATGTTCCCAAAGAGCACTGTTAGGGGGCCCAAATTTGGGTGTCCCTAATGGCTCAAATTTCCCTATCAGGTAAAAAAAAAAACAAAGTTACCAAAACTGAAAATTTTGAACCATTTGAGCCACAGTTTTTAGGGCCACCAATCATTTTCCATTCCCAAAATGGCACTCAGTGTGTTTGGTTTGAGTTTTCTGAATTAAGTTTTTTGAAAATTGAGTTTTTTGATTTTCGTATTCTTTTGTTTTTAGTGAATATTTTTTAAATTTTAAACATTTTTTTTTTTTACTTTTTTAGATACACCTTAGTTAGATGTATCTAAAAAGTACAAAATTTATGAAAAAATATTTTAAAAAATTAATGATTACATAGAAATATAAAAAATGTACTGTATTCTTATTTTTTTTTTTTTGTATTTTTGGTATTTAGTGAATTTTTAAAATATTTTTTTTACAATTTTTTTACTTTTTAGGTGTATTTATGTTAGGTGTGTCTAAAAAGTAAAAAAAATTGCTTAAAATATTAAAAAAATTAAGTAAAAACAAAAAAACAAGAAAAATAAAATAAAATTTTCTGAAAAGTGTTTTTTGAAAAATGAAAACAAGCAAGCTGAATCTTGTTATTTAAGATAAAAAAAATTATACTTAATTTGTAAATTTAATGATATTATAATTAATTATAATATTTAAGGTAATATTTTTTTAATCATCAACCAATCATATTACTTGCACATAATTAGATTTACAAAATGAGTCTAGAAAGTAGGTTTATATATCAATTTTTCTTCAAATAAAAAAATTAGATTTACTTTTTAAACCTGCCAACTAATTTGAATAAGTAAGGTAACGCTCTCACGTCTATTTTTTTTAACCATTAGTCAATCATCTCACTTGTAGGTCATTTGGTCTAAAAAATTAATTAAAAAAATGAACTTATATATTATTATTTTTTTAGAAGTGTATGATATTTTAAGGCACTTACTAATCAAACATATTAATTACACTTATATCAATAATGTATAAAGTCTTAAAAATAAAACTTATTAGTGATTTACCCTAATATTTATAATTTTTTTGTTGCCAATAAAATTCATGTCTACAAGTCTAACAATCACAACGAATAATAACCCATAACAATCACGGCAAAGAATAACTCATAAATTAATACTAAAACTTATAATTAGTAATATTTTTTTGTAATGAATTTTTTAAATTGTCACTGAAAGTTAAAAATTAGTTACTTTTTGTTGTAACAATTTTTTTAAATTGTCGTTGAAATTTATAATTAGTGACATTTTTTATAATAAAATTTTAAATTGTTGGTAAAAATTAACAATTAATAACGTTTTTTAATAATATTTAATAAAAAATATCATTAATTATTATAGGACTTATTGATCAATAAATTCATTTCTTAAGATTTATACGTCCCTCTTAACATATAAAAATATATTATGAACTAATTAAAATATAATTACTTAAAAGATAATTTTTTAATAAATTTCCTTATATATAAATAAGAAGTTAATCTTTTTTAAATTTTAAAATAATTTTTAAGCAAGTAATTAAATAAATTCCTTATTTCGCGTGTTTGAATTTATAAATAGAAACTTGTAATAAAAGAGTTCACACCAAATTCCACTCTGATTTAACGTAAAAGAGTTGAAAAGTGTTCACTAATATATTGTTAGATTCAACCAAAGCCAGCCACCAAGTCCGACTCTCTCTCTCTCTCTCAAATATATTGGGTAAAAGGTACTATTATGGTCAACTTACGTCTTATATTTACGTATTTTTTGTTTGCAGTCGTACTTTTGTTTTCACCTTTCACTCACACTTTTTGTATAAGTGGCACATGATGTGTAACCCTCAATTGTTGCACACTTAAGAAAAGTCCATTGGGTAAATTACACCATGTCCCGTCTATATTTGGTAACTTGCATACTTTAGGTTTTAATTTTTTTTCCACTTTAACCTTTAATTTTTTTTTAAAACTTTAATCCCAAAATTAATACAAAAAATATCTCAATAACTATCACATAATGTAAAAAATAAAAATTTATCTATAAATTCCATCTTGATAAATGATGATCCATTTAATCACAACAATTTTCTTATAGATTAATTAGTTCCATTGATTTTGAAGATGTAGATTTAATATATTATTTAGAAATTAGATTTACAGTTATATCCTTATTTCTATTATGTTTCCTTTTTTTATTTTTTTTCTTTTTTCTTTTGTGCTAGAAAAGTAAAGTATAGCCAAGTTTGGGAAGTTTAGAATAAGTGCACTTTTTTACTTTTCTTGTATTATGTGTAGAAAAAGTAGAGATGAGATATTGATTGATGTGACCGAAAAAAGATAAAAAGATGAAATAAGTGCACTTATATTGGGATGCCAAACTTGTATGAGATTAATTTTTATATGAGAATTTTTTTATTCGAAAAACATTTCAAAATAAGTAGAAAAATGACTTGAAATATAGGATTTTTCAAACATTCCAAAAGGATGTGAGATTTTTCAAACATTTCAAAAAAAATACAAAAATTCCTTAGTAAGCTTGGACAAATGTATAATTTTAAATTGTAACGCTCAAATGTAATACTTCAAAAAAAATCTTAGTATACTTTTCGCAAACATAACACTCTAAAAAAATTCCTTGGTGTAACACTCTAATGTAAAACACAAAAAAAATTCTTATTGTTTCCAAACGTAACATTCTAATGTAACACTTTAAAAAAGGAATGTGAGATTTTTCAAATCATTTCAAAAAGAGTACAAAAATTCATTAGTAAGTTTTGGGTAAATGTATAATTTTTAAACTATGAGTGTTACGTTTAGAAAAAATATATTAACTAGTTTTTGTAGTATTTTTTTATGTGTTATATTGGAGTGTTATGTTTGAGATTATATTGATTGGAGTATTACGTTTGGAAAAAATATACTAAGGCATTTTTTTATGTGTTCTGTTAGAGTGTTACGTTTGGAAAAAATACACTAAAGAGGGAAAAGTACACTAAGAATTTTTTTTAGAGTGTTACATTGTTACATTCGGAAAAAGTACATTAAGAAATTTTTTTAGAGTGTTATGTTGTTACGTTTAAGAAAAGTACATTAAAAAGTTTTTTAGTATGTTACGTTAGAGTATTACATTATTAAAGTGTGGAATTTGAGAAAAGCATACTAAGTCTCTGTTTGGCAAGTTGGTTTTCATGCTTTTTTGGCTATTTTAGCCACAAAAAAACAAAATAGGTTATTTTAGTCATAACAAACAAAACATTACATCAAATCCATAATCATTACATTATTCTCTCACAAAAAAAGTTTAAAAAAGTCAAAAAGTCCTTCCCAAACCAAGTTTTTTAGTCCAAGCTAAGATAGGCAAAAAAGTTAAAAAGTCAAAAAGCCAACCCACTTCCCAAACCAAGCCTAAGGAGTTCATAATGTATAATTTGTTACATGAGGAGAGAAAATCCAAAACTCTATAATGTGGATTTCCCAAATGTATAATTTTACATTTGGAAAAATTCATTTTTATCCTTAAAAAAATTAAACTCAAACATGTAAGTACCTTTTTGTATAATTTTCACTTTAATATGACTTTTGGATTCATAAAAAAAATAAGAATTAACAGTTCACGAGATTACATTTTGAGATTTATTGGTGCATCACTCTATAAAAAATATGTTATATTAAAGTTTAAGTTTATGTTATAAGTGTGAGTTATATATAATAAAATATTTCTATATCACTGTCAATATATCATTTTTCAAAAAAAAATTTAATTTAGAAGTAAAGTAAATATATATATATATATAAAGTCAAAATAAAAAAATTAAGAATTAAAATAAAAAAATAACCAAACATACCGAAGTTATCCAAATATATTTATAAAACGATATATGTTAAACCTATCATTACAATCTCAATCTAAAAATATATCACAGATAAATGAGAGTGTGTTGGCAACATATATAGTAAAAAGTTAATTTTTTAATTTTTTGATTTTTTTTAATCATATTATCTTTTTATTTTATTTTATACAAAAAAATTTAAAAATTAATTTTTTATTAACTTCTCAAAACACTATATAAAAATAATAAATTAATATATTAATCAACGATGTGATATAATTTTAAAAATTTATATTTTATATAATACATGAGATCAATAATAATATCCTACTATTAATACTTGATATATCAATTAATACATATCTATATATTAAGAAAAATGGTCCTTTAAAACCCAAGGCTTGTGGAACCTCCAACATGTCAATCCTAATTTCCTGATTTTTTCATATTTTTTAAAAAAAAAATTGACTTGGTGATTGGTGATTGGTTCAAAGATTGTAATAATTACACTATTGATTACAATAAACACTTAATTTGTAATAATTACACTTATTAAATGAATAACGCAATAAATGAAATCTTAATTTTCTTACTTTTTGCATCCCCAAGAGACCCATGTAATTATTGTATAAATGCTTCTTAAATAAATAAATAAACACTTATTAAATTCTTTCAAACTCCTCGGTCAAACTCCATGTATTTAATTTATATATTATGTAATTATTGTGTAAATGTCTCTTAAATAAATAAATAAACACTTATTAAATTTTTTTAAACTCCTCAGTCAAACCCCATGTATTTAATTTATATATTAATAAAAATAAAAATAAATATAAATATTTATAATTATCCCGTACATAACACGAGTAATAGGCTAGTTTCTTTATATTTAGATACCTAATCTAACAATAATTACGTAAATATCTCTCCAAGTAAAATCTGTTACGTATGGACAAGGTCAAAAAAACATCTATCACAATCATATTTCCGTGGAGATAGATAATTTATTGGATAATAATAATTTTGGAAAATTTAAATATTTCAAATAATTTTGGAAAATTTTAAATATTCCAAATTACTTACCTTTTTTTTCTCTTTTTCGTTTCTCTCTCAACCATTAACAATCCTCCAAAAAGTCCAACCCACCCTCCCCTCCTCTCCTCTCCTCTCCTCTCTCTCTCTCTCTCCAATTAGTTTCTCAATCTAAATCAACCACCCTTCTCTCCTCCTCCTTCAGCCCCCTATATAAACCCCTTCACCTATCCTCTTTTACTCTCTCCTCTGTTTTCTCTCTCTATATATTCTCTCTATATATATAGTCCTGTGTATATATATACATTGATTGATTGATCATGTCGCCCAACAATGGAGTAGCGTCGTCAGGGAGTCTGATCGTGTGCTTCGGGGAGATGCTGATCGACTTCGTGCCGACGGTGTCTGGAGTGTCGCTGGCCGAGGCGCCGGGATTCCTCAAGGCTCCCGGCGGAGCTCCGGCGAACGTGGCGATCGCCATCACCAGACTAGGAGGGAAGTCGTCGTTCGTCGGAAAACTCGGCGACGACGAGTTCGGCCACATGTTGGCCGGGATCTTGAAGGAGAACGGCGTCTCCGGCGACGGCATCCTCTTCGACAAGGGTGCCAGGACTGCCCTCGCCTTCGTGACCTTGAAAGCCGACGGAGAACGCGAGTTCATGTTTTACCGGAACCCTAGCGCCGACATGCTCTTGACTCCCGATGAACTCAACCTCGAGCTTATCAGAAAGGTATGCACTCTCCCTCTGTCTGGAATATCCTTGTGATTCTGAAATCTCAGTTTTTTTTTTTTTGGTCTAGAATTTCCGACCTTTTCGTAAATTTGTTATGAGTTAATCACACGCGCCATGAATGGCGTTTCGGTGAATTGTTTTGTAATTTAAGGCAAGTGGTGCCAGGATTAAAGATCAGCGTGCCCCTTTGGGTCCACCTCACTCTTTTGAATCTCTGGATCAGACTGTCGGTGATGTGGAATGAAATTTAGGACATGTTGCGTGTGATTAATTACGGGGGTCAATCGAGAATAAATATTTAGATCTAACGGTGGATGTGGATTGGATCAAGTTTGTGATGACGTGGCAGTTGACGTATCCGAATATACAGTTATGCTAGGACCAAAATGAATTACTTTCATATGAATCCAAAAAAAAAAAAAAAAAAAAAAGAATTATCAAATATTTTGTCAAACTTGTGTGATTCATGTAAGAGTTTAATTTATTGAGCAAGGATCCTCTAGAGTGAAATTTTCTTAAAGTTTCTTAGAGTGGTACATTGTGTGGTTGAGATTTATTGGCAAGTCACATCAGAAAAATTGATGTGACTTGCCAGTAAATCTCAACCACACAATGTAACACTCTAGGAAACTTTAGGAAAAAATCACTCTACAGGATCCCAATTCTAATTTATTTGGTAAGTTTTTGACATCTCTTAAAAAAGTAAAAAAAAAATTAGACATTTTTGGTTAAAAAAAAAAAAAAAACTGTACATCAAAGTGGTTTGCATGACATCCAAACAATATTTAGGTTAAGTTTGGCATACACAAAATAATTCATCTTTTTATTTTTTCATATTTTTTTATCACGTCACTTTTCTATTTTTTTACATATCTTTTCGTAAAAAGATAAAAAATACACTTATTTAAGTGATCCCAAACAACAGTGTAGCACAGTGCACTGCACGGAACCAGCATAGTGCAGCACAGGTAGGATGGTAATTTTGTTAATTGATATAATATTTTAATATATATTTTTTCGTAAAAAATTAAAAAATTATTTCAAATATATATTTTTTTTCTATTTTTTTAATTAAAAAGTTAAATTGCAATTATATAAGTTCATTCTAAACAACCCCTTGGATCCATAGCATTTTTCCGAATTATATCCCCCAAAAAATTTAGAAATCGATTAGGAACCGGATAAGTTTCGAATGGGGTAAATTAAATTTTTTTTTTTTTATGGGTGCAGTGAATGCATCGTAGTAACTGAAATTTATAGGGATTTAAATGCTCTGTTGTGTATAAGTTTGGTCAATGTGGTGGTGCTGGGCCCATTTGTCTTTGACTGTTAAGCGCTGTTTGGCAACAATTTTTTAAGTTTTTTTGTTGGGATTTTTTTATTTTAATTCCAAATACCTCCATCATCATTTTTTATGGTCCTTTTATTTTATTTATTTTTGTTTGTATAACCATTTAGTTTTTTAATTTGACTTTCACGGGGTTAGGTAGCTACACGCATGCATGACATTAAAAAATAAATTGGGTTACTTCTTGATCTATATTCCGTAATTTAATACTTCTTTTTTTTAATATTAATATATATGTATATATATATAATACTATTTATGTGTATTGTTAAATTTATACCAAATAAATTTTGATTTTGATTTAAAAGTATATATGATATGTTGATTAAGTGTTATAATTTTATTTTTTAAATAATTCAATAATAAAATCTATTTGGGATTAGGAGAGATCGCTTGTTAGCAATCTTGGCTCAGCTTGGTTTATTAAGGGCTCAAATCGGCTCAGTTGTTTAAGTAAATAAACGAGCTCGAACTTAACTTTAGGTTCGTTTAGTAAATGAGCAGAGTTGGAACTTAAATAAACCGACTTATTTATTTTTATTTAAATTATAAAATAAATATATTATTTATATGTTAATAATATAAATAATATTTTTATTTACTTTTTTTTATTAAATAATATATAAATAAATAAAAAATCATAATTGAGCTTCGAGCTTGACTAATATTAACTAGTTGTGCTCGATTAACAAACGAACCGAGTTTGACCGCCATCAAAGCTCGACTCATTTGCAGTTCTAGTTTCAGGACACTATCATAGTATAGAAAAATATAATTTTAAAAATATCTATTTATTTTTTATAATACAAATTTGATTTAAACATATAACTATTAATGCCTGATTGTCTCAATTTTTTATATGAATATTTTACTTAACGAATTTTAAAAAATAAATGGTTTTGGAGCACCGAAATCGGTCCTAAGAGCTATTAAATCTAAATGCTCTCTCACGTTGGTCCAAACCCATAACATAATTATCAATCGTGCTAAGGACCCCCAGTGGGGGTCGCGCCCCTAGTGACGTGGCGTGCCCCCACTGGCTGATAACTCAAAAAAAAAAAAAAAAACAGTTTTTCTGGCCCAATCACAGGCCGACAGCTCACTGGGGGTGTAATGCATTTCTGCATAACTATATAGTATGTGTCTTTGGTATGTTAGAAGAATGGGATCACATGACATACTACGGTTCCATTTTAAACTAAAAAGCAAACGTACAATTTGCTGCATTGATTTTTGCTGCTCTTCACGTGCTTTCTGAGTTCTTAACATTCGGAGAGTCCGTTTAGTGTTTAGGCCCATTATAATATTGGATATTATAAAGATAAAAAATTGATTTTTATTGAAAGAGTGATTAATTAAAAAAAAAAAATATAATTTTTACAAATATTATTTTTTTTGTTCTCTTTTTAGTTATATAAAAAGGAAATTATTTATATATTTATTTAGTTACAAAGGTTAAAACAGTATACATTAATTAGTAATTACTAATGCAGCTTCTATGATATTATTGATTATGAAGTGAGTCTTATTTTATAGTCTTCAAAATTTTATTATTATACGACACATTTATTAGTAAAAAAAAATTATAAAAAATTATTAATTTATATAGTGTAGATATAGTGCTAAGAGCTTCATCTAAGATATATTTAAAATAAGAGTACCACCACTTGCAGATACAAGTCACTGTAGGACTTGCGACATTTGGGGGTGCCTAACGCCAAAGTGGTTCACAGTTATTTTG
Source organism: Camellia lanceoleosa (assembly GCA_025200525.1). Taxonomy (NCBI): domain Eukaryota; kingdom Viridiplantae; phylum Streptophyta; class Magnoliopsida; order Ericales; family Theaceae; genus Camellia; species Camellia lanceoleosa. The sequence continues at coordinate 134,059,683 of CM045766.1, forward strand.
ACTGGGGTGGGGACTGTTTAGCACAAAGCTTTATACACCTACCTCCCTCATGAATTGTGATGATTACGTTTTTTGACCAATAGTAAGATGGGGCCAATGGAGCAGTGGGTAATATTTTCACTTTCAAGATATTCATTTGTTTTTAATCACAAAAAGAATGCTTTTAAATTGTAGCTGTACTTCATACTTTTGTACCAAATGCATTGTATTAGTCTGAGAGTTTTGTCATACAAATATGAAGAAGATTTTATTGATGGACTTGGTTTACTTATTTATTTATTTTTAAATTTGTGTTAATGTTTATTGTAGGCTAAAATTTTCCATTACGGATCGATAAGCTTGATCGTGGAGCCTTGCAGATCGGCTCATTTGAAGGCAATGGAGGTGGCAAAGGATGCTGGTGCCCTGCTCTCTTATGATCCCAACCTCCGGCTGCCACTGTGGCCGTCAGAGAAGGAGGCGCGTGAGCAAATCATGAGCATCTGGGACAAGGCAGAGGTGATCAAGGTCAGCGATAATGAGCTTGAATTCCTTACTGGCAAGATTGATGATGAGTCTGCAATGTCCCTCTGGCACAACAATTTGAAGCTCCTCCTTGTCACTCTTGGCGAACAGGGTTGCAAATATTACACTAAGGTCGGTCACCATTTGCTCTCTTCTTATTCAATATCCATCTCTAGCTGCTGTTTGACAATTGTTTTTTTAAAAATTTTTTTTTGAATCAAATAAAAAAAAATTGACGTGTTTGGTAATTATTAGAAAGTAATTTTATTTTGTTAGTGAGCAAAATTGTTTTTTTTAATTAAAGCTTTCTAGTTTTTTGGAAGAGCTAAAAAAAAGTCACTTTCTCACTAATAAGAAAACACTTTTTTAGTAATTTCCAAACATAACTTTTTAAATTAAAAATTAAAATAAAAAGCATTTAAAAAGGCAATACCAAACCACCCATAAAAAACAGCTTATTTAGTAGAAGGCAAACGCGGATTGTAGTGGGGGTAGGTGAGCTCCTTTAAATAATTGCATTCCTTCTAATTGAATTTGATCCTCTTTTATTGGCATGGAAAAGTAATACCGACGGCTGTGAATATGGTCATACACCCACTCCACTTTTCCCAAGTAACTTGAAGAATTCTAATATAGAATAGTGATATACATAAAAAAAATAATAATAAAAAGTTGTAAATATAATTAATATAAATTCTTATGATAATTCTTGATTTTGGCAATTTAAAGCAAAAGACCAATCAATGTAGGTTATATTTTTAAAAATGATAATGTCATATTATTATTGTCAAAAAAATTATATAAACATTCTCTATGAATAATATGCAATGAGGATAAGGAAATTTACAATGAAGGTTCATTGACTATAGTTTAGCAATTTATCAAACCAAACCAAGCCAAGTCTTAAGTCCTATCAAATAGGGTCGGTTACAGTTACATGAATCCTTCTTCTTCAAACGTTGACTATAGTAATTTAGGAACTTAAATTTTAACAAATTGAAATAATGAAAATTAGAATCTTCTAATCAAAGATTTTTCAAATTGTTTAAATAAATATGAAGCCAAACTGATTCTCTCTTTTGTTTTCATAAGTAAATCTTGTTGATTGTCATGTAGGTGATCTGTTAAATCCGATGGATCAACTAGTTGGTTTCTGTTCTTTTTTTACTCGCAACGTTTTTGAATTGCTAAACTTAGTTTTTTCAAATTATTTTACAAAAAAGAAAAAGAGTATTAAACTATCAAACTGGCATCAGTTTCTATATGTACTCAAATTCAGTATGATATGTTGGGGAAAGGGTGAATAATTTATGCTGGTTCCATGATGTCAACTACATCTATAATTAAAATTTTCTAGTGGTGTCCTCTTTTTGGCTTTTCAAGCAAATATTTAATGTGCCTAAAAATCAGGGTGCTCTTTCTTGATTGCTTGTATTTTAAAAGGAACAAACAATTCATGTGAGGTCCAATAGCCCAAGTGATATTATTATTTCCCTTGCACTATTTTATTAATTATTTTAAAACCTCAGTGTGATGATGGATGAAGGTGGGTGGCTATGACTGCCAGCCTATTAGCTTGCTTTGATGTCAAGTTTCTCATTTAATTTTTTTTTGGTGGTAGGATGGCCCATTTTAAGGCTAGGTTTGGCCTAACATAAAAAAGTCAAAAAGTAACTATCCTATTTAAATCACATTATTTTATTTAAGTCACATCACCTCTCTACCACATCACTTCAAACCCAATCCATATTTTATAAAAAGTCAAAAAGTGCACTTATTTAGATTATCCCAAAACATCCAATTTATTCTAGGTTTCTACATGGTGAAACTTGTTTTATGACACCAGTTGTTTCAATGAAAAACATTTTTATGATGCTGAAATTGATATATACTAAGATGGAGTTTGGTTTTGGCTTTTTTAGTAGTTTTTTTGGGATTTTAGCTTTTTTTATAATTAAAGAAAATTGATGTGCTTGGAAATTGCTAAAAAATACTTCTTTTTTTTTTTTGTTAGTGGAAATTTTGAATTTTTGGGGCCTTTTTAGTTGTTTTTTAACCTTTTCCCGAACATACGTTTGCTTTTTAGCGTATTTAGCCGAAGAGTTGCCTTTTAAGCTGTGATCCCAAATAGGGTACAAGTCGTACAATGTCTCCTTGTAGTGTTTGGAAAACTGCTTAACCTGGCCTTGAACAAATGAGAATAATTGCCCTTCCAAGACTTTGGTATTCATCTATCCATAAGAAATAGCTATGATGGAGTTTCATCTCTCTGGTCTTTATGCCCTTCAATTTGTCTAAATGCTTGTATTAAATAATTGGCTCCTGTTTGGGTATGCAATGTAGAATTTCCGTGGATGTGTGGATGGATTCCCTGTCAAATCAGTGGATACAACTGGTGCCGGTGACTCGTTTGTTGGTGCTCTCCTATGCAAGATAGTTGACGACCGTTCTGTACTTGAGGTAAATATATACTCACTGGTATTTTGTTTTATTTGGTTGTTTTTTTATTGTTTTTGTGCAATTGGCATGAATGATTGGAAATGGATGATTTTTGCAGGATGAAGAAAAGTTGAAGGCAGTACTGAAATATGCAAATGCATGTGGAGCCATCACAACCACCAAAAAAGGAGCCATCCCTGCTCTTCCTACTGAATCTGAAGTCCTCGCTTTTGTTAAGGGCAAATAGGAAGGGAAAAAAATAAGGACTCAAATGTTTGCCAATTGTTTCATTTCTTGCCCTTTGCTTTTCTTTTTCTATTTTACTTAGTTTTGTTTTTTTAGGAGCTTGTTTGCAATTGAGGAATCGAAGTAGGTTAGTTCAATCTCTTTGACAAATTTTGATTTCTCTTCTTCATGGTTGTAATGATGAATGACTTTGCTTTATGGTGATTAAATAATAAGTTGTTTGCCAACTGGTTGACCTGCGCCGTTCATCTTGGTCTTTTTCTTTCGATAAATGTTTCTTTAGATAGATGCGTCTTTAGGCAAAATATCTATTTTTTAAAAATATTCTTAACATGTGTTCTAAGAACATATATTAATAAAACTCTCCCTATATATATTATAATAAATTAAACTGGATGTTTTTATTATACATTTTTAACATCTTCAGATTACGTATAATAATTTGTCATACAGATTTCAAATACAAATTTCCAATACAAAGCCTCTTGTTCTTTCTCCTCCATTCACAAAGATTGTATATTATTTCTAAATCACATACCAACATTAAACAACTGGTTTCACATATTCAATTGAGTGATGATCTATTATGAAATAGATAAACTTCGTACTAACTGATTGCCAAAGAATGAAACACAAGCTCAAGATTTACTAACATAATATGCCCTCAACAAAGAGAACTAGAAGAGCTAATCAAACACTGAAAATAGTATGTATAATACACCTTGAGAGCATTGAGTGCTGCTGTTCATGATGACAATTCCCAATATCTAACACAAAAACCAAAATTACCATTCTTTTTTAACGAGTACAAGACAAAATTAACATATTGATGGAATTCATCAGAGCACCTGAATTGAACCCTTGCCACTACCCTCGATTGACACAACTTTGGATTATGTGCAATGCATTCATACATGTACAGATACATATCACATGTATCTATGAATGTATGGACATTATCATTTTTATCATCCTAAGATGTCCCTAAGATCAACCTAGATCAGGAACAGTGAAATACTCATCATCCTCATCCGTGATTTCAATTCTAGGCTTCTTGTAGGGCATGTTCAATTTGGTGGGTCTGTATGAAGTGGCATTGCTTAACTGTGGCACTGGAAGCTGAGGCACTTCAGCAAGAGCTAACGCCTCGCGAGGAACTTGCTCACCAAAGAGACCAATGTCTGTGAACCATTCTAGCTCTCCAAACTCAAGTTGTTCTTTCTGCATGAATAGATAAACATAACAATCTATACGAGTTATGCATTTGAAACGAAAATTAAACCAACAAAATGACATGCAACAACATTAAAGCAATGGAAAGATTGAATGACAAGTATATATACATGCCAGCGTCCTGAGATTTTCATTTGTCACTTTAACATAGTAATGCTTAGAGGAATCATGAATATATGAAAACATATTATCAAGATGGGGTGGAAATTCTTTTTTCGTAAATCGCTAAATTTTATGAGTCTCAAAACAAAATTGAGGTCTGAATTTACAAAATGATGTCCCAAATTTCAAAGTTTAGATATAACAAAATTCTAGGGATGCAAATTATCTCTGTTCAGTTTGTAAAATAGTATATCACACTTCATTGGCTTTTTAGGCTATAGAAAACTAGGGAGTTCAAACCATTACATGATGCCGCCACACCGTTCTTGAACAAACTAGACATGTTTGGAGGCATACATAACCTAATTTTATTCTCTATCACTTGAAATTTAACATATTGCTAGACAACTATATAGGCAACCAATAATTTCTGTGTACCATGCATGTAATGTAATTGCAAAACTGCTGGTTCATTCTTTATATTAGCTTTCTTGTTCTTGAATCATTAATGAAATTCCTGCGACAAAGGAGAAAACCCTCATGTAGCCTCCATTAATCCTTGCATTATTATCTCCGAATCCTCCATTCTTATCATTTAAAAATTATATCTGAAGGCTTAATGCAATGTATTAAGGCATGTTGTTGACTTCAAACAATTATAGCTCCCTTACCTTATCAGAAGATTCAATATCTGAGAGATGCAATAAGTCATCAACAGCCCACGATGGTGAAGTGAAGCTTGAAGATTGCTGTGTGGGCATTTTGATGCTAACCGATTGTGCATTATGATTAGGTGGCTCTGGCTCTGGCTCTTGGTTGCTCTTCTCACTGTCCTTCGTGCAACTTGAAGTGAGAGCAACTCGGATTCCGGTGGCAAGAAACCGCTGGTGGTTTGCAGAGAGGCTACTAGCAGAATGGATTGGCTCATCACAATCCCGACAGAAGAGAGCCCTGTCTTCCACACAAAAAATGAAAGCTGCCTTCTCCTGCATGAAATAAACATAGAACATGAGAAGACCTATACACAGTGCATACTAGAAAGCCTAAAATAAGGCATCAGAACTCAAATTACAACCACCGAGTTTGCAATTTTTCGTGTATCTTACAAGTTGATTTTGTTCCCCATTATATGAGCATTGATTTTCCACTTCTTTCATAATTATATAAAATGATGATGGCAATTATGTTTTCTTATGTTCTCATTTTCTTTTCTTTTCCAAAGCAAGCATATAAACAATAGTCTATGATGTTAACACTAAAGAAGATACACTACTGGCCATCTTCAGTATTTCTTCAATTATTTGCATATTCCTCAAATTTGTCCTAAATAATTCCATTATATTAATGTACAAGTTTATCTAAACCCCATTTCTTTCCTTATTTAGACTCCATAACTTCTCCCAAACCGGTACCATTCTAGTTGAGACCACATTTTATGAAATTATATTTAAATTCCAGCGTCAAATAATTCTGGTGACATGGTTCTCTGGACCATCAATAAATTTGATCCATGTCACTATTTAGCACGGCATAATAACATAAACTTTCTCAAAAATACCCAATCCTCCCTAGCAGTTTGAGCTACTCCCTAAAAATTTAATTTGAATTGGACCGTGTTTTCACAAATCTTGTGTTTTTTCTATGCTAGTAACATTTTTCGTCATGTATCACTAGTTTTTCCCTTAATTTAACTTTCAGATTCATGTTTCATCACTCTTTGGTAAAAGTTGTTACATGGTGTATCCCATGCACCTCAGGAAACATGTTTCCACATCCACTCCTGGTTACAACTTTGTCTGCCTTCAGGATTTAATTCCATCGAAACCATCAAGAAGTTTCATCCATTTTTTTGGACTCGGATAATCAGTTTCCATATGCGATAATTACTTTATACATCCAAAGGATCAAGTATTGAATCCTTCTAAAATTTCCCATTGCTTTCTGTACTACAATCATATTTGGCCTTGCAATTTTCTATTTTTAAAGAACACAGAGAAAAAAAATTTAAAAAAAAAAAGAAAGAAAAGAAAATTCACTTTGTCCCCTACAACTATTACACTTGTTGTCATTTTATCCTTAAACTATCAATTTGAACAATGATTTGATTAATTTGTTCATTTGCTTGATTTATTTGTGCACATGATTGCTTAATTTGGTTATATCTAGAGGTGTGTTTTGTTTATATTCAATATTTTCAAAACAACTAGCTGTGTTTTGTTGCATGGTATCAGGATGTTTGTCTCCTTACTATTGGGCAAAATGAATAAATAACCTCAATCAGTCGCACGTGCCAACATGTGTATATTCCTTCAAAAATATTAACATCATTTAACGTTTTGAGGGGCAAGTTGAATTTTTCCTAACCTAAAACTACTAGTTTTGAAACCCAATTTTAAATTCTTCAATATATCTCTGTTTTCTTGGCTTCCAAACAAAACATAGCAGACTAATATGCTCAATTTAGAATATGTAATTCAATAACTACCATTGGCAATCCTAATCTATGGATCACTAATCAATCACATAAAATGGAAAATATGAACAAACCAACAATCTAACCCTAGTAATAGATGGTACATATAGATCAATCAAACCCTACTAATAGATAGTATATATATATACACAACTAATTTGACAGAGATGCATCAAAATAAAAAGAAAATGAGAATTACTTGACATATGTCACATGGAGGGAGTTTGTTGGAGAGGGATTGAAGGAGCAGCCTCTGGTGCTTGCTTGCAAGCTTGTTTGCTGCATGAACTTCTATGTCACATTTTGCACATAGGGCAGCCTCATCAGCGCAACAGATCACAGTTGCTGGAGCTTTCTCACACACATCACACTGGATCTTCATCTTCCTTTTCCCTTATTTTGATTCTCTTCACTTCTCTCTCTATTTTCAGCAATCTTTGCAGTAAAGGTCTTCAAGATTTAGGAGATACCCACATGGAGGAAGATGACAAAACAACCTCTAACACTAACCCAGAAAGTATTTTTGCAATCTGTGGTCTTTTTTTCCCAAGAAAATCTTGGAAAACTCTGTCAAGACAAAGAAATGATGCTGATTATGGCCAAAACAGCAATATGAGCAGGGGGGGAGAGAGAGAGTGAGGAAGAGAGGGAATATATGAAGATTTTTTTGTGAATGAGAAAATGGAGTGAGTGGTGGAGGATTGAAGAAGGTGAGGTGGTGAAGATAGGGTTTTTAGAATTCCAAATCAAGAAGAAAGTTGAAACAACAAAGCAGTGTGGGGTCAGCTATGCGTGGCTGTGCACTACCCGACAGCATTCTTGGCCACCAATTACTTTGGCCTCATTTTAGGAAAAATGTTACGGTCTTAAATATTTTATTAAATATCTGAGATTTATATTATACAGATTTTATATTTATATAAAATATTTAAAAATTTTACTTTATCGTTGTGACTACGTAAATGCTTAGCTAAGCATGTCAACTGCAACCATTTAATGGCCTCCGTGCACAAGTTAATAAATTAGTCAGATTTTTTTTAAAAAATTATAAAAGAAAATTAACTAAAAATAAGTGGGAATTACTTATTATTTAATTTATCAAGACGTCTTTATTTTTTTCTTTTTTTCTTTTTTCTTTTTTTTTAGGGTTTGTTTGGAAAGTGGGTTAGATTTTTAACTTTTTAATTATTTTAATTTGGAGTTAAAAAATCTCTTTTAGAAATAATCTTTTGACTTTTTGTGGAAAAAAAATATAATAATTATGGGTTGCATTTGATATTTTATCTTATTGGATTAAAAAATCTGTTTTATCTTTTTGTGACTAAAATAACCTCAAATCCAACCCAATTCAACATAATCCATCACCCAAACAGAGGCGATGTAATTCTCGTTGTCGATTACTTCTCTCTTACAACTCTCAACCTATCTCCATTCTCCTCAATCATTTTAAACTCTCATTCACTTTTTCTATACACTATTTTTGCACTTACCACAAGTATAATTACGTTAAAAAAAAATTATAGCACTGTAGAAGGAGTTGAGCTGTTGAGATAAAGAGAGACTAGAGGGGTTTGGGGAGTTTCGATGACTAAGGTTTTGATCAATGAGGTTGTTGAATGGGTGGAAGGAGCTAGGGTAGATGAAAATCATAAGGGAGCTATAGGAGTGGCGAGAGTGAGCAGAGAATGGTGGGAGAGAAGTTTGGAGTAGTGAAGTAAGGAAGAGGAGTATGGAAAAAGGGTTTGGAGTAGCAGTAAAGGGTGGGGATGAGTTAGCGGCTCAGGAATGTGTGACTGGAGTTTTGAAAAATAGAAAAAAAATTGGAACACTATATTATCTCGACTACGTAATGTACTCTTTACATAAAATACTTTATCAGAGACAAAAACGAGGACATTTTACTAAATTGATTATGTGATTTTTGCATATTTATAATTAATTTTCTTATTCCTAATTTAGTTGTAACTTAAAATAATAAAAAAAAAAAATCCCCACTAATTTGTTAATTTATATTCAAAGGTCTATGTCGGCAGCTTGTTATCCCTATCATTTTAAGTTGATATTTATGGGGGCCATAGTTTTTCCTATCATTTTAAGTTAAACACTTTTGGGGGGTTGAGAGAGACATTGTGGGTATGTTTGGTTTGGTTTTGGGAGAGTAGTTTTTAAAAATTATTTTGAGGAAAGAGTTTAGAAATTTTTTTGATTTGTTTGGTTGTATATTTTGAAAGTAGTTTTGGAGTTTGGGAGTTTGGAATGATTTGATATTTTGTTATAATTGATTAGATGTGTGTGAGAGAAAAAGTGATTGAAAAAGAGAGAGATGAGAGAAAAAGTGATTGATTGATAGGTAAGAGAGAAAAAGTAATTTTGAAAATTGTTTTGGAAAATTAACAAACCAAACAAATTTTTTTAATTTTTTTTCCCAAAATCACTCTACAAATACAAACCAAACATACCATGTATTTTCCATGGAATCTCAACTGTTGGATTGAAGGTATGTTAGGTTTATATTTCAAAGGTCTATGTTGGTAGCTTGCTATCCCTATCATTTTAAGTTGATATTTATGGGGGCCATAGCTTTCCCTATCATTTTAAGTTAAACATTTATGGAGGGTTGAGAGAGACATTATATCTTCCATTAAATCTCAACGGTTGGATTATAACCACTTCATTTATGTAATAATGGTACAATGTATGAATGGTTTAGAATCATTTTAGTACCCAAAAAAAAAAATTAAATCAAAAAAACAGAGTGTCCGTTGTGCTAAGGGTACTGTTGGTCTATTGTCCCAAACAGCATGGTTTCAAAGAAAATGCTACCATACCCTTAGGGTGGCGGCATGGAAAGGCGTTGCTGGCCTTTTATATTGGTGAGCAGAGTTTGATTTTTGATGACACAATTAGAGATCTATTTATTTGGAGAAGTTAATTGTGTTGTACTTCGCTTGTGACTCTGTCTCCTATGTTGAGAGTTGGTGCATCACTTACTCCGATAGTGTGTGTCTTCATTTGGGTTGGAGTAAATCTGGCTATAATACTGGAGCCTAAGGGTTGCAATAATACCTTCAAAGAGCACTCCTCTCTCTCTTTTTTTTTTTCTTTTTTTTTTCTTTTTTTTTCTGATAAAAAAAAGAAAAGAAAAGAAAAAAAAATGCTACCATCTAAAATAAATTAAAATTTTTAGGGTTAATTAAAAAAAACCCCCCATAGTTTCACGTGTTTTTCAATTTGAACCCTAGAGTTTCAATATCGACAAATTAAACCATAGAGTTTCATCCGTGTTTCAATTTGAACCCTCCGTTCATCTCCGTCTTCTTTCTTCTTTCAGATTCAAACCCATTTGTTTAAACACTTATATTTCCCTCATCATAACTCTATTTTGCCTAATTTTCGCATCGTTGAATTCACCTCATGACCTAGTTTTCAATTCACCCCTCATACAGTTTGTTCCACCTTTTTGTGTGTGCCAACAGAGCTCCGAAAGTTGGTCAAAAATAATTTTTTTCTTTCTTTGGACAAAATTTTCATATTCAAGCCCTTTATATTCAAAGGTCTATGTCGGTAGCTTGTTATCCCTATCATTTTAAGTTGATATTTATGAGGGCCGTAGTTTTTCCTATCATTTTAAGTTAAACATTTTTGGGGGGTTGAGAGAGACATTGTATTTTCCATGGAATCTCAACTGTTGGATTGAAGGTATGTTAGGTTTATATTTCAAAGGTCTATGTTGGTAGCTTGTTATCCCTATCATTTTAAGTTGATATTTATGGGGGCCATAGTTTTCCTTATCATTTTAAGTTAAACATTTATGGAGGGGCTGAGAGAGACATTATATCTTCCATTGAATCTCAACTGTTGGATTATAACCACTCAATTTATGTAATAATGGTACAATGTATGAATGGTTTAGAATCATTTTAGTATCCAAAAAAAAAAAATTTAAATCGGAAAAACAGAGTGTCTGCTGTGCCAAGGGTACTGTCGGTCTGTTGTCCCAAACAACATGGTTTCAAAGAAAATGCTACCATACCTTTAGGGTGGCGGCGTGGAAAGGCGTTGCTGGCCTTTTATATAGGTGAGCAGAGTTTGATTTTTGATGACACAATTAGAAATCTATTTATTTGGAGAAACTAATTGTGTTGTACTTCGCTCGTGACTGTGTCTCCTATGTTGAGAGTTAGTGCATCGCTTACTCCGATAGTGTGTGTCTTCATTTGGGTTGGAGTAAATCTGGCTATAATACTAGAGCCTAAGGGTTGCAATAATACCTTCAAAGAGCACTCCTTTTTTTTTTTTGGATCAAAAAAAGAAAAGAAAAGAAAAGAAAATGCTACCATCTAAAAGAAATTAAAATTTTTAGGGTTAATTACAAAAAAAATCGCCATAGTTTCACGTGTTTTTCAATTTGAACCCCAGAGTTTCAATGTCGACCAATTAAACCCTAGAGTTTCATCCGTGTTTCAATGTGAACCCTCCGTCCATCTCCGTCTTCTTTCTTCTTTCAGATTCAAACCCATTTGTTTAAACACTTATATCTCCCTCGTTATAACTCTATTTTGCCTAATTTTCGCATCGTTGAATTCACCTCATGACCTAGTTTTCAATTCACCCCTCATACAGTTTGTTCCACCTTTTTGTGTGTGCCATCGGAGCTCCGAAAGTTGGTCAAAAATAAGTTTTTTCTTTCTTTGGACAAATTTTTCATATTCAAGCCCTTGTATCTCTCTCGTTGAAACTCCGTTTCGCCTCATTTTTGCGTCATTGGATTCATCTCATGGCCTAATTTTCATTCCACCCCTTATACGCCTTGTTCCACCTCTTTGTGTTTGCCGTTGAAGCTCCAAAAGTTGACCAAAAATAAGATTTTTCTCTCTTTCTTGCTGCTATCATGACAATATTCTTGGCAGAGGAGATGCAATGGATGATACTTGATTGGAAACCAAGGCGCCCTGATTTGTGCACCAACCTATTTGGTTTTTGATTTTTATAGGTAGTTGTATACCTATCACCACTCGATGACACCGCCACCATCACCACTATCACCACTTCATCTTGCAGATAATGATAATGAAGCAGCAGTGGTAGCAGCAAGTCAGGTGGAGATGCGAAAGAGGAGGAGGAAGAGAGAGAGAGAGAGCATTTATTTTTGGCCAACTTTCAGAGCTCCGACAGCATGCAAAAAGAGGTAGAACAAGACATATGAATGCTGAAATAAAAATTAGGCTATGAGTTGAATCTAACGATACAAAAATGAGGTGAAATGGAATTACGACAAGGGAGATATAAGGGTTTAAACATGTGGATTTAAAAATGAAAATTTTGCCCCAAAGAGAGAAAATTCTTATTTTTGGTCAATTTTTAAAGCTCCGACGGCAAGTAAAAAGAAGTGGAACAAGGCATATAAGGTATGGAATGAAAATTAGGCCATGAGGTGAATCCAACAACGCCAAAATAAAGCAAAACGGAGTTCCAACGATGGAAATATAAGGATTTGAATAGATGGATTTGAATTTGAAAGACAGAAAAAGATGAAAATGAACGGAGATGAACAGAGGGTTCACATTGAAATACGGATGAAATGCCAGAGTTTAATTTGTCGAAATTGAAACTCGGGAGTTCAAATTGAAAAGCACGAGAAACCATGGGTTTTTTTTTTTATAATTAACCCAAAATTTTATGATAAAAGTTATAAATTTTGTGAGTATTTCGGATAATTTAAGTATAATTGGAGTTCAATTTATTATTAAGCATGACTTTGGCAAAAAAGTTTGATTTGGAGGTTGGGGTTGAATAGGAGTGTAAAAATGGCCTGCAACTTGTGGATGGCTAGAAGCCCGCCTGCGGCTCGAGGTGGGCTAGGCCCGAGCCCGTGGGCTTGGGCCTAGGCCATCATTTTGAAGCCCAATTTGACCTGACTGGCCCGACCCATGACCCAGCCCATCAGCCCACTTAAGGCCCAGTGTCTTTTTTAGTGGAAAATAATAAATTTTTGATAGAAAAAATTAAAAAGACAAAAAAAGAAAAGAAAAAAAGGTTAGGCCAGGCCCAAGCCCACCGGCCCAGCTCGCCCAAGGCCCAAATACCCCTGGGCCTGGGCCTAATTTTTGGTCCGTAGGCTGGGTCAGATTTACACCCCTAGGGTTCAATAACTCACAATATAATGCAAGTTAGATCTAGTCAACTTCTCAATTCAACGGAAGAAACCCGAAGTGCACCATATTTTAAAGTAGCAAGCCTACAAAAAAATATTGATTCACATTCTAAAATATTTGATATTTCCATATTTTGAATGTCACGCCCCACTTTTTATTACTCGAAGTCATTACCAATTCCATTAACTTAATTCAATTTCGGAGATAACATGCGGAAATAAACTCATACATTCAATCTGAAGAAGTGATTAACAATACTCTCATTCGTATGCAAAGTAAATATTACATGAGCATTCTAAATAAGATGCCCTCAGGCTTACAACATTAAATAATCAAATGAAGGGTACAACCCTTTTACACATATGGCATTCCGCCTACAACGAAGAGGCCCCGTGGCCAACAAATAAGTAAATCCAACTCTTGCGGCTCAACACCTTAATACGAAAAAGATTCAACAACGTGGGATGAACATATAGTCGATGAGATCTCAACATGATCCTCAACAATAACAACATTACAGATAGCTATGATCATGCACACTCATTCTCGTACTAGAATAGTAATATGACAGTTTATACAAAATATATATATGTATGAACTTTTCTTGAAAACAACCGTTTCATTTAACGCTTCTGGCGATTCATCTTTCCTTATTCCTTTAATTAATCCTCATTAGGAACTAATCACTCGACCCTATACTCCCTCCATTTCCCATGCATCACATGGACATATCTTTTCAAAATATGTTTATTATTAAAAATTTTATTCTCCTTCACACTTTCCAAAAGACAAAAAATGACATTTTGGTTTGTTTCTACTACTATCAACCCTATACATGCATAACTTTGTAAAAAAATAAATTTACACCCACCAACACGTATACAATCAATCAATGGAGAAACTCGGTTCTCCGCACTATAACCAATCAAATCCATGATATTTTCAGTTCCAACTAAACAACAACAATTTCCCTTTGCTCTACCAGTTATTGGCTAGGTAAGCCAAAGATATTCTGAAATAACTACAATCAACTTCGCTCTACTAGCTATATGCATAGTAAGCCAAAATGCACTTCTCACAACAACATACCATTTTACCAGCTAGGCGGAAGGGTGTGGTACCTTAGATTATAAGCGCATCTGAGTTCTCCAGGTAGCTAATTTGGAATAACGGTACCTTTGATTATAAAGCGGCATATAACGCCAACAACAACCATGCAACAAGGCATATTCAACATGTATATTGCAACCACATAAACTATCGGGATGCAAACAATGTGTTAAGACATATGAACACATAGGTGTGTGGAGTACATCCCTATCTTCTCACACACCTTTGAGTACAACCCCTCTCTCCTCCCTAACAAATATACATATAAAATGTATCTCAACATTTCATCACATATGATGTTCAATCAACAATGGTGTAAAACATACACGACAATCCATCTCAAACATGTCATCCTCCACCGATGACCAAGGACAAAACCTCTAGATGCAGGTATATTGTACATCTATTGAAGACGCAATTACCTTGAATCACAAACCAAACAATAACATTAACATGGTAGTTAAAAATACAACTTCTACACGTGTATTCAACACTCAAGATACAACAAACCAATTCTCAATCTTATTTCGAAAATACATTTATCATTTTCACAGAAACAATCCCAATTCCTTTTTGTTATCACAAAATCAACTCCACTATTCTTGTTCCCATGAAACCAATTCCAAAGCTATGATTAATTCCTTAGGCATTAACACCCTTATCCAACTCATTTTAATCAAAGAGATTCATATACATTAGTCAACAAACCCCCATTTTAATTTACCAAAATCAAAACATAATTTAGGGCTTTTCTTCATTTAACTACAACATGCTAATTTATATTCTAATTAGCCAAGACAACAACTAATGAAGCCAAACCCAATCTTAACACAACCAACCCTAGGTTTACCCCATGATTTTCACAAATCCAACATGATACAATTTTGATGCAATACAAAATAACCACATGTCTATCTATAGATGGAGCATTGAAAAGAAACAAGGAGAATCCCTACCTCAAAGGAGAACCCAAATTGAGAAGATTGACTAGAAATCCAAGTGCTCTAAATCCACAATTCTTAGATTAAGCGAAGCCCTTGACCTCCTCTTTCTTTTTAACAAAGGACCTAGGATGGATTCATACTAGAAAGAGATGAAATCTAGAGAGATAATAAGTTTAGAGAGAGAGACTCTACCGCTAGGGTTTCAAGAAAGAAAGAAGGAGAAAAATGTTATTTTTCCCCATTCGTGTGTATAAAGCCGAGCAGGCTCGCTCGGCGAAGACACAGTCGCTCGGCGACAAGACACAAGAAACAAACCTCGCTCGGCGAAGAAGCTCGCTCGAGCCAACAAACACGCTCTCGTGGTCTAAGTACTAGGCAACTCTCGCTCGGCGAAGCCACCTGCTCGAGCCAGCAGACTAAAACTCCACTCTCGCTCGAGCGACCAAACCCTGGCTCGAGCGAATAACAAAAGACAGAAGCTCGCTCGAGCGACCAACTCCTCGCTCGAGCGAGGGTCCAGAACTCTGGACAGCAACTCTTGGTTTCCAACACAACCAACCTGGAACAAACAACTCCAAAACATTCTATAACTCAAATTTAAAGAATTGAAGGACAGAAACAAGTTCAAAACAACAACCGGAATCCACGGAACTAAGTTCGGATATTACAACCAAAGGAGAAAGAACCGGGATCGCTATAACCTTCCCCCCTTAAAGAATTTCGTCCCCGAAATTAAGGATGCGCCAAAAACACAAGGCCACCTGTTTACGCTGCGCCAACACCCCCCAATACTAGGAGTGAAACCGCTCTCACTACAAACCGTCACGCCACTCTCACCAAGGAAGAGACTCACTAAGGGAATACGTTCCAAACCACAACACTTAGGTACGAAAACCTTAACAGACCAAACCTTTCCTGAAACAATTACCAACAACTGACTAGCGCTTCAAGCTAAGTCACTATTCAACAACAAGATTCAAAAGCCAACCCAAGCGAATCTTATGAGTAAATAATAAGAAAACATTTTCTTGTTCAAGAGACATTTCTCAAAGGTAGTCAAATTTTCGATGTTAACATTCCAAAATAAATCCTTCATTTTCCATGCGAAACTCAACAGTTTTGAAAATATTTTTCACAAATACGGTGTTATCCAAAACATAAAAATCACCCACAGTTTATTTACCAAAAAGATTCATTTGGAATTTCGCAAAACCCTTGAATTAAATCAATTTCTCAACAACACCCTTAGGTGGCCCAAACACTTAGGAAAAATTTTGTTTTTCCCAAATCCTTTCAACATACTATTAATCACTCATACAGTGATACCAAAACCAACACGAAGCATAACATTTCTATAATGATAGTTAATAGAAATAACAACAATACTATCAACACATAAGGCATAAGAAATTCATGGTTTTGCAATTTCATCCCGCCTCCTTTTACTTAGCCAATTTAATAACATACACCTGGCTCAGAACCTGGCCAACAATTAAATGAGATAGTAACTCATATAAAACATTTTTTTTTTTTTTTCACTTCATAATAAATAAGCATATGAGCTATTACAATCTTTCAATGGATACACATTTTGGTGCTGTATCATCGGAGTCCATCCCCTATCTCCTCCCTAACCATATATATACACATAATGTATAAAAAAAAATCCAATCATTTACAATGATCATTCAATACACATATTTGCTGTATTACTATAATCGTGATATTTAATAACACAACCCGGATGATTAGTTTCAGTTTTCCCTAATCAACACACAATGTCTACAACAAACGAGACTAACCTCAAGGTGATCGATGTCTACCCAAAACACAATACCAATAAGCTGACTAATCAACTCAACAAACTCCACACTCAGTAATCCATACACTGATGTGCCACTCAAACCACTAACCCCCAACAAGGAGTTCTCTACACAAAACCCCAAATTTTGGAATCTCACCGGATCTCCTGAAATTGTACCGCATCAACTGCGTCTAAGGGTATCACCATTTCCTCCCCATGGCTGCATAGCAAGCCTACTCATCTCCTCGATCAAGGCCGACATGGTCAACCGCAATTACAACTACCCAATCAAGAAGGATAATTCGACCAACGCTATTCTCATTACTCTAGAACACAAACTGTTCTTCCACTAAAGAATGCTGCCTACATCCACTCACAAACCATACCCCACAATTGATAACCAATCACAAAACAAACACTACCCCTATACAACCGTTAGGGTCACCCCAGACTCACTAACTAGCAAGCCCAAAACACAAACCAACAAGCGGTACCATTCAGCTAACTTGAGATATAACCTCACATAACCTTGCTAATCTTGCACAACTCTCGAAACCATCACATCAATCACATCCACCCACGGTTCGTTCTCAACCCATAATCTCTAAAGAACAAGGCCCACGGTAGTCACAAGACTAACTCAATACGATACTAAGCAAGCAACAATACTAGGATCATTGACCCCATTAACAATTTCTCAAAATAAAATAGAGAGTTCGAAATTCCATACATACTCCCCAATACACGAGGATTAAACAAACAATACTATGCATGGATATGCGATACATAAACGTGATGCCTCAGCATCCAATAGTACACCGGTCAACAACAAAATCAATAAACGTGATACACCACCGGCCAACATTACAAAAGGTCCCTCTCCAGGGTAACACTGTGGGGCTAACTAATAAGTCGCCCCTCGCGAAATCCGGCTTTGGCACCTGTCCGTTCTGGTACCGATAACGCCCTCATTTGAATGCTGTTGAGTCGACTAGGTTTTAATACCCCGAAGAATTTGCATAAGGACAAGAACGTCTACCATGGCGGTGACAAACAAAACAACCACCAGACCCTCTACTCTGAGACTGGTCTGAAACCTGCGCCTCCCCAGAACCCCCAACAGAAGGATCCGAAACCCCTGGCGAAGAAAAGGAACCAGCTCCCGACTGAGCATGTTTCCGCCTCCACCCCTTACTGAGCCTAGAGCGCTTAGGAATCGCATGACTCACCGAGATGGTCTCCTTCTTAATCCCATCACCACTAGCAATCAGGGCCTCCACATGGGCCGCTGCCTCAACTAAAGTATAGTAATCCTTCCACAAGGATCCAGCTACCTTCTCCCGAATATCGAAACACAAACGCCTTTCGAACTCAAAACAACGACGCTCCTCTGTTGTCACCAACTCTGGAGCAAACCTCGACAAACTATCAAACCGCATCTCAAACTGTGCCACAGGAGTGTCATCCTGACGCAACTCCAAAAACTGTTCCCTCAACCTTTCCCGAGCAGAAGGAGGGAAATCCTTGGCCCAAAAGGCCTCGGTAAAAGCAACCCACGTGCTACCTACATTATTCTTAGCATTCTTCCACCAATAACTCGCATCACTCTTCAACTGAAAGGTTGCCAAAGAAACCCTCAACTCCTCATCTCCGACACTGAGCATATCAAGAGTCTTGGTAATCTGTTCCAACCAACTCTCTGCTTCCAACGGTTTAGCCTCCCCACAAACTTCGGTGGACGGGCGAAAGAACTCCTTAGTAAGCTTGAGAGCATGCCCATTGCCGCCCTCGGTCTGAGCTAGGCGTCTTGCTCGCTTCTCACAATCTCACGTGCGACATCCTCGCCGACGGTAGATCTTCTTCTGGCCAGTGCTAAAAGGCTGGTGTGCCTCTCCGGCGCTCCTACTACTCAACCGTCCTCTACTCCCTCGTGTAGACATCCTATAAAGCACAAAGTAAATTACACTTAGCGTAAAACACGATAGCCTTCTTGAGGCACACTCCACTACTCTTAAATCACAAGACACACTTAGTCTCAAAATTTTCATCTCTATTGCATGTAAACATCTAAACATGTAACCACATAATCGAATCAAGTCCACAAAGATAGCCACTCATCCGGAACTCTCAAGGAATTCCTATTAGAAACCACGTTGATCGGCGTGTTTCCAAAAGGACCTCAAAGCAAGTTCACGGCTACAAATACTATCCAAGAGACTTAATCCCATGCTCACATAAATGCAACACATAAGTCCTAATTCTCATGGTATCTATATGCAACGTCCTCACTACGTAGTAAACCCATTGTGGTAAAACCACTTCCCACGAGCTCAAGGTAGTCGAACCTTGTTGCTCACGATACCAAGTCGCCACGCCCACTTTTATTACTCAAGTCATTACCAATTCCATTAACTTAATTCAATTTAGGAGATAACATGCGGAAATAAACTCATACATTCAATCAAGAAGTGATTAACAATACTCTCATTCGTATGCAAAGTAAATATTACATGAGCATTCTAAATAAGATGCCCTCGGGCTTACAACATTAAATAATCAAATGAAGGGTACAACCCTTTTACACATATGGCATTCCGCCTACAGAAGAGGCCCGTGGCCAACAAATAAGTAAATCCAACTCTTGCGGCTCAACCGCTTAATACGAAAAAGATTCAACAACGTGGGATGAACATATAGTCGGTAGAGATCTCAACATGATCCTCAACAATAACAACATTCTGAGATAGCTATGATCATGCACACTCATTCTCGTACTAGAATAGTAATATGACAGTTTATACAAAATATATATATGTATGAACTTTTCTTGAAAACAACCGTTTCATTTAACGCTACAAGCGATTCATCTTTCCTTATTCCTTTAATTAATCCTCATTAGGAACTAATCACTCAGCCCTATACTCCCCTCCATTTCCCATGCATACGACAGACATATCTTTTCAAAATATGTTTATCATTAAAACTTTCATTCTCCTTCACACTTTCCAAAAGACAAAAAATGACATTTTGGTTTGTTTCTACTACTATCAAACCTATACATGCATAACTTTGTAAAAAAATAAATTTACACCCACCAACACGTATACAATCAATCAATGGAGTAACTCGGTCCTCCGAACTATAACCAATCAAATCCATGATATTTTCAGTTACAACTAAACAACAACAATTCCCCTTTGCTCTACCAGTTATGCGCTAGGTAAGCCAAAGATATACTGAAATAACTACAATCAACTTCGCTCTACTAGCTATATGCATAGTAAGCCAAAATGCACTTCTCACAACAACATACCATTTTACGGTAGCTTTATTTGAAGGGTGTGGTACCTTAGATTATAAGCGCATCTGAGTTCTCGGTAGCTAAATTTGGAAAAGGTAACGGTACCTTTGATTATAAGCGCGGCATATAACGCCAACAACAACCATGCAACAAGGCATATTCAACATGTATATTGCAACCACATAAACTATCAGGATGCAAACAATGTGTTAAGACATATGAACACATAGGTGTGTGGAGTACATCCCCTATCTTCTCACACACACTGGAGTACAACCCCTCTCTCCTCCCTAACAAATATACATATAAAATGTATCTCAACATTTCATCACATATGATGTTCAATCAACAATGGTGTAAAACATACACGACAATCCATCTCAAACATGTCATCCTCCACCGATGACTAAGGACAAAACCTCTAGATGCAGGTATATTGTACATCTATTGAAGACGCAATTACCTTGAATCACAAACCAAACAATAACATTAACATGGTAGTTAAAAATACAACTTCTACACGTGTATTCAACACTCAAGATACAACAACCCAATTCTCAATCTTATTTCGAAAATACATTTATCATTTTCACAGAAACAATCCCAATTCCTTTTTGTTATCACAAAATCAACTCCACTATTCTTGTTCCCATGAAACCAATTCCAAAGCTATGATTAATTCCTTAGGCATTAACACCCTTATCCAACTCATTTTAATCAAAGAGATTCATATACATTAGTCAACAAACACCATTTTAATTTACCAAAATCAAAACATAATTTAGGGCTTTTTCTTCATTTAACTACAACATGCTAATTTATATTCTAATTAGCCAAGACAACAACTAATGAAGCCAAACCCAATCTTAACACAACCAACCCTAGGTTTACCCCATGATTTTCACAAATCCAACATGATACAATTTTGATGCAATACAAAATAACCACATGTCTATCTATAGATGGAGCATTGAAAAGAAACAAGGAGAATCCCTACCTCAAAGGAGAACCCAAATTGAGAAGATTGACCCGAAATCCAAGTGCTCTAAATCCACAATTCTTCCGATTAAAGCGAAGCCCTTGACCTCCTCTTTCTTTTTAACAAAGGACCTAGGATGGATTCATACTAGAAAGAGATGAAATCTAGAGAGATAATAAGTTTAGAGAGAGAGACTCTCGGCTGCTAGGGTTTCAAGAAAGAAAGAAGGAGAAAAATGTTATTTTTCCGCTCTTGTGTGTATAAAGCCGAACAGGCTCGCTCGGCGAACACAGTCGCTCGGCGACAAGACACAAGAAACAAACCTCGCTCGAAGAGAAGCTCGCTCGAGCCAACAAACTTCTTGCTCTCGTGGTCTAAGTACTAGGCCAACTCTCGCTCGGCGAAGCCACCTGCTCGAGCCAGCAGACCTAAAACTCCACTCTCGCTCGGCGACCAAACCACAGCTCGGCGAATAACAAAACGGCTCGCTCGGCGACCAACTCCTCGCTCGGCGAGGGTCAGGCTACTGGGCGGCAACTCTTGGTTTCCAACACAACCAACCTGGAACAAACAACTCCAAAACATTCTATAACTCAAATTTAAAGAATTGAAGGACAGAAACAAGTTCAAAACAACAACCGGAATCCACGGAACTAAGTTCGGATATTACAACCAAAGGAGAAAGAACCGGGATCGCTATATTGAAAGTGCGCCCACAAACAATATTGATAGTGTAAAATAGACTGAATCACATTTCAAAATATTTGATATTTGGGCCTTGATTCTTCCGTTAATATTTGGATTGTAGGATATTGTCTAAATTTGTGAGACTCATCAGGAGTCATATTTTTATGATTCAAATTATTCATTTTGCAGAGTTGTTCAGATATATCACTCATAAAAAAAAATTAAGTTGTTTTAATAATTGTAATTTGTTCAATTTATCGCGTTTGTCACAAAAAATGAATTATCTATTTTAAAAAATATACTTGTCATCTTTTTTTTTTTTTTTTAAAATACGATAAATTGAATATATTATAATTATCAGATCAATTTAACTTTTTTTTATAAATAATATATATGAAGAGTCTTACAAAATTAATAGTTCAAATTATCAAAATGAAACTTATAATGAGCCATACGAACCCAAATAATGTCTAATCTAAATCTTAAACTTAAGAGAAGCACAACCTTGATACTTTATCAATTGAAATTCAATTTTGAAAGCTTAACATTTTTTTGGGTCTCATAATGAACCATCAACATCCAAGTATTTCTCCATTGCCTCCCACAATGCCACCATCATTTGTTGTCCAAATTGTGAAATTAAATAAATAGATTCACGAATAAATCAAAATTATATACCAAGAACACATACTGAGAATTATCACTAAATTACAACAGAAATACCCAATAGATTAAAATGGTAAAGAAAGCAAACCGAAGCTTGCACGGTAGCAGTTTCCTTAAAACAGATTTTCACTGCCTCATGGGTTGAGTGCTTGAGGAATTTCGGCATCTATCTCTCAGGATACGACGGTCAAAAACCAGCTACGGCAGAAGCACTCTCTGTCTAGCTTAGCGAACAAAAACCGTGGCAGCACTCTCTCACTGTAGGAACTTTCTGGCAAACTGACTTGTAAAATAGAAGTAAAAATTTCTGTGTTGAGACTAGACAGGAGGGTCTCAATTTATACATGTATAGAGGAGAAAAGAGGAGCCTCCAGCCTTTATGGCTGGTCACTAATGCACCATTAACCTACCTTTATGGCTGGTCACTAATGCACCATTAACCTCTGCAATATTGCAGGAGTTACAAACATATTATACACACTAATTCCACTACCTTTTTCATGAAGCTAATTTCATGAGGTAATTTCTCATTTAATTCTCAATGATTTTTGGCTATTCTTTTTGCGGTGTAAAGATCTCATTGCAAAGTATTTAGACCCATTTGAACCCAACACAATAGATGGTTAGGGCCCATTTTAATATTTAATTAAAGTCACCAAAAACTCATTTTTTCCAATAATCTCCCACATGAATAAAAATTGACCAAATGACTCAACAAACGGACACCGTTCAACAATAATAACTCAAAGAAAGAGTACAACAGACTAACCCTGACATTAGAGAATGTAGCTTTTGGCTTTGAACCTCTCCCAGTGAAAACCTATCGAGTTTACTAGCTGATCAGTGAATATGACATCTTGAACTGCTCTGTTGTTTATGTAAACTGAGATAATATGTCTCACACGGGAATTACTCCTACAACCATTTTGTTTTCACTGGTGTGCCCTGTATGGCCCTGAGCATTAGCCTGGTTTAGCTAGTGGTTTTAAAGGATTTTGGCCTTCCTAATTCTTCTAGAAGTGACCCCACTTCACACTCACATAGGTGACTCTTCAAAGCATCCTGTTATACCCTGTTTGAATCCTCAATACGTAAGAGTCATTAAAAGCTTTGTTTAACCTTTACCCCCGCAGGTATCACTGTTTAAAGGAATGGCTGGAGGGTTTTACTCTCACAGTGACATACCATTGTTATACACAATTAGGTTGTCCCATTGAACCTAGATCTTGGGATCTCCAGTCAACTAGGTTAGGTTTCTATTATGGTAACTTCTAAAGGCCTCATCTTCATTCCTTTTGACGACGTCTCAACTAACACTCGATTTAACCCTTTGGTTAGTGGATCCGCATTGTCCTTAGATTTTACATAGTCTATAGAGACAACTCCATTCGAGAGTAGTTGTCGTATGGAATTATGTCTACAATGGATATGTCTAGACTTTCCATTATACATATTACTCTGCGCCTTACCAATTACAGATTGACTATCACAATGAATACAAATAGCTGGCACAGGTTTAGATCAACGTGGGATATCTTCAATGAAATGGCAAAGTCATTCAGCTTCTTCCATTGCTTTATCTAAAGCAATAAACTCTAATTCCATCGTTGATCTAGATATACACGTTTTTTTAGAAGATTTCCAAGACTCGATTGCCCCCACCAAGAGTGAACACATATCCATTGGTGGACTTTGAGTCCTTTATATCTGATATCCAATTTGTGTCACTATAGCCTTCTAGCACCGCTGGATATTGAGTATAATGCAGCCCATAATCCCAAGTGTAGCGTAAATACCTTAACACCCACACAATGCCCTTCCAATGAGTAGCATCAGGATTACTTGTGTATCTACTAAGCCTGCTAACGAAGTTGGCTATATCCGGCTTAGTATAACTCATTAGATATATCAAACTTCCAATTACCCGAAAATATTCTAATTGAGAGACACTCTCTTTATTATTCTTGGTAAAATGTAGACTTAAGTCTACAGGTGTCGGTGACACACTTGTATCTGATCCACTAAACTTCTCAAGTATCTTATCAACATAATGAGACCGAGAAAGTATAATTCCGCTAGATGTTTTAGTAATCTTAATTCCTAGAATAACATCTGCAACGCCCATATCCTTCATGTCAAATTTAGAGTTTAACAACTTCTTGATAGTTTTGATAATTTCATCATTACTACCTATAATAAGCATATCATCAATATATAGACACAAAATGACATAACATCTGCTAGTGTCTTTGACATAAACAAACTTGTCACATTCGTTGATTCTAAACCCACTTGACAACATTACGTTGTCAAACTTCTCATGCCATTGTTTAGGTGCTTGCTTCAAACCATATAATGATTTGACAAGTTTACAGACTTTCTTGCTTTGCCCTGGAGCTAAAAACCCTTCAGGTTGCTCCATGTAGATTTCTTTATTCAAATCCCCATTTAAGAAAGTTGTCTTTATATCCATCTGGTGTATCTCTAGTTTTCGCAAAGCTGCTATCGCAATCACCATATGAATGGATGTTATCATAGTCAGGTGAGTACGTATCAAAGTAATCCAGGTCTTCTCGTTGCCTATACCCTTTGATAATGAGCCTAGCTTTATACTTATCAATTGACCCATCCACTTTCATCTTTCTTTTAAAAATCCACTTGTAGCCTAAAGGCTTACTACTTGGAGGTAAATTCACCAACTCCCAGGTGTGGTTCTGTAAGATAGAGTCAATCTCACTTTTGATCGCTTCTTTCCACAAAGGACTCTCAGGAGAAGTCACAGCTTCGTGGAAAGTTTGAGGTTCATTCTCAACCATATAAGTCAAGAAGTCGTGACCAAAAGACTTGGACATCCTAGCCCTTTTACTCATTCTAGGCTCATCTAAAACCTCAATTTGATCATCACCTTGATCATCAAAATGATCATTATCACTAGCAAGAACCCCTTCTTGGGTTCGGTAAGGAAAAATGTCTTCAAAGAAACATGCATTCCTTGACTCGATGATGGTATGTATATGTCTGAAATTTCAGACTTATGTACAAAAAATCGATATGCACTACTATTATGTGCATAACTAATGAATATACAATCCATGAATTTCGAGCCTATCTTAACCCGTTTGGGTGTAGGTATTGCCACTTTTGCAAGACACCTCCACATTCGTAAGAATTTATGAGAAAGCTTGATGCCTTTCCATAACTTATACAGGATCTTGTCTACCTTCTTCTGAGGTATTTTATTCAGAATGTAATTTATGGAGAGAATTGTTTCCCTCTACACGTTCTGTAGCAATCCAAAACTTAGCAACATTGCATTCACTATCTTCTTTAGTGTCTTATTCTTCCGCTCATCAATCCCATTTGATTGAGGAGAATAAGGCGCTGTAGTTTGGTGGATAATTCTGGATTGAGCACAAATCTCAATAAACGTTGATTCATACTCACCACCACGAGCACTTCTTAAAGCCTTAATCTTGCGGCCTAATTGATTCTCAACTTCATTCTTATAAAGAACAAATTTGTCAATAGCTTCATCTTTGCTTTTGAGCAAATAGACATAACAATACTTAGTGCAATCATCAACAAAAGTGATGAAGTACTTATTGCCACCATGTGATTATATAAACTTTAAGTCACACACATCACTATGCACTAAGTTGAATGGCTCTGAACTTCTTTTAATAGAATGAAATGAAGATCTTGTCAACTTCGTTTCAACACAAGTTTCACACTTGTGTTTTGGATTAATCTTAAAAGATGGTATGTGATCTAATTTGATTAATCTATGTAAAGATTCAAAGTTCACATGTCCTAATCTACCATGCCACAAATTGGAAGACTCAAGCATGTAAGCGGAAGAAGATGTAGTTTTATTCATCTTTGGGATAATAGTCATTACATTGAGTTTGAACATACCCCCCAACATATATCCCTTACCTACATACACTTCGCTCTTGGTCAGAACAACGTTGTCGGACTTAAAGACCATATGAAAACCATGTTTGTTGAGAAGAGACCTTGAGACAAGATTCTTACGAATGTTCGAAACATACAGGACTTTGTTCAAGGCCAGCTCCTTTCCTAACGTCAACTTCAAGACCACATTTCCTTTCCCCACAACAATGGAGGTAGTAGAGTTCCCCATAAACAACTTCTCACCATTTGTAACTGGCTTGAAAGTTATAAACAGCTTCTTCTCGAAGCAAATGTGACGTGTAGCCCCAGTATCAATCTATCATTCTCTTGGGTTTGAACCCACCAAATTCACCTAAGAGATAACGGCAGACAAGTGCATCTCATCTTCATCATGGGAGTGCTTTTGCATATCTGCCATATGAGCATGAGGTTTGGTCTTGTATGGCTTCTTCTGCTTGCGGCAGTCACTAGCCCGATGCCCCTCGCTACCACAATTGTAGCATTTCCCTAAGAACCGATAACCAGGTTCCTGCGGCTTGTATGCCGGCTTCTTTGCAACACCACCCTTTGGCCCAGCTTTGAACCCTTGTTCACAAGGGGTTTCTTCCTCACCCCAGAAGATTTGCCATACTCAATGACATTGACCTTCACTGAGGAAGTACTCCCTTATTTCTTTTTATTATCCTCCTCAATTCAGAGTCGGACAATCAGGTCTTTAACTGGCATTTCCTTACGCTTGTGCTTTAAGTAGTTCTTGATGTTCTTCCAACCATTGGAAAGTTTTTCAATGATCACAGCAACTTGTAATGACTTGTTCAAAGGCATCCCCTTAGCATGAATTTCATGCAAGATTACTTGGAACTCCTGGACTTGGTTTATCACAGTTTTTGAATCTACCATTTTAAAGTCCAGGAACAGGCTAACCACAAATTTCTTTGCCCCGGCATCCTTAGTCCTGTACTTTTTGTCTAGAGATTCCTATAACTCTTTTGTTGAGCTCTTGGCACGAAACACACTGTAGAGTGAGTCTGCCAAGCCATTGAACACATAGTTTCGGCAAAGATAGTCTGTCTGTTTTCATGTGTCAAGTGCCATGACTTTCTGCCTGTCTGGCTCATTCTCTGCCACGGCTGGAGGATCCTTGCTCAAAACCTTTGCAAGGTTCAGCGTGGTCAAGTAGAATAGCATCTTTTGCTGCTATCTCTTGAAATTGACCCCAGCAAATTTCTTTAGGCGTTCATGGTGACTAAGCGGTCCTCCTGGAATAATTGGAGTAATACCAGGGTTGACTATAGAGGTCACAGTTAGGGTTGGCAAGTCAGTTGTCCCGGGGTTCAGTTCTCCACCAACATTAGCAATAGCAGCATCATTGGTAACAATTGCCATTTCTGAAAAATACAATAGAATATCACTTTCTGTGTTTCCAAAAATTAAACTTAACCCTTAGAAAATCCCACAGTTGGAAATTTAATTCAAAGACTAGTCTCACCACTTAACTTAGAACCGAACATGGTCAAGAATGTTCCCAGGAAGACTGGAGGGTCACATCGGTCCCACTTAAAACCTAGTTAATTTTTTGACAAAACTTTCAAGAGTATGTTGACTGCTAGTCCGTGATAAATAATTTTAAAAATTAAAATTTTCAAGTGATGAACTAAGTTAAAACAAACCAATTCCAAACTTACAAGCAATTAGAATAAAATTGCTAACAATTACAAGCAATATAAAAATTGCTATAATAATACAAACATATAAAAACCTTTAATATGCTAAGCAAACAACCGTGCTTTAAAAATCGACAAGTAACCACTACTAAATCTCAAGCAAACCCTGTACAGACACCAAACCAAAATTGTGGCAAAGGTTTATTCTAACATAGAGAAACATGTGGTTTATAAAAATTTACCAAAACAAAACTAATCATGAAAACAGTGGGCTTATCTATTTTCTACAAACCAACAGTAAGCCTATTTCTATAATTAATACACAACTGTGCAAATGTTAATGTAACATCTAGTAACCCTAGAAAGAAAAAAACAGTGGAATAATTTTTCAAAAATTACCGATACTAAAAATATACAAAGTAGGTACATAAAAATATTTTCTATTTGTTTTCAATACAAACCGTGGGTACACCAACTTATGTAGTAGACTAAATTTGACTTTCAAGCAAGGATAACACGGCAGCATGTACAATCAAGAATATGTTTGGCATACCAAATATATAAATTGAAAGAAATTGAAACACACTGACAATAACACAACAAGCAGCATAAATATTAATTATGACTAAACTGGGTACATGTATCATGTGAATCTATTTGGCCACTTTCATGGGAAAATACATAAAGGCTGGAGGCTCCTCCTCTGAGGAGGAGTTTCCAACCTTTATAGTTGGTCACTAATGCACTATTAAGCTTTGCAATATTATAGGAGTTACAAACATATTATACACACTAATCTCACTACTTCTTTCATGAAGCTAACTTCATGAGGCAATTTCTCATTTAATTCTCAATAGTTTTTTACCATTATTTTTGTGATGTAAATATCTCATTGTAAAGTATCTAAACTCATTTAAACACAACACAATAGATAATTAAGGCCCACTTTAATATTTAATTAAAGTCATTAAAAACCCATTTTTTCCAACATCATCCTTAGCAACTCATCCCACCCGCTTACTGCGAAACGGGAACATCTAACGTGCCAAGCAACACAGTTTTAAATGACATAAAATTAAATAAAATAGAAGTAAATTACACAAATTTTGAGTGTATACTGAAATGAATATAATAAATTGTACAGTAATCTTTCTTGAATTTAAAAGAAATACAAGAAGCTTAACAATTTTAGTATGATTGAATTGGATTCTTTTAAAAATTTTAATTCATATAATATTTGGTTTCATTTTCATCACTAATTCGTTAGTTGTATGAATAAAAAAAAATAATAATCAGCTTGTTTGGTTTTGGTTTTCAAAAAATTCTACATTTTTATTTTTCGTATTTTTTTAATTTTCAATGAATTTTTTTAATATTTTAAGCAATTTTTTTTTAAAAAATTTTTAGACACACCTAACATAAATACACTTAAAAACTATAATATTTGTGATTTTTTAAAAAAAATTCACTAAATACCAAAAAAAAAAAAAATTCAGTACATTTTTTGTATTTTTATGTATTTATTAATTTTTTAAAATATTTTTTGACAAATATTTTATTATTTAGATACATCTAAGTAAGGTGCGTTTAAAAACGTGAAAAAAAATTGCTTAAAATTTTAAAAATATTCACCAAAAATAAAAAAATACGGAAAAACAAAAAACTCAATTTTTAAAAAACTGAAACCAAACACACAAAATATTTTTTTTATTATTCTGAAATGTCTATTTTTTCTTGTATTTTCACGTCATCAACATTGGTTCCTTTTGCCTTACCAAGATGGAGGTTAAAGTAATTATGTCAAAACAATAGAACTTACTATATTTTCTCAGGCTTTCATGAGAACTCAATGTAATTTACCTTAAATTCCACTACTATGATAAATGACTTGGGCTTTTTCAAAAACTTATCAGTCAAACTAAACAACTCAAACTGAGCTTTGAATTTTTTAAAATTTTGTGATGACATATTTTTAAATTTGGTGTGAATTTAAAATAAAAATTTAAAAGTTCAAATTAAATTCAGATTAGATTTGAAGAAAAACACCAAGCAATCCGAATAAGCTATGGCAATCTATGGAGGACGCACCATTGTCTTGGAAAAGAACTGAAAATAGCTAGGGATTGAATTTGAATGTGAAGAGGACATTCGTTTGATCAGTGAGTACTCCAGGGACTCCTCCATAGAACTAACTGCTCCATCAAAGACATCTACCATGAGGCAAACCAATCTAGTAAAGATTGTTTTTAGAAATCAATTATTTTAATTTATTTTTTTTTAATTTTTGACAAAGAAAAATGTATAAAAAAAATTAGAATAATTATATTTTTTGTAATGATATTTTAACTATTGTAGTCTATTACCAAAATAGTTATAATGCTCACAAAACTTGGAGTTGATCAAGTGGAGCTGTTATTAATATTAACCCATATTATTTCTTAAGACCTCATTCCTTTTTATTTATTTTTATTATCAATTTACTTTATTATCATATTCCTAACTTCTCAATCCTAACCATAATCCTAATTGCGGCGACCTTCCTCACTAGCTCCGATTGCATCTCTTTGACTACTCTCACTACCCACTATCCCTCTGTAGCACTGGTCACCACTCTCGAATCCTTTTCTAACATGTCTTTTACCTACTGATGCCACCATCGCACCACTAATTAAAGGGCCTTTTGAGTCAGTTTTTTTGAGTCAGCATATTTTGCTGTCGCAAAAGCTAGTCTTTTTGCGATGGCACAGAGTTGCCGACGCAAATACCAAATGTTAGCGTTGGCACCATTGGCCGACACAAAAAATTAATATTTTATATCATTACTTGAGTTGGTTGAATTTAATGACGCAAAAGATAGACCTTTTGCATTGGCAAACCAGTGCCGACGCAAAAAATTAGATCTTTTTGTGTCGACAACTGATGCTATGCAACAAAAATATTTCTATACTAAAGATATATATATTTACTTGATTATATTTAATAAATATATTTGTTTATATATATTTTTATATTAATATTGAGTGTGTATATACTATAAATAATATATATCTTATTTAAAATTAGAAAGAAGTATTGTGGTGAAGTGGGCTATGTTTGATACATTGTATTTAAGTTACCTGGATGAAGTGGGTTTGAATCTTGGAAGCCTCAATGAGAAAACTATGGGTTAGATTTTTTAAAACATTTAAACACTTTTTGCGTTGGCAACTTGCCGTCGCAAAAACTTCTTGTGACGGCACGCTGTCGACTCAAAAATCCTTTTTTACAGTAGTGTCGTGATCCTTACCTTCGCCTTTTCTCTTATTTTTATTTATTTTTTCTCTTATTATTTTTCTTATTTGCAATCTATAGATCCTAAATCTAGGTTTTTCGTGGACAAAATAAGAAGAAGAAAAAGGAGGAGAAAAGGGAAGCGTGATGGTGGTAATAATAATGACAAAAGAAGAAGAAGGAAAAAACAAATTAAGAAGGAATGAGATGCTATTGAAGAGGGAAAGAGTGCTTGAACGATTGCCAGAGGAGGCGGAGGAGGAGGAGGAGGAATGAGAGAGGGTCACCTGAGGAGAAGAAGAGATCAGTAGAATCGTTGCAGGTGCGGGTGGGAGCTTTCAATGTTAGGTGCAGTGCAATGGTGTAGTTGAAAATGATAAAAATGAAATTATAATGCGTGTTCAAAACAAAAAAAATGAGATGAAAACAATTTTGGGGCAAGGGGTTAAAAAAAAACGACAGAATGGGGGCTCTTAAGAATTGGGGCTAAGAAAAACAAAAATCCAAAAATCATAACTTCAAAATTATGTATGAATATATAAAAATATTAAATATTATAACGCTATGTTTATTTGAATGAAAAATATTTTTTACAATTTAATTTTTTTTTTTTTTTTGTCTGGAGAATATGTGTTTTTATGTTTGGTGGTGGTGGAACGAAAGTAGATGTGTAGGTGGTGGAGAGATGGCGATGATAATCGTAATGGTGATTATGGTGATGGTGGTGGTATAATAACATTAATAAATTTTTAATTTGGAAAATATTTTTAATTTTTTAAAAATAAAAAATATTTTTTTATATAAATAAACTTATTTTATATTGATTATAAAAATATTTTTTATTAACTTTTAATTTTGCATTAGTCATATAAAATATTTTCGATTCAAATAGCTGAAACGTAAATATATACATTAACCAATCGAATTGACTTTATTAGTAAAATAACTGTGGGGACATAATTTCTAAATGACAACACGTGGCCGAGGTGACACCGAAGTGTCAGTCGAGGTGTCACGTGTCCTGGTCATGATGCTGAGATGATCTCGGCTAGGCTGAGGTTATCTGTGAGAATACCGGAATCCGAGATAAGCGAATACGGGACAAGAGTCCTAAAATGGGAGAAGACTTCAGTTTGGGTAAAGATAAGACTCTTAGAGAGTTTATCCTAATCCTACTGGGAGTCCAAGTTAGCAGTAATCATAAGTTCATTAGAGCTAGACTTCTATTTGAGACTAGGATTATGTTGGTTATAAAAGGGAGGCACCCCCATGGGTCTAAGGTATGGCTTTTGATATTCTGTCTAGTGAGTTAAGCACTATTGGTTATCTTTGAGAGATATGGAGTACTAACTTGATCGTCGGAGTACCCCCCGGTGGACGAGCCACCGCCGGAGACTCTTCTTTCTGTTGCAGGTCAGACAAGTGTCATCTATTCTGCCGATGTTCTCTAGTTGAGTACTAAGTTGGCAGTGTGGTCGGAAATTGACACACACAATTTGGCTCCGTCTATGTGAACGAAAAGGAGAATAGATGGCCAACGACGCACAGAAAGAGAAGGTTGGGGACGACATCCCTACTGAGAGTGGGAAACATATTGACCTTGGCGTCGAAGAAGACAACTATAACGAAGAAACTCGTGATAAGAAACACGGAGAAGAGGATGTCGGCCAGGAGGGCGGCGTGCCGAAGAAATCAGACCCAAGCGAGTATTATAACAAGGACGACCTCCAGGTATGGAAAGAAAGATGCTTACGAAGGGACGACAAGATAAAAAGAATGGCGAACAAATTGGCGAACTTGCAAACAGTTGTCAATTTCATGATACAGAACAACGTCATGCAGCCACCGTTCCCGTCACAAGATACGTCGACTCCAACAGCCAAGAAAGATGCCCAAGCAGGGGGGCAGAAGACAACTTCTACGACTCCTCAGCACGATAGGACCAAGGAACATTCTCACCGGCCTTCAAGGGAGGTCGGACGAGGAGAATCCAGAAGGGGACATTCACACAGAGGACACATCGCACCAAGGAAGCTGACTTCAAAGAACATCGACATGTTTAGGGGAAGGAACTCTGTTTCGATGCGACCAATGGAGGGAGTTCCAAAAGGACTCGCAATGACACAAGAAGTAGTGCACCAAAGAGGCTGAAATCCGGAGATAGCCGAGCTCTTGGACAAACCACGGAGGATCTGAGGGATTACCTCCAGAGAAAGCGATAAGATGCCGAGGTGATCTCATCTGTCAAGCCAAGGACACCGTTCTTAATAGAATTGGACAAATTTGAGGCCCCGAAAAGGTTCAGTATGCCAAGGTTCCAGATATACGACGGTAAGTCGGACTCGAACTTTCACGTCGGCTTGTACCTGAACTCGATGGCATTGTACACCGAGAACGAGCCGTTACTCTGCAAGGTGTTCCCTTCATCCTTCGGAGAAATTGCATCGGATTGGTTTCACAAGTTGCCGAAAGGAACTGTGAAAACCTGGGAAGGCCTGGCCGAGATGTTTGTGGCCAGGTTCATGACAAACAAGCTACAGCCATTGAGGGTGGACACCCTAATGGCCCTGAAGATCGGCGAGGATGAAAGCCTTAGGGCCTATGCCAAAAGGTATTATGAGGTATTCAACCGAATACTAGGATGCAACCAAGAGGTGGTGGTCGTGTCGTTTAAAAGCGGCTTGAAGGATGACTGCCCGCTTCGAAAATCACTGGCAAAGACATTGCCGAAAAGCATGGAGGAGCTGATGGCTAGGATAGAAAAGTATGCCAGAGTCGAGGAGGACATGCCGGGGACAAAGGCGTCCAAACTAGAGAAGAGTAATGGTTCGCCGTAGCGAAGCCAAGATAACACTGGATATGAGAAGACAAGAGCTCAGCCTAAGTAAGCAGATCCCGAATTCTAGATCTCGGATCCTAGATCCCAGAAGACAAGATCTCGGCCTAAGATGATTAAGTCCAAGAAGAGAAGAGCTTACCGAGATGATGTTTAACACTTATTGAAATTTGTGGACAATTTACAAGTTGAAATTAAACTGAAATCATTGCTTAACACTTGTTGAAATTTGTGGACAATTTACAAGTTAAAGTTAAGCCGAGGTTAAACCTTTGTTGAAATTTTATGAAAAAATTTACAAGGTGAAACCAAGGTTATGCCATGAAAAGGTACTTGGGTACTTGCCGAGGTAAATCATCAGTTTGTATAACCGAGGTGTGTCAGCCCGAGACGGTTGCAAAGGAGAACGGTTTCGGCTAAGAAACTTGAACGAACTTGGTCGTTGGTTCTAAGGCTTTGATGAAAGCATACTATAGGTCTTGGTCATATTGAGCCGACGAGTTCTGACTTCGACAATAGATAATGAAGCGAGCTTAGCCGACGTGCTAAGTGGAATAAATGATATAGGTTCCATCACCTCAGGATGCCGAGGTAATAGATCATAGGAGGCAATTGTGGGGACATCATTTTTGAATGATAACACGTGGCCGAGGTGACACCGAAATGTCAGCCGAGGTGTCACGTGTCCTGGTCATGATGCCGGGATGATCTCGGCTAGGCCGAGGTTATCTGCGAGAATACCAGAATTCGAAATAAGCGGATAAGGGACAAGAGTCCTAAAATGGAAGAAGACTTCAGTTTGGGTAAAGATAAGACTCTTAAAAAATTTGTCCTAATCCTACTAGGAGTCCAAGTTAGCAGTAATGCTAAGTCCATTAGAACGAGACTTCTATTTGAGACTAGGATTATGTTGGCTATAAAAGGGAGGCATCCCCATGGGTCTAAGGTAGGGCTTTTGATATTCTGTCTAGTGAGTTAAGCACTATTGGTTATCTTTGAGAGATATGGAGTACTGACTTGATCGTCCCGGGTGGACGAGCCACCGATGGAGACTCTTCTTTCTATTACAGGTTAGACAGGTGCCATCTATTCTGCCGGTGTTCTCCAGTTGAGTACTAAGTTAGCAATGTAGTCGAAAATTGACACACACAATAACTTATATCTCAAATGGTAATGTTACATGTGTCAATTAATGTATTAGTTAATGTATCAATTATTATTATAATATTATTATTAATTATATTTATTGTACAAATTATAAATATTTAAATTTTTTTAAAATAACACTGCATTACATTATCTGTTAATATATTAATTAATACGTATATTCAAACCTCAAATAGAAGTGATTAGTATAAATTTTAAATGATTTTCATCCTTAACCCCCAAAACCACGCTTGGATTCACCACAATTGGACCAGTGTAATCCGCACTAGTAGTGATGAACTATTACTCTTTCAATTCACCACTATTCTCTTCCTCTTCTCCTTCTTCATCTCCCACACTTTCACTCTCAAATCCCCCCAAATGGCGAATCACTTATCATCCCATCATCTCCACCGTCTCTTCTTCCCTCCGCCGCCACCACCACCGTCGCCGCCGCAGCAGCCCCGAAACCCCCTCAAAACCCAAACCCTCGCCGCCGTCCGATGATCAGAATCTCCAATTGGTAATCGACATCGAACACTTGTCGAACAAAGCCTCACTGTCCCTAAAAAGGCTATTGAGTTCATCCCA
Organism: Camellia lanceoleosa; assembly: GCA_025200525.1. NCBI lineage: Eukaryota > Viridiplantae > Streptophyta > Magnoliopsida > Ericales > Theaceae > Camellia > Camellia lanceoleosa. The sequence goes on from CM045766.1 coordinate 134,095,748, forward strand.
ATTGAGGTTCAATCAATTCGTTCAATCGGGTAATGAAGCTCTCGATGATTTGCAGACTTTGATCACCTTCGATCCCAATCGGAGGGTTATTGTTTCTTGTCGTCAGTCCACGCTTCATTTTATTGGCAATTTGATTCTCTGGAGCTGTGTAATTGTGTTTGGTTTTAGGGTTTTGGTGAAATTAGGGTTAGGGTTTTGGGGTCGATTAGGGTTTGGTAATAGCAGTGGGGTGATAACGAGGAGAGACCGTAGTCTTGGGGGTAGAGAAGTAGTTGTTGCAAGAAAAACGGACACACATAGTGATCGTAACTTTAGGGTTCTGGAAAATCCTCTGTCGGAGACTGCGGTGAGAGCTTCGGAGGTAATGCCGAAGAATTGGGTTCGGAGGGCGAAGGAGAAGAAGTTGCCGAGTTGGTGGCCGGTTTTGCTTCCCCCTCCTGTTTTGAATGCTGACAACCAGGAGTATCAGAGAATGGCTCACAGATTAATTCGAGGTTGGTTATGCTGAAAATTTCATTTTTTAAAGTTTTTTTAGCCAACAATCTGCGATTCGTTTACCAATTTACTGAAATTTAGCGGGATCTCAATGTGTTTTGTGCAATCTTTTATGTAACAATTGTATAACCTAGAAATGAGGCTTAAAAAATTCAATATATATAGCCTTGGTTGGATGTGGGTTATTTATTTATTTTTTTGCTATTTTAGCATGGGACTAAAAGTCTCGTTTGGGATGATTTTTTTTTGATTTTTTTTTTATACTTTTGTGAAAGAGAAAATGAAATGATTGTGATTTGGACATGACATTTTATTTTATTGACTTTTTAACTTATTTCGTTTTTTATTTTTTGAGTAAAATAGTCCTAAAACAACATGCCAAACATAGCCATAATTGTACTTTGTAAAAGTGTTCTACCTAAGGTTGCACATACAAGTCATGAAATTGTTTATTGATTTTGGGTCCATCTGGATAACAGATTAGATCTGGGATTCCATCTCTTGGTTCTTTGGTGAGCATTTGTGTTTGACTCGACCCTTCTGAACTGTTTGGCTACACAATTTGTGTAGAACCTTACTAACTTTTAGTTGTTATCCCAACATTATGGTTGACATTTCAACCAAATAAAATGTGGTATCAATCTTATATTTATAGGTAGTATCATATATATCGTAAACTTATTATTTTTATTTGTAATTTTCTAGGATAGCATTTGAACAAAATTGGAATTTGGTATGGAAACAAGGAGGGGCTAGGTTAATTGGAGTTGTGTGGCCTTTTGCTAGGTAGGCATCAATTTTTTTGATTGTTAAGGGAATGGATTGTCTTTGTGTTGAGGAGGGTAAGCTCTTAACATAGGTGTTTAACATAACACAAACCATTTTCTTGCTACTGCTATATTTATCGGTGGTGCTACATGTACCAATTAGTGTACTAACTAGTGTATCAACTAGTATTATGACATTTGTGGGTGATAGCGATTAGAGGCGATCGGTCGTCGACTTCTGGGAAGATGGTAGGCACTTCAATGACTTAAGATCACTGGAGGTGGAGGAGTAGAAGACCAAGGCAAGCTTAGAGAGGGAAGAGATGGCAGTGAAAGACCTTGAACACTTAATGTATGTTATGTGATTCTTGTTGCTCTTGCTGTGTGTCTGTGGCTGCACTTATGATGCCGTTATATAGACTCCAGGAGTATTGGAGCCCAAGCAATCTCAAGGCAGGTGGCAAGTTCTCCTCGACTCGACAGGAGGGTGATATCAGCCCTACTAGCTGTGTCCTACGATTCAGGTCCTCGGAGAGGTTGTATCATAGGAACTGCAGGGGTAGGTGTGATATCTTGAGAGGCGTATCATATGTGCATCAGATGTAAGTGTAAGGCCAACGTCTCTTTCTCTAAGCCAGGTCAAGGGGGGAGCTATCACTGCAGGGAGATAGCTACACGACCTTGACGATCCCGAGGTCTTAGCCTCCAATCCACAATCCTCCAATGATCCCAAGCGGGAGTGCCTAGGTCCTGCTCCCGACCTAGGCAACAAAGAGGGTGAATGCATGGGTGAGCCAAGGGCTCACCTCAGTAGCCAAGTAAACATAGGTGAGCTAAACATATGTGAGCCAAGAGTCTGGCTATGTTGTTATGGAGCTGGGTGAGTGGGTAGACAATACATTTCTTAAGTTATGAAGGGCCATGAAGAGCTCTAAGTGAGCCAGCTCCATGCGGCCTTGTTTCATTCTTGGTGGTGTGCACGCCCCCGCTTAGGCTAGGCATACAATCTCGACTCATCGTGGTGCCACAGGGGTCTGCCACGTGAATGCGTAATGGTGATGACATACTCATCGTGGTGCCTCGAGTGCACGCGTGGATGTGTAGTGGTCTCGACGTGACGCTGGGCTCGCTCGCCACGTGCCAAGTATAGTATAGATACCCACATTAATGCCCCTGCATGATATTCTCATGAGAGTGTCTGTACATGTATGATAAAGGTGTCGAAAATATAACTCATGCAGTTAAAAGAAAATTTTGATTTCTTTTGAATTAAAGGGAGAGATACATTTCAATTTCATTTGGCACGAACTGGCCGGACGAAAATATGGGCTTGTTGGGCAATAGCCTCATTCCACGGGATTTCTATTACATCACATGAGATTTCAGCTTCATTCCATAGGCACCAAATTCCGCCTGTTACTCTTTCCATGCCACTGGGAGGTGGGTTCATGGTCTTGGTATTGGAGTAACCCATGATTTGGCTCATGAACTGGGCCTCGCTTCTCCTTTTTTTTGTGTTTGTGATGATGACGAGGTGGAAACATCCGCTAGAATGTAGGTGTATGTAGTGTTGGAGAAAGTTAGGGCGAGTGACGCCCTCAGTGTTGAAGAAGAGGATGTTAAATGGAATGTTGTAGGAGATGTTTGGTTGAGCGTTGTGGGGAGCGCTCTCTTCTCCTATGTTGAGATCTGCAAAGTTCTCTATGTCCCACCCAAGTCTCAAATCTTCATTTGGGTTTTCTAATGGTGCTGACATGATGGAGATGTGGTGGTTTAGATCTCTCTCTGTCGGTCTTTGCGAGAGGATATTGATGCGGATCCTCTCGAAATGTGGGATTAATACCTGATTTGCCTGGCAGGTGGATCCTTGGAGAGTGAGGTTGATTTCTTGGTTTCACAAAAACCAAGTGTGGGACAGTGGTATTGTGTAAAGTTCTGGAATGGTTAGTGCCTTGTACCATCCTTTTATTTTATCCCGGAATTCTTCCGGTACCTCTACGACTGTATAAGTAGATATTGGGTGTTGGATCCAAGGGGATTCGAATAATAGATCTTGGAATTGCCATGGAGGCATGGAGAGCATCTTTCGAAAGAACTCACACACCGGGCGGCGACGGTGAGCAGGAGTGGAGCTTGAAACTCTGGAGTTGGAGCTTGAAGCTCTATAGTTTGAGCCTCTTTGGTTTGGAGCCTTGTTCACCGGCCGCCAAATGGTGTTATCTCGGTGCCTCTCTTCTCCGGAAGCCATTTAGAGAGAATGGGTTGTTGAAGTTGAGAAGAGAATGTTGGCGAGTGGATATGAATTTGCTTGTGTTTTTTTTTTTTTTTTTTGTTGATGTCCCGTATTTGCTCTCTTATAAAGATGAGATTGCATTGGGAAAGAGGAGGTGAATTTACTAACTTTTGCAGCTTTACATTGGGAATGGGCGATCTATGAAGAAGACAACTCATTAATAGGTTTAAAGTAGACCTACTGATTTTGGAATTGCTCATAGTATAATGTGATAGCTTGTGTAGCTATTAGTAAAGTGACTTTTTGAGGGCTTTAAGGTATTTGTAGTCTGTAGCAAAGAGTTTGATTGGTTTAAGGATTCATCTTTGGAAAGGTGCAATCCTGAATATGTGTGTATATGTACAAATTATTATTTATATATATATATATATTTTTTTGAATTCAAAGAAGTTTGTGTATATGACTTCAGCTTGTTCGAAACTGAAAGGGGAGTTCACCCCCTTTTTTTTTTTTCTTATTTTTTTTATTTTTTATTTTTTATTTTTTATGTTTTCCGTGTATTTTGAATCTGACCAGAGCTGTCCAAATTCTGGTTACTTTGTCCACCTCTCCTTTTATCCATTGTGCTGACCCTGTTTTTTTTTTTTTTTTGAAACTGGATCAGAGAGGGACTCTGTATTATCCGGTTGCTGCCCACGTCTTCTCCCTTTACCCAAGGTGTGCAAGGATGTTTTATTGACATGGTTATTTGCAACTAGGTTTCCTATATCATTAGGAAAACTGTTTGGGAAGATTTGTGTCTGGGTATACCTTTCATTCTTTCTCTAAACAAGACCTAGAATCCCACTTAGAGCGAAAGACTAGAAAATCCAGAGTTCAACTAGGAGAGAAAGGTTGACAGTCTCGAAAGAGGGGAAAAGGCTTGCCGCCGACGAGCTCCGAGGTGAGAGCCGACAGCGTTTCTGTGGTGTGAAGGCACCACGGCTTCTGTCACACTGTTGTTGCTGAAACGGACTGTGAGGGGCGAGATTTTTGTACTTCGATAGAACTCCGAAGACACGAAGAGAGAAGAGAGGCGAGCTATTAGAGAGGAAGGGAGAGAGGTACTTGCAAAGCGCAGAGGTTGCCGTCGGCGAGCCCTAAGGGTGGTTCTGGGTTTGCTGCTGGGGTTGGTCTCCTGTATTGTCGATGTTTGAAATTGATTTTTGAAAGATTCTGCGAACACAGTGTTTTGCCGAAGGAAGTGGGTTTGGACCTTGATTGAAGATTCTGCACCAGTGAAGGAGTGTGAGCCGACACCAGAGGAAGGCTAGGGTTTTGATTCCTTTGTTAAAGGATATTGGGGGTTAGTTGCTGTCGTCGATTGAGGGGAAAAGGCAAAATTTTCGACGATTGACAGGTGATAGAGAAGGTGAGAAGCGAAGAAGGTGAGTTGGGGAGTTGCGGGCCACAGTTGCGAGTTGTGCAAGGACTTGGCGCGTTTGAAGCTGAGCTACGATCTGCGAATCGTCTACTTGGAGTTGTCTTCCGTGAGGTATGCTTCGAATCTCCCATAGATTGGCCATGTATGTGTTTATTTATTTGCTATATATATATATATAGCTATGTTTTGTTTGTTTTGTGATGAAACAAAGAAAAAGAAAAGAGGGCTTACTGTTGCAAAATAAATAAATAAATAAATAACTGACGAGGTAAGTCAAAAAAAATGAGGGCCTACAGTTTGGAGAGTTGTATAATAATAAAATTGTTATAATGTTGGTAAAGAGCCAAGGGTTCGAGAACCCTTTTTTTTTTTTTTTTTGCCATATTGGAGAAATAGTCGGAAAATAAAAAATAAAATATTAGAATAAGATATTAGGGAGTTACAAAAGTGGAGTTCTACGCTTAGAATATTAGGGAGTTATAAGATTGGAGATTTCGAATAAAATATTAGAATTGTGGGGAGCTATGGAATTGGTGAGCTAAGAAAATAATAATAAAATATTAGTGATCTATGAAAATGGTAATTGGTGAGCCATAAAAGTACTAGGAGAGCCGTGATTTTTGAGAGTTTGCAAAATGTTGGAGAGTTGAAAAATGAAGAATTTTAATAATAAAATATTAGTGATCTATGAGAATGGTGAGCTGACCCATGGAGAGTTATGAAATTGGAGAACTCTTAACAAAAATTAATAAAATATTGGTGAGCCATGAAGTTGGTGAGCTAAGAAAATAATAATAAAATATTGGTGATCTATGAGAATGGTGAGCTAACCCATGGAGAGTTATGGAATTGAAGAATTCTAACAAAAATTAATAAAATATTGGTGAGTCATGATATTGGTGAGCTAAGAGAATAATAATAAAATATTGGTGACCTATGAGAATGGTGAGCTAACCATGGAGAGTTATGGAATTAGAGAACTCTAACAGAAATTAATAAAATATTGGTGAGCCATGAAATTGGTGAGCTAAGAGAATAATGATAAAATATTGGTGATCTATGAAAATGGTGAGCTAACCCATGGAGAGTTATGGAATTGGAGAACTCTAACAAAAATTAATAAAATATTGGTGAGCCATGAAATTGGTGAGCTAATAGAATAATAATAAAATATTGGTGACCTATGAGAATGGTGAGCTAACCCATGGAGAGTTATGGAATTAGAGAACTCTAACAAAAATTAATAAAATATTGGTGAGCCATGAAATTGGTGAGCTAAGAGAATAATAATAAAATATTGGTGATCTATGAGAATGGTGAGCTAACCCATGGAGAGTTATGGAATTGGAGAACTCTAACAAAAATTAATAAAATATTGGTGAGCCATGAAATTGGTGAGCTAATAGAATAATAATAAAATATTAGTGAGCCATGAAATTGGTGAGCTATGACATGGAGAGCTATGAAATTGGTGAGCTATCACATATGGCTCTAACTCTAACACCTAGGAAAATTCATGAAGATTGGGAACGAGCTCTAAACATAATAATAATAAAATATTGGTGAGCCATGAAAATAATAATAAAATATTGGTGAGCTATGGCATGGAGAGCTATGAAATTGGTGAGCTATCACATATGGCCCTAACTCTAACACTTAGGAAATTCCATGAAGATTGGGAACGAGCTCTAAACATAATAATAATAAAATATTGGTGAGCCATGAAATTGGTGAGCTATGACATGGAGAGCTATGAAATTGGTGAGCTATCACATATGGCTCTAACTCTAACACTTAGGAAAATTCATGAAGATTGGGAACGAGCTCTAAACATAATAATAATAAAATATTGGTGAGCCATGAAATTGGTGAGCTAATAGAATAACAATAAAATATTAGTGATCTATGAGAATGGTGAGCTAACCCATGGAGAGTTATGGACTTAGAAAACTCTAACAAAAATTAATAAAATATTGGTGAGCCATGAAATTGGTGAGCTAATAGAATAACAATAAAATATTAGTGATCTATGAGAATGGTGAGCTAACACAAATGGCTCTAACTCTAACACTTAGGAAAATTCATGAAAATTGGGAACGAGCTCTAAACATAATAATAATAAAATATTGGTGAGCCATGAAATTGGTGAGCTGTGACATGGAGAGCTATGAAATTGGTGAGCCATCACATATGGCTCTAACTCTAACACTTAGGAAAATTCATGAAGATTGGGAACGAGCTCTAAACATAATAATAATCAAATATTGGTGAGCCATGAAAATAATAATAAAATATCAGTGAGCTATGAAATTGGTGAGCTATGACATGGAGAGCTATGAAATTGGTGAGCTATCACATGTGGCTCTAACTCTAACACTTAGGAAAATTCATGAAGATTGGGAACGAGCTCTAAACATAATAATAATAAAATATTGGTGAGCCATGAAATTGGTGAGCCAAGAAAATAATAATAAAATATTGGTGAGCCATGAAAATAATAATAAAATATTAGTGAGCCATGAAATTGGTGAGCTATGACATGGAGAGCTATGAAATTGGTGAGCTATCACATATGGCTCTAACTCTAACACTTAGGAAAATTCATGAAGATTGGGAACGAGCTCTAAACATAATAATAATAAAATATTGGTGAGCCATGAAATTAGTGAGCCATGAAAATAATAATAAAATATTGGTGAGCTATGAAATTGGTGAGCTATGACATGAAGAGCTATGAAATTGGTGAGCTATCACATATGGCTTTAAACACTTAGGAAAATTCATGAAGATTGGGAACGAGCTCTAAACATAATAGAAGAGCTATAAAATTATGAAGCTCTAACAAAAATTAATAAAATATTAGAGTTGTAAAATTGAAAGTCTAGTTAGCATCACATGGTGAGCCAAGAATTAGGAGAACCGCATCCGACTTTGATCTGCCACATGTTGGGAGGGCGGGACTGAAATCTGGTCCGCCCCTTGTTGGGAGCTAGGAACCGGGTGACTTGAGGAGGTCATTGAGGAGAGTAACTCTATTCATATTGGTGAGCTAATGAAATGTGAGCTAATAAAATTAGAGAGCTGGTTTGAGGGATTTGAGAGAACATGAAGTAAAGTCGAAGAGCTGCAAATTAGAAGAGTTATTCTTATTTATTAATAAATAAATAAATATTATTTTTATTTATTTATTTGATTAATAATATATATATATTTTTATTTTTATTATTATTATTATTTTATTTTTTTAAGTATAAGTGTGATTCATGAATGCAAAACTTACTTGTTGCAATTTGGGGTGATGCAGGTAGAAATTGTTTGCTCAGAATGAAACGGAAAGCCGTTGTATGTTCGTCGAAGAAAGTGGCCAAAAAGTTGCCAAGCAAAGCAAGTAGGGAAGAGGCTGCTGAGGTGCCTTCTGTCGAGCACTGGTTTCGTGTTCCTTATTTTGGAGTCGGGGATAGATTCTGGCAATGATTGGAGGATAAGAGGACTGTTAATCCATCTCAAGTTTTGTTAGGAGTACCTGAGGCAGAAGAAGGAGCAGAGGGGATGATAGGTCCAGAATCTATTATGCGGTTACACATAGAGCGCAGCCTTTACCCATATGCATTCCCAACTCATGACAGCTATGCTTTTACCAAGAATGGTGGGGGTTTTGATACCTGGGCTGAGGAAGTGTTGACTAATCCTTCTTCTAAAGAGGTTTTAAAGAATGCAAGTGTGTATGGTGCTATAGTGGCAAGTGTGGGGTTGAATGTGAGAAGGGAGCCATCATGGTTGAGTGTGGCTTTTTCCCGTTGGAGTTCTAGTTCTCACACCTTTGTTACTCGGTGGAGGAAATTGACACCTACATTGGAGGATGTCTGCGCATTGACTGGTTTGCCTATACTTGGTGTTGCAGATCCACTTGCTAATACATCCGTTCCGAGTCATCTAAAGATTGTATCAATTTTGAAAGCCTCAATTTCAGAGGCAGGATTCTTATTGAGCGGCTACGATAAAGGAGGAGTGTATCTTGGGCCGCAGCGTCGGGAGCATTGTAAGAATACCTTTGGGGGATGGCTGCGATATTGGTATCGAGATTTGAATCCATCTCCGGCAGAAGGAACCGAGATAGAAGAAAATGGAGTAAATGGGCCTGGATATGAAAAGTATAAGCATAGTTTCACCTACCTTGCTGCTTTCCTCGCGTATTGGTTGAGTCGGTATATCTTGGAGGGAGCACCAAAGGATGGAGTAGACCCGTCTGTTTGATATTCTCGCTTATCTTGCGAGTGGTCTTCGGTTGCATTTGGGCCCTTGTTTTTGGGGACTCTATCTGAAGGCTTGATATGTATCGGGTTGGAGCAGAAGTCGAAGGGTCGGTATGATGTTATTAGTTTTGTATCGACTTCCTTCTTGCAGATGTTCTTGTATGAACGGTTTCCTGTGCTTGCTCCTAGGTCGATGGATTTTGAGCTGGAGAGGCGAGCGCCGAGCTACTGGTGGTACGGGACACGCATTGGGCGTGATGGATATTTTGATGATGAGAGTGAGTTTATAGCTCGACCGTACATTCCTCCCCGTGGTGGGGTGGTTCCATTTCGGATGTATGACTCGAGAGATTCGAGGTGGCTTTTTGGTCGTTCGAGTAATGCCGAGATAATGACGGCTTGTAGCTTCTTGTCATGTTCCTTGCTTTATTTTATAGGAGGAGCTTATGGCTCTATATCCTATAATCCGGCGAGAGTGGCTCGCCAATTTGGATTTGATCAGGGGGTCCCTAGTCCTAGCGTGGTCCTTTCTGTAGCTGATACTTTTGAGCAGTTTTTCTGTCACACTCATCTTCCGAGACTCCGAAAGTATGGCAAGTTTATTCGGACGAGAGCTGATCGTGTAGGTGGGGTAACAGTTGGATGGTGACACTATTGGAGGGAGACTTTTGCCGCCTTTCAAGAGTTTCTCGGGGGTGATATTGGGGACTTAGAGTTTATATGCATGCCATCGGATAACGAACTGTGTCAACGGCGCGTGAAGGGCCAGACTAAATTGGCTAGAGGCGAGTTGTCTCGATTTGCACGCTTAGAGTTACTTTCTGATGTGTTGAGTCAGGCGAGGGTGGTTAGTACAGATGGTTTTCGAGGGGAAGTTGGTACAACCAAACGACGCCTAAGCCAGCCTAGGAAGGAGCCTTCCCAGAGAATGAAGGTTAGCTTTTATTCTTCTTCTTCTTCTTCTTCTTCTTCTTTTTCTTTTTCTTTTTTTTTGTGATTTTCTTTCTTGTTGTGTTTTCTTTATGTGCTTCTAAGTTGGGCGCTTCATTTCTTCAGGTACAAAGGTCAGCTATCCATCATGATGTTTCTGTGGCACCTAGGGTGGCGGGCGTGCCTTCTGAGGAGAACTCTGCTGATGATTTGCTTCCGCGTCGGCGGTTGCGGAAACAGAGTAATGCTAAAGGTTTTAGTGATTCTGAAAGTGAGGGTGACGATGGGGATAGCTCAGAGGCCAATTTGAATGCGAGGGATGATGATGTTGTTAAAGTTACATTCGAGCGGGCAAATGTTCCTCTTGATAGGATGAGATCTGAGGTTGTTGTGCCATGTGGTGAGAGTATAGTGACTTTTGCGCCTCCTCTATTGCAGTTAGGGCATCCGGTGGCACAGTCAGTTAGGCTTGGGGAGTCCGATGTTGATGACCCGACTGGTCAGTTGCCTTTGTCTGATATTCAGTCTCGCCTGGCTCCTGGTGGAGTCCCTACCATATCTTTATTTGGTGGGAGTAGTGGTTTTTCATCAGTTGATGCTCGTCTTAGTGTGCCTTCAGTTGTGTCTTCAGTTGGTGCTCAGACTAGCCTTCCTTTGGTGGATGTTCAGCGTGGTACTTTGCCTGCTTCGTTGGGAGTTACTACTAGTTTGCCACTTGGTGAGAGTGGTAGTTATGTCCATGATGATACTACTGCTCCCGACGGTCGGGCGAGTTTACCTTTCTTGGATGGCGAGTTCTGGTGACTCGCCTTGATGGTGGTTGTGTATCCTTGGCGGTGATGGCAGGAGCAAGTCCTCGATCCCAAGTGCTTGTTCTTTGGTGTCTTGGGATGAGTGTTTGCCTAGACTGAGCTTTATTTTTGATCATAGGCCCAGCACTTTCATGCGTTTGGAGGCTATGTTCTTACGACGCTATTTATTAGAGGCGTTCTGTGATATGCTTAGTGGGTTTCATGGTCTTACTCCGGAGACTTCTATTGATACGTTTCGGTCATTTCAGGTTGCTGTGGCTGAGTTTCAGTGGCATGAGTTTGAGGTGAGCTGGCTGAGAGAGAGTTTGTCTCGTATGGAGGTACAGGTAAAGAATCGCCATCTCAAGTTTGAGCTAGCGGAAATGGACAGGGCTTTGATGGAATCGGCATCTTCTAGAGAGAAGGCTGTGGTGGAGTTAGAGCGGGCGACCAAAGCATTGGCGGATGTGGACTTGGCGATATCGAGTTTAAGAGAGAGGAGAGCCGTGGTAGAGGCTCAACTTATTAGTGTGGTAGATGAGGCTTTTGACTTAGATAGCTAGATAGGTCCAAGTTAGACAAGCTGAAGAATTTCTTGTACTGGTTGAGCTAAAACCCCAAGTATTGTATATATTTTTGTTCTCTCTCTCTCTCTCTCTCTTTTTTTTTTTCTTTTTTTTTCTTCTTCCTTTTTTTTTTTTTGGATTGATGATTTATTAATAGTTACACAAAACGTAATGAGAATGGAGATAGCAAATGATTGTTTATTTATCATAAGCATGAGCTGATGTCTTACATTGCCATTACATCAGTAAGAGTAAATTTCTCAAGGGTGATTCCTCACTCTTATCCTAAGGGAAATAGGCCTTTAGCCATTTGGCATTGATAGGGCTCAAGAGAGCTTGCGAGTTTGGTTCAGAAATTCTATAATAACCATTCTCGTTGGCCTCTCTTACTACGTAAGGTCCCTGCCACTTAGGAGTGAACTTGTGGGTAGAAGTTCCTCTCATGACGCGTGAGACGGCGAAGTACCAAGTCACCTTCTTGGAATTGTCTGGGGCGCACCAAGGTATCGTAGGCTTGAGCTATGCGACTTTGGTAAATTTTGAGATTAGCTAGGGCCTTATCCCTTCTTTCATCAAGAATCTCCAATTCAGAGGATCTGGAGTCTGGAGTAACTTCACTTCGAAGGGCCATGCGAGTTGAGGGTATGGCAATTTCCACTGGAAGAACTGCTTCCGTGCCGTATACCAATGAGAATGGGGTCATTTGAGTTGGCCGTCTTTTGGATGTTCTGTAAGCCCAGAGCGCCATTGGGAGTACGTGCACCCAATCCCTTTGATAATCCTTGAGAGTCCGTGAAAGGATTCTAAGGAGTGTTTTGTTGGTCGCGTCTGCTTGCCCATTCCTTTGGGGATAGTAAGGCGTTGATTTATGGTGCGTGATGGCATAGGAGACAAGGAGTTGTCCGACTTGGCGGTTGACAAAAGGGGTCCCATTGTCTGAAAGAATTACTCTAGGTATGCCGAAACGACATATAATGAATTCTCGGATGAAGTTGGAGACAGCAGCTCCTGTTGCCTTTTTTAGAGGGATGGCTTCTACCCATTTAGTATAGGTCTCTGTAGCTGTTACAATCCATATGTGTCCCATTGATGGTGGAGATATGGGGCCAATGAGATCCATAGCCCACGTGTGGAAAGGCCATGGTGGGCTCGAACTATGTAGATCAGTGGCGGGTGCATGAATGAGATTTCCATGGAGTTGGCAAGGTTTGCAGCGTTTGGCATACATTTTGGCATCTGCCTCCATGGTAGGCCAATAATACCCTAAATGTAGAAGATGTTGAAATAGTTTTGCTCCGCCTTGGTGCTCTGATCCGTGAGTGAGTTCCAAAACTTTATGGATTTCGGCTCCTGACAGGCAACGTAATGGCTTTCCATCGAAGCCATGCCTGAAAAGTTGCTCTCCTTGCAAAAAGAATTTCGGAGCTCGCTTGATTATTCTTCTTCCGCAGAGCGCTCGTGGCAATGATTCTTCTTTGAGGTAATCTATGTATACCTGACGCCAGTCGGAGGTGATTTCCGTGAAGTTGCATTCAGCCTTTGGAGGGAATTCCTGACATTTGGTGCACTTCCCTTGAAGGTCATTCGCTTCCTTAGCCATGGTAGGCCAATAATATCCTTGTCGTTGTAGCCTCCTATAGAGGCTTACATCTCCTGTCCCCCAGGAGCGGTTGTGCACCCCTTCTAATTTGGACTTGGCTTCGATAAGGTCAATGCATCGTGCCAATAAACCACCGGGCCCTCTATAGTAGAGGACTCCTTGATAAATTGTGAAGTGTTTGGTCTCACTCAATGGTAGTTTACCTGAGGGGGTACGGAGCTCATCGATGATTGGGGCTTTCCAATCGGCAGGTTCTTTTTTAGGGAAGATAGTTGTTACTGAGCATGGCACGGAGCGTTTTAGGACTTCTATCTTGGTTGATTCTTCTGAGAATTCAACCTTAGAGGCTAAGGTGGCAAGGGCGTCCGGGTGTCGATTGTTGGAGCGAGGAGCGTGTTCTATCCTTACCGTGTCGAATTTGTCTATCAACCTTTGAACGATGGTTCTGTATGAAGCCAAAGGGGGCTCTTTGATAGCATAGTCTCCATTGGTCTGCTTGACCACCAGATTAGAGTCGCCTTTGATACATAAGAGACTTACTCCTAGATGGAGTGCCGCCAAAAGCCCTAGTATCAAGGCTTCATACTCTGCCTCATTGTTAGAGCATCGAAAATCCAGTTTATATGACAAATTGACTTCGGTTAGGTTTGGGGAAGTAAGGACTATTCCAGCTCCTCCCCCTTTGGAGGTGGATGATCCATCGAAACTCAGACTCCATTCTCCTTCAGCGTTTACTTCAGCGGCTTGGAACTCATCTCCTGGCAGCTCATCCGAGGGCGGCTCATGTTCTCTGCTAGGGAAATGAGCCAGGAGGTCGGCTAGCGCTTGTCTTTTAATGGCCTTGGGAGCTTTACAGGTGATATCATATTCTGCTAGCAAGAGAAGCCAGCGGGCTGGCCTGCCGGAGAGAGCAGGTCTGGTAAGGAGAAATCAGATGGGATCACTCCTGGTCATGAGATGAATGGGGTAAGAAAGGAGGTAATGTCGGAGCTTTTTAGCAGTGAAGACCAGAGCGAGGCAATGCCGCTCGATGGGGGAGTATCGGATTTCAGCCCCTTGGATAACCCTGCTTATGTAGTACACGGGTCGTTCAAGTCCGTCGATTTCTTGGGCGAGCAAAGCTCCGACTGACTTCGGTGTGGAAGTGATGTAGAGGAGTAAAGGCCTTGTTGGTTGAGGAGGAGTCATGGAGAGAGGGGAAGTCAAAGCTAACTTCACCCCTTCGAACGCTTGTTGGTGCTCCTTATTCCATGTGAACCTGACATCTTTCTTTAGCAATGAGTTAAAGGGTTGTGTTATTTTAGCCATAGCAGGGATAAATCTTCTCAGATAAGATGCCCAACCAAGGAAGGTTCTCAGCTCGTCTATACTCATTGGTCGTGGCATATTTCTGATGGCGGCGACCTTTGCTGGGTCGGGGTCTATCCCATGGCGGTGAACAATGGAGCCAAGGAACTTGCCAGCAGTGACTTCGAATGCGCACTTAAGCGGGTTCATGCGAAGTCTGTATTTCTTGCAACGTTCAAAGACTTTTTGAAGGTCTTTGAGGTGATTAGCTTCTTATTTGGATTTTACAACCAAATCATCAATGTAACACTCCAGGGTTTTGTGCAACATATTGTGGAAGATAGCTGTCATAGCTCTTTGGTATGTTGCTCTCGCATTTTTCAATCCAAGAGGCATTACGGTATAGAAAAAGTTACCTATGGGAGTGCGAAATGCCGTCTTGGGGGCATCCTCTGGAGCCATCTTAATCTAGTTGTAGCCACTGAAACCGTCCATGAATGAAAACATATGGTGTCCAGCTGCCGAATCAATCAAGGTGTCTATGTTTGGGAGTGGGAACTCATCTTTGGGGCAAGACTTGTTCAGGTCTCTAAAGTCAATGCATACTTGAATCTGTCCATTCTTTTTTATGACTGGGACGATGCTAGAAAGCCATGTGGGGTGTTGGATAGGTTTAATGAATCCTGCTCCAAGCAGCTTTACTACTTCGTCCTTGATGTTGAGCTCTACCTCAGGCTTATAAAATCTGACACCTTGCTTGACTGGGCGAGCTAGGGGGATGACGTTCAAGCGGTGCATGGTAACTTCTTTGTCTAGGCCTGGCATTTCTTCATATGTCCATGCAAAGACGTCCGAATACTTCTTGATTAGCTCAACGAGGGGCCCTCTCTGTTCTTCTGGCAAATCTTTGCAAATGAAGATAGGACGTCTGGGTTTTCCTTCAGGGGCTATGTTGATTTCTTCCAGTTCTTGCTTTTGGGGCCGAGGGCCGTCTTGTAAGCATTCTGGAGCAGGCCTAACTTCTTGTAGTCCATCTTTTTTTGGGGTTGCAACTGAGGTGGTAGGGGCTTGGTCAGGGGATGAAGTGGCTGCCTTAGATTCGACTTTTGAGCCCCCCAGCTCTATCCAAGTGACTTGTTGATGGACCATTGAGTTTGTCGAGATGCTTTTCTATTACTGGGAGAGCCATGACTTTCTTTTCTTTTCTGTTTCTCTCATCCTTGCTTTTTTTATTCTTTGCTCTTGGAGGGCGTTAGGCCAGTGTAGATAGAGTGCAACAAAGATAATCTCTTTCATTTGGTTCGTGACAAGCGATTGCCACTTCGTCTGGCTGGGGGTTGGCATTGGTGACACTTGCCAACCCCAGAGACCGTCATAAACGGTATACCACTCTGCCATCTTCTGTTTGGAGCCTTGTCACTTTAGGGAGCTTTCTTGAGGGTTCTGATCTGGCGAATGTCTTTCTACGAGGTGGTGATGCATCTTCTTTCGAGAGGTCATCCCAATTTGGTATGGGAGTTCCTCGGAGCGGCAAAGGGGGCTCATCCTCATCAACATGATTGTAAAATACTGCATCCGCCATATGAGCTTCATCAACTTGAAAGGGTTTTTGAGAGCCATTTATGGTCACTACTTTATTGTTGTAAATTGCCTTGACACATTGATGGTAGGTGGAGGGGATTGCGGCATATCTATGGAGCCAAGTTCTCCCTAAAAGAGCTTGGTAGGTCGTCTCAGCCTCTATGACATGGAACTTAGTGGTGGAACAGATCGGTCTAACTGCTAAGTCTAGTTGGACATGCCCTATGGTTTTGATTTTTTGATTTCCAAAACCAGTGATGGAAATGGGTTGTCCGACTAGGTGTTTTTGTGAGATCCCTGCTGCCTGGAAAGTAGAATAGGGCATTACATTTAGTGAAGCCCCTCCATCTATGAATCCTCTTTGAAACTCCATCCCATTGATGAACACTGGAACGTAAAGGGGACGATTGTATGGGAACAGTACTTGCTTGTCTGCTTCAGTAAAAGTTATTGCCAAGGAGTTATCTCGGAACACTTTTCTAACTGATCCGCTTACACTCATGCATGCCTCACCATTTTGCTCCGCAAGCCTTAGAAAGGCCTTGGTGGCTTCGAAATGTGTTGCTTCAGACAAACCGAATTGGTCGAAGAACCATTTGAACTTTGTTGATTTCTTAAGTGCTATTGTGCGTCGGGTCTCAAAATCTGGACAAGTGGGAGGTGCGAGCTCAGAGAGCTCACACACCATTGGTTCTTCCGTCTCGTCATAATGTGAAAGCATCATGACCTTCTTGCCATTATCTTTGTGACGGGGGAGAGGATCTTTTAAGACGTCCTCTGTCTGGCGACGAGGTAGCTCCAAAGCGTCGTCAACCATCATCTTTCGGATCTGAGCGCCCAACATTCAGCGGTAGGATGTTTAACGGAGCGATGGTATATGCAGTAGTCCGCCCGAGCTTGATCTTTTTTGGTGGCAGGTTGCCTTGGTTCAGGGAGATGAACTTTTCCATCCTCTACCCAAGCGTTGAGGAGTGCTTGTGCCTCGTCCACCGAGATAGGCAACGGTGGGAGAACTTGATCGAATTTTCTTTTCTTTGCTTGGAGATTTGTTCTTCCTCCATTGGAACCTCCCGCTGCATATACGGCGTGGTCGCGTCTATTAGGCCTCCATGAGGAAGGTGGAGGTGCCGCTGCTCGCCATGAATGTGGCTGTGGAGCTTCCCTCCATGCCCCCGATCTTATTGTCTCGTTTATGTTTCGAGCCGCAGCGCATAAGGCAGAAAAGTCAGGGAAGTGATGATTGACCAATTGGAGCTTGTAACTTGTGAGCATCCCTTCGATGCACATTGACACCAGTTGATGCTCTTCCATCGGGTCTTGAATGTCTCATCGCTTTTCCTGAAGCGGCGAACATAAACAAGGATGTCCTCCGTCATTGTGTTTCCCTCATAAGATGAAGAGTGGTTAGCCTTTCTTCAACGTAAAAGAACTTGATATAGAATTTTTTTACCAAGTCTTCCCACGAAGAAATAGAGCCGGCAGCGAGGTTGGCGTACCATGAGAACGCCTGATCTGTGAGGGACTTGGAGAACTCTCATGCGGAGGTTTCGGTCTTCTCGATGGGCACCAAGGGCATCGAGGAAGCGTGAAATGTGCTCCCTATCGTTCCCTTTCCGTCCGTCAAAACGAACAAACTTTGGTACAGTGTATCCTGCCGGATATCGGAGACTTGCGATATTAATAGGGTATGGGGGACGGAGATCCAGTTCTGGAGAGGTAGGGATGTGACCTTTGCTTTTCCAAAGGAGGTTGTGTATGTGTTTCTTCACTTCGTCCAATGTCAGGGGTTGGACTGAAGGAACTTGGTTTGACAGGAGAGCTGGAGAGCAAGTCGAAACCACCGCGGCGGGAGTTCCATCGACCAAACCAACCGGTGGCAAGGGTGTTTGGCTTGGAGCCTGTGGAGAGTGCAGAACGGCTATCTGCCCTCCTACTTGGTTTTGTAAATTGTTTCGAAGGGTGGGGTTAGCCTCTGAGCCATTCTGAGCTGATGGCAAAACCCCATTTTGTGATGACGAAAGGGGGTTAGATGTTGATGGAAGTGTAGACGCCCTTTGCAAGGCTAAAAAGGCATCCATCAAGAGTTGTTGGTTTTGTTGGAGAGGTGACATTCTCAACCAAAGCACGGAGTTGTTCCGCTATGGCCGGTTGAGAGAATTGTTCCTCCGGAAAGCCGTCGGGGTTGTGTTCTGAGGTTTCCACCAGAGCCTCCCTACTGCCACCTTGGGATGTCGTTGTACTGGTTCCGGTATTCTTTTTGGGTGCCATGTGAAGTGGGCACCACTCTTCCCCAGTAGAGTATAATGTGGGTGATAGCGATTAGAGGCGATCGGTCGTTGACTTCTGGGAAGATGGTAGGCACTTCAATGACTTAAGATCACCAGAGGTGGAGGAGTAGAAGACCTAGGCAAGCTTAGAGAGGGAAGAGATGGCGGTGAAAGACCTTGAACACTTAATGTATGTTATGTGATTCTTGTTGCTTTTGCTGTGTGTCTGTGGCTGCACTTATGATGCCGTTATATAGACTCCAGGAGTATTGGAGCCCAAGCAACCTCAAGGCAGGTGGCAAGTTCTCCTTGACTCGACAGGAGGGTGATATCACCCTACTAGCGTGTCCTCACGATTTGGTCCTCGGGAGGTTGTATCATAAGGCTGGGGTAGGTGTGATATCTTAGAGGCGATCATATGTGCATCAGATGTAAGTGTAAGGTCAACGTCTCTTTCTTTAAGCCAGGTCAAAGGGGGAGCTATCACTGCAGGGAGATAGCTACACGACCTTGACGATCCCAAGGTCTTAGCCTCCAATCCACAATTCTCCAATGATCCCAAGCGGGAGTGCCTAGGTCTTGCTGTCGACCTAGGTAGCAAAGAGGGTGAATGCATGGGTGAGCCAAGGGCTTACCTCAGTAGCCAAGTAAACATATGTGACCCAAGAGTCTGGCTATGTTGTTATGGAGCTGGGTGAGTGGGTAGACAATACATTTCTTGAGTTATGAAGGGCCATGAAGAGCTCTAAGTGATCCAGCTCCATGCGGCCTTGTTTCATTCTTGGTGGTGTGCACGCCCCCGCTTAGGCTAGGCATACAATCTCGACTCATTGTGGTGCCTCAGTGGTCTTCCACGTGAATGCGTAATGGTGATGACATACTCATCGTGGTGCCTCAGGAGTCTGCCACGTGGATGTGTAGTGGTGATGACGTGACGCCCGTTGGGCTCGCCACGTGCTAAGTATAGTATAGATACCCACAATATTATTATTGACCCCATCCATTATACAAATTACAAATACTCAAAATTTCTAAAATTATGCCACATCATCTGTTAGTACACTAATTGGTGCATATAGCATTATTCAATTTATTTATTGTATTTATCTATTTTTTGGGCTTCAGAATTAAAAGTTTTAGCTAGGTAGGTCCCTTTTTTGGATTTTTGGATGGAGGGAGGGAGAGGAGAGGAGAGGATTTGTTGGTCGTTTGAAGGAATTGGGATAAGTTGAAGAGTACTCCTTCCGTCCCAAAATATTAGTCTATTTTCAAAAATGAAGCACTAAAATAATACGAATTTCCAATTTTGCCTTTCTTTTAAATTCATTAATAACACAAAAAGTACAATTATAACAATTAATATTCTCAAAAAAATATACTATTAAAGGGTAATTTTGAAAAATTAATATTTTTAAAGTGCAATAATTGTACTACAAAAAAAAAGTTAGATTCTCCAAAAAGAACTATTATTTTAGGATGGAGGGAGTACCTTTTTGAGTATTTTATTCTTGTTGGGGTGGAGGAGTGATGTATCGCCCCCTATGATGCACGGACACGGATATGGATACAGACACGGGTAAAGAACACGACATGGATATGCGGATACGCAAATTTTCAAAAAATGGGGACACGACACGTTGAGGACATGTTTAATAAATATAATTTTATTTATTTATTTATTATGTCTAAAATTAAAAAATAAAAATCATTGGTTCCTATACAATTACAATAATAATAAATTAATAAACACATTTCCTAAATTTATTTTTTTAAAATAAAAATAATTTGTTCTATGAATTTTAGGTTTAACAAAAATAAGGATTAAAAAAAATGAAAAAAGAAAAAAAAAGGAGGAGCAGAGAGAGAGAGAGAGAGAGATGAAATCAAGAAATAAAAGGAAGGGAGAGAAACGGAAAAAAAAAAGAGAGAAGTGAAAGAGGGGGGTGAAATAAAAAAAAAGAAAAAACAAAAGAGGCAAGGGAGATAGACAAAACAGAAAATGGAAGGGAGAGACGAAACAAAAAAAGAGAGGAGATGAAGAAGAAAACGAAGAGAAGATCCAGAGAAGACGAAGAGAAGAAAAGTACAGAGAAGATGAAAAGATGAAGTAGAACAGAGATGACAAAGAAGGACGGAGAAGACGAAGAAGAATACCTCAAGTTAGGGCTTCTTCGATTGATCTCTTTTGAACAGGTTAGGGCTTCTTCCTTCAATCTCTCTCTCTCTCTCTCTCTCTCTCTCTCTCTCTCCTCCCCAACAGGTTAGGGTTCTTCGATCCACCTCGCGCTTGTCTAGAAAGTGTCATCGCGTTGGAAAAATTCAAAAAAAAAAAAGGGACACGTTAGAGAGAGTGTCGCAAACATGTCCGTGTCCGACACTCGTACGCAGGCCCTGGGGACGTGTTGGTGCTTCATAGATCACCCCCCCCCCCCCCAGAAGCCTTTTAAATTTATGAATGATTTAAATATTTATGTTTCCCATACTTAGATGGGTAGTATTTAATATTGTGTACACCACATGACTTTTGTCTCTTTGGTGCCTTTTGGTGAATATTATTTAGCTGATCCAAATTCAACAAGCACAATAGCAATTATCATCACCGTCATCATAATTGTAATGAGGATGATAATTAAGTGATACATTGTAGTTTTTCTCAGTAAACAGATGTTTAGTGGCCATAACAAACTTGCATATAAGCCACAAATGTGCACTCATGTATGTAATTATTGGTTTTGCACATGCATTTTGTGAATAATTAATTACCATGAGAGTGCCATATTTTGCTTTTGAAGGCCTTATCCCAATTCTGTATTTACAACAAATACCAAGGGAAGCATCCACATTTGGGTTCCACTAACAACATTTGAAACCTTGAATGCCTATATTTGCTTTTAAGGGAAGAAGGTTTTTTCAGTTAGAGGGAGAAAGTTTTTTTAGTTTTTTTATCTTGTGTGCTGCTATGTTCATCTAGATATATTTTTTCTTAAGAAGCACAATAAAATGTGCAAAATAAAGAGAGGGATGGGTGCTAGAAAAAGAGGGAGGCATTTCATTACACGTGGTCTTATAATTGGATTTTTGTGTTTCATGTAGGTAAC
The DNA here is from genome assembly GCA_025200525.1 of Camellia lanceoleosa. Lineage (NCBI taxonomy): Eukaryota > Viridiplantae > Streptophyta > Magnoliopsida > Ericales > Theaceae > Camellia > Camellia lanceoleosa. The sequence continues at coordinate 134,117,039 of CM045766.1, forward strand.
ATTATATGTGTTTCTTAAGTTTCCTAGAATGTTATGGTCATGCATTTCTTCATCAAATCACAGCTTATCAACTTGATTTCCAGCAATCATGGACTATAGAATAAATGGAAGAGACATCTCAGAGGAAGATATATTACACGTGAGTGCTTCTTTGACCTATTTATATCTTTGCATATAACACCATCTAAACTGTGGAACACTGGTGTATTATTCCTTCCTTTTTCATGATATTAGCATGAGGATTTTCTTGGGGATTTGGAAGGATGGGGATTTCTTGGTGCAGGTTTGATGGAAGAGACTTTTGTAAAAAAGATCTGATTTTCCAATATATGAACTTAGGTTAGGGGCCAAATTGGAAAATAAAAGAACTTGGGCATGCATGGCAGTTACTTTGTTTGGAAATAGAAGAGCTTGGACATGGGACCCCACTCGAGGCTAGTCAAAACTTTTTGTTAGCCACGGCCCCTGTGACCCCCATGCCCTTCCACACACATACATACAGATAACTGCCATTGGCTAGTATGATTATGCATGAAAGGTGCTGATGCGCTCTTCTTGCATCATGAGCACATTTCCATTGGTTCTTTTGTAACTGTTGTAATAACCTTGGTAATAATTATTTCACCATGTTCACAGTTTTCATTTCTGTATGGAAATCTAATTAATATATTAATATTATTGTGCAATTTATAATGGAAAATAATTTTGTTTATGATACTTTCTGCATTTGTGTTCTCTTTACTAATGCACTGCATTTTCTTTACCCATATGGGTGAGTAGTTCCGTCGATTATGCAGGACATCTGGAGCAAGGGTGTCCTTTGATACAACCAATGCCCGGGATTCATTTTATCGTGCATCGATTGACTTTGTTTTCAACATTTGTGGCAGGTACGTCTCAGCTTGTACGATTTAAACCTTCTCGGTAATGGCTTATTAATGCTTTCCAAGTGTGTGCTTCATGTAGTTGTTACTTGATTTTTTTTTTTTCCAGTGTGGCAAATCCATTTACTTCTGTTTACATTGATGGCGAGGATGCCCGGCAATTCATTGCTGGGCTTGCTGATAACATTGGTCTTGAGAACACTCGTGCTGCAAGAATAGTTTCTGGAGCTGTTGCTGCTCGCACACGATCATGTTTTTTGCAGGCTTGGGTAAGTCTTTTCAATCTCTTACTTGGAAGTGGGAGAATGACATATCAACAGGATCATGATCTTTCCACTAAGTCATTTATGGCAACTTGGCAAGGTGTTTCACTACTGCTGGAGTTTTGAATATATATATATTGTAGTTTTTGAATGCCCCAAAGTGCCTAGGTGTCTTGGGGCCCAAGTTGAAAGGACAATTGTACGCTCAAGCTTGAGCAAATTTTGGTTCATATTGTATAGAATATGCAAATTGATCAAATATTGTTTTGACTTTACAAATGGAATGTTGGGTTGGGACCATCTACCAACAATTCAATTCATTAACAATTGTGGATTGTTGAGGAGGGTAAGGAGAGAGAGATTGTCCTCTTTATGGTTTTGTTAGTCCTAGCCCCCGCCACAGACCTTTTAGATTATCTTCCACATTATTATTAAAAAACCCCTATATTAATTTCTACAATTTACTGAAAAAGAGGATTTTAGTAAGTTGTGTTTTGGAGCCAATGTTTGGAAACCTAGAACGTAAAAGAATTGGGAAGGGGACTAGGTCAAAGGTGGCTGGTTCAACCTGTTAGGTAAGCTGTAATCAAATTGGAGTGGAACCATGACATTCTAATTTGTTGTCTGAGGGAGTTTGAGGTGAAATTTGCACTGCACGAGATGAAAACAGGTAAGGGTAAAGCATTAGGACAAAATTGTATACATATTGAGACTTGGAAATGCTTAGATAAGGAGGGGTGTTTTGATTAACAATTTTTTTAATAAGATACTAATTAATGACTAGGAAAATGCTTGATGAGTAGAGAACAATGGAAGCAATATATTTATTAAGAAGATTAATAAAAAAGTACAGAGAGAAGAGGGATTTGCATACGATTTTTATAGATTTAGAAAAGTTTATTATAGCATTATTAGGTGTTGGAGAAAAAAAAGTGTGACCAAAAAGATTAATGTGAGAAACAAGATATATATGATGCAGTTGCGGCTACAATCCGATCCCTTACAAGAGAAACTAGTAAATTTCCAATCTTTGTAGGATTGTATCAAGAGTCAACTTTGAGTCTTTTCTCCTTTACCTATTTGCCTTAGTCATGGATGAAATTACTGATTAACACATTCGGGATGATGTCCTATGGTGTATGTTGTTCGCAGATGATATCATTCTAGTGGATGAAACTAAGGAGGGAATTAATACTAAATTACAAGTCTAGAGAGAAACACTCCAGTGAAAAAGGTTTAAAATTAGTAGAAATAGAACTAAATATATGGAATATAACTTTAGTAACAATACAAATAGAAATAACGGAGAAGTGAAGATTGAATTTTAAATAGTGAACATGTTACAAAGACCATAATGGAGAAGTGAAGATTGAATTTTAAATATAACCATTGTGTGTTGTTTCAAAGTTTACTTTGGTCCTTGCACTTCCAATTGTGATGGTTAAAATCTAACAGATTTAGTTAAATTTGAAGTCAACCCCATGAATATCCATGAACGTTCTGCATGACATGCATTACTACAAAGTATAAATATATATTTTTTTATGGATGTATCCTGGCCATACCCGTATCCTAGTTTTTTAGGTTTTGTGGTTTTGGCATACCCGTAATGTAATTGTACCAACATCCTTATCCATGCTTCATAGACTCTAATCTATCAATAGATATTATAGATTTCACTATTTTCCAAATCTGAATATGGGATGTGTACAAGAGTGCTTGATATGACATCTCCAATTTCAATATTTAAGAGAACATACCTACTATTTCTCTTGGTCCCTTTTGGGTTCTGTTCTAATTTCTCTGTTAAGATATTTATTGGATTTTCAGGCTTTTGAAATGCAAGGTAAACATTCTGAAGCAGTGGCGGAACTGTCAAAGATATGTCTCATTCACGAGATATTTCCTCCAGAAGAATGCTCAGTATGTGCTGTTATATATATATATATATATAAAGAGAGAGAGAGAGACAGAGAGAGAGAGAGAGAGAGAGAGAGAGAGAGAGATTACGGGCTTGTTTGGTTGATGTTTCTGAAAAAAATTTCAGAAATTTTCTCTACAAACAAATTTCAGAAATTTTCTCTACCAAACAAATTTTTTCAAAAAAATTTCCCAAAACACACAAACCAAACAACTTTTCTAAACAAATCTCTCTCACACACACATCAAATCAATCACTTTTTCCAAAACTCTCTCTCAAAACAATTTTCCAAAACAAATTTCCCAAAACACCAAACCAAACATGTTTTCGTACTTTTTTTTTCCAAAACATGTTTCTGAAACACAAACCAAACAAGCCCTACATGTTCGCAGAAAATCTTCCACCATTCTGTAGGAAGTAAAACCTGTTGTGTCCTTATTTTCCAGAAATATACCATATTTTTTCAGTTATCTTGGGGCTTTTGTAAAGCATATGCAGGGGTTCAAACCCCATTGTCTGCCAACAAATACATACAACTGCACATAATGCCCTTGATTACTGCTCACTTTTGTTTTAGTTGCCCTTGCACCTTTTTCTTATTCCTATCTTATCCTTGATGATGTGACTCCATTTGAAAAACCTGCATATCCTACTTTGTATGTAGGAAGCATGAACACTTGTAGCATGCCGTGTCCACCTCTGACTTGTGTCGGAGATGTTCGTTCATTGGAAATGTGTCTAAATGTCTCCTATTATTGGAAAAAATATCAAATTCAATGATAATTTCATTGGAAAAGTAGGACTTATTGGATATTTTTTCTTATTTATTTTTTAGATTTTGACATATTTTGGTCACGTAGGACACATGTCTATCTGTTGGACATACATAAGACACTTCTAGGGGTTAGGCACAAGCTTGAAGAAACTGAAATGGTGCCAAAGATTAATAAGAGTATGGATTTATATTTCCTAGTCCCTCCTTTAGGCTTCTTATTTTTCAATTTGTTTGTGTATATTTGAGGCTTCTATGGTTACATTCGGATCTTGGATTTGTTGGGGGAAAGAAAAGGGTATAAAATCATTCATACCTATTCGTTTTTCTATGGGTAACCAAATAAAAAAAATTAGATTTTTTGACAAATGCTTAAACCTTTTTTTTCCTTCTTCCCATTTTCCCACTTCAATGAAACAGAGAAATTAAAATTTTATCGTTCATTTTTCTTTTCCTTTCTTTTCTGTTTCGTTTTTCTTTCCATTCACAAATCCATTAACCAAACATGGCATAGAAGTTAGATATTAGAGATTTCTTCTCACGTTTCCAACATGAACGCAAAAAGGAAGGCATTTCTGTTCCAACATGAGATTTCTTCTCATTTTGTAGAAGGAAGGCATTTTCTGGGAATATAAACTAATGAGGTTCTGTTTTCTGTTGTGTGATAAATCTGTTTGTGCAGCCTGAGATGGAGATGGTTGCTCGTGGCCTTGAGAAGCATTTAAAAGTAGAACAAAGGAAATTTTTGATGGACACGCTTGTTGAGGTTTGTGGCAAAGGGAGCCATAGAAGTATGGCAGAAGCTCTGGGTCTGGTACTTCCAACTTATCTGTTCATAACTTTTCAACATCATCTACATGCAGGAACCCTTATGCATTGACCAAAACGTTTTAGATTAACTAAATGTACGTGTTAGGAAACATATACAATTAATAACTCTCGGACATCTATGTTATATGGCCTTTTTGTTTATTTATTATGTTTATTTGGAACATCTGTGGGTGAGCAGACATCTAAATTCCCAGTTTGGATCATTCGCTTGAATTTTGAAATTTTATACTGTAAATATTTTGATTTGGTATTCTAAATTACTTCTGACATATTTTTATATTTCCATTTTAGTATGAAATAGCTCAGTTTTTCTCCAGAATACAATTTGGCAATATGTACCACTATTACTACTACTACTACTGCTACTACTATTATTAAATTTTTTTTCCCCACCCTATTTTCTTGCAGGTACCCTCACCTGAAGGTGTTAGCAATGAGCAAGGAAACAAGGTAACATAGATAATACTGTGAGACAGTGAATTGTTTTCTATTAGCAAATGAAAATTAGCATTGCATATGCATATGAAGCTGATTATTATTCATAGTTGTTATTACCCTATTAATTAATAGGCCCCAAAGGGTGTTCTTTGGCTTTATACAAATTGTAATTCCCAAATAATGAATCATCATAAAATTAATGCAAAGTCTTCCCTTTCTTGTTCTGCTCCAGCATTTTCGTCCATCTTTATTTGGATTTCATAGCATCCAAACCTCTATTTCTTATCCTGATTTGGTATCCATCAAAAAATACCCAACCCATTTAGGCTTTTCCCATCCAAACTCCATATCATAGAAACCTACACAGGATTTTGACAATTGACAATCTTATTTGTTGTCGGCACATGCTGGTTAATTGGTATTGCATGTGTTGTGGGGTGGCGGAGTTGACTTCACACCTTTTTCTTCATTGTCCAGTGGCATATCAGTTGAGTGTTGATTTTCTCATTTTTTGGTGTCATGTGGGCTCAGCAAGTGAGTGTTGAGTTAGTTGGGTAGGGTTGGGAAGAGGCATCAGAAGGCCCGGGCACTGGCTCTATTATGTTTCATGTGGTTGATCTGGTTGGAATGTAATAAGTGGATTTTTCAAGGGGTGGTTGTGCCTATGTCTCGTTTGAAGAATAGGCTTTTTACGGTGGTGCTACATGTACCAATTGGTATAACAATTAGTTTATTAACATATTCTATGACATTATCACTTTAAAATTATGACCCTACCTATTATACAAATTATAAAGACTCAAAACCTCTAAAATTATGTCACATCATCTGTTAGTATACTAATTGGTACATATAACATTAAACTTCTTGTGGTGTTTGATTCAAAGCACACATCTCCATGCATGCACAACCCATGTGGGAGGAGTTCATTTTAATAGTTTTGACCAGTCATAGGGTTTATAGTCTCCCTTGGGGACTTCAATCCCTCACTTTTGGTGATTAGATTTAGGGGTCTACTTTAATTGAGTTGATTAACCATAAATAATCTAGATTATTAATGACGTGGTGGTGGTTCTGAACCATCTCTCCCTCAAATATTTATTTATTTTCCCACGGGTTTTGCTTGGAGATGGATGGATCCATATATTTTTGCTTTTAAGGGTTGAACTTTGACACATGATTTATTAACATGACTCAAACTGTACACATTAGTAGAGGGCTAGGGTTGGTATTTTTGGACACAAATATGAGCTGTGTTAGGGTTGAACAGGTGTACTCAGAACATGACCCATCTTATCCTCGGTGTTTTTATTTGCTAAAAGACTACTTTGTATCAAAATTAGCTAAATTAATGAAGTAATCTCACAATGATAGTTGCTAGGGGTAAGCAAGTTTTATCTTAGGCGTTAATTAGTTTTTATTTTTAAATTTGTTTAAAGTAATTATTACTTGGGGAAAATTATAATTCTTTTAGATGGAGTAAACACAACTAATTATTATTTTGTAGAGAAAAAAAAAAAATTAAAAGAAAAGAAAAGAAGCTAATCTATTTTAGCAAAGAGGGGAAATAGGGTTATGAAAATCTCGAAAAATATAAGATGTGATTCGAGGCCTCGTTTGGCAAGTGTCACTTTTAGCCAAAAAGTTAAAAAGTTACTAAAAAAATCAAAAAGCCAACAACTCATACCAAAAAGTTAAAGATTTCATTTTCTCTCTATTTTTTGCACATCTTTTCGTAAAAAGTCAAAAAGTCATTTTAAACATATTAGTTTTTTTTTATATCACATTTTAGCCAAAAAGTTACTAAAAAAGCTTGTTCCCAAACGAGGCCTGTTGAAAAATTGGAACCAAAGAACTGAAAATAAATGAACAAATTCATGGCTTGACATTGTCATATAATTTAAATCTCCAGACGGGATCCAAGATCTCTCGTGTTGAAAAATAGAAACCAAAGCATACTCAAAATAAAAGAACAACAGAAGAAGAAGAATATATGAAAGAAACAAATTCAGGGCTTGACGATGTCATTATTTGACATTTTCATGGACAACATAAACTTATAACCTGGAACAACATAGTGGTTGTTTGAGAAGTGAGTTTTTATGTAGGTATTTTTAGTTGTAGGATATTATTGAAATTTTTTTTTTTTGTGTTTGGGAAGATAGTTGAGTTTTTTTTTGGTTGGATGTGATGTTTGTGAGAGAAAAAGTGAAATGATTATGGGGTTGGATGTGATATTTTGTTTAGTTTTGTAAAACTTTTGTCTTGTAGTGGAAAAAATAAAAAAAAAATCCCAAACCAAGTTCCCAAACACCACCATAGATAATTGGGAGCTGATGGAACTGAAATAGTAGGGTTGATGGAGACAAAACTGAGGAACTCTGCATCAGATAGCAGTTTTTCCATATGAGTATCAGGCAAGAACATCATTGCTTCAATGCCATCACCTGACTTGGAATCCATTAAACCAATGGCATTTGGGTACATTATGCCGAGTTTATCTTGAACAGGATTAATAACCCAGATAGGCTTTCCCCATCCAAAGTCCACATCGTAGAACCCTAAGCCACACCAAGTACCGCATATATATAGCTCCGGTTTTTCATCTAAATACATGTTTCTCAAATTATCTAAAGTTCCAGTCACAACTGCAAACCTTTGGTCTCCTTGTATACTTTGTATGTGGTCACAGTTGATTTTCTGTGTTGCTCCTCTCAGTAAATCCACTGTGCTACGTAGCTCTACTGATTCTTCCCTATGGTGTGCCGTTGTGTGCCACACGATGTTTCCAATGGAATTCTGTGACATTGGCGGCACCATTTTTGGTCGCATGTTTATTGGAAACATGATTACACTCGGCTTTTGGAAGCCCAATGCTTTAGATGCAGAGAAAGCAGATTTCCATATTTGATGCTAGCCACTACTTGGAACTGACTTGGATTGGGCACAGCTTCGCTAGCCACCTTGGCTTTTAGTGCAGATATTGCTGCAGCATCAAACACAAATCTCTTCCAAACTTCGCCTTCTTTTTTCAGAAACCACTTTTGTTTGAACGAAACTGTTACCTGATCATCTTGTGTTTGCGAGTCTCTTCAACGAGGGAAGAGCAAGGCTGCATGGACATCCGGGTATGTTTCTGTCCTTGGATGACCTGGTTGCCATGCTTGCCCAGCAACTGAGGAAAGCCTGTAGGGTGGCTACGTCCACGATTCGGTGCAAGAATAGTATGCCGATAGATATTCCACCACAAGTAAATACGTTGACTTGAATAGCTATTTGAACCGCCTCATTTTGTCTCTCCATCTTCTCAACAACTTGACAGTTAACTCTGGCTTGCGAAAAAGAACATCCTCATCATTACAAGCAGGTAGAAGATCAATAAGGCGTCGGAGAGAGAAACTTTAAGTTTATACAATATTTGGTTGACATTGAGATTGGTGTCATCACTTGTGTTGGGAGAGTAGAAGCAGGTGACTGGAGTATAAGTTGGAGTGATATGCTCTGGAAGGGAGAGATTGAAGATTTTAAAGTGGGAAGGTGTTAGTGAAGATGGCTTGATGGTTTCACTGGAAACTATTTCAACTTCAAAAACATCCATATTCAACATATTTGCTAACATGGCTATCAAAATTGTGTGTTTTTTATTTTTAATTTTTTTAAGGCAGAAACAAACTTGTTGCGAGTGTGCCTGTTGGGTTGAGTGGTCATCACTTATATAGCTTCCACTTGGATCTCGTGTTGAAATATTCTAATAAAAATAATTGATAATATTTAATTGGGGTATTTTTTTAAGGTCCCTGATATTATGATTTTATAGTATGAAGGACATCAAATATTTTCATGATGTTTAAGGTCCCTCAACATCGATCCAGAGAAAATTGGTCCAGAGAAAATTCAAGTCAGAGAAATTTTGAATTTCTTTGGCCTCCTTAGCCTTTCATGGACATTGCCAGAGAAATTTCCTTAGCCTTTCATGGACTCCAGAGAAATTTTAAATTTCTCTGCCGTGGGTTCGATCCTCCACCAAATGTTGTCGAAAGCTTTCACTGTGTCACAGATGGTTTTAAAAACGCTCGCTTAGGCATGCTATTTAATGCTAATCTAGGTGCGAGTTTTCCCAGTCTCCTTTTTGTGAAGGCTTTTGAAGTCGTTGCATCGTCATATAGGTATTTTAATCCAAAGCTGTTTCTATATTCCTTATGGCATCTGAATATGGAAATATTTGCCCCCTCTAATATTTCCTGTAACTCAATGCTTACTTTTGTGCAGTCATAAGGCAAAGGTGCTGAATTTTTTGGATCAACTATGTGCATTTTATGAGCAGGAATACGTGCATGCATCCTCTGTAGTTGTTGAAAGCAATGAAGCATTTATTGATAAGGTCTGTGATCTGGCTGATGCAAATGCGTTATCATCTAAGATGTTGAGAATATGAGGATTTCGGGTGGTTATCACCTGAAGAAAAATACCATTTATTTTACATTCATGCACAGAATTGAAACTTCAAGATCAAATTTACAGTCTCTAGGTAAAAGAAAATTGAATTTTCTCTGGGTTGAAACTAGAGAAATTCTCTGGGTTTTGAACTGAATTTTCTCTGGGTTGAAAACGGAGAAATTCTCTGGTTGAACTCAACAATCCATCATCAACAGTAATGGTCAGAAGCGCATCTGATCTTCTGCCACAACATTGCTCCGATTAATCTATTTCTAGAGATATTCGATGACATGGAAAGAGTGGGTGTCGAGCATGACATGGACATGCTACCTCATCGCCTCCGTCCATGGCCGCGGCAGCTGTGGGGGGATTCGGAACGAGCCAGCGTTCAAGCATGTGGAGGGTGTTGAGTCGGTCAGAATCGGAGTCTGAAGTGAGTTGGAGCTCGGCGAGGTGGAAGAGTTTTGGAGGCGGTGGTTGTAGGTAAGAATGGCGGTGGGTTTGGGGTGGTGATGGGTCAGATTTCGACGGCGGTGGTGGTGATGGTGGGTGAGAGTGGTGTGAGATGGGTGAGTTTGGGAGTGGGAATCTCCACTGGGTAAAGCTTTGGGAAGTGTTGGGAGATGAGGACTCAGACTCAGAGTCAGGTTGTTTGGGTGGCGGTGCGTCAGATGATGAAGATAGTATAAAGGATTGAAATTTCTTTGATATATGTTTAGGGACATTAGTCATCAAAAAATAATTTTGTGGATCTCTTCCATTACGAAAAGTGGGAGAGGGACCTTAGACCGATTTTCCCTATTTAATTCTTCAATGATTGCATAAAAAGCTCATGTTTATATTTATATGTCCAAATGGAGTTTTCTTACTATATTTTATAAGAAAAATTACTTATAAGTCTTATTTTTGTTTTGAAGATTAGGAAGTGTTTAGGTGTGTAAGGTGCACATTATATGTATTTGTATAAGTTTTTACAAATATACATAGGTTATCTCACAAAATCGTGTAAATTTTCATAAATATACATAAGTTGTAATTTTTGAAATTTTTATGGGTTAACTTACGTATGTTTGTGAATATTTATATGATTTTGTGAAGTAATTTACGTATATTTATAAGAACTTACGCAAATACATATGGCATGTATTTACATGCTTAAGAATTGCGAATTGCTTTAAGGGGGTTATTATTGAGTCCTATCTAATTTCGCCACGGTATTTTTTCCATAATTATATTGATGGAATTTTAATAAAATTTTACCTCTTTGGATTGTTTACCATAAAAAATTCATGGTTTCATGCAACAGAAAATCATGAATTTTATGGTATAGTTCGATTCAATTATTGTTTATGATTTTGTTTAATATAATATTAATAATTTGCGGGATTAAAAAAAATTATAATTTTAAGTAAATTCTATAAATTTCTTCTTGAGGAATAGTGATTCATTTAGTTTCAAAGATTTTTTTATAGATCAATTAGTTTCATAAATTTTGAAGAGGTAAATTCGATATATTATCTGAAAATTAAATTTACGGTTATATCTTTATTTCTATTATGTTTCTTTTTCTTTTTTTCTCATGTTAGAAAGATAATGTATACAATCTATGAGAATGAAATTTGGGATAAATTTTTATATGAGAATATTTTTATTTAGAAAACATTTCAAAAGGAGTACAAAAATAACTTGAAATATGAGGTTCTTCAAGTATTCTAAAAAGATATGGGATTCTTCAAACATTCTAAAGGAGTACAAAAATCCTTTAATAAGTTTTGGACAAATGTATAATTTTAAACTATGACACTCTTAACGTAACATTTAAACATAACACTCCAAAAAAAAAAAAAAATCTTTTTTATATATTTTTTTTAAACGTATCACTCAAATATAACACTCTAAAAAAACTCATTAGTGTAACATTTTAATGTAACACACAAAATAACCTCCTTAGTATATTTTTTCCAAACATAACATTCTAAAAAAAATTCTTAATGTACCACTCAAATGTAACACACAAAAAAAATCTATAGTTTAAAATGTAACACAAAAAAAAAAAAATCCCAAGTGTACTTTTCTTAAACGTAACACTCCAAAAAAATTTCCTTAGTGTAACATTATAATGTAACACACAAAAAAATTCTTTAGTATAATTTGTTCAAACATAACAAATGTAACACTCAAAAAAAAAAAAAAAAAAGAAAAAGATGTGAGATTCGTTAAATTATTTCAAAAAGATGTGAAATTCTTCAAACTATACCAAAAGGAGTACCAAAATTTCTTTGTAAGTCTTGGACAAATGTATAATTTCAAACTATAAGTGTTACATTTAGAAAAAGTACACTAATGAGTTTTTTTTAGTGTTTTTGTGTATTACATTGAAATATGTTACATTGGAGTGTTACGTTTGAGATTACATTAATTGGAGTGTTACGTTTACAAAAAACAGCACTAATTTTTTTTTTGTGTTTGTGTATAATATGTTAATATGTTATTACATTAATTGGAGTTGCGTGATTTTAATTACGCTTACAAGATGTTTTTTAATGAGTTTTTTTTGTATGTGTGTGTGTGTGTGCGCGTGTATTACATTGGAGTATTGCATTTGGAAAAAATACATTAAGGAGTTTTTTTATTTTTTATATTTTTTTATTAATGTTTTACGTTTGAAAAAAATACATCAAGAAATTTGTGGTGCGTTATATTGGAATATTACGTTATTTGAGTGTTGCGTTAGAGTGTTATGTTTTTGTTTGTAACGTGGGATTTGTTTTAGAATGAGGGAAATTCTAAAATTACTATGGTGTGAATTGTCGAAATGTGTAATTTTACATTTGGAAAAATTCACTTTTATCCCTAAAAAATTAGATCCAAATATGTAAGTGACTACTATTTTGTATAATTTTCATTTTAATGGGACCTTTAGGTTCATAAGAAAAAAAGACGGGACTAAACAGTTCACAAGATCACAGTTTGAGATTTATTATTCATCCAAAAAATTTATAATTTTAAGTAAATTAAAATTGTTTCTTTCTGTTATTTTTATTTATAATATTTATACACTACAAGAAATAATACTTTTAGCGGCTAACTTTTTGATCGCAGAAAGATCATATTTAGTCGCTGATGGTTTTTAGCGACCACGTCACAGATGGTTTTTGGCTTTTGGCGACTAAAATAAAAAATCTAGTCATTGAAAGGTAACAATTTCGACCACTGATTTTAGTCGCTGAAAAGTAGTTTTTGGCGACCAAACTTAACTTCTTCTATTTTTTTTTTTTTTTGTTTGTTATAGGAAAACCCTCCCTACTCTCTAGCAGGTCTAAGGCAGCGTCCCTTTGTAGAGATCACCAAGGTGTCCTGTTAGCCGTTCCGAGCGAGGAGACTATAACCTGGGAACTTGGCCTGACCTCTCAAGATAAGCTTCGCTTAAGTCAGGACTCGCACAGCGGGGAAGCATTGAACCCACACCAAGTGTTGGTTAAACAACTCGAGGTTCAACCTCCTAACCAATTGTGTTACGCCTAGGAGATTGGCTCAGGGGGGATTTGAACTCATGACTTGGGGACTTAATCTCCATGTACTTACCACAAGGCCACCCACCCCTGGGTTACCAAACTTAACTTAGTCGCATAAAGTTCTCATTTAGCGACAACATATTTTGGTTGCGAAAAGTCTTTTACAACAAGCTTCTCGCAGACCAATTGCGACTAAAATTTTATTAGTTGCAAAAAAAATTTCAATTTTAAACATCATTTTTGTCAATGTAATGCTAATTTTTTTTGTGATACCTGTAATACATTTGTAATTAATGTATAATTTATAGCCATCTAATTAATTTCAACACATCAATACATCACCAATCAAATTTACAAACAAAAAACTATCGAAAGGAAAGTCAAAATAATAATTAATCTATCTAATTACTGCCGCCTGTCAACATGAACACATTAATATTTGACAAAATAACTATCTATCCAAAATAATCAACCGACAAACGTGTTTTTTTCTTGTAGTGATAGTTGAGATTGTGTTTATTATTTTATTAGATTGACCCCTTAACATTAATAATTTGCATGATTAAAAAATATTATAATTTTAAGTAAATTAAAATTGTTTCTTTATGTCATTTTTATTTATAATATTTATAATTGAGATTGTATTTATTATTTTATTAGATTGACATCTTATCCACTAGGGCCATTTGGGAACAAGTTAAAAAAGTCAAAAGTTAACTTTTAATTCATTCTGAATCACATTACCTCTCATATAAAAAAGTCAAAAAAGGTAAAAAAATAAAATAAAAAATTAACTTTTAACTAACTTTTCAAATAATGCACATTGGGTTGACTTCGAGGCAATTGGAAAAATGTATACTATTGAAAACGTCTTAATTATAAAATTTTACATTTTGTGATTGTATTATTGGGTTGGAGTGATTTGAATTTGAGAGAATTTAAGGGACTGTAGAGCCTACTATGAATCTTATTTTTGATGATTCAGATTGTTCATTTTATAAATATATATATTATTCATGAAAAAAAAATTAGTCTATTCAATAATCATAATTTTTTTTATACCAAAAACCGTAACTTTTTATTTATTCACGTTTGTTTTGCAAAAAATGAACAATAAGTATATTCTTAGAAATAGATATCCATTTTTTTAAAGATAAATACGATAAAATGAAAATGCTATGATTATTAGATCGGCTTAATTTTTTTTTATGGATAATAGACATGAACAAGGTTACAAAATGGATTCGCGATGGTCTTATGAACCTCTTAAGTTATCTCAAATTTAACTCGATAGAAACTCAAACCTTTATAAACATTTAAAAAATAATATACATAAACGGATTTTTTTACCATATTTCTTTTATTATTAGACAAAATAATGGGTCTACATGTATTTATTAATGTGGCTCCTACTATCTTCGTGTTTAATGGTAAGAAAATTGGATAAAAAACATAGAATTTGAACCAAGATTTTGGATTTCACTAAAAATATTCTTACCAATTAGGCAACATACAAATTAATTTTTTTATTATTTATTTTTATTCTTACTTATTTGAATTGCATACACATCACATGTGCCACCGGCTAAAGTTATATAAAGCCTACATTATTATTATTATTTATGTTTTTTTAAATAATTTTACATATTTGGTTATAATACTAATCTTATGGAATTGTTGAGATCAAATTCAGATTAAAAACAAACTTAGATTAAAATTTATAATTATTATAAAGGGAAGGCTTGAGTTGGTGTTCATTTTGATTTTCAAAAATACCTTTATAATTTATTTAAAATATAAAATTATATAGAGAGGAGATTAGGAGTTAAAATCATGACCTTCGGTGTGATTTCTGATAAACAAAATTAAACATTTACCATTTGAGCAAAATAATATGTATTCTTTTAAATCAAAATTAAAATATGTACATTTCTTAGATATAACAGCACATCTATCATATGGGCAAATTTTAGTGTATATATATATATATGTATATGTTCATTTGGAACATCTGTGGATGACCAGACATCTAAATTCCCCACCCAGTTTGGATAATTCACTTGAAATTTAAAATTTTATAAATATTTTGGTTTGGTATTCTAAATTACTTCTCATATATTTTTATATTTCCATTTTAGTATGAAATAGCCCAGTTTCGCTCTGGAATACAATTTGGCAATATGTACTACTATTATTATTACTATTCATTGTGTTTGGTTTGAGTTTTTTGGATTAAAGTTGTTTGAAAATTGAATTTTTTGATTTTTGTGTTTTTTTTTTTTTGTTTTTGGTGAATATTTTTAAAATTTTAAATATATATATATTTTTTACTTTTTTAGATGTACCTTACTTAGATATATCTAAAAAGTAAAAAATTTGTGAAAAAATATTTAAAAAATTAATAAATACATAAAAATACAAAAAATGTATTGAATTCTCGTATTTTTTTTTTTTTTGTATTTTTGGTATTTAGTGATTTTTTAAAAGGTTTTTTTCACAATTTTTTTACTTTTTAGGTATATTTATGTTAGGTATGTCTAAAAATAAAAATTGCTTAAAATATTAAAAAATTCATAAAAATAAAAAATACGGAAAACAAGAAAGTATAATTTTACGAAAAGTATTTTTGGAAAAGGAACTAAGCAAAGTGATTATTTTCCACCTTGTTTTCTTGTAGGTACCCTCACCTGAGCTGAAGGTGGTGTTTGCAATGAGCAAGGAAACAAGGTAACATAGACAATCTTGTTATTAAATATCTGACAATCTTAGGTATTATGAAAAACCTTTCATGAAAATAATCATGAAAGCTTTGCGACCCTTCGATTACACTTAGAATAAAGCACCACACACTAATCAAGGTAATCCAAGGATCATAAATTTTTATGATAATTTTTCATGATAAAATTTTCATGATTCCAATAACTTTCCTACAGAGACACCATATACTAATCAAGGATGAAAAAATTTCATAATATTTTTTTCATGATCTCTAATATTATTCATTTTCATAACCCTATTTCCCCTCTTTGCTAAAAATTATATTTAAGGGAAAAGTTAGGGATCGTGAAAATTTTGTCATGAAAATGATCATGAAAAATTTATGATCCTTGGATTACCTTGATTAGTGTGTGGTGCTTTATTCTAAGTGTAATCGAAGGGTCACAAATCATTTTCATGATATTTTTATCATAATCCTTGGCATTACTCTATGAAAATCTCAAAAAATATAAAAATCTCAAGATGTAATTCATGGTCTGAGTGTTGAAAAATTGGAATCAAAGAACTGAAAATAAAAGAACAAATTTATGGCTTGACATTGTCATGCAATTTAAATCTCAAGATGGGATCCAAGTTACTGTGTTGAAAAATAGAAACAAAACATACTCGAAATAAAAGAACAGCAGGAGAAGAATATTTGAAACAGCTCCGATTAGTCCCCCAAAATTGGGGCCACTAATGCCCCGAAATTTCAAAAAATGGAAAAACAAAAAAACATTAAAGGCAAAAAAAAAGAAAAAAAAAATTACCCAAAATAAAAATTGGGGACATTAGTGTCCATTTTTTTAGTGCTACAAATCATTTTGTATTTGAAATTAAGAAACAAATTCAGCGCTTGACAATGTCATTATTTGACGTTTTCATCAACATAGTTAATTGGGCGCCGATGGAACTGAAATAGTAGGGTTGATGGAGACAAAACTGAGGAACTCTGCATCACATAGCAGTTTTGCCATATGAGTTTCAGGCAAGAACATCATCGCTTCAATTCCATCGCCTGAATTGGAATCCATTAAAGCAATGACATTTGGGTACATTGTGCTGATTTTATCTTCAACAGGTTTAATAACCCAGATAGGCTTTCCCCATCCAAAGTCCACATCGTAGAACCCTAAACCACACCAAGTAATACATAGATATAGCTCCGATATTTCATCTGAATACATGTTTCTCAACTTATCTAAAGTTCCACCACAACTGCAAACCTTTTGTCTCATTGTAAACTTTGTATGTGTTCACTGTTGATTTTCTGTATCCCTCCTCTCAGTAAACCCACCGTGTTAGGTAGCCCTACTGATTCTTCCCTATGGTGTGCCGTTGCGTGCCACACAATGTTTCCAATGGAATTTTGTGACATTGGCGGCACCATTTTTGGTCGCATAGTTACTGAAACATGATTACACTCGGCTTTTGGGAGCCCAATGCTTTAGATGCAGAGTTAGCAGATTTCCATATGAAGCAGGCCACCACTTGGAACCAAGTTGGATTGGGCACAGCTCCACTAGCCACCTTGGCTTTTAGTGCAGATATTGCTGCAGCATCAAATACAAATCTCTTCCAAACTCCGTCTTTGTTCAGAAACCACTTTTGTTTCAACGAAAATGTTACCTAATCGTCTTGTGTTTGCGAGTCTCTTTGAGGAGGGAAGAACGAGAGGCTGCATTGATATCCGGGTATGTTTCTCTATCCTTGGATGACCGGTTGCCGTGGCCGCCCAAAGAATCGAGGAAAGCTTCGTAGGGTGGTTGCGCCCATGATTCGATTGCAAGAAGTGTAAGCCAATAGATATTCCATCACAAGTAAATCGTTGACTTGAATAGCTACAAGAACCGCCTCATTCGTCTCTCCATTGAAATTTCAACCTCTTTGGACATGGCTAGGCCATGAAGATTCTGCCCATAGTGAGCAACCTTAACCCCATCACTTGGAGCCCACAAGAAGACGGTTGGCAAAAGCCTAAGACAATTTGGAGTCCAGCTGGAATGGAGGGCCACCGACATTCGGACACTGCACAGTGAGCCCTGAGCCACATCGGCGAGACAATGATCTGCAAAGTTATTGCCCAGCACATCACCATTAATGCAATCCATCGGCATTTATGCGATAGCACCCTCCCATTGGAGCGAGGACCCCTTACCACGAACAAGGCAAGCTTCACGACGGGCTTTAGGTGGTGAGGCGGTCGGC